>JAMJFZ010001100.1:3847500-4447500 GCA_026225945.1 Cricetomys ansorgei | reverse complement strand
AGAAAGAAAGAAAGAAAGAAAGAAAGAAAGAAGAAAGAAGGAAAGAAGGAAAGAAGAAAGAAGGAAAGAAAGAAAGAAAGAAAGAAAGAAAGAAAGAAAGAAAGAAAGAAAGAAAGAAAGAAAGAAAGAAGAAAGAAAGAAAGAAAGAAAGAAAGAAAGAAGGAAAGAAGGAAAGAAAGAAAGAAAGAAAGAAAGAAAGAAAGAAAGAAAGAAAGAAAGAAAGAAAGAAAGAAAAAGAAAGAAAGGGAGAGAGAGAGAGAAAGGAAGGAAGGAAGGAAGGAAGGAAGGAAGGGAGGGAGGGAGGGACACAGAAAGAGAGAGAGAGAGAGAGGGAGAGGAAAGAAAAGAAAAGAAAAGAAAAGAAAAGAAAAGAAAAGAAAAGAAAAGAAAAGAAAAAGAGAAAGAAAGAAAGAAAGGGAGAAAAAGAGAGAGAAAGAGAGAAAAAAAGGAAAGCCCTGACACAACATTCTGAGACCTCCAAAGATGATGAGTTAGCTTTCTGTTGGCATCTACATCTGGGCATGGACCGTATCCCTAAGAGTAGTTTGTTCCCCACGGAGACTCATTGTTTTATTTGAAAGTGGTTATAAACTGGAGACAGCTTCTGGATTAGGGACCTCATGTGGTGCAGACCCATGCTCACCCTGTGCATACCACCTGTCTCTGTGGGTTCATATGTGTGTTGGTCCTGCTGTTTAGAAAGCTTTGTTTCCTTGGTGGCCTCTATGCCCTCTGGCTCTTAAATTCTTTCAGGTACCTCTTCCAGAGGGTTCCCTATGGCCTAAGGAGAAGGATTTGATGAAAATATCCTATTTATGGCTGAAGGTTCCAAGGTCTCTCACTCTGCATGACGTCTGCTGTGAGTCTCTGTATTTGCACCCATCTGCCATAGGAGGAAGCGTCTGTGATGATGGCTGGGCAAGGCACTGATTTATGAGTGTAGCAGAACATCATTAGGAGTCATCTTATTGCTCTGTTTCTTTAGTAGAACAGTAGTATTTGGTTTTCCCCTAGAACCCTGGCCCAATGTACATAAGTCTGTTCACGTAGGTTGCCTGTCAGTTTTGTAAAGCATGGATATTATATATTTAAATTTTTTTTGAGATTATAATTACATCATTTCCCCCTTCCCTTTCCTCCCTCCAAACCCTTCAATATAAGCCTCTTCACTTTCTTTCAAATTCATGGCTTTTCCGTAATTGTTGTTACATACATGTGTGTGTGAGAGAGTGTGTGAGTGTGTGTGTGTGTGTGTGTGTGTGTGTGTGTGTGTGTGTGTTTATCAGTTAGGACTGGGCTCTACAACTCTACATTTTGATGTTTGTGGTTTTATCTTAACTTCATTTGTTGCAAAGAGAAGTTTCTTTGATGAGAGCTAAGGACTACACCTAACTCTGGCTAATTGGACAAATATTTAGAATATTTAGAATGTAGTGAGGAAGAATGTTGGTTTAGTAAAGTGGCATTTGTAGGTTCTCCTACAAGATCCATGACTGCACTAGCCCCGTGTAGTTGGCTTGGTTTCCAGGACCAGGCAGAATTTTGTTGTTGATGTTGTTGTTATTGTTATTGAACAGGTCTTTTTGTTGAATTGGTCTTAAGTCCAATTAGAGAGCTATTGATTACAGCCAAGGTATGTGTGCCATCATTACACCCAGGGGGTTATTGTTCCATAATGGTTGTTGTTGTGGATCATAGGCATTACAGTTGGGTAGGACTGTTGGTTGTTTTTCTCCTTTGGAAATTTGCCAGATGTCTTCTAGTTACATGAAAGCTAGTCCTCAGGGAAGAAAGGGGCTTTCATGTCAGTTCCAGCTGAGGGGGTCTCTGGGCCCAGTGTCTGAAATGTATGGTGTCTTCAGCAATGGGATATTATATTTTTAAAGATGCTAGGCAAACTGGAACTATAGGGACTTAAATTAGCATATACCTCCATACTGTCACAGGGAGCAGACTTATGCAGAAAATCAGTCTATAGAATTGGGAGTTTAGACTGGCATTTGTTTAATACCCCAAATGCCATCTTGACACTATCTCCTTTATTTGTACAATATAGAACATTTGTTTTAGTTTTTTAAGGTTTTTTTTTGTTTTGTTTTTTGTTTTTGCAGTTATATACATGTGTTTGTCTTGAGCTATAGGTTGACTATTGTCTGACAACCTAAGCTGTTTGTTCTGGGAAGGGCTTATTTACTGCTAGGGCCTGCAGGGCCAATTAGAACAGGGATGATGTTCTCAAATGCACACATTGTCCCCACACTCATCCTGTACTTTCCATTTCTAAAAGAAAGTTAAAGAAATTAAGTCTTAAGTAGCTAAGGGAAAGTTCCCAAAATACCAATGAATAGAAAAATTAGTGTTAAAAGACACAGTGGCGAAATAAGTTATAATAAAGAGGTTCACATAATCCTAAGTAACATCATTTGAAGAAATAATTTCCACTAGAGACATCATGTTCTCATAGGATGTACATAACCAAGATGTGGCTGGCTGTGGCACGTATCCTGTTCCACTGGACCAGGCGTGTGGACGAGGCCCACTCTTGAGCCTGCAGGAAAATAAAGAGCAAAGCCAAGGTCCAGACAGAGTTTTGGCATCTTAAATTCAGAATATCCTGTTGAGCAAGCCAACTAGACTCACTCTTTTCCAAACTGTGGTTGACAACCTGCATCTTTCCCCCATCCTATCTACACAGGGCTTTCTATTTTTAACCCAAGGACGGGGCTCTATTTCCACCCCTAACCGCTAGCCCATCGCACCCAAAACCTGTGGTGAAGCGTCTTTACTCTGCCTCCAAGTCAGTGACAATCTACCAGTTACCTTCCGCAGCCTTCTCCTATTGTTGGCACAAATAACTAGGGTGCAGCCTTTACAATTACAGTTCTAAAGAAAAATACATATTTGTGATTATAAGGAAATGTCCAGTTTCTAAGTGTTTATGGGCAAAGGGAAACAGGAGAATCCTGCTTTTGCATGGACCTTTCTGCCAGAACCTGAAAGGGGAAGTCCTCTGGGGACAGGGGAGGGACGAGAGTCAAACTGCTCAATTTCCAAGAGCAGGCCAGGCCGATGGCTCTGTGATAAATTACCTTAGGCTGTTTTCAGATCTAGAACTATGGTGTGGGTCAGAGAGGGTAGAGCGAGGTCCTGCCAGTGTCCCCAGGAAAGGCTCTGCCTGGCAGAAGCCATCACTGCTTGCTAATATTTTCCTCTTCTTATCTACATGAGACTATATATAGGAACACAATTTGTTTTGAAAAGTCTTAGGGAGAAAAAAGAAAACCCTACAATTATAGCTCAAGCTTTAACAATTTTATACCAAACGGGATCGCGCTGCCTCCTCCCTGGGCAGTGGTAGGGATGATTCAAGCCCACTAGTCTAGGGTAGCCAGATTCACCAGTAACCTTGCTGAACCAAGAGGGAGGGATGGAGAAAAACATTCCAAAAATCTTGCCAACACAAAACCATCCTGACCATAAAGAATTAAACCAAATACAATAAAGTGGAAAAGTCAGCATTTCTAGAATAAATATTTTTACTTTAACTCAAATTCAGTTAGCAAGTTAACAACCCATTATTCTGCAATGAAATTCCCTTTTACTAACTAAAGAAGAGGACACACACCGTCTGAAGGCAATGTGATTTTGCTTTATTGAATACACCACCATCCAATACTTATGGGCATTAAACGATAGTCAGACCACCACCCATGGTGCTCATTAAAGTGTTACTCTAATGCACTCAAACCAATCCACTTATATGAATACAATAAGTAATTTGCAGCTCATCAGCCAATATCCGTAATAGTTCATTATATAAAACTATATGTAAGAAGAGAGAAGTCTGAGGAAATATAAAAAAATTCAGAAAAAAATATTCCATATCTAGTCATAATCTTCCTGGTTTCTGGAAAAGAAATCAGTAACAATTATAAGCATTCTCAGTTGCATGCATGCTTACTCTCTTTAATAACATTTAGCTTTCAGCACAGAAAAGCTGTTTTATTCTTCTATTACATTGTCGGCATAGGTTTACATATTTTGCTTATGTGTAAAATCAAATGCACAAGCCAAACTTAAAGCCAACAAAAAATATTTTGAAGGATTTTTAAAACTAGCAGGAAGCTATGTGCCTACATTTCTTTGACTCTCCAGCATGCAGCCCATGGAGAGACTTCCCAGAGAGTGAGGAAACCTCCAATCAGCCCTAAGGGCCACTTACTATAGAAACCCACTATGTTCACAGGCCTCAAGAGACATCAGAAATATAGCCTTTGCACCTGCAGGGCTGTGTGGCCAACACCTCTAGTACCTGTAACAATTTTCTCAAGACACAGCTATAAAGATACTGGGAATTGTGGCAGTGTAGAGACAAACGGGGACATGATTTACATAAATGCTTTCTCAGATCCTCTATAAGCTACTTCTGTAAGTCACTTACAGAACTTGAGAATTGCATCTTTCCATATTGAAAGACGTAGAGGCTGATGCCAACATGCCGAATTTACTCTCATTTTATCTTCTGAAAGATCTTGGTTCCTCAAAATGCATTATTATTGCTTTTTGGACAACTCAGATATTAAAATATAAAGCCTCTCTTCTCATCTCCTCATTTTGGAACACTTTAAAAGCAGAATGTCAGTGTTGGCAACTTCTATATTAAAAGCTTGAAAGCCAAATAATTCTTAACGATATTTTCCCCCTACAACAGCACTGCTGACAGGCTCGATAAGGCCAACTTAGAAAACACTATGAATAAATATAATCTCTCATCCAATATTTATAAAACATTCACAAGCTGGGTGTGGTGATGCACACCTGTGATCCAGCACTTGGGAGACAGAGGCAAGACAATGAAGGGGCTTAAGGCCAGCCTGAGCTAGAGTTAGACCTTGCCGCCCTCCCAAGGTTAAAACATTCACTTGTCTAAAAAGGTTCCAGAAATAGCAGCTACACTGGGGGTTTGTACTTTTTTATTTTGTTTTTAATTTCTTCGTAAACATTTCTCTATACTAAATTGTCTTTCTCTTCAAAATAAAAATATTTTCAGGATAACATGAAGATAAACTTCTGAATGTCATTGATCATATTCTTAGTAGCTAGAGCCTGAGTTAGTGACACGTGAGATGGCCCTTTCGAGCCACAGACATTATGCTTCTACACAAACAATTTGTTTGTTTAATGACAGGTTGTTTAATTTGGTTGTTTAATGACAGGACATGAGGTGTCATCTATAAATCATAATGCTCTGGACACATTTCTATTAGGTATGAAGATGCTAGCTGAAGTTTGAACATTTTTATGAAGTAAACACTTTGCTCTGAAAGTTACTCTTTCCTAGAAGACAAGATGCAGGTGGCTGTTGATCCTGGGTAACAGGGCGCAAATGCCACTTTACACACCTCAACAGGTGGGTAACACCTACCTCTGTGGTCAATAGTTGATCATCTTGCGAAGGGCATCGTAGCACTTCCATTTGTCTGGGATATAAAACGGCTCAAAAATGTGAGGAAACGGGGTGTCATAGCCACATACTCTAGATATTGGAGCCTCTAGGTTCAAGAAACATTCTTCCTACAGAAAAGGACCAAAATGGGTGACTTTAACATGTTTTCATTCACAGAAATAAGACATATACACTTAAAATAACTATTTAAAATCAGATCATATCTACGGATATCAAGACGTCCAAGTACATTGTAAGTTAAAAGCAGGCATGAGTAGCATGTTGGTGCAATACTAACTTTCCTTGTAATTCTTTTGTATACGTGTGTGCCATTATGAATATGTGTGTGTGTGTGTATGTGATGTATCATACATATATCATATATATCACACATATAGCATATATATCATACATACCAGACCGTATATATTCTATATCATCTGTGCATATGACATATGTCATATATATCATGTATCATGTCATCATATATATCACATATATGAATATATGTGATATATTTATATATGTATATCACCAGCACCAACATAGGATTATATCAATTATACTCCTGTGATTATTAATATAAAGCAGGACAACGTAGCAAATTCTCATGACACTTAACCCTACAGTTTGAAACAGTGATGAGGCATGCTTTCTGTTGTTTCCTGTATTTTTGTTTAAATTTATAAAATGACTTTTAAAATTTTATAAAATGATATTGCTGTCATAAACTCATGCCTGGGATTCTGCTGTGCTCCAGCTGTCTATCTTGACTCGATTGTCCTTATTACTCTCCTAACAGGGCTTCTAAAGATGCTGTTAGCCCCTGGCTACCCATATCCCAAGCCCACTGCCTTACTGGTATGTGCTGACTTATCGCTGTGACCTTTGAGGTTACCTCGTCAGGGCAGCCTCCTCTGACTCTAATTTCCCAACGGCACACACAGGTAACAGAGAGACTTCTGCCCTGAGCTCCATGATGACTACCTAAGCGTTGCCATGGCAGTAGCCACATTCTTTGTCTCTCTAGGTAGACTGTAACCTCCATAAGGACAGGCATCAAGTTCAAAAACAGTACACAAAATTATTTTTAGGGGAAAGTGTTATACAAGTTTAAAAAAAACAAATTTGAATAAAACATTAATGATAAACTGATAGGAGATGTAACAAAACTACTCTGAAGAAAATAGCATTAATTTTACTAATAGCCATTATCTGAAATAAAACCCATGGATTTAAATTTTTATATAGTTAAATATTTACACACTGTCTTGCTTCCCAAAGGCTTAGTGGGAGCCTAAGTATCCTTAGATGTCATAGTGTTTCTAAACTATCATTTGAACAAATACTTTTATATGAAGATATCCTAGTACCATACTTCAATCTGTACCCACCATGCAAACTATTTTCGCCAGTACAAGTGTAATGGTGACAGAAAAGACATGCAAATCAGATAAGTAAGCTTCAGAGAGAGCAAACAGAACATGTATAGAGCTCTCCTTGGTCCCACTAACCACCATGACTTACAGTATCAAATGCCAAACCAGTGTTACACCTCCCAGCAACAGGAATCGCCACGAACAACCACCAAACTTGACCACACAAGCTTACAGTGGCATCTAAGAGGACCATCGTTAACAACTGAACTGGAACAGCAGATTGGGTGGACAGTCATCCATGGTCTTCAATGCAACAAGGAATTTTAAAGAGGGTTAGATGATCAATTTGGGATGAACTCAGTTTGATTTTGGAGGACTGTTTTCCCATCTTGCTTGAATACCACATTCTTTGTAAACAAATTAGCTGAGGTCACCGCACGATGCAGAAAATGGAAGACAAACCATTTCACTAACTTCCTTTGATTTTACCCTGGTTATAACTAGTGACTTGGGAAGCCAACCTACCACATAGTTATCTACCAGCGTCATTAACATCACTCCCTTTAGCATACCAACAATAGCATACTTGATCACTGGAGCAATGTCAAACAGCATGGCCCCTAACTCAAGAATGGGAGCTTCGCTTTGTCCAGGAAGTCACAACATGTTTGCACCAGCACAGAAAAGACATCTACCACCTGGTCACAGGTCACACTTGAACTGGAAACATTGTTACTCTCCGAGGCTGGGAATAGCAAGGAGAGGAAAGATGTCACTTTATACTTCATAAGATTTATTTCAGGGTTACGAGACAGCAGGGACTCTGTCACCAAGTGACAATAAAAAAGGGGAGGGGTCAATTTTGTATGAATAAAAGTTCCCATTTTTGGTTCAGAAATCTGTGGTCTTATGGGTAGCCTTCCATCACCTCAGAATCCATGACTATAAATTAAATGCGATGCAATTAAATGATTATATGCAAAGAATGCAATCTACAAATCATGGGCGAGAGTTCAAGAACGTTGAATGGAAGACTTAGGAATAGAACAGAAGACTCAGAACAGAGGACTAGCTTTCAGTGTAATTAGCATGTGTCCTAAAGAGGTGATTCAGTTTGAAATTCTAACTTTTTGCTAATAAAATACATTAACCAAGAACTTCTAGCAATGTTTTTCTGCAGACTTCAAGTAGAAGGCATTGTAAAGCAATTGGAAATACGATGTGTAGATCAACCAAGCAGCTCTACTAATGCTCAGTGAACTGGTTACATGCAAACTGCTTACACGACTAAACTCCTTTAAGCTCCATCTAAACAGCACACCCTTGCTCAGCATGAAGGTTTTCATAAGAAGCTGTATAAACATACCACCAGACAAACAGAGGACACACGCATGCACATGCATACGCATATGCACACACACAGGCTTTGGAAAAGAAATGCCTGAATCTCATTAGCAGATTCACAGACTAATGTATGAAATTAATCCTTCAAAGCAACTCTCTCCATTATAACCATGTGACAGATACCACCATGTGTGCTGAACTAGTTATCTGTTCTACTGGTTGCCTAAGTACAACCATATGTTTTTGTTTTTATTTTACTTTATTTTGGTTTTTGTTTGAGATAGGGTCTCACTGGGCAATGCAGGCTGGCCTTGAACTCACTATATAGACCAACCTGACTTTGAACTCTTAGCAATTCTACTGTGTCAGCCCCCAAATGGTAGGATCACAAACATGAGAAGCATGCCCAACTTAAGCACGTGCGTATTTTAAAAATATATTTGCTGACATTTAATTAGGAAATATTAAATGCATAGGGATAGGAGTTAAATGTTGGCTTAGCCCACAGGGCTGTAAGGAGGGTTTTATATACTGTCTAGGGCAGAGCAGGAGCTGGCCAAAGTTAGCTTTTCATCTCTCTGCCCAGCTCCAACGTGACGCAGTGTGATCACCATTTAAACAGAGGCAATAAAGAATCCACACAGGAGTCAAGAGAGGCTTTCCTCCAGCCATTTGGGGTCCAGTGAGAAGGGTGAAAGTGAACCTTAATGTCATACAGTGACAGCTAGGGACTGTTTGTGCATAGCGGGTCATAGTTCTTCCAAAAACTCATGTGAAACTCCCAAATGTTGTATGAATTTACATCTGAACACGCCTTTAGCAACTGTGAGGGTTTTTCCCTGCCCTAAAATATGTTAATAATAACAGTTATGGCGCTCACACTGTGCCAGGCTCTCTGCCCAATGAGTTATGTGTTTTCTCGCATTTTTATTCCGTTTCATGAGTGAGGAGACCGAGACTGAGGAAACTGCCCGAGGTCTAATACTGACACACACAGGCAAGGAGAATCCAAGCCTCGCCGCAAAGTCTGGGGTCTCAGTCTCTTCCTCAAACTTTATTACTTTAAAAAAAAATTTTTTATTAAAAATTTATGTTGTGGTGTGAGAGAGAAAGGGGGGGAGAGGGAAGGACATTCTCGTGCCACAGAATACACGTGAAGTTCTGAGAACCACTTCTGGGAGTCAGTTTTCTCCTCCCACCATGGGTTCTGGGAATTGAACTCGGGTCATCCGGCTTGTGCGGCAAGTGCCTTTACTGGCTGAGTCATCTCACCAGCCCTAGATGTCATTTTGAGGACAGCAATAGTAAGAGAAAATGGATTAGGACTGCTTTGTAAAATGGAAGGCAGCCTGGGTTATCGCAGTTTTACAAAAGAGCACTGAGCGGGGGCACGGGGTTAAGCGCAGCCTTGGAAACATCTTCCGCATCCTAAGAAGGGTGGAGGCCATGTGTCACGCGGAGAAAACGAAAGCACACGTGTGCGCAAGGTAATGTACAAGGCAAGAAACAGATGTCCCGGAACTGGGAACCTCTGAGCCAACCTAAGAGACGCGAGCAAGCACAGTTCCAGTTGCTTCTCTGTTAGCCGCCTGATTGCGCTGCACACCACAACCAGGAGGGGATGCGAGCAATACGTAATGATTCCAAATCACTACATCATGGATACAGGCAAAATACATCTTCATTTGCCCAATTTCTATACTATAAAACACACATTTGTTTCCTCATTTTGTTTCTGGGAAACAACGGTCACGAGATCAGAAGAGACAGAGATTCTTCACATTTTGAAGCAGGTAAAAGAAAATAATTACAAATTCACAAAATTGGGTCCATTATAGTTTAAGATGAATGAAATATTACTGAGGTTTTAGCTATCCTGCATTTAGTCTGGTTTGCTAGATATAATTGTAAGAACTCACATGTGTCCCCTAGAAGGTCACATACTGGAAACTTCCTTAGCTCCTATGTCAGTGATTGGACATGAAGGATTGGGAAGCAGACTAGGGTGAGGTAAGGTCATGAAGATAACCCTGTCATGGTCCCCATGAGAACAGAAGTGGCTCTGTAAAAGGAAGAGAGATGGGATGTAGCACTCTTGCTAGGTCTAGCCATGACGTCCTCCAAGGTGTTAAGTCATAATATGGCCTCAGCAGATGGCAAAACAATGCAATCAGACTTTCCAGCCTCCAGAAACAAGACCCACTTATCTAGTCTCTATAAATTAACCAGATTGGGGCAATTTGTTACAGCAACAGAAAAGAGACCAAGACAGTAATATGTGTTGTAAAATACGGATACTTGTATAAATACATGTTAGGGCTTTCGTGGAATCCCTCAAGACCTCTCAATACATAACATCATTTTCTCTCATTACAAAACTAAGTTCATCAGCCACTAATTTTCCAATAACGGCCTCAGTGTCACAGTGGTATTATCACTGAAATGAGTATTTCAGGCGTTCCAGAGCCTTGTGGCTCCAGGCACCCTCAGCAAATTTTTGTGTTGTTTTTATGGTAAGGTTGCATAATATAATTGGCACAGCATGGAATCTGGAATTGTATCCGAATAGAATCTTTAATGTGCTTTAATCTCTTCAAGTCTCCAGAAGCAACAGCAGAATTGAAACATTTAGTATTTTGCATTATTGCAGTTTTCTACCGTTCTGTAACCCTTGTCTATTTACCTCTTTAGATATGTGGTAACGTACGATAATTACTTGTTTTCAGCCTCGACATGTCACAATGCTCAATAAGCACTGGGTTTGTATTTTCCTCTTGAGATTTTCTAAGTTAAAGGAGTCCCTTATGTACAGTTCCTAAATACAGCAGGTATTTGAAACAGTGGACCACATCACTGAAGATTGATACAGCTATGCAGTCAAACCTGAGTTGCATAATCCATGTCTGCACAAGGCCCAGTAGCTCCTTACAAAGCATTAAAACACCTAAGAAATCACCCCAAATACATGGCTATGCAGCACCACAGATCAGGCTACACTCTCTCACTCTGCCCACAAGGGAAGGCAGAGTTCAGTGCTGCCCCCTGGTGAGGAGTAGGAAGACTGGGCACTAATTGCTGGTTCCTGGAGCTAGTGACAACTGAAAATGTAAATCAAGACCTCAAGAAATGGTTAAAATATCCTACATACCAAAAGAACTTCCTTTCTACCTGGTGAGACCATGGGAAAGTGATGTGTCAACACACAGAAGATCATGAGTGGAGTCTCGTGGATTAGATGATGTCATGAAGGCTGCACACTGGGAAAACCAGTAAAGAAGGCATACAGAACCATCCGGTATGTCTTTAAAACAAGCATTTGCTTTTTGATTTTTGTTTTTTACTTCAAGGCCATTCCAGGCTCATATTTCTAAGAGGAATTCTGGAATACTGTGTACACAGATCCCCTAGTGACAGAAAGTTGGATGCAGCCCGTTGTGCAAGACTCCACACCACCATGAGCTAGTAAACTGTGAGACCAAGTTCAAAGCGAGAGCAGAAAACCTTAGGTCTGTATGCTCTCTTTCTTACAGCCACTGTGCGGGTACTGACTGGCAATATTACTGAACAATTATTAGCTAATTTTTCTGTGCACTTTATGGAATTTGAGGAAAGCAGAAACACTAGAGAGAAATGCCGTTTAAGTCAGACAAGTGTTACTTATAAGATCTAATAAATCAGGCTTTCGTGTTCCAACAAGGAGAATCATCGCTCCACAAGCTAATCCCAAGGTAAAAGACAAGAGATTTCATTTTAATTGGCTTCGCTAACAAATCAGTCCAGTACTGAGGGCCCTGAGACTGTAACAGTTTGAACTGTAGACTGTACCTTACAAGAGGACAGGAGTGGATTAAGCTGCAGCTATAAGGAACACTGAACAAGGCAGACAGATCAAAGAATTATCATCCGTTTCTAGGAAAGTGTATTCTGAAACAGCTTGAACTGGTTTGGTGGTTTGTAAGTGTATTGGCGTTTACACTTGTCTCTTAATATCTGTGTTAATTTATTAGTAAGCAAACCAACAGATTTCCTTCTAAATAGAGCTAGTTATCTACAGGTCATAACTAGAAGCACAAGACTTAAATACTAAAAATGTAAGGAAGACTAAACTAGTTTTCCAAAATGACATGAGGTGGATAGCCTGAAAGTCCATGAACCTTATACTAATCCCACTTATGTAAGGTTAGACATCACCCGGTTTCCAAATATTATCACAGAATATTTGTTTTAAATCTGCCATGAAAACTTGCCCACAGTCAAAACATGAGTTTTAGCAAATGAAAAAGAGTGACTCTGGTGTCTTGAATCACACTTCCCCAGCACATGAGTCATAGAAACCTGCAAAGGGCCGTGTGCCAGCAACTCCAAATTACTGAACTAAATAAATGCAACTTCACCAATGCATGGAGTTATGTTCACTTAAGTTAATGCTTTAAACACTACGTATCATGCTTTTAAAACACAGCTTAAACTACATATATATTATTATGTGTCAGTTTTCCATGGGATTAAATATGTAAGACATTCTTCAGTAGTCGGGGTTCCCACCCTAACCCCAAGTCAACAGAATACCCTCAAAAACTAGACTTATGTTTCATTGCCCCAGTGCTATGCATATGGGACACAGACCACTAACACCAACATAACTAGATAAGACAGTGTATATGACTGATATAATTTTACCCAGATTTGTAAAAAGCTGAAAAATATTACTGTTTAGCCAAACTATTTCAGCAAAGTTTCTAAGTCTAAAATCATAGTCTTAACTAAATTCAAGTCTGAGGTCTCTGCTGCATAACTTCACCAACACATCTTCAATGCCTGTCACTAAGATTCAGTTCCTTCACCTTTAATGCAAATCACTGGCAATTTGATATGAAAATGTTCAGCATTTCTTTCAGCTACTTAAAGAATAAACTGAATCCCAAATTAGTGTTTTATTAATTTAAATTCTGACTTTAATTTGTTTTTACTTAATTCCAATGCTATTTTTAAAATGGAAGCTTATTTTCCAAAGCTGGAAACAAATACTGTTTCAGACACTCCTGAGTTTCCCTGGAAACAGCCAAGCTACCTAACACCCAGTCGGAGATGATATTAAATAGGCAAAGAAATGCTTCATGGTTCAAAGTCACAACATGCCACAATATCAACATCTTAATATGAAAAACTCAGGGATTCTTGATGTATTGACTGTAGAAACTGAAGTAGCATAGATTTAAAAATCAAATTTAATATTAAATCAATGCTTCACATACTAAATCTAAAAATTATAAGTTTCAGAGATTAGATTCCTTTTCAAACTAGTTTTCTAAATTTTGCTAATTTAAAATAAGAACTGAGTGAAAACTAGGATCTGACAACTCATTCTTTTATTTATAATATATATGAAAGTATTTTTTAAAAACACACATCACCATACTATGATGATGGTTCAGGGACCACATAAGTTTTAAAGTATTAGCTCACTTGAATTTTCATGAATTCTAAATTAGGCATCACAGACAGAAAAGCTAGCACCTCACCAATATCACTTTGTTTTCCCAGGTAAAACCTGTGAAGGTTTTGTCCGGCTTTTGGAATTCTTCCCTTAGTCCTGAACTAGTCGTCATTTTCAATAAATGGCAGGGTAAGGAACAATGACTTAAAGTTAATTTCCTTGTCAAATCTTCCTGCAACACTTTTACTGATGACGACCAGCCTCTGAGGGTGCTTTAAGGCTTCACGATTTTGCAGCGCAGGGTTAAGACTCCTTTGAGATAAACTATGTGCAATTTGACATGTAGAACGCACTGGGTCACAATGCTTTTGCTAAAATATGTTATATGCAGGAAAGGGGGGAAGGCAGTGCTCTCAAATTTCCACAGACGCCGAAGCTTCTCAAATTTTATAGCTCAAATTCTTCCTATAGAAAAGGATGGAGCGAGACAGCAGCGGCACGAGAAAGCGGAATTTCCTTAGAATGCGGACACATAATGATAAACATAAGCGCGCAGCAGCTTGAGGTTCCCTTGGGAGCAAACAGCTCTGTTCTCCATAAGGTAGGATTTCCGGTGTGTTTAGCACCTGGAAATTAAAAGCCTCTGAAAAATGACTTTGATGATCTCACAAAGCCGTGTCTCTGCATGTTTTTCCATAAAAATTCTTGGTGCTGCAGTCTACCGCTACCAGATGTTCAGAAGTCAGACATCAGACATTGTCGCCGTTAAGGGGACCTTTTCTTCTGACAGGGAGATGCCCTGCTCAGGGTTTTGAACTGCTGAGCTAGTTAGGGGTCCTCGCTCTCCTACTTTCGCAACCTGTTCTAAAGTTTCAAGCCTAACCATAAAGCGAAACTAAAAAGAGCAGACTGATTCCTCTCCAGCTGTCCCGACTTTCGAAAGAAACCCACCCCCCATCCCAGAAGCTGGATTTAAAAAAAAAAAAAAGTTAAAATATTCGTTATTTCAAAATTTAATCTTGATAAAACATCAAGGCTTTTACAAATTAATTTCCCTTCGCTTTAAATGTTAAATTTCTATGTTGCTGTTTAGGTTTTAAAGTGCGTCAGAATAACTCACTAAACACAAAAGGCCAGGGGCAGGGGGAGAGCCACGGCTTCCCTGAACGTGCAGGATGCCAAAGGACAATGTCAACGTTTTATGAAATGAAACACTTTTCTAAAAAGTTAATTCCGGGTGCCATAGCAACATAACCTTTCAAGTTTGATTTTTGCTGAATATTTTAAGGCTGTGTTATTCTTGAGCAGTTTGTCTCTGGCCACTAGATTCCTTCAATTTTAACAATAATGCGTGAGAAAATAAATGATACATGTTGTCATCAATCGTTTGGGAGCTATTTGATCAGAAAAGTGATGGTGTTGTCTGCTGACTGACCTGCTACTCGTAAAGTGATCATTGTACTCGTGAAGCTAGCCATGGAACAACTAACAAATTTAATTTGTGGCATGGATACGAAAAAAGCTAAGAAAAGGGCATGCGAAAAAGGCTCTTTATTCAGACGCAGATGACTTTGTTGTCAAGCTAAGTTTAGCCTGTTCACAAAAACAAATCTAGAAATTACAGTGATTGCTACTGTCTAATTCAAATAAAATACGGCATCCAAAGTACATTTTTTTTTCCTCTCCACTGATGTTTCTGCCTTTAAAACGCTTTTCAGGTTGAACGTCTATGAATTTGCAGACACATTTTCCCATTAGTAGCCAGGAGTTGGGAGACGGTTCAAATTCTGAGCTCATTCTGTACTCCCATAATTGAGAAAATGGTGTGTTGAGAAGATGATTTCGGCTCTACACACAGCCTAACCAAGGCTGCGCTGCTTGCTCGGTGCAGATAAACTTCCAGCAGAGAAACTAAAACCACAGCGGGGTGGCTGGTGACTGACATCTGGCTCTTAGTGCTTGTAGAATGTAGAAATGTCTAATGAAAAGTATTGTTAGCAAGAAGCTTGAAGTGAGCTAAATTAGTAATGATGTAAAAGGTAATATTCACATGTTTTATTTAGATGGATCACAACATTTACTTACTATCATTATAGTCTTTTAAATCTACTTACTTACTTGGGACTAATTTCTTTCAATTAAGTCAGGTCCTCCAATGAAGAATCTGTGGCTAAGGCAGAAAGTACTGACCCACCCACCCCCACCCCTGCCCCAGAGGCCACAGGGATTCACATACCAGTCATACATCGTGGCTAATGATGTACTCAAGCAAACATGTCCTCAAACAAACTATCTGGCATATAATCAAGGCATGCAAGTGAGCAGCCAGAAAAACAACATGGAGAAATATGGGGGGTTGGGGGGGGGACTGAAGCTGCCCATGTAGACTGATACGTACTAACCCAGACTAAACAGTTACTAAACAGATGCCCCTATTTGATAACAAATTAGTATTAACTACCTATGCAGTCTGATTTAATCCTTTCAACATCTCTATGTGGTGGTGACAAGAAAGTAAGTCTGGGAGAGGCAGAGTGAAGAGCCAACCTCACACAGGTACACACACACAGTGCCTCATCCATGAGTCTCAAGTATTCAAAGACTCTTGCTCGGATCCAAGGTAATTCTGTAGTTACTGCTACCGTTGCACCTGTGAATGGGATCCATTTGTTTCTCCCAAATGAGATTTTTTTTTTTTAATTTTTATAAGAAGCAGAGTAGCTGGAGCCTGTTGTAAGGAAGAGGGCTCGAACTGTGGGAACTAGACAGCTCTCTTTAATCAGAACCACAGCAAGCAAAGCTTGGTTTTGCAGGTTTGGAGAGTTCTGAAGATGCTTTCTGAAAAGACATGCATGTATAGTGCACATGGAAGGAATTGTGTCTAGTGAATTCTGAGCATTTTACTTTAGTACAAAGTATGTGAATTTGAGATCTCAACTTCATTTCAACTTATGGCAGTCCATGTAAGTTTAACGATGTTTCTATGGTAAAATTCAAATCACTCAAGCACTTCATAATAAAATAAAACCTGCTCCTTTACATTTTCTCCTTATTTATGACAGTCTAGATGAATTTATGTAACTAAGTATTTTGATTAAAATACTTTTTGATAGGCTAGTGAAATCCTTTAAATAAGCATAGTTTGCAAGTCTTATCCTGGCTTTACCTTAAATGGAGGAATAAAATTTAATCTCTTCACAATAAATATTTTATAGTTGTTCTCCACAAGCAACACATTTTTTAGGACTCTAACACTAAAGAATCAAATTTCTAAAGTATTTAAATAGATGTCATTTGAGAATAAAATTCTCCTTTTTAAAAAAAAATAATCAAAACAACAGGTAACAGAACAAGCCACTGTAATTACAACAATCTCCAATTCAGTGTAAACAGAGGTGCAGCACAAGGTCCCTGCCCTAAAGCTTACACGGCAGCCTTAGCCAGTGCTTACTGGCACCTCCCACACAGCTGTGTGCTTACTAAGGAGCTGTGGGCTCTCGTTAGCAGTGGAAAGCTAGGTGAACACATACATAAGTGGCATCAAGAGGGGACACTGCTGTGTGCAGATGTAGCCATCCCCAGCATAGAAGCAAACTAATCCTAGCTGTCAGGGACAGGCATTCCAGTCACTCTGGGAAAGTTTCACTTTTAAAAATGTGTGTTCTCTTTCTGTATGTATGCATGTGTATATACATATATGTATATCGCATGTGTCTATATATGTACACACAAAATGTGTGTGTGTGTGTTTCTATGTTATCAGAGTTTCCAATGCATTAGAATCTCATCATTTTCAATTCCCAGTTCCCGAAACGAGCATGCTTACACTTGACATAACAAATCACCAACCCACAAGGATTTTCCCTAGGTTTCCTCCAAGGCTAATTACGTAGCAAATCTAATTAAGTTCATATGATTCAGCTCAGCAGCAGGTACTTCAGTTACTTCGGCACTGCCAAAAAGGGTCTGAAGTGTATGTTCTACCTCCAAAATAATCACGCTGTGTGCCAAACTGATAACCATTAAACACAGCTGCAGAACAAATGTGAGGTCTTGGTCCTGGAGATAGTGTTCACACATCAATCTGCACTCCAAGCAACTGCTGGTTCAGAACTACTGACAGTGCACTTACAGTACAGCACTTAGAACTAGGGTCTGTCTTTTGTCTCACTAGCAACTTTGTATAGACCGGAGAGTTCCCTGCTCTTAAGAACACACACTCAAAGTCTGAAAAACCTCAAACACTGAAATGCATCAGATCAACATCTTGTCGGACTGGTTTGCTTAACTTTGACAGCTCGAATGAGTAAGAGCATAGAGTATTCTGCGTGCTGGAGAACATAGTTATGGAATGGTTAACATGGAATATAGTTAATCTCATTCTTGAAGAAAATCACAAAAATTCATGAACACGAATTAATTGTTCTTAATTACAGCTCTTAAGAGTACAAACCAAGGCTATGGCAAACCAGCGCTGCAGAAATTGAACTCTCCATTTCAGTAATGTGAATAATTTCCGTGGAAGGAAATCCTCTGCAGAGGGGTGCTCCAAACTCAGTGGGTTGCGGGTTGCTTAAGGCCATGATCACATTCCCTCCAGAGACTGTGAGATCACCATGGCAACTACCCTTCCCCAAGATACGCAAGAATCGGTGTTCTGAAAACACTGTCGCCCTTCTGCAGTGATAACAACATGACCTAGTTTTAAGAACAAAATATACCTGCTTTTGTGCAAACCAAACAACGTGTTTTCTGACTGAATCACTGCCATTAAGTTTAGCTTTGTTAATGAACGCAAAAATAGTAAAATTAACTATTGTGCTTCAGTTTCTAAACAAAGCAAAATTTGTGACTTAAGTAACTCAGCATGTCACATCTGGAGTAGCTAAGTGTGTAGACCCAGACAGAAGGAAAGCAGCTATTAGAGAGCAAAGGGCTTATCAGAAGCAAAGCTGACAAGAGGAAAACACCATATGCTTCCCTACAGAGCTTGAAGTTTCTCAAAAGAGGCTCACATTTCAGTTACACCAACTATCTGTAGTTGTTCTAGCTACCTCATTCTGGATGTGCAGGGTAACACAGACTTCCACGTTAAATATCTCTCCTTACATTTCTTTAATTTTTTTTTCTTGTCTTTACTGGCTCAGGTATCAGTTGCTAACTGTCTAAGTGTTGACTCTGTTTAAGTGTGCAAAACCAACACTACAGAGTATCACACACTGCTCGCAGCGTTTTTGTATTAGTGGCACTCAGCTCGACCAGAGCTTTACCTTGAGACATTAAAGAGCTTAGTGAATGCACTTGCATGCACGTGGATGTACACACACACACACACACACACACACACACACACACACACAACTAGTTTGGGGAGCAGGCTGGGGAGGTTTTTGCTCCTTAGCAATACTAAACACCCTCTCCTTCAATAGCTGCTACAGAGTTCCACCATGGCCATGTCCCTCAGTGAGTTTCCAAGATCCCAAGATTACTCTTTCCCCATTTCCCCACAAGCCCAAAACGGACATTTACATACCTGTCTTTAAAAAAAAGGGGATGGGGGATAGAGCTAGGCAGAGAGGGAGGGAGGAAAAGGAAAAGGAAAAGGGGTGGTGAAGGGACAAAATGAAATCATTGTCTTCATAAAGACTCATCTAAAATTGTCTCTTGCTTTCCTATATCCTGCCATGGTCACATACTCCACCTTCCAAATGCAGCATAAATACTGTTCTCTAAGAAGCCATTGGAAACTTATACTTTTTTTTTTTAGTGTGTTCACTTTTATCAATTATTATTAATCAAATATGAGGTCCCGCTGTGTCCCTCCCTATATGCACAGGATGCTGAAAAGGAAGGAGATTCCAAAGAGGGAGGGCTGGTGGATGAAGAGGGGGACAACCAGATGGCCAACAGACCAGCCACAACAGGAAAACAGCTACAAGTGGCTTTGATATTTCACACATCTACTTTTTACCGCATCCACGCACGTAGCTATGGAGCTGCACATTGTTCTCGGGGTTCCTTCACAGGGAATCATGGCAGTGTTGACAATTCGAACTGCAACCGTGATGACAGGAGTAAATGACGGGACACAGCGGAAAGGAGCAGATCTTACACATATGTAACTCGAGGGCCATCACTTCATCTTGGTTAAAAACATAAGGATGAAAACTAAAATGTCCATTTGAGAAAGTTGGGAAAGCAAAATTGAGGACTTCAGAACTAAAAATACTTGCCTATGGTTTGTGGCTACATGGTACCCTTTCTTGGCTAGCATTCAAGAATCTTTACTCTGCCAGCAATCTAATATATTTATTGTCATATCGTGTCCTGATGATATTACTACTGCTTTCCTTCCTCTACCTTTTCTCCCTCAGTGCTGAGTTTTTAATGATTATCTATTATAAAGGAAAAGGCTCGAAACCAAGTAACCTAGCAACGCACACCGAGATAGTATGTTTAACGCTGCCTGTTGCTCTTCTGGCAGAAGTTGGGATCTACCATGCATGCACTGATACTCATGTGCTTTATTAAGTGGTATGGGAGAAAATCCATTCTCTCTCACTGACCCCCTTAGTGCCTTCAGCTGCCAAGGCTGCTTACAATGCGGCACATTGTGAGCTGAATCCATCAGAATTTTGCTACCTTAAAAGCTCAAGGGACTTACGAATAATCCCCCAAACAAGGCAAGATAGAAGCAGAGAGTTTTCTATGTACTCAACTACACAAAGTCCATAAGGGCATGCTTGTTTTCTCTTACCATTGAAAAATTCTGATTTAGGGTTAGAGAGATGGCTCAGTGGTTAAGAGCACTGGCTGCTCTTCCAGAGGACCCGGGTTTAATTCCCAGCACTCACATGGCAGCTCACAACTGTCTGTAACTGTTCCAGGGGATCCAACACCATCACACAGATATACATGCAGGCAAAACACTAATGTACATAAAATAAGATATTTTTTAGAAATAAAATAAAATAAAAATTATGATTTATAAAAATCCTAGCTGTTTTGAAATTTCTATTATTTGGTCTCTGGGTAGGCACTAATGTAAATAATTTACAACGAGCTTTCCTTTTGTGTTGTGAAAACATGCTTCTTTGTTCAAAAGAATGACAAATATCTCACCATCTTTGAATGTAGGGCTCATATTGTCCTGGAAAGCAGAAAAGCTGAATCCTTGCCCTCAATCTGTTGTCAGCTGGGTAAGTGACAGTGTGGCTCTTCCTTTCCCACTCAGTCATCTATACTGTGGGTTCACTGTGGCCAATTAGATGGTAAAGGAACTCACACCTCAGGGAGAAGGGTAACTGCCCTCGAATTGCCACACACACATACTAGTGCTGGGTCCCATCAGCAGAAGGCACACAGCACCCAAGGTCTGGCAGCCAGAAGGCAAGCAGCAATAAATAAAGGCTTGCCTGAAAAACCCTAATTCCCACTTATCTTCACATCTCATGGGCTGGGAGAACAGCAGAGGCTTAAGAGTCTTTAGCCTGTCAATATGGGTAACGAAAGCCAGCAAGATTTGAACAAAAAGAACCCCAGCCCTGAATTCCTGGCAAAGTATTAGATTCAGAAGATTTTCAAAGTTTTAACACTAACACGGCAGGGGCAGGGAGGAGAGGAGAAGAAGGAAATATGAATGAGTACAGCATTAAGTCTGCAGAGTAGCCAGATCACCGTGCAAATACAAACTAGCCATCCTGGGAAAATAACCTTAGTACCATAACTAAATGGGAAGGGAAAGGCACACCCATGGGGAAACTATACAGAAACTAAGTTTAACAAAACCTTCCACAGTGAAAGAAGAAACATAATGTCTGGGGGCTAAAGCAGGATTTACCTTTTTGTGGGTAGGTGGGAATCTCTGGAAAATTGTAAGACGTCTATTTTTAAAAGTCGTAAAGAAAGCAGGCACAGAACACACTAGAAGCAAACATATAAAGTGCAAATCCGACAAGGTTCTTACATTATAAAATCTATAACTCTCAGAGATGAACTATAAAATGAAAAACAAAAACAACAGAAAATGAAAAACAATTACAAAGTCGGGCGGGGGGTGTGGGGGTGGGGAATGGTAGGAACAGACATTTCTCCAAAGAGGAAATACAGGTGGCCAATAGCCACATAAAAACATGTTGCACACAGCAAGACATTGGCGTGTGTGTGTGTGTGTGTGTGTGTGTGTGTGTAAGAGAGAGAGAGGGAGAGAGAGAGAGAGAGGAAGGGAGGGAGGGAGACAAGAATATGAAATGGAAACACCACTCTAGCAAATATTTCAGCAGGTTTGTATACCTAAAATCCCTTAACTCTGTAGTCAAACTGGCGAGCAGTTATCCCAGGGAAACGAAAAGTCATGTACACACAAGAACATGGACACAGATATTCAAGGCGGACCTTTCGTAAGAGCACAAAATGAAAGCGACCCAAATATCCTTCAAAGGGGTGAATGGTGAGAATAACTACAGTGCAGTTACACCATTAAAAGCTCATCAGCAACAAGGAAATGTACTGACATACCCTGGATGAGTCCATAGGCAGTAAGCTCAGTGGGAAAAGTCAGTAATGGTCCATCTATACACGCACAAATGTTAAACTGACAAAACCGTAGACATGGAGGAAAGATGTGCAGTTGCTAATGGACTGAGGAGCTGGGTGCAAATACAAAAACGCGGAGTAATGCAGTTTCCTGTGCTAAAATCGTTCTGTATCCAGTGGCAGTAAAGGCTACTGGAATCTATACATGGGGTAAAACTACATAAGGTTAGATGCATACACACACATACACAGACACGTACGTTGAGTAAATGGTGAAAACTGAGTAAGACCTAGTCTAGTTTACACTTTCACACCATGTCAAATGTTAGTTCCAACATTGTGATCAGCTTCTACGATTATATAAAATAACACAACTGAGAGAAGTTGGGGAAAGGGTACCCAGGACTATATATAACATTTTTTTTGCAACTTCCTGAGTGCCTATAATTATTTATAGGCACCGTTTAAAAGAATTTTAATGTATGTATAGATTTTAAAATATGTCTTGTTAACCGTGGCTCCGACAACAAAGGCAGCAGGTACTTGAGGAAGCAGAGAGAATGGGAATTAGAGTGAGGGGATCCTTGGGTCTCTCATGCCATTTGTCAGTAGCATCTAGAAGCCCGCAAAAGGTGCTTAGTCTTCCAAGTCTCCATTTTCCTCCTTTGTGTGAACAGCAAGCCTTCCCCACTGGCTTCTGAAAATTGGGTGTATTCATTTTAATGAGGTCCAGTACAGTGTAAACAGAAAGAAGATGCTGAAAATACATGCTTTCTCATTTCTTAAGGCCCCCTACTCTGTAGTGAAACAGATGGGCAGATACATCAACGGCAGATCAGAAGCCCACAATTAAGGTCCAAAACGCCAAACCTAAAAGATGTCCTACTTTTACTGTCTGTGCCTGTAAGCCACAGTTTTTAGTATCAGGGTCTAACATCATGCTGCACCCATTGCTATGGATGGGCCTATTAACTGAAGCCCGACCTTCACCCAGGTTTGCACATCTTGCTCTAGTGCCTTCCTCCATTCCAGGGTCCATCCAAGAAGCACACTGTGTCCCATTCACCTCAATAGGAAGCCCTCTGCTGTAACCATTTCTTAGACCTTTCTCGTTTTGGTGGTCTTGACAGCTTCGAGGCACACTGGTCAATCTGCATAATGTCACTCAGTGGGATGTGTCTGATGCTTCTGTCATAGCAGGACTGGGGTTTCAAGTTTCCTACTTATGTTTTTAATCCCAAATTGGACAGAAATAATTGAGGTTTAACAATTTAAACTCCAGAAACAAGGCGGTGGCCTTCTGCTCGCTGTGTTTTAAAGAAACTGCTTAGTACATCAAACTATTTTTTCAGAACACGACCTGTTATCATCAAAGCGATGAACTCTTAACACATGTCAATCACACCGTATGTGAAGCAGCCACAAACAGGAGAACATGAGCTTTGTCTCCCCACAGCAGCCTTCACTAACTACCTTGATTTATTTCAACTGCTAATGAAACTTGGCAGGCAGTGGTGACAGTCCTTCCAAACTTTTTATGGCCATTACTCTCTACTGATATAAAGAGCTTGTAGACTCTATCTAGAGGCTGGAGAGATGGTTCAGTGGCTATAAATATTGGCTGCCCTTCCAGAAGACCTGGGTTCAATTCCCAGCACCCACACGGTGTCTCACCACTATTTCTAACTCCAATCCCACGGGGTCTGATGCCCTCTACTGGCCTACTTGGGCAGCAGGCATGCAAGTGTTGTACAGCTATACATTCAGGCAAAACATCCACCCACCCCCCCACATCCAATAAAATAATAAGACAATCTTTTTAAAAAGGTTTTCCTATCTAGGAACCACGGTTTCCTATAGGTTGGCAGCAGAAAATAAGAAGCTACATATGTGCCTGCCAGCAAATATGGCCTTCATGGTCTGATGAAGATGGATCTAGAACTCTAGCTTAGAACTGCTAGAGCCATGTGGCCAGGCCTCTGTACAGCAGAGGACATCATCATTCCAGCCAAGCAGCGGTCTATAGGACGGGAACACAAGTGTACCAGTTATATATCTGACAGAGGGTTAGTGTCTAGAACTTACAAAGAACCACCCCTCCCCCCCAAAAACCAACTGAACATTAAAAAAAAAAATCTAATTAAAAAGTGAGATATAGGTGAAATACAAATGGCTGAGAAACAATTAAAGAAGTGGTCAACATCCTTAGCCATCAGGGAAATGGAACTTGATACTACTCTGAGATTTCATCTTACCCCAGTCAAAATGACCAAGGCCAATAAAACAAATGACAGCACATGCTGGTGAGGATGTGGGGAAGGAGAACACTCCTCCATCGCTGGTGGAAGTGCAACCTGGCACAGCCACTATGGAAAGCCACTATTTCCCGCCACTATATGGAAAAGCCACTATAAAGGTTCCCGCGGAAGCTGAAAGTCAGTCTACCACAAGATCCAGCTATACCATTCTTGGGCATATACCCGAAGGATTCCACATCTTACTACAATGATACTTACCCATCCATGTCCATTACTCTTCTACTCATAATCGGCAGAAACTCAAAATAGCTTAGATATCTATAAACTCATAAATTGATAATGAAAATGTGGTACATTTACACAATGGAATATTATTCAGCTGTTAAGAAAAATAAAATCTTTAAATTTTCAGGTAAATGGGTGGAGCTAGAAACAATCATCTTGAGTGAGATAGCCTACACCCAGAAAGACAAACATCAGATGTTCTCTACATGTGGCTGTTAGCTTTTAAGCTTTAGATATATGTATTTCATTTAGAATAGCCATAGAGGTTAGGTAGTCAGCGAGTTAGGTAGGGGAGAGGGTATGTGTGTATGCTGGGAGGAGTGGGTAGAAGGATCTTTCTAAGAAGAGAAAATAGACTACAGTGTTATAAAGGATAAAGGGGAAAACTAGAATACGATGATCAAAGAGGGGGTGGGACATTCGGGTGAAGAGGGAATATGGGGAAGGATAACAAATGCTAAAGGCTGTTTAAAAGGCTGCATAGAATCTAACTGAATTAGGAAGGAAAAGAATCATATGACCGCTGGCAGGGAGCAATGGGGACAAGAATTGAGCTGGGGGTTGGTGGCGAGGAAAATGTGAAAACTGAAGCGTAGGCAAAGAAAGAGTGCCAAAGTTTCCCAGGAGCTTCAACTTCACACAGTTCCAACACTTTGCAAACTTAAACTCAGACTCACAGGCATATAGGTGTGCATGTGCATGTGTGTGTGTGTGTACAAGCACACGTGTATTTGTGCATTCAATAGTATGCCTCCGTCTGGCATGAATACATTGCACTTCCTGCTACCATTCCACCAGCAACAATTCCACCTATCTCATTCATTTTACCACCCAAACCTGTCAGAATGGTAGTCTGCATCTCCCAGGAGTTTCCAGCCGGCTCATCTCACTTCTAAACAATTCTGTGTACTATAACACTGCCCTAAAACAGTTCTCATACATGGCTGTACATTATAGCTACCCACAAAGCTTTAAAAATGAGTTCCGGGGTCTCCTACACGAGTACTAATAATTCTGGGATATGGTTAGGGCTAGGATTTTAAAGGATATTTGAAAATTCCAAGTAATAAGTAACCTCTGAACCTTTATAGTCCAACTTTTTCAGCTGTGTATACGTCAAGGAGGAACGGGAAGGGCGAGGCACACAGGGGATTGTTTCCTCATAAAGTTCTACACTACTAGAAGAAGATAGAGACAGAAAATCAGTATGCAGGAAGCAGTCCTAGAAATAAGAAGGTGATTATGACTGACATGAGGATTTTAAGGAAAAAGAAATAGTGGATAAGAAGGCAAATGCCAGGGAAGCATGAAGATGAAAGTTTAGGAGAAGCTGCCAAAAGCATAACTTACCAAAATACAAACTTCCTTCCATGACAGAACAATCTGGATGGTGTCCACACACTAGAGTATAAGCTTACTCATTGAACTAAGATATAAAGAATATTCCACAAGGGATTTTAAGGTCTCAAGACTTGTGTATCTTGGGAGGTAGCATATATGTTAAAACTCAGGGCTAACCATTTTATCACTTTTCTGGGAAATGGAGAAAAGTGATAATCCAAAGCAGTAAACATGAATTGGTATTGTGTCCATAAGCAACACAGTGATCCAAAAAGCATTGCTCAGACAAAGTGAACCAAGAAAGTGGCATCTCCTCACACACCCGCTGATTACATGCAAGGGGCAAACAGGAAGTGCATGCATCACTGTCTCTAATCATCATGAGCTATAGGGGAGAGGGGAATTCATTTAATATCTCCATCTTAAGATGAGGACACTGAAGCTCAGAGGGAAGGGTGACTAGTCTAAGTTATGCAGGTTACTTGTAACTAGATGGGCGGGGCAGTGCTCAAAAGCATTTCTAGGTGCTGGGAGAATAGTTCAGTCAACAAAGTGCTTGACTTTTAAGCTTCCAGGAATGGTAATTTATGGTAAATAAATAAAGAAGTGATGACAGCTTTCTGCATTGGAATAGAACTCTCAGCTGCTGAAGCATGTACATATATACATTTCTGTGTCATAAAGACACAGAAAGAAGCTTCACGCTCATCAGCACACACCTCAAAGGCAGACCGGTACATGGTGCACCAGCCTTCTCTTCTTCTCAACCTAGAGCTCCTTCTAAATACCACATGGAACAAGTTCCATGAGACTGTTCAATGGCCAACGAACAAGTGGCATTAATCCAAACACTACAATATATACATGATGTGAGAAAGCACATTCGACTTGACTGTGGTGTTTTTCCTGGTGTAACGGTTCACAGTTCATGAGATGTGATTGGGATTGGAGAATAACAGGAAGTCAGCAGATGAGCATTTCATGTTTTGATTATTATTTACTTCTGGGGAAGCTATTAGATATTGCTCTCCTGTATAATGGGCGTGCTGAGGTGAAACCTTCTTTCTATGCTTCACTGGGGAACAGGTTGCTCATCAGACTAGGATCGAAGAACCATCTATGATTGATAGATCAGCACTACTGAGGCAAAACCTCATTATGGTTCATTGAGACAACAGTTAAGTGTTTCCTCAACATTGGCACACAGAAGCCGATTCAGCTATAGTCCAAGGAGACCAGGCTACACCTCAAACTTACAGCAGAACCTAGGAATGTAAGAGTTGTCTTTATGGTACTGGTTTTGAAAGCATGAAAAGGTCATGGAGAGCAACTGAAGCCAGGCACTGTGTGGAAAGGGTCAGAGGCCCTGAGAAGCCACTGGTGAAGATGAGACCTCAGTTACAATGGAGACCCCAAGAGCAGGAGGTGTCCACCAAGGAAGGCTGTAGGTGTGGAGAGCTGGAGGGGTGGGGGCTTCCCAAGCCCTTTGAAAGCCAGAAGACTGTCTGTGAATGAGTCACAGATAACCGGACATAGAGCAATAGCACTTGGATTCACAATGCTAGATTTTGCTATGGAGTGACTATTTCCCCCCTAGTTCTTCTTTTTTGGAATAAGTATTTAAATACATAACTTTTTTTTTTTTTAACTTTACAGGAGACTTTGTACTTTTAAAGAGACTTTGAACTTCTGAAGTGTTGGAATTTAAGACTTTGGAAGCTTTAGGAATTGGACTGTATTTTATATTATGATATGAACATGAGCCTTTGGGGACAGGGGTGGAAAATTATGGCTTCAAGTGATGTGTTCATGCATCAATTTCATAAGGATGAATGTGCTGGTAAATTTTAATTGTCAATGTGACATGACTAGAAGCACTTGGGAGGAAAGTTCTAATGAGGAATTATCTAGATCAGGCTGGCCTGTGAGCCTAGGCTATGGAGGACTGTCTTGACTGTTAATTGATGTAGGAAGGTCAAGACCTTTCTAGACACTGCCATTTTCTAGGCAGGGAGTCCAGAACAGTAACAGAGAGGAGAAAGCTAGGTGAGAGACAGTAAGGAAGCAATAATGCGATTATTGTCTTTTTTCTTGACTATGGATACTGTGTGACTTGCTACTTGAATTCCTGCCTTAACATCCCCAAAATGATGTACTATAACTTCAAATTGTAAGCCAAATAAACCTATCACCGTTAAAGAAATAAAACCAGGACAGTGGGATATGTTACAGAAACGATGTCAAAATAAAAACCTACTCTTACTTGTTTCTTTAAAGTTTAGTCAAATCTGGCTTCTCTGAAAAGCCTATGGAGACACAGAAAAATTCAATGTAGGCATACTAATGAAAAATATACATGTTTAGACTTAAAAGAGCTACTGAGGATTGGCTACAGGGCCCCCACCAAGCTCACAAAAGAATCCAACATCATCATCATGACATGTCACAACCTGTCTATGTCAATACCCAAGTAGTTAAATAACTCAGGTCCAACTCAGACTGCCCTCCGTCACAAGGCTGCACAAACAATGAGAGTTCTCTCTATCTTGTGGGGAGAATTCCAGTCACGGTCCAGAAACTGTAAGGTTCACTGGTATCTGTGTCCCTTTTCATCCAAGTTGCTCCCGGTCCACTACTAGCATTGTGTTTCCATGGCAAGCATCACTGACTCATCACAGCACCTTTCCAAAGTCAAGTGCTTTCCCATGTGGACTCTAGGCAGCTCCTTGTAATGGGAATGGCATCTGCACATGAAGTGGACCTGTCAGCCTCTGACAGACTATACTGTCTTACTTATGATTAGAAGATCACATTTCTACAATAAGAGTTTGAGTGCCAGTAGCATTTGCCCAAGAGTACTGCCTTTCTGGGTAGTTTTATTTCGATTACTGTTCATTTCATATTTTAGGTGTGCTGTGTCAGGAGTACGATAAGAAAATATTCTACTTTTGCGATACTGAAATTTTAATCTCAGTCGAAACTAGTATCTTTTCGGGAAGCTCTTCTAGCAGTTCTAGTTACATTTCATAAAAATGGTCACTGCTGCACATGTATGAACATAAGAAGATATCCATTACCAGCAGGAAGGCAATAAGAACACATCCCTAGGGTAGTTCACTGTAGTCAACAAAACTAAAATCTACACCAGCGCTTCTCAACCTTCCTTATGCTGTGACCCTTTAATACAGTTCTTCGTGTTGCGGTGACCCCCAACCATAAAATTATTTTTGTTGCAACTTTATAACTGTAATTTTGCTACCGAGTGGTGTCTCAGTTCCTAAGACCATCACAAATATGTTTTCCGATGGTCACAACCCACAGATTATTTCATTACTACTTTGTAACTGTAATTTTGCTACTGTTATGAATCATAATGTAAATATCTGACAGGCAGATGGTCTTAGACGACCCTCTGAAAGGGTCACTTGGTCTCCAAAGCGGTCTCAACCACAGGTTGAAAACTGCTGATCTAAATAGAAAACATCTTATCAAACTTGGTAGAAAGAGGAATATATTCTTATTCTCAATGATTTCATAAAAGTTTAATTCACTCTTGTTCTATGAAAATAGTTAATCTGATAAAACGCCTTTTGTTCATTTGAGACTAAAATGAAAATGCTCATATTTAGAGCATTTACATTTAATAGTATTTGCACATAGTGGTGCTTATATAAAAATGTTTCCTAACTCATGAGGGTTTAGAAGCAAATACAGCACATAGTAGCTGGTAAGTCAATCTTGAAAACTGAAGATGGTTTATTTTACTCAAAAATACTTTAAAAGAATTGCTTTCCGTCATTTTAATCAGAGTAAAAGTTACTTTTTACTTATCACTCTCTGAATTACCTCATCATATTTACAAGCAATCAATACATAAAGAGACAACATGAGATCTTTGTGCTATAAAGTATTAAAAATTATCTTAATAGGAAACTGAATTTTTACACTCTCATATCCAGAAGTTGTAGCCACCTGATTTCTCCCATGCATCCACTTCTGCAATACAGCCAGTAAGCTGCATGGTTCCCTGAGCATCTAGAGGCAACTCCTCAGGCATAAATAGGAGAAAAAAGCTGCTTTGAACCAAGAAATCTGTTCTGCATAATCATTGTGGAAATGTGATGAACAACTGGAGAAGCTCCTGGTGTTTAATGGTGGTGATTAAGTCCAATAATTTGGCTAAATGTCATTTGTATGAGGGTTCCCTGACTCTTCAAAGCTCATAACAATTCAGTGATGTAGAAACTACCAATGGAAGAACTGAGGATTATAGTTAGGAATGTTGCATAAGGCCACACGCCTAGTAAGAATCAGCCAGAATTCTAATTCTTATTAGTCCCTCCCAAATCTAAGAAGTGGGAAGAAGCACACAAGTTGTGTCATATTTTTTTCAACATGAAAAACTTCATCAGCAAAGTAGATTCCATGAAAATTCTCTACAAGTTGAAGGTTTACTTGCCTAACAAGACAATTGTTTTTCAGCTGAATCATTATGCCTTGACTCCCTGCAGAGAAACTTGAGGACTTCAGGTTTGGTGTGCTTCCACTGAGACATACACCATACATGTGTGCACACATTCAAATACATACATATGCATGCACATCCATCTGGTAGACAGCAATGATTAATTGCATGTCTGTCTCCCAAGCAGAGGGCTACAAACTTGAGGTCAAGGTCCCTAACTTTTTAATTTCTGGTTGTTATACCTTACAAACATAAATGATTAACTAAAAATAATTGTATGGTTTTAAGAGTGCAACATGATTGTTGATGTTCCACAGCCATGTCTCCAGAGCATATACAATATACATGGGAATTTGAGGAATGTTAGAGAAAAAACACTGGCAGGTGGAGGACCACAGGGGGAAGCACCTCAGAATAATACCTGGGGCTTCCAGGAAAAGCAGGTATAGGAGGCAGTCAATCCATTCTGCAGTTAGCTGGGAAGCCCAACTCTATACATAGTTGTACTGGGTTTTAAAGATGAAAGTAATTCTGTCCTGGGCACACTGTCATGAGGAAGAATGGCTTTTCTTCTTCAAGTCTCTAGACTGGCAAGGCCTGAGTGGAAAAAGTAAAGAGAACATTGTAGGCAGAACACCTGCCTGAAAACACCCATGTAAGATGCTTTGAGGCTATGAGCACATTGCCTTACAGGACAAAAGTGACAGTCAACGTTTAATTAACATTAAGGACCACGGCATGGGAACGGCAGCTTGGATTATGCACGTAGGCTCAATGTAATCTAGGTCTTTAAAACTGAAAAAAGTTTCCCGAGCTGTGATCAGGGCACAGGAAACTTGACTACGGCAGAAGGTTCAAGAGACACAACCTCACCGGCTTTTAAGATGGACGAGGAGTCATGATCCACGGCATGTAGCGGCTACAAGAGAATCTTCAAGAAAGGAATACTGCTCTGTCAACACCTTGCTTTTAGCCTACAGAATCATGTGCTAGACTCCAGTCCCACAGAATTGTAAGAAAATAAATTCATGTTGTACTAAGCTACTAAATGTGTGGCAGTGTGTTCAGGCAGCAATAGAAAACTTACATGGATATCTGTATTTTAGGGCAAGGCTACCCCTTAAAGGTGAAGGAGTGAAACTACAGAGAGTCAGCAGCACTGTCAGGAAAGAGGACCACATCTGACCCCAGTGAGCAAATCCAAAGAAAACAGCTATGGACGAGGCTGATAGGGCCAGCCCTTTTGTCTCTGGAGAAACAACACTCTAGTTCTAAACCCCACCCCAAGATTCTGTCCTGAGAAGCCTAATGAGAGCCAACCCAGAGCATCTAAGGACAGCCAGAGAGGAAGAGTGACACTGCCGAGTACTCCTTGGTGATATCTCCTCTCGGTTGCTATCCGAGCTCCACAGAATCTGTGCGCCAAACCAGGTCCTCCTCAAAGCCCTTGGCAAACCCGTCAGCCCACAGGCAGACTGCGGGGGGACACAGCTAGCCAGAGAGAGGGAAACAAACAAGATGGGCTTGTTCCCTCCTACACTGGCACACAGAAAGCACAAGTTAAGACAAGTCAAGGCCGTGTGCCCTTTAGAACCCTGTGAGAAGCACCTTACATTCATGATTTTTCTCTATTAATTGCAGAGTTGTTCATGCACGGTATTAATAAATGTATTGTTATCCATCAAATACTCACTTGGTACAACCTTTCTGGTAGTTAGGAAGGGATGCTCTGATAGAAGAGTGTATTCCTTAATCTTGTGAAGAACTGGGGTGAAGTCCAGGTAAAGGGGAGAAAAGACTGATGCAAAATAAATGGAGAGGAAGGAAGGAAGGAAGGAAGGAAGGAAGGAAGGAAGGAAGGAAGGAAGGAAAAAAGAAAGAAAGAAAGAAAGAAAGAAAGAAAGAAAGAAAGAAAGAAAGAAAGAAAGAAAGAAAGAAAGAAAGCCAGCAGACCGCACTGATGTTAGCTCACTGTGAAGTCACATGATACAGAACAGCGGTTGCTTCCCGCATACACACTAAATCATTACAGCTTAAGAAAAATCTAAGATAAGAATGTAAGTATAGCTTCAATTCTGAAGGTGATCGGGCTGCCAATTAAAAAGTAACTCACTGGGCTTTGCAAATGTTTTAACATCTGTTTTATGATTTAACTGTCAAACTAAATTATGCTAGACTTGAAATTATACTACCTATGGAAAGTCGCCAGCAATCTCCACTCTTCCAGAATCTGGAAATCACAAAGCATGAAGGAAACCTTAGCAGTTACTCGAGTCTTACAACACACTTGATGGCAGAGGTGGCCTGCACGCCTACTTTCACTTTTTAAAATGCTCTAATTCGATTTCTATCTACAGACTCGTTTAAGCTCTGTTACGGTGTCGTCTGGGAGGTAAATAATAATTCATTCATTCCATGCCTTCTATAAAGCGAGATCCGGTAGGTATTCTATATTTATTTAAACAATTTATTCTTTACATTGTCCCAGTGAAGAACTATTAAGACAAATAACACATCCACAGGCACACTCGTGTACAGGCACATACACTGCTACACTAACAGGCTCATGTCTATACCGGAGCCTGTGACCATGTGAGCACCTAGGCACACAGGTGCCTAATGTATCACTATTTACACTTCAACTAAAATTACCAAAATTCATTGTTACACATTGTTAAATATTGTCAGAGACAATATTTAATAAAGATGAATCATGAAATTAGTAGAAAAAATGTACTCTGAATAGCACCAATATTCAAATTTATTCTCAATAATCTGTGCTATTAATAGCAGACCGAAGTTTCTTAAGGGGAATTATGGATGTTATAAAAAGAATGGCAGGTACAAAGTACGTTATTTCACTTGGGTTAAATTTTGCATAAATTTTTATAACAATAAAAAAAATCATTGAATAAGAAGCTCTACTCTCAGGAGTTTTCCCCCATTTAATCTGAGAAATAATGTTTAACAATCAAACAATCGTATGTACAAGATCAAGCAGTATGATGTAATGACTAATGCTACCTTTGTGTGACATTAGATGAAAAGGCCCTCAGATGCTCTAACTAACAGTGAGCATTCAATGACAGTCGATTTCATCGCTCTGCCGAGGCTTGAAGTCCTCAGTTGACTAGTCGTCAGCAACAGTGTCAAAGCCATTTCAAATGATGGAACATCACACCTACTAAATGCTACTAAGTTAGGATATGCAATGACGCTCATAACTTGTAGAAAACAAAATGCACGCACAGCAGTCTCGAAATTATAAAAATGAAATGATACAAATAAACATTTAGGCACACACAAGGTAGAAAGTTGGAAACATTAATCCAGTGGTGTTTTGTGCATTGATGATTCAGTGCAGACATTTCTGGCTTTCTAGAATGCAGCATCGTTTCTGTCTCATAAGCAACTCATGTATTTGGGGTTTTTTTAAATTATTATTAAAAATAGTTCATTGAGGTCAGTGTCCATCCTTCAGCGAGGAGTCTTGAGTCCTTCAGAGTATTTTAGATTTAAAAAATCTTAGCTAGGTTAAATTGAATAAATTATAAAGTGGTTTGTAAATTTACTTCAGGAATTACTTTTATATTTAATTGTTTTATTTAAATTCATCACGTTTTAAGTGTTCAAAACACAACTACGCATAGATCCATGAATGAATTTCCTAAAACTTTTCCTTTAAGTGACCTAGATAGATTTTCCATTATGAGATGTGTGCTTTATATTTTGCTAAAAAAAAAAAAAAAATGAGATAATGACATTTAACATATCAACTCAGACATGTATAGCACATTTTTGAAAAGAGCAAATATGCCTTAAATAAACACTGTACTTAATATGTTTTCTATAACATCTAGATACATTCTATAAGTGTTACCTTTCAATGACGGTCTTGCTATTTCCCACAAGAATTTTTTTTTTTAAGCCAACAACTAACACACCTGAAGACTAGTATTGTTTCAATTTACTGAACTGAAGGTTTAGGCTCTTTCAAAGGGATATATATATGAAAAATAAGTAACAGAATCTTAATCCCTAAAATCAAAAACATTGACAGAATGGCTGGATGAGCCCAGGTTTAGGGTAGGAGTAAGGAGATATAAGCTGACTGCATGACTATTATTTGGCAGTGTGCTGAGGACTCTGCATACATTACTGCATGGATCATCGGCTGTTAGGTATGACTATCTCTGTTTTAACAGATAAAGAAACCGAGCTGTAATATAAAATACCTCAGAAGAAGACACTGTGTTAAGTAATAGCTTCTAACCCCAGTCCAATTGAATAAAGCTGTTTTCCCCAATACCATTACATTTCTGGGAGAGAAAGCTGGATGTGAGAACTACTTCGTAGATTGCGAGCACATCTCTGACTGCACTGAAGTTATGTAATTTAACTGGCAGGAGAGGCTGGGAAGACCAGGGCTCTGCAGCAAGCCCAGAAAAGCGGTTTCAGCACTGGTCTGGGATGGGCTGGAGCCTAGCTGCATGAATGCTCTGGAAACTGGCCTTCGCCTCCCAGGAACAGGCTGTGGTTTACTTATACCAGTTGCTCATCAGTTCCCAGTTAGCCTGATAGCCACTGTCCCAAAGGATTGGGCATTAGGCCAACCCGCAGGAAGATAGGGTCATGATGAAGGCAAGGGAACATTGATGACTGGTTCCAATCCATAGCATGTGACTCATGGAAAAGTTAAAGCTAAACCTCCACTGCCTGATTTATCTGTTTCTAGAAATTTCCAGATCACTTACCATATAAAGAAAATCTTGATATGAGCTTGGTGGTGGTTTTCCATAAACATACACATTGTTGTGACTTTGCAATGTTTATGAAATACTTGCATTTTCTATGAATGGCTGGATTATCATAGATACCCCTTGGTTTATCTGACTGTGTCCAGGACATATTACTCATTTTCAAACTATGGAGATAATTCTATATTCTCTATGGAGTCTTCAGGCAACCATCTCTGTTTAGACTGTACAGTTGACAGACTTTGTACTAGTAAATCATGTTTAGGTAATCGTGATTAAGATATCTCTCAACTGTCATTTTAGACAATTCTCTACAAAGTCAAACTCACAGCACTTTAAAACTCCAGTTATTCCTAGTGTTCAGCCTTTATTGGCTAAATAAATCTATTTTTTAAATACTTAGGATACACTTAAACCTAATGCAGAGTATTATCAGAAAGTAACACAAGAATAAAAGTATTCTGAGAAACAAAACAATACAAAGAAATAACAAAAAAGCTAGTATTTACCAAGCAATACATGCCAGGCAGTGTTCTACCAGATTCATGTGTGTTGATTGATTTTATTTTCACAATAACTTCACACAGGGGTATTATGATTTTTCTGTTTTCTCAGACAAAGAAACTGAAGCAGAGATTAAATAGCTACCTACAGTCATCGGCAGATAAGGGGCAGAACAGGCATTTGAATCTAGCAAGATAATTCTACAGTCACTGTTCTAACGCCTAGGAGCAAAAGCTTGCTTTGCATTGCTCATTATTATTATTTCTGGTAGCACAATCCTTGGCAAAAGCGGCTCAGGATGACAAGAGAAAGATGCTAAGAGCCATCAGTGAACCTGAACCAACTCGGCTGGGTGTCTCGGCTCCGTGGGTAAGGGGTGAACAGGCGCAGTCATGGCTGCAATGTGTCCAGAGTCGTGTGACAAGCACACAGAGGTGAGTGTTGCCCCCATAGTCCTGGTGCAGAATGCTCCTTCTACTTCAACATGCAGCAGAAAATTCCTTTGGTATAGTTTGGCTATTTGGGGTATTTATTAATTTCTATAACATCTAGAATCAACTCGTCAAACTCAAGAAAGAGATGGCAAGGTAGCTCAGAGACTAAAAGAACTTACCACCAACCCTGATGACATGAGTTCAATCCCGGGGAACCCACATGGTGGAAGGAAGGAACTGATTCCTTCGACTTATCCTTTGACCAGTGGTACATGTGGCACACACACATAAATACATATGAAAAATGAAAGTAAAAAAAAATTAAACTGCAAGAAAAACAGACTAAGATTTGTTTGCAATAGAAATGAATCTAAAGATGAATCAGATAATAGCTTACTATCCCAAGGAATCCCTAACCTATGACTTTCCTTTAAGAATCATTTAAAAATTATTTTTTAATGTTTTTCATCTGTCTTACAATTTTTCCATAAACATTTCAAATTCATTTTTAGCATTACTCCCAGTTCCTATTGTTGCTACTATCAATACAGACTGGAATTTTAAAAAATTATATTTTCAAGTTTTATTTGGTTCTTAGAACAACATCGTTAAAGTCTCTGATTAAATCGGATCTTCCATATAGAAACCAATTTCTCGTCAATAAATGACACTTTCCATGTCTTCATTTCTCCTGTTCATTTAGGTTTTTGATTCTTTCTTGTGAGACTGTATTGGTAAGGGCATCTAATATGACAATAAATATAATCAGAACAAATTGCCTGTTTCTGATTTGAAAGCTAATTCTTTTAACATTTTGTCATTAAGTATATTTTTTGTACATTTTTCATAGGTAACATGTGCCAAGTTGCTAATCTGCTACGAATAGTTTGGTTCTTTCACTATTAGCTGCTTACGATTACAGAGCAAATTTTCATGCATTCAGACCGTGACTCCCTCCTCTCAGCCAGCTCGTCTAACAACTTGTAGAAATAAGTTATTTAATCTAAACCAATCTGTCACTCCTACAACAAATCCAACCTAACCTTGAACAACCGAAGATCCAGTTTATTAGAAACTCATCTGTGTTTATGAGTAAGATTCATCTACACTTGAGTGTTCTTAAATTGGCATCATCAGGGTTTGAAGTTATAAATTCATAATTGTATTTAAACTTCAAAAAATAAAATGGCTCAAGTTCTCACTTCTACTTTAGAAGATTTTATATGCAGTCTTTGACACCCAGTGGAACTTAACAAAACACTCAGTTGTGTCTATTTCTACCTTCAAGGAAAGATAAGCTACATGGGGCTACATGAAGATTTGGGTTTTCCTTTTTCTCTTTTTTCTTTTTAAATTGAGTCAATTTTGATGATTTTCACTTTGGAAAAAAAAAAACCCTCAGAATTCACAACTGAAATTAAAGTAATAAGTTCTGAAGAATATTAAAAGAGAATAAATATAAATATATTCCATATTAACTAAATTGAGTTCAGAAATGCAAAATCACAAATGAAGCAAGGGTAAAAAGATATTCTAGTGATAACAGTGATATACATATAGCAAACACCGTCCATAAGAATGTTTTAAGAGAACTTAAGAAAACACTGAAATTCTGTTAATATGTACATTTTTATACTCTGCTGACATTTTCAGCTTATATCATTATGATAGTGATTATTTCATGATAGCAGCTTCACCTACACATTGACAATCCCCTCCAACTCTGTTCACAATTAATGCAAATAAAACTACTTCTAGTCAAACTACAGACCAGGCACCCGTGACGGCAACAAAGCCAGTCGGCACAGGCGGCAGCTATACCCTCGGTATAAATAGTAACTACTTCTGAATCACTCACTTGTCCCTTGGTTCTCTCTGAGATTCCTTCATGTTTATTTAAAACTACCTTTAATTCTGCTTCTTTTTCTTCCCCCCATTAGATTATAATTCTAACTTTAGGAAGACGTTGATCAAACTGATTAAAGCTATGACACTAAATGCATGTCTCAGATATATATTAAGCATCGTCTATGAGAATCAGAAAAATAATTTCTTTTCCCATCTACTCCCTCATTCAACAGCACAGCTTCCTCTCTCTCACTTTTAAAATTCTCAAAGGGATTTGAGGCAGGGAAAGCATCCCTGGGGAGCCTGACTAAAGACTGCACAGGGCCTCTGCATAGCACCCCTAGGCAGCTTCCTCTCCATTCAAGGTTGCATGCCAGAGATCTGCTCACTTACCATGAAGTCATTTAGAATCCTAGAAGAAAGCTGCTATTTGCTGTGTCTCCTAAAACACCCTAAGGAATTTGCACCATAAAACTTGTACTTTCTTAAAACTTCCCAAAATGCAGGCAACCTCAGACACCAGCTATCTTTAAGTGAAATGACATCTGTTTATCTTTAAATATCAACCCAATCTGTGGCAATATGGTATGGCCAGAGCTCGGCAAAGGCAGAGACTTCAAGGTAACCTATATACCTGGAACAATGCAAATGGCCTCTAAGATAATTTCATGTTAAAGACATCCAAGAGAGCTGGGTGGTGGTGGCACACAGCTTTATTCCCAGCACTTGGGAGACAGAAGCAGGCAGATCTCTGTGCGTTTGAGGCCAGCCTGGTCTACAGAGTGAGTTCCAGGACAGCCAGAGTTACAAGGAAACCCTGTCTCAAAAAAAAAAAAAAAGAATGTAAGAAAACAATTCTAGAAGCCATTGTGTAAGTATGTGTGTGTATATGTGTGCGGTGGGGGAGGTAGGGAGGCATCTCTTTAATTGAGAATGAGAAGAATGAAAGAGTTAATGGAGTCTCAAAGGCATTCACGTGTGGCGATAGACTGTGTCCAATTTTCTTGAGCTGTTAAGAGGACATATACTATTTTCCCTTGGTCACCTGAGAAGTACACGCCACCTCCTTCAGTTTAGGATGGCAGTTTAGGATGAAAAGAGGATGAGCTGACTTCCCTGGAAATACCAGCCAAGGCACGCAGCATCATCTAGAAACAGCTACATCCACACTCTGCTCCCACTAATACAAGCGTGACTGATTTAAAAAAATGTAAAGGTTGCGCAAAGCAAGCAAAGTTGGGGGAGCAGGGGATAGAACGCAAGCCTCAGAATAAAGGGCATCATAGGGGACAAGTTTCCCGCTTCTTGTAGAGGGAGCCACGGGAACTGCCAGTCCAATACCCAAATAGCAGCTTCACCTAGAAATTGACAATCCTCCCCTCAACTCTATTCACAATGAATGCAAATAAAACTAAAGACGAGGCACACGTGTGAGGCCATCATGAACCAGATGGCACAGAAGGCAGCTACACTCTCAGTTCTGCAGCGGGAAAATTCACACAACCGAGAAAGAAGCATAAAAACACAGCCTCCCAAAATGACATCACCACAAGGAATTTTATCTCTGCAAGATTTCTGCCTCTATTTCTTGGTAATGAGAAAAGAAATTAAAACAGGGAACATAGCATAATCTTGTCATGTATGCCCTCTATTTTATTTAATGTTTATTTTGAATGATTTGTACATTCCTCCAGAACATAAAAAAGAGAAAGAGAACTTTGAAGGACAATAAAATACTATTAAAATCCACCGTGTTGTAACTCCAGTTATTCAGCTAGGGAGCATCTCTCTATACACTGGGAAATTCCAACCAAATAGCAAATTCAAGATCAAACCCTTCACGCTTAGAACTTGTAACACAGATACATGCCCTGGGGTCAGACATCTATGTCTCTGAAGAACTGAGCACTAAGAGGACAGACTCTCCAAGTTTCTCCTGCCAGCAGTATGGGCATTTACTGTTTGAAAACTCGAGAGTTAATAATTTATAAACTCTTGAAACACACAATATAAAACCTAGCACTTGTAAACATGATAAAACAACACTAAAACTAAACACTAAAAAAATCTTTCCTATTTGTGCTTACTAAAATGGACCAAATATGACAAAACAACCCTTATATTATGGATCACTTTATATTCCTTATAAAGTTACCTATCTGCTTAACCGAAACAAAACAAACACAAAGATTATTCAGCCAAAGATTATGTAAAATGTCGGCCTGTCAATAAAACTTATATCAGATATATTTAAATGACTGAAAAGCCATTGTAAATTTAACTCCAGTGTTCTGAACAAAATAAACATGCTAACAGAAATAGAATTTTTGTTTTGCTTTGGTCTTTTGAGACAGGCTTTCCCTGTTGTAAACTCTGGCTGTCCTGTAACTCACTCTGTAGACCAGGCTGATCTCAAACTCACAGAGATTCACCTGTCTGCTTCCTGAGTACTGGATTAAAGGCGTGCATGTACCACCTGGCTTAGAATTGTTTTTTGACTTTAAAAACAGTCTCTTTTTTTCTATAAAAGAGAGATTTTAGAACAATTCAGCTACCTAGAATTACATGGCCATAGCTGAAATCTGCTACCAACTGGCAGTGTGATTTTTGGTCAAGATGAAAACCCTTTCTGTACTCAATCATTTCACCTGTGGAGATGACAGTGGTTCCTATTTCATAGTATTCTTTTAGGTTGTAGCTTTAACAAGTATGAAAATAAAATAACCAGGATAAAGAACTCAGAGTCTGATGGATGATAGCTCAATAAATATTGGCTAAGTGTCCTTCAATGTTGTTTAACTCATACAGTCTCCATCTTATTTAAACAGGATACTTGCAAATCAGTAACTTGTGGTTTAAGAGAGAAATAAAGAAAACATTTTAAGGAAGAAAAAAAAGAAAACTGTACCACTTTGCCTTATGATTTTTAAAACATGAGGTATCTGAGATCAAGTAGTTAAACATTTTCAGAGCTCTCCTCAGGGCAGGCGCTCCTGCATGATGCCTTCTGGGAGATGCACCTAAGTGGATCTTGTCCAGTGATAAACAGCAATAATAAAAACAGACGGCTGTAAGGAACAAAGCTTCTGAAAAACATTGTTGTCTGGTGCCATCTTCTGAACAGGTCTGAACACAAACAATCTGGCAGAGGATATTGGGCTGTGTACAGACAGGGGCATTAAAAGAAACGGCAGTGGAAACCATGTCCATTAAACTTTAAGGTGGATAAAAATCAGACTAAACGATTGAGCTTCTCAGGGAAGCCATTTGCTGGTCATGCATTTCACAGGCATATTCAGTTTGATGGGTAAGTGGGTTAAACCAGGTTTGAAAATACTGTCTCCGGTATTTCCAGCCTCCTAGATTAGTTGTTACAGGGGCACTCTTCATACCTGTGGATTCTGCTGGAACCACAGGATGAAAATCAAGTGAACATGTCTCTCTATATGACTGCATCTGCTTCCTAGAAGTCCCACCTGGGTCTCTCCCTGTGCACACTAGCATGTCCACTTCTTTTTAAAGCGTCATTGTGTCGCTTATACTAGTGAATCAACACTAGAGTGTTGTCGCTAACCCCCACAGATGGAGGTTTCTGGTAAGTGCCCTGTCTCTCCACGCGGCCATACTGCATGTTTGCTCCCAGCATAGCTCATACTTTGTCTTATCCCCTGATTTTGTTTCCATAAGACTTCGTGTAACATTTTTCCTTTAGCAATGTGACTACAGAAACCCAAATTGGAGTTTGAAATTAAACAGACATACAAACACAATTAGGGAAAGAGCTGGCTGCTTGTTTCAAGTGTGAGCAGCCTGGGAACCTGGGCTGCTTCTTAGGCACCGACACCTAACAAACACTCAGTGTCTTCCTTTCCCTAGAAAACATTTTTATCTCCTCTTTGACAACATAGCTTTGGCCAGAAAGTCAACATTTCAAATGCCCAGTCCGCCAACATGTTTCAAGGTGACCAACCATGTTAATATCATGATCATGGAGCTCTTTTACAAAACAAAACAAAATAGTGTGTAATGAGCTTTTGGCTTTCCGAAGCGATCATTTAGGAAAATTACAAAACATCTATGATTGGCTTTTAAAATGATGTAAAATGATATCTTAATCATACCATGAATGTAAAAATATACTTCAATTCGTGCAAGATACTTTTCTGAAACTTTTCATTGTGACCTTCCCCCATAGTTCTGAAATGTACCACTCAAGCACCTTAAACTTTCTTTTTAATACTTTTCTTTTGTCGTTTTGTTTTGAGACAAAACAAAAATGCTGTGTAGCACAAGGACTTGCTGTGTAGCACAGGGATTTTCAATGTACCACAAGGCCTTGTAGCACAGGCTGCCCTCAGCATTACTCCAACAACCTTAGCCTCTCAAGGGCTTAAAGGTATGTGCCACCATACTTGGTTCACTATCTAAAGCTAATAATGAGAAGAGTTAAATATTGCAAGATGGATCATACTGTAAAAACAAAAATACTTAGAAAAATATATGCTATTTTATACCACTCTCTCTCTCTTTCTCTCTCTCCCTCTTTCTCTCAGACAAGGTCTCTTTGTGAAGCTCAGGCTTCCCTAGTACTCTTGATCTTCCTGAGCGCCTGAGTACTAAAGTTATGAGATTACAAGCATACACCACTACATCAGACAGAGAATTTTTCCCGTTCTTGAGATAGGGTCTCATGGAACCCACCCAGGCTGTCCTCCAACTTACTATGCAGATGAGGATGACATTGAACTCCTTCAGCTCCCAAGTGATGAGATTACAGGTGTGTGCTACCACACCCAGATAAGAAATCTCTTTTCTCCATATTGTCTACTTTTGGACTGGACTACATGTTGATCAGGCAAGACTGCTTAGTTATGCCTACCTTATATCTTCAATTTAAATGTAAACCTCATGTCGGTACTCTAAAGATGAACTTGAGGGTCTCTAACCTTCTTTATTCTTCCCAACGTGGATACAATGAATAAATCTCCTTTCTCTGCTTCTCACTATTATTTGTCTCTTTAATTGGCATGAGAATGGTGGCTTAATTTAGCACTTGAGAGCTTCCAGAACCCAGGATTTTACTCTAGAAACTCCCAGACCATGCCTTCAGATTTCATAATTTACATGAGTTACGCTGTAAAATGAAGAAATTGGGTTAGAGAATATTAAACATGAAAATATGGTTTTGTTTCAGATTAAAAGTGTAAAAGAGAAGGAAACAACCTCAGTAAGAGGTCATTTCATGTGTCCACGTTAAGGATCAACTGTGCCCCACCAAAACTCTATGTTGAAACCTAATTCTCAAGGTGATACACGGTATGACTCTATGAAATTGTATTATTCTTCTGGTATTTTTAGAGAGTTCAACAAATTTAGATTCGGGGACAGGATGTTAATTTGTCTTCTTGTCTTTTTAAGCTATCACTGTCTTCTGGCTTCCATTGTTTCTGAAGAGAAGCCAGCCATCGTTTGTCTGCTGTCTTGCACTCTAGCTACAGGCTAAAGGTGAATTAAATTTTCTCTACTTATGAAAAAGACTTAATTCAGTGCCAACCATATTCATGTTATAAAGTCTTATTCAAAATATGGTGTCTTGAAAAAGGAACCAATAACAGAAACACCTTGAAACACCTTGAAAGAACACCTTTGTCTTCTCCGGGTCATTTTTCTATTTTTGTCTGCTCTGTTCTAGTCTTATGTGTAATTATATTTTTAGTCACAGCTATGAGCTGGGAGTGTAGTTTAGTGGCAGAATAATGTATGCAAAATCCTGGGTTCAGTCCTTGGCAAGCGAATCACACACACACACACACACACACACACACACACAAAAGAAAGGGGTGGGGGGAGAAAGAGAATTTACATTCTTTCAGGGACTAAGAATAACTTTAAATTTTATTGAGTAGAGTTGTAAAATAAGGGTCTCTGTCTATAGTCACAGATCAGATCTAATTCAAAACAGGATGCCTAACAGCTAACCTGACTATACCACCACCCCCCTGCCCGTAGGCTTCCCAACACCACTGTTACTTCAGCTATTTAATACATAAACAGATGCCAAGCCTAGAGAATCATCTGTAAGCCCCAGAGTAATCTACAAAATGTCTGGACAGTATTTAAGGGAGAAAACTATAATAGCTTGTATTATAATAAAATTCGGCTTAAAACCTTACAATAAAGTGCAGTCTACATTAGACATACTTTTGAAAGACTGTGCCTTAGGCAAGCACAGAGCTACAACAGTGTCTTTTATGCACTGAAGGTAATTTCAGGGAGGGGAACTTAGGCTGTACAAAAACACCAAAGATTCCACTTTCTTGTAGGAGTAATACCCCTATATATTTAACACATATTTGATATCGTATTTATTTGTTCACAAACCACTATTTTTCCTGCAATCTTGATCTTTCCCACTGCTTTCTGTCTCTGAAGCTACATGCTATTAAACAAGAACTTGCAGAATAATTTCAGACCCTTGATAACATGATTAAACGCACTTGAAAAATAAGTTTACAGAAAGAATAAACCCACTGAGATGGTTAATGATTCTTTACACAGCTTTGATTTGCCATGAGAAAACAATGTGGTCTGCCCTTTCAGCAATTATTTTAAAAACCCAGTCTCATAAAAAGGGAAAGTAGCTACTAATAGGTTCTTTTTTTTTTTTTGCAAGCACTGATTTATAGGGTTATTAAAAAGTTAAAGGCATATTAAGTCATATGAATATGTTTTTATCTTTATTTTGTGCATAATACTAGCTACTATAAACCCAATCTGGGAGAAAAGAAAAAAAGACATTTTAATTTAAACACATAGGAAATATGGATGTTCTGAAACTATTATGGGTCACTTAGCTTCCATTACAACAAACAATTTATGCAGTGACTCCCAAGGAGTTTGATGCTGAGAAGACATAAGTGAAAGAGCAGACACTCATTTCCATAACTCTCTATGGCTGGGCGGTGGTGGTGCACACCTTTAATCCCAGCGCTCAGGAGGCAGAGGCAGGCGGATCTCTGTGAGTTGGAGGCCACCTTGGTCTACACAGTGCTTTCCAGGACAGTCAGAGTTACAACAGAGAAATCCTGTCTTGGGGGGGGGGAGAATTCAGTGAGGTTTTTTCTATTTCACAGTTAAAAGAAGTGACCACTGAGAACAAATGTAGCATTTATGCTATTGGTCTTCTATCTCAGGTTCTTGCACATTAAGAGATCCAAATGTGATTTGCAGAAATTACTATTTCATTTCAAAATTCATTTCAAAATTCCTATCTTCATCGCCCCAGATGTCATGGCACAGTGTGGAAGGTGACATCTTCCGTAGTTTAAGGGGATAAGTACACAACCCCATTTGCATGGATGAACACTGGTTTGTCTTGACTTTTCCAGTTTGGAAAATAAAGTGAAAGATCACTGCTTTTCTACTAGCAGTCAGGTCCTCTGTGGCCCCACGCCTGGTCAGGTGGATATATAAAAATTCAGGAGCTCCCTGGAGGTGGAAACAGCATTCTCAGTACCCAGACTGAGGTACTGAAGGAAGCAGGAGGCACAGATTGTTTGCTGCTTCAGATCCTCTCCCTGACACACACAAGCAGAAACTCTAGTCACTTATTGTGCCTCTGGCCATTTCTCCTTAAATAGAGGGACCTGAGGATAGATAGCAGCAGTGTCTGACATACCAATAACTTAAGGTTCAGGAAAATCAATGCAAAGATAATAAGCTATACCTGAAATGCTTGGCTTGTAAATCTCAAGAAGATAAATGTGACGGTAAATCCTCTCCAGGATTCGGAGATGGCTGAGCATTAGGAAAGCACAGCTCAGGGTGTGTCTGTGATGGTGTCTCCAGATGCAATTAAACCATGAGAGTTCTAACACATACACACACACACACACACACACACACACACACACAGAGAATAGATTCAGCCCTTAACAGATCATAATATGATGCAAAATTTGGACCTCTTAATGTCCAAGAACCCTAGAAAAATGGACATAGAGAATGATGTTGAGAGATAGGAGGTAGGTCCTTGTAGGAGAATGTAGGCTATTGGAGGTGTGCCCTTTAAGGGGGCTGTATGTGGCTTCTTCCCGTGTTCCCCTTTTACTCTGTTTTCCGCCTACCACGATATGAACTGCTCGGTACTACACTGAACCCGCAAAACACACAAGGCAGAAGGCTTCCCTCCTTTTAATGTTTATGCTGGGAATTCTGTCACAGTTACAAAAACAAGCTAACAGATGAAGTGCATTAGAGATGATTGTTATTTCACTTCTGCGACACTAAAAAGAAATCATGCTAACGGACACTTTCCCTATAATGAAGAGCTGTGATCTACGAAATACCAATTTTGAAACAATATAGGTGGTATAGAGACTGCTGGTTCCCTACTCCTAAGCAGTAGACTTTAAGGACAAACTGTCCTTTACTGGATACACCTATCTAGCCTTCTCCTAAGCACAAAGGAGCATAACAGAGACTCCCATCCTCACAAAGTGGAAAACTAAGTGTGTGTCCTGTTCTATCAGTGAGCCAAGCCTTGGTTTTTAGAAAAGGGTTTTCAGTGAGATAACACAATGATTGTGATACAATAGATTATTAATACAGTGCTTCCTTGTCAATGAACAAATAACAGTTTCCCCAATTTTGAGTAACAAAGTAAGCAGTAAGAAAATTCACACCAAATGAACTTGTAAGTACTTAGGAAATGTCTTCAAATAGTATAACCAATTTCAAATGGAGGGCCTTTCTAAAAGCGTATTTGTACTAAAAGGCAAGTTTTAATTTAGCTCAGTCTTATGAGAATTTATTTTTAAAATGTTTTATGGATCCCTGTCCTGTATTTTTTTTCTTCATTTCATATTTTGGAAATAACGTTTCTCTTAATTACGTATCACACTAACCCTGTTAGTTTTAGCTTTGGGAAATCACTAACAGCATCAGTTAATTTATTATTAGCTATGATATCCCTGTAAAAAATAAGTGGCCAGACAAAAGAGTGACATATCTGCCCTCTCAATAATGCTTTTCTGAAAAAATCGCCAGCAAAGGTGTAACTCACGCGTGCTCTATGGTGAAAGCTGATGTAGGGAGAATCACCCCACCTTAACGCATACATCACTCTTAATAACAGAGGGTCACCTTTTAAAAGTACTTTTCAATGGAAAGTGTTTTCATATTGTTTTAAGTACACACCTTCTTCAATCAAGTATGTAGAAAGATTGCCTCTTCCCAGCCTTATTCCATAAGGAATAAGTTCAATATCACGAGGGACTTCTGTTTCTTGCCTGCTTGGGATACAGAGAGTTCTCATGAGCACAAACTACTCCTCAGTCTACCTATGGTGAGAGGAGAACTATAAATTTTCTACCAAGATCCCTATTGTACTAAGGCTATGCTACAGAAACTATCGATAAAGACAAAAGGAAAAGAAGGGTCTGTAGAGGCAAGAAGGCAGGAAAGAAAGAAGGAGAAGCAAGAGAAAAGACGGGGTTCTCTGAACAGACCAAGATCTCTCTATGGCAGGATTTAGCTAATACCTGTGCTGCTGTGGCTCCCATGACTCAATTTAAACACTGGTCAATCTGGGTCCATTTTGTTGAACTATATAGGTCTTGCTGAAATAAATATTGTATTTAATTTATTAAGTTATTAGCTGCCCACATATTAAACATTCCCTCATATTTGCTATTCCATAATATTTTACCAGCGCATGTGCAGTACTTATTTTAAAGTACTTGAACTGATTTTGGATCTGCCGCGCAAAAGGTGGTTTTAATAAAACATATAGGATTATGTGATATTGGAATATTAGTCACAAAATACATTCAAGATGGTCCACTATGCACACTTAGGGAAAAACCTATGCCCAGAAAAGTACATGGTTAAAAAAAGAGAGAGAGAGAGTATAAATTTGGAGGTTGAGTGCAGAGTCAGGAAGGAGATTCTTAAGAAATGAGACAAAAGACAAAGCTACATTTCAGCTTCTTTAACTGCTGAATAAAAGTATCAGTATCAAAAGTAAAGAGTAACAGAACAAAGGAGAAAATTATATAAGGACAATCAGAGAGTCGAAGACAGCTACAGAAAACCCAAGACACCATGGACTGCTGTAGTATGTATTTTATACTATCAAAAGCATCAGATGGGAATTAGCAGGGATGCAGCTAGTGAGAGCAATCGAACCCTATCAAAACACAGGCGTAGCCTTGTCTTGCTTCAAAGAGTAGACTAATCACAACTGTGGATGCTATAGATGTGGGTTTTCAAGTGTGAGTCCCACAGAGCATTCTTTAAACATAAAGGCATAGACAGCCTTTAAAAATAGTCCTGAGTTATACTTTCAAACTTATTTTTTTATTTAAAAATTTAAATGTATTATTAGTGTGTGTTGTGAGGAAAAGGCATGTGCAAGTCACAGCTCACACGAGAGGTTAAGAGCACAACTGTGTGAAGTAAGCCCTCTCCTCCTGTAGGTGGGTTCTAGGATCGAACTCAGGTCACCAGGCTTGAGTTGCAAGTGCCTTTGCCTACTGAGTCATGTCGCCAGCCCTGAATTACACTTTTTCACTAATAATTTTGATAAGGACAAATAGATATCTCATGCCATCTGGTACACGAAACTATTTCAAATAGCTAATATTGGTATTTGACTCTCCCGAAGGACTTACATCAGAAAAGCATGGCTCTCCAAAATGGATCAAGAAACAAAAATCAACTACCTAATTTGAAAGAAAATGATCAAACATTTAACATTTCTTAATCAAATGCAAATTTTCAGACATTTCTAAAAATTAAAATATCATTTGGAATATTTGCATCAATGCTGAAAAATCTAAACAATAGTAAACCATTTGGTTTCAGCTTAAAGCCTTCATTTTCAACTGGTTGTTTTTTGCAATAAGCACCGACTTAAGTGTTTAAGGTTTAGCAGGGAATTCATTAGTGGTGGTTAATCTCTATTTTAAACTTAAACATATTTCTGGTGATCGTGAACTCATTCATGAAAGATGATAGCCTAGCCTTTACAAACATACGTAGACTAATTTGAGCTATAAATTGGATTACAGTAAAGTACCAAACCAAAATGATCCTCTAACATTACAAACATTACTGTCTACCAAGAGGCATGACAAACTAAGAAAATTAGCTGTTTCTTCGGGAATCACAACCAGTCTAATAAGACTTACGCAAGGCTGACAAACTATGCCTAACAGGTCTTGGAGAATTTACCATACTGCTTCGGTTTTGCCTAACATGTTGTGCAATGTGGTTGACAGGATTGGCCAGGTCATATAGACACATCTTCTGTTGTGTATCACTTATAAAATTTTACATGAACTTATTGTAGTTTGGCAAATTTCTTAAGATTTATTTATTTCATTTCATTTTTTGTATATGAGTGCTCTGCCTCCGTGTGTGTGTGTGTGTGTGTGTGTGTGTGTGTGTGTGTGTGTGTGCGCGCGCGTGGTACACCACATGCATGTCTGGTATCTGCACAGGTCAGAAGAGGGCATCAGATCCCCTGTAACTGGAGTACAGTTGGTTGTGAGCCATCATGTGGGTACTGGGAACCAAACTCAAGAGCAATAAGTGATCTTCAACACTATGCCAACTCCCTAGCCTATTCGGAAATACTTTAAATAAAGCCTTATATGTAATATATAGAAAAATGTAAGAAATTATTCCATATCAAATAGGGAAGTACAGTCATGATGGTGAATGCTGACTGCCAATTTGACTGGGTTTAGAATCACTAAAGAGATTGTGAGGCACACCCAGAGATACATGGGAGGGCATATGCAGATTAATTGTAGTGGGAAGATCAATGGTGAGCAGCACTACCAAGTGGGCTGGACCCTGGACAATTTAATATTGTAAAAAAAGGGGGTGGGATGAGAAAACCAATAGAGCACCATCTTTCCCCTTTTCAGCTGCCACTGAGTGTCTCTTCTCCCTTCCTTCTCCCTGCCATGTCCTGCCCAAGTACATGAGACCAAGTAACCATGTACCAAACCCTCCGAAACCATGAGCCAAACCCCCTCTATTATTTCCACTTGGCATTTTGGTCATAATGAATAGAAAGCTAACTGATACAGAAACATTTTAAATCATTTGTAATTTTCTTCAAGGATACAACTAGACTTGTAAGGACAGTAGCACTAGGTGAAAAATATAACTCTTTGGGTAATAAAAGAACTATTTAGAGGTACCAATTCATAAAAGTCACCATAACTAATGAAGTAAAAGAATGACAGCCTTCAGATGACCAATTATACTAGCCTGTGAAATTTCAATGGAAGATACATGAACACAAATGTCCTCCTTGGACTCAGTAGAGAAAGATAAGAAAAAAAGCACTCCCAGTTTATTCAACAGAAACTGTCAAAAGGTCACAATGCAGAAAGGTGAAACACAGCAGCACATAATGTCAGTGTACATTCTACAGTTTACAAACACAAGCCACCGTGAATTTTTGTTCATTGCATATGCAGTAATGTAAAAATAAGATAATGTAACAGGAATTCATACATATAGCATAAACCAGCAAGACCATCACTCACCTGCAAATAAACTTCCAACACTGATGCTAGGGCACAAACAATTCATTTAAAACATTTATTGAGTGTTTGCTTAATGCCCTATATGGCTCTGGGCCCCAGATTTGCAAACTCACAAAGCTTGACTCCCATAAACTCAATTCAACAACATTATTACAAAGTTCATAAACAAGGATCAAATTGGCTTCATTCCTCGAATGTACAGATGGTTCAACACATGCAAACAGATCAAAATAGTCAAACATGCACACAGAACCAAGCATATGCATCACGATATCATCCCAACTGATACAGAAAAAGTCTTTGGCAAAATCCAACATGCCTTTAAGATAAAAGTCCTAAATACACTAGCAATAAAATGAGCGCTCCTCAATATAATGAAGGCTATTTATGGTAGACTTACAGTTAACACTATACTGAATGGGAAAAACAGGAAGTTATTCGTGTTAGAAAAAAATTCTTAACCTTAGTGGCTGTTATTCTCTACATTTTTCTTTCAGGTTTTACAGCTTTCTAAGTTCATTTGGAATTTATTGGGGGAATACGAGAGGAGGACAGGTCTGAAAAATATTAAAAGTTTGACTCCGTGAGCTGGCAGGGAAGGGGAGAAGACAGTGAGTACTGGAAGTTGCGGAGGCTGCCAGAGAGGATTCAAACTGAGAAAAGGGCATTCTTTCCTAAGCCAATAGCATCATAAGATTAAGCCTATTTCTAACCACAGTAATCCCTCCTCACCCACACAGAATGTTCTAAGTCTTCCAGTGGATGTCTAAAATCACAAACAGCACCAAGTCATACTATCCCATCTTCCCTCTGTAGCACTGACTCTCAACCTCCCTAATGCTGTGATCCTTTAATACAGTTCCTCATGTTGTGGTGACCCCCCCAACCATAAAGTCATTTTCGTTGCTACTTCATAACTGTAATTTTGCTTCTGATCAGAGTCTCAGTTCCCAAGACAGTCAGAAATAAGTTTTCAGTTGGTCGAGATTCACGGGTTGAGAACCGCTGCTATGAATACCTTTGAGAAAGCTTGACTCACAGACTGTCTACAGTGAGAGTTACAATAGCATTTTAATCAAAAGGTGAAATAATTGCATCAACATCCTGTACTAAAATCCCCAGCACGACTACGACTGAATTCTGAGGGCATTATTCTACAAAGCGAGGCTTACTTAAACATAAACAGAACGGTAGAAACCGTAAGAGGGAGTGATGTACTTCACGTCTCTCCTCATTGAAACAGAAATCTGTAACTGTGCTTTTAAGATTTTACTCACGTGCTGACCACTCGTTCCAAGAGTATTCTCATCTCAGTGAAGCCTTGCCTCTATTAATAAACCCAGTGTGCACTTTCTCTTGACTCTTAGACACTCCACCAACCACTTCAGCTCTTGCCCCATACCTTTCTCATGAGTCAAGTCTTTCTTTCGAATTCATTCTTCTACTCTCTAAAATCCACCTTAGTTGCCAACCCTACATCTAAGTTGTAGGCTTGAAGACCCTCGAATCTCTCAGTAAAATTATGGAGATAGTTTTTTAATGACTCTCCTCAACTTACCTTTTCTAACTAGAAAATCTATTTGTTCATCCCTGCTTAAAATCCTTTAATCATATAACACTGCTTTAAATAAAAGCGAGCATTATTTTTTACTTCCTACTATTTCCTATTTGTTAAGAAGTTTATAAAGTGTATTTTATGCATGTCATAAGAGAAAAATTGGAATTTATATCCAGGTGATCAAGCTCATTTCTGTGAGTTCTTCCATATAAAGGCAAATTCTTTATTACTGTATTTAAGATTCTTTGGGTTCTAATTCCTACTTGTCACCCCTCATGCTACATACAGCCCTGCACTCTAACCACACTGGTGCCATGCTGATCTCTAGAATTGTATCCCCTTCTACCCAGAGTGAGCTCATCTTCATTTCCAGGGTCATGTACACCCTCTATGGACTACATTACCTACCACACATCAATTACATAACCATCCCTCAGACCTCTGGTTGACTGTGTCCTAGTATATTCTAGTCTGGATTTATAGTTTATCATCTATTCCTTTTAATAAATTAAAAGTGTCTAATGTAAGGACTCCATTTCTTATATCAAATGTGTATATGAAAATATTGCCTAAAATATTGAGTAAAAAACACTTACAGAATGAATTATCACTCAAGAAATGGACAGTGCTGCTGGGAGGTGGTGGTGCACACCTTTAATTCCAGCACTCAGGAGGTAAAGGCAGTGAGTTCAAGGCCATCCTGGTCTACAGAGTGGGTTCCAGGACAGCCAGAGTTACAACAGAGAAACCTTGTCATGAAACGCGCCCTCCCCCCCCAAAAAAAAATCCCTCCACAGAACCACAGAAATCATTTTATTATATTTTGCATCACCTCAAAAATTAGCAAGAAATTTTATGTCTAAAGCTCAACAGTAGGTCAGATTTGAAAGATCCAAGAACAGCCATACAAACTACTAAGACCGCTTGAAAAAAAAAAGAAAGCAAGAAAGAAAAAGAAAAAAAGAATGGGGGCGGGAGAGAGACAGAAGACAGAAAGGGAAAAATGGGCCAGAGCTACAAGGGGGGCGCTTCACTCCAAATACTCGTGAGCAGACCCATCCACAGTGTAAGACCATTATCTGTGGCCACAAAGCTGCTCAATAGGCTTGGGGCAAAGCTGCTCTTTACAGAGTCTAGTTCATAGTCAAATGTTCCGCGCTGACCAGCTCTCCTGATGCTCTGTCTAGAGGTCCATTTCCTCTATTGCTTCATCTGTTGCTAACAAACGATCTGTCACTCATAAACATTTGTTGTTGTTGTTTCTTTGAGATGAAGAAGTTGTAGAAACTAATCATCAAATTAGTATCCTGATACCTTTCTGCGATGGCTCTTAATTGATCAATATGATAGATATATTTACCGCAGTGGCAGAAACTCAAAAGCATTTAGAACCTGCTTTCTCTCCACACTGACATGCTTAAATACAGTATTTATATATTTGGTAGTAATAGGCTTATAAGCGGAAAAAATGCCAAATCAACCTTTCGAACATGAAACAGTAAGAAAGGCAAAATTCCTTCTGTTAAAAGCTATGAAACTTTCCTTTCACACAATGATTCACGCAGGCTCTATAAAAATCCTCTCAAACCATCAGAACCTGATCACCTTACAAAATCTGTGTATGTGTGTGTGCGACTTCTCAGTTCTTATTCTCGGCAAGGAGACCGCACAGAAAGGATAAAACAATGGTATGGAAAGTTACCATCCTCTCCAGTTGGACTCTCTATTGCAGAGTGATTGCTTCCATGTGTTTCAAAGAAAAAAAGAAAAAGAAAGAAACCTTTAAGCCAACCACAATCCCTAAAATTTTTGGAGCTCTTATTGAGTATTGCATCCAGAAAAAAGTATTTTTTTTATTATCACACAATTATATCAGAGCCGAAGACTTGTCATTATGCGAATGTGCCGGAAACTAATAATAAAGGTTGGTTCCTAGAACGTTTACAGAAATCACGCTATGTACCTAAAGCTTGCAGTGCCTCAAACTATTTGGTCTTAACCATTAAATATGTGGTTAATGGGCTGAACACTAGATTCTCAAATATATAATACAAATTAATTTAGGGAGAAGCTGAAATGGATGAAGTTAATGCCTTTTTGTACAATAAAGACATTGTTTTTGAAAATCTGTGGTTACACAGAGCTGAGGACCACAAACACAATATAAAACTTATTTTCTGAAACAATAAAATCATGACTCAATGCCACAGCGAGGAGGTCCATAAATCACCTAAAATATATTGTCCTTGCACTTTTTCACACCGGGGTTCAAATTTAAGATCTCAAGGACTTCGACTTTTCAGTGTTTGTCAAATGAAGAGAAGAGGGGAAAGTTCCCGCACCCCAAAGTGAGAACAGATGGGAATGTAAAATTAGAGAGAAGAGACAATGCAGTTTTAGAGGCCGGGCCACAGAGTGTCTCCCAGAGGGGGTCAAATATACCAGATTTCGGCTTGTTTCACCTCCCACTTAACTTCCAAATTAAATCCAATGTTCTCGGTTAAATAGTTTCCTTTTGATTTTTGTCAGCAGTTTTCTATATGTAGAAATTTTAGAAGAGGCTATTAACAAACGTCTGAATGATTTCTATATACTCAACATAGAGTAGTCGTTTTTCAGGTAAATTTGGCATTCTTTCAAAATAAGACTATTTATAATAATATTAATAGCATAAGGGGCTGTCTGACAAAGAAGCAACAGCTATGAAGAGAGTGCAGATATGGACTCTAAACGTCTTATCTGATCAAAGAGCCATCTGTTGTAAATTAAAGTTATGTAAACAAATTATGGCCACATTTTATATTCGTTCTTTTCACATTTTATCTGTGTAACTAAGAATAATCTTTCCAAAGTAATGGCAACAACACCATCACATCGCCAAGGTGTTCATTTATCTGATATTTAAAAAAAATTTTTAGCACTCTATGATGCTTCTCTCTATATTTATGACAGAACTTAAAAAGTTATTTTGTGTGGTGCTAAATGCTCAGTTTTTGGTTTTTTTTTTATTTTGACTATGGGTAGTAATTGAAAATATCAATGAAACACTTTCAGATTTCCGAGACTTTTCAGATTTTTGTGTATTTAGAAAGAGTAATTTTACTATTTTATAATTATTCTATTAAGACACTATTTTATAAGCAATTTTAAAGTATTGACCATGGCTTTATAAAAAGCTGCCATCCACGTTCCACGTAATACCATGTGGGATGCAATGTTTTAGCTTAAAAATTCCATATAAAAACATAAGATTCATTGATACAGGAATGAATGAGAACCGGATATTTTAGTAAGGAGTGACCGAATTCAGAGCTCACTCTCACCTATAGTTCCAAGCCTTTTTCCCCAGTAACTATGAAAACCTTCACATCAAACGTTTCCTGTTTTTTCTACTCAGAAGGCTGACTTTGGATACCATAACCCTATTTTATCTTTTCGAACCCTACAAGGTCCATACATTAAAAAGAAATATAGAAATATGAATCAGCCCAAGTGGTGAAAGCAACTATAACTCACTTCAGCGGCTTCATATAAAACAGCCCATGGCACCAGTAACCTAAAGCAGGTTTCACTGGAGGCCACAGGGCCCTACCTCATTCAGCTGGACACGTGCATAAAATAATCGCTGAAACCGCTTTGACTTAATTTTCAAACATAAAAAAACATAATTTTCAAACATCTCCAGCTTCCTTTTCTCATCTTCTTTATGAATACATAAAAGTGATTAAAAGGCAAAGATACTCATTAAGATTTATTTAAATTCATTTTCTGCATTCTGTGTCTGTGCAAATAAAACTTGAATTAAGACAAAACAAAATTCTAATTACCCAAAACATTAAATGCAAATCCTCTACAAATTTTACCTAAGTCACCTTTTAGTTCACTGGTTGAATGATTTCTCTATAGAAATAGATAATTTTATAATGAATTCTAAATATCTATGTTCCTCTTGGGGCTGGTGGACTCTCAGAAAAGATTGCATATATATTCTCTGAGCATTGACTGAAAATTCCTGGACTAGTTCAAGATCTTTTCTGTCTTTATAAGCTGGGCAGCACAATAACAAACACACATCTGGTTAAAAAAAAAGGGAACCAGTTGAAGCTATTAAGTTTCAGGTGCCCGTGAACACCTAAGGAGCTACGGTTAATCTGCAAGAGTCAGGGCATGGAGCAAGCTGCCTTGCTTTAGTGCATCCACATTAAGGTATAAGGATGATTACACAGTGGGAATCTCTCTGACAACTCCTACCATAAATCATCTCACAGCTTCAGGATCTGACTGTGACACACTCTTTGTGATCTGGGATACTGGCAATATTTAAACTGTTAATCCAGGGTTTCTGAAATGGGGATTTGCTAATGTATTCTTGGGGCCGGTGAGTCATTTTTCCATAAACATGAGTCCACATATTATTCAAAATCAAGAGACACCAGATTAGATCATCTTTCTAAGTCCATTCCAGTCTGAAATCTGCATTATACTCTATGGCAGCCTACCAATAGAGATCACATCTTAAAAGCAAGCTTGGAGGAAGAAATCTTTTCAAGGAGACATAAATCCCAAGTCCAACTACCTTCTGCAAGTTTTCCTTGTATAATTATATGCAAATGATATGTGGTATAAGCAAAGAGCTTATTATTTAAACAGTGGCCCAAACAGGCCAGAGTTGTCAAAGTCCCAATCGGCAGCAACCGTTTTGCTCTTGGGGGCTTCAGTGCAAAACAGAGTTATCGGGAGTTAGAAAATCCAGTTTCTTTTGCCAATTCTGCATCTGGCTTGAAATAATATCTAAGTATTACAGTTATTATGCCTAAAGTCTCATTTTAAAAAGATTTGGTACCTTATGCTACTCAGTAATTAGTGTAGAACGCAAGCCAAGTGTTTGACACTTACATGACATTAAGTAAACAGGAAAACAAAATACTGACAAAACTCAAATATTCACTTTTCTCAGCCTTGCCAGTAACTATAGATGACAGAAAAGTTTAATTTTAATATAATTATTATTTAGATTTATTTTAAAAATATTTTGTTCAAACCTGTTTCACAGTACTTTTTAAAATCTATGTAATTTTACTAACCAGCAATAAACTATTTTATTGGAAAAAAAAATCACTTGCTACTTAAAATACTTTAATTAATTTACAGCATTATTCTTTCACTGTAACTCCTATGGAACTATTAAGCCCACACTTATGAGATCTCTACATAGATATCTTAATAATTAAATGATCATGATCAAAAAGGAAAGCATTTGCAAACTGTAAAGATATCCTGAGCTTAAAATGTTTATAGATCTCATTTTGATTACTTAATTTTTTAATTTAAAGATAAGGAAAAATATAATTCCTCTACACTGTTCCTATTGTTGACACATATATGAATAAGAAATTTTAAGTAATTTCCCCCGGAAAGAAGACGGGACACTATGTTAAATAAACACGTTAAAAATGAAAGTGTTTAACTCATTTTTCAAGTATTTTCAGTAGCATTCTACACACTGACTACTAATTAAACTGATTAAAAACCTTTTGAAATTTGCTACTTTCGACAGGTTTAAGGGTGAGTATGACACACTTCTAAAATGAACTTCATAACCAACTTATTTCATAACAGCATGAAGGTCACACCCGGGGGATGATGAGGTTGATATGCAAAAGAGCTTTCTTTTCCTGTTAATGTAGCAAACACAACTTGTTTTATTTAAATTCATCTCAAGTTTTCTTCTTCCACGAAGAACTTTTCCACTTTGATTAACTTAAACTTTCTGTTTTGGAGATATAATTACACCATTAACTGAAGGACAGTGCAGTCTCAACGGGAAATGTAGATTTCCAAAAGGCTCATACTTTGGAACTCTGCAAGAAGCAATCTTTCCCTCTAGAACAGGCATGCACACCGCCCAAATGTTAAAGTCGGCGCTCACTCCCTTACTCTACCTGGACCGTGGAGCTGATCTCCGATGCAAAGCCGCCTGTCAAGGGAGCCTCGTGGCTGATCAGCAGGCGCCCGGTTTTGATCACAGACTGAAAGAGAAGAGGGAAACCTGATGTTGAAGTGAATACATATTTTAAGCATATGATGGCGTTTTAATCCACTAATAAAAACAAACTGCTTAAAGTCCGTAAATAAAATACTGATTTTATGTTTAGTAAGTTATTACGAATGCCTTTCGATTGGGTGGATTTTTGTACTGTCAAGAAATTTTAATGTAGCTTATAATCTTAGCATAAAAGAAAAATGAGATTTATAACTCCATGTAGTATATAATTTAAAACGCATGCCTATTTCCTAGGGCATTTTTTGTTATAAGTGAATTACTGTTTCATATGTCCATATCTTGGTCTCATTTTCCTATCATTTCACTTTAAGACTCGAAATGCTTGTTTGTTTGAGAGCACATGACATATGTATATACATGTGTACATACAACAACAGCCTTAAGAAATACTGGTTGTGGGGAAAAAAAACAAACAAACAAAAAAAAGAAAACACAGAAGCAGCATGAAAACACCATTATGAAAGAAAAGGTCAAGACAGTGTGTCCTGGACAGACTTGCCAGTAACAAGTCGCTCTGAAAATAAAGGGTTACAGCCGTCTTCCATAATGTGCAGTAAAATCTGGCTAATGACCACAGTGCCACTTCAACAGGAAAGGTGTCAGGATGATGTAATCTCAGTGGCTCAAACACAGTTGCTCACAATGGGCAGGACAGACTAGGTACAAAAACAAATCAAAAGACATGGCTATGATATTATAGCAGGGTGCTAGCTGTGTTGGGAAGAAAATTGACTAAAGTTGACTGCAAGTTATTGCTTAGAATCCATTAAACCATATTAGCAGAGAAAAGGTAAATTCTCCTCTAAGTTGCTATCAACAATGTTATCACCACTCTTTAAAAAACTTACTATTTTATGAACTTAAAATGAAATCTTCAAGCAAAATATACATGTCTAAAAGAAAGGATTTCACTCAGTCTGTGCAATTCTAGTTTAGAAATTTAAAAAAAAAAAAGTGATAACAGCTTCAGCCAGCAGATGTTAAGCCCAAGGTATGGGCAGGACCCACAACAAAAATAAGTCACTGTAGCTATTAAGTAGTGACTGAAGATCATGAGAGAATAGGAACACTATAAGAATCCTACCACCTGCTGTGCTTTGATTGAAAACTGACATTCGGATTTCTATGGCTGTAGTAATTTAACACTTTTTAAAGTCACAAATTTCAATGTGCTGGGCTAGAAATGATGGCATATAAACATTCTATAGTTAGGAAAAAAACAAATATGTTTTCAAAATATTCTCTAAGAGATTCTCTGCCTTGGCTAATCAGCTTGAACAATCCATTTGCTGGTCAGATTTCTCTTTCATGCTCTGCAATGCAGAGACCTGACAGTATAACAGGACCTTTATTTAATGAAGCAGCTACCACCCACCTGTGCTAGATGGTATAGGTTAATGTCTACCAGGTAAGAATGGGAGATGTCTCAAAACATGTTGCTCTTATCCTGAAACTCTGTACAATGCACTAGGCCTTTTAATCCAACTTTGGGTCTATCCAAGATCAAATGACAACATTTGGAATGAGTCTTGAAATACAATAAGCAATCAGGGCAGTCTCTGCTTCCAGCAACCCACAGAGTCAAAACTCTAGGCAAAAAATAAAAATAAAAATTATATACAATATGATGTAGGAGAAATGTTTTCAAGTCTGGCAGGTCAAGCAACATGATATGCAAGTATATGGAATCAAGCCCTTCTGAGCAACCCTCAGGAGGAAAAAGGCTACATAAGCATACACCATAGAGTACTGTGGAGCCACAGAAAACACAACAACATGGAAAGATGCCCAAAGTAAGTCAATTAGAAAAATAAGCAACTTGAATCACAATAGCTTATTTTTGTGAAAAGTTAGAAGACACAAACACCCCTTTAAACATCTATGTTATTAGAATGATTCCTTCCACATGACCAGAACTTGTTTCTCCTGAGAAATGGTAGTTAAGGGGCACACGGAAGGGATTTTAAATGTGTTCTTATGTCATTAAGGTTATTGGAAGTATTCTCAGTAAGTCTAAATAAACAAAATTAAAGGAAAAGCTCATGAGCTAATGCTAAAATGACAAATACACTATAGTCATAATTTCCTCAAGAAACAAAATTGTTTTTAATAATATTTTAGGATTCCCTTCAAAAACAGAACAATTCTTGGGCCCCAGACTACAGGCACAAATGGTCACATTAAAAATTCTGGGAGCCAGTCTCCCTCCGCCACCATTTTGGAGGTCTTTTCATGCAGAATCATATGAAGTTCCTTGCTGAGACTCTAAGATGTCAAACCCCAGACAGAATGACAAAGAACCCATTGTTATGAGAGGGTCAAGTCCAATATCTCTGTCTGTGTCTAACATAAACATGTATTGTCATTCTCTGATAAAGAACGTGGCTATCAGAACGGTAGGAGCAATTTGAGAAATTTCTGAAACACCAAGAACTAGACAGACGAAACAGAACAGAAGCTACTTTGGATGTGTGGAGACAGCCACTGCACTCGTACAAGTAAAGGAGCGTGTGGAAGGAAGCGGCTTACAAAAGCAATTACTAGAATCACAAGTATCACAGACACCACCAGGGCCCCTGCTCTGAGCCAACAATTTTGTGCCCACTATTTCATTTAATTTGGAAAGCACGCACGTTTCATCTTTGGTGCTTAAAAATATCTCTGACCCCTGCAAAGCATTCACATGTATAAAATAAAGAAGAAACACTGCTATTTTCAGCCATACTTCCTATAAACTAACATATATTTGACTGTCTGGCTATAGTTTAATCATTTCATGAGGCAGACCAGAAACTCAGTGTGGCATACGTTTCTCATCATTCACATTTTTAATTTGCTAAGACTCCTAAAAACTGTTTTTTTTTTCTATTCTACTTTGTTATTTTTACTTTATGAACACTGTGATATCGAGATCATTTCAAATTTATACAACATGATCCTATCATTTGTGGTTCAATTAAATATCTGTTAAAATCAAGTTTAGTTTTCAATGATCGTACACCTAGGCAAAATTTAAACACACAACTGCCTGCAAAGTTCTTTACAAAGTTGGCACTTTCTCAAGCTCCCTTAAAATTAGTATGGCATTTTTCAAAGGCAGTTGCCATTAGCTTTTTTTAAAATACAAAAAGGCAGACATAAATACTGATACTTTTCTTCTAAAGAAAGGAAAGCAAAAATTTTTAAGTTGTCGTCAAGTTTCCATCTGAGATAAGTATTTCTCCATTTAAAAAAATTAAAGTGTTTAAACAACTTTTCAATATAGAAGCTAAACCAATCAAAGCCAGGAAAGATTGCATAGGCTGGATTTTCCAGTTCTTGCTTCTCCAACTTTTTAACCACTAAAAATTGCTCCTGGCTTATGGTCTGTGGTACATGGGACACCACTGAGTCAGAGGTGACAAGTGGCACCAACAAAGGGTAAACCAGTTAAAGACTGGGACTGTGAAAAACTTCTCTGTGTTTTTCTACATATCCCAGGAATAGGAAACTCTGTCCCTGGCCTGTCAAAACCTTTAAAGACTATCTCTGAAAGGCTACTCTCCATTTCAAGTTCTTTCATCAGATAGACAGCAGCCTCCTGTCAGAGAAGAGGCAAGCAAAATGGGGACATGGAAGATCAGAGACAAACATAATGTCCTGTTTTGATGGAATCCTGGTTTGGGACTCATTGCTTTTTCTCACTGGCTATGGTAGGCCCATGAATCTTTAGGAATGGTGAGAAGCTAAGCCTATCTATGCAGGATACACTCCAGGCAAGCCAGAGCAAACTCTATGAAAGTAAATGTTTAAAGATATTGCACATGTCATCTTTGTACATTTATACTATTGCAAAATCCATTTTAAGATAACATAAAAATATACTTCACATCCTGCAATGATTTGAAGTAAAACTCCAAATTGATGGAATTTTAACATAGCTCTTATCTGTTAAGTTAAAGCAATTTTAACTGTTAGAGTAAAACATAAAATTCATACCTATATATGGGTCCCCTGCGAGGTCTCATACATGTAGGCTAGTGTCACTTGAGCAACAAGATGCCTGTCGCCACAGAGCTCAATTGTATTCCGCTAAAATAGTCACGCAGATGCTGGCAGCCCAAACGTTAGACATATGTTTTAGTGAATGCAGCCTTTAAAGATTTTAACACAGTCCAACCAGGAAAACTATTAAGCTGTCATTCCAGGGGAAAATGATACAGACAGGCAGACCATTAAGCTTGCATATGCTTGAAAGTCTAACACCAGCATTCAGAATGCTGGGCATGTGTGTGTGTGTGTCTGTTATTTCTTTCTCAAAATGTCTGTCTGTTATTTCTTTCTCAAAATGTCTGTCTGTTATTTCTTTCTCAAAATCTACAGCAAAAAAATTTCCCTATGGACAATTCAATCTTACCATCAACAAGTTGAGAAAGATAGTCAAGTATTGGCAAGAAACAAGTGGAACATAATATTCTGGACAGGCAATTCAACAATTTCTATCAGAACATAAAGATAAAGACAGCAAATGAAGCATCAAGCCTGTCTTAACAGTAACCACGATAATTGGCAGTGTCACAACACATTTCACTTACAGAACACATGCTACTCGGTGATTACACAATTCGGGATTGGTTAAGTACATAGTATCGAAGAGCTTCAAAAATCAATGGGAACCAATCAGGTGAGCACTCTGAAACATTTTCATGTGTAGTAGCCAAATACATCTCACTAGCTAACCAGAAAGAAAAAAAAAAAAAAAACACAATTAGTCACAGGCTGACAAATGTATCACTAGACGCCTGGAAACCAGCATTTATCAGCATGCCTGCTGCACATGACTGGACCACTGGCCAGTGTTCCACTGGAGAAATACCAGAAATTTTTAAAAAAAAGCCTTCGAGAGCTCCGGAGAGAGTTCTGAAAAGTCCATTTTGGCAAAGACAGTGCTGGCTGGGTTACAAATATTTAATATTGTAGGAAAGTGGAGTAAACTGAGAAAAACTGAATCCCTGGGGCTTTGTCACCCATGTGGGAAAGGAGGTAAAAGAACAGGCAGAAAACAGCGACAATTGCATGACATTCAGAGGAGAAAGACACAACACTCCTCTTCCTTTTCCGTGAAGCTGTGAAGTTTTCAGATATTCTCCATGGTTCACACTTTCCTCCATGATTCTGAAAATCATAATGGAAATCCCGAAGACCTTTAGAAAACTGACTTTGACAAGGTTATGAGCGTCCACAGTTCTAAAAGCTACTTCCCAACACTCTGGCTAAGCCTCCTGGTACCAACCAGCCTTAACCTCTTCATCTTGCTTTCACCTGGTCCTCTAAATTCAAGGCATGTGATCTGTTTACTACTCTGAGAATGTAAGCCGTGCTCTTCGACCCCTGCCTTTCCCTAAGACTACCAGAAATTCTACCCTCTCTGAAGACCCCGCTCTACAACTCCCTCCTGCCTGGTCCCCACAACAACCCGGGTTTCCTCTTGCTTTAAACACCACGGTACTATTTCCTGGGTTTCTTATCAGATTCTCCACATTTTCTAATAGAGTTTGAGGTACCTGACAATATTAGGACCTTTCATAAAACTTAAAGCCTAAGGATAAATGGGGCGAGCCTAAGAGAGAGCAGGATCAAGTTGCACACATTGTTACATCCCTCTTAAAAACACTACTGATTTGTCTCGCAGCCCCCTGCAGCTGTCCTACCCCCCACACCATGCTCTAGACACAAGTTTGAAGACTGGCTTATTCTTCTTCATGTCTAATGCAGAACAAAATGTCTGGCATATTATGTATTCACCGGGCTGATCACACTCAATTCATTGTTGTTTGGGACACATGCATTTATTAGACATATAAATGTATATGTCTGAAATTTTATTGAAGTGGGTTTTTTGGGATTTTGTTTGTTTTTGCTCTTGAGAAATATTCCTTTTCTTCAAGGTAGAGGCTCTCTATTCTACTTCTTCCAACAAATGCCAACTCATTCAACACCATGAAATTCACTATATAATATTCTGCCCCTAATAACCAAAATAGGTAACACACAGCTGCAGCTCAGTTTGTGGATGTTCGGCATATTGCGTTGTGCTGGTTTTAACTATCTGAACAGAGTGACTCCCACTCAGAAGTCTCCAGTAGTCTGATATCTAATCTCTTAGGAAGAACCCCGGCTGATATAGCCTTAATCCTGAAAGACTACTGGCCAGCTCATCCCATCTGTTTGTCCTACTCCAGAGCAAAATACATTTCTACCTTTACGTACCTTTTTAGAAATGCACAATTATAGCAAGTAACACAGCTTTGGTATTAAACACAAGTTTTCTTTTTCTAGTTGACAAGAAAAAAAAAAAATCCAAAACACCATGACGTAAAAGCACGGGATGGACTCACGGACATTTTTAGACATGCAGCTCAGTGTGGAGAAGTATGCAAGTACTGTGGCTTAAAGTGTTTTATTGTAGCACATTTGTCCTGTTTGCTTAAACATCATGCGAACCTTAACCAAATCTAAGGAGCAACATATTCTTCTTTATCCTCAAAGACTGAAGCAGCAATTGCTCAAATTCTCTTGGACCTTCCTTCTTACCATGCTCTTATCATTTCCTTGGTAGAGTTTGAAAACAGGCCAGCCTTGAACTCAAGAGATCTGCCTGCCTCAGGCTCAGCCTCCTCAGAAGTAGAATAGCTGCGCTATACCATGGTCCTGTATTTAATTATATGGTACCACTTCACATATTCACTAAGAATGACAAGTGCTCTAATCCCAACACTTGCTGTCTTCTGTGTTTTAGATCACAGTCATCCTAGTGAATATAAGGTCATAACTACATATAGTTTAATTTGCATTTTCCTAAAAGTTAGTTAGTGGTGTTGACCATCTTTTCATATGCTTACTGAGCATTTGCATACTTTCCTTGCGGTGGGGGGGACAATATTTATTGAAGTCCTTTGCTCTTTTTCAAACACCAGGCTTGTTTTCGTTTTGTTTTATTTTCTGTTCATACTGAAAATGTTGTAAAGACCTCCATACATCTGAATTTTTTTTTTTTTGAATGAACCCTTTGGGTATTGTAAGTAAACTGTTTCAGATAATGACATTCTGTTGGGAAAGTCTCAACTGTTCACCATGTCCTGTATCCTTAAATACCCATTAAACTGGTCTCATCACCATTTTAAAACATACATATAAGTTTTCCCCTAATGTCTCGAACATTAATATTTTCCCAGACTGACTGTCCATGACAGCACTCCCTTCCTGAAAATCATCCCTGGAAAATCAGCTACTCGAAACCCCAGCCATAACATATCAACAGTGTCCAGTGTAAAAACAGAGCAAATTTGCTCTACAGCACAGAGCCCTCTGAGCCTCAGGTCTGTTCCACATAGGGCCAGAAACTAGAGACACAGAATGCCAATCAAGCAATTCTTTACCATTTTATTTAACTATGTATGTAATCTCTCAATAAAGTTTCAGTGTTGTCTAAATTCCAAAGGTCACTAGTTCATATCAAAACAACTTGAGCGTGAACTAGTACTAGGGAAAAATAAGTGCGTTAACTAAGGTCCCCAAAGGATTATAACTTCATTTGTCACAATTTCCTAGGGGAAACCATACCCTCAAAACAAAAACTTTTAAAGACTATTTTAAGTAGTAGTAGATAAAAAGGAAGGAAAGAATGTTGCATTAAAATAAAGTTCATTTGTTCAGAAACTCTTTAAAAATTTTTGAATTTCAACACTTCTGTCCTTTCCTAAAATAACAGCAAAAAAAGAAAATAACGCATTGTTCTCGTCTTAAAACAACAATTGCTAATAACTTCTCTTTGCAATTATATTTCTCAATTTGGCAGACTTACCTCAAGTGTTGACAACGGGGAAATACTACGACATCTGGCCATCCTGAGAGTGATAACTGGTAGAACTGACATCATCCATCATGCTCCCAGCTTAATGTGAAAGGTAAGAAAGTGACCCAAACCCAAACCAAGGCGTCAGCCAGTTACATTTTACATGCTTGTTCTAAGCAAGTATCAAGGGTACAATTCTCCCTGAAGCCAGCTGGTTGCCTAGCAAGGTAATACTTCTCCACAGAATGGCCAACGGTATAAACACAGCTACACTTCTGCATCACCATGGATAAATGGTTTCATTTCCTAAAACTTGGTCCAACTCTGTTAGAATAAATGGATTTTTAGTACATTATGAAATGAAAATTCTGTGTCATTCATAATCCATGGTCAAGCCTAACATATCTTTTGGGTCTTTCTTGGATGTAAAACAGTGTTATAGGAGAACTTCAGGAATGTTTCAGCAAAATTACAGACTAAGCATATATGACAAAGATGGTATAGAGTAAACTACAAAACCTTCATATTTTCATTAGAACCAAGATCATAGGAGTAAATGGTTGATCGACAGATAGGTTCAGGAAATGAATCCCTTCAGTAGAGAGTAATTGATATGTGCCCACAGAGCACTTGCCTACTACCTGGTAATGAAAGTTAAAAACACAGAGGTATGGAAATTTCAAGGTCAGGCGGCTCTCTGGCCGGCCTGGTCTACAGAGTGAGTTCCAGGACAGCCAGAGTTACAACAGAGAAACCCTGTCTCGAAAAACCAAAAAGGAAAAAGAGAAAAAGAATTATAGCATCAAACCTTAATGTTAATGAAATAGTAGTACAATATGAAGATGACAGTTATCAAGATGGTTCAGTATTTGAAATGTGATGACACTTATCAAGATGATTCAGTATTTTTAAATACTGAATAATAAGTTTAAATATTTTTAAGGAAATTTTACTACCTGTCAATACTTTCCTGTTTGATTTCTAACTCTCTAGTCATAATGTTTTTAAGGGCATGGACTGGTAGAAATGTTCAAAGAAGACTGTCTTCCTTTCTCATGTTCCCTAAGAAATGATAAGAAAGAAGGAGATCACGCTTAGTACTGGAAACCTACCCAAGGCTAGTGAAATCATGGATCTTAGAGGAGAAACTACAACTGCTTCTTTACTAAACCAGCAAAATCCCTAACTACATTCTAAGGATTTGTCCCTTTGTCCGCAGATAAGTGTAGTTCTCGCCACTCATCAAGAAAATTTCCCTTTGTAAAATGAGAGACCATTACAAAACCCCACAACCAATCAAACTGCAGTGTTTTTGGAGCCAAGTCCCAACTGATACATCTACAGCCCAATTCATACACCTGAGGTCTAATACAACACCTCAGAAGAGGGGGATAGGTTGTAAGATTGTAAGAATCAGGAGGAGTTTTCTGTGAGGTTGTGTCTCCTGGAAATGTCAGAAGCTACAACCATGAAGTCTCACCAACATGGGTGCCTAAAGATGACTGAAACAGGGATGTAACCATAGATATACTAATATGAAAGGGGAAAGCTCATGAAGCCTCAACCCTACAAAAAGAACTATAAGCAAGTAAGAAATGCTGGAGAGAAATAGTCTTCCCCAGGGAAAAACACACCAGTTAGTTATCCAATACTAAATGGTCAGTCCTGAAAACATACACATACAAATAAACTTACATGAGCTAAACAGGTTGTATTTATATATTTAGAAACAAACACACACACACATTGCACATGTATATGTAACACCAATTAAAGAAAAAGAGACCACGAGTTTGAAAGAAAGCAAGTGAGTGTAGGTACAAGGGAAGGGGGAAATGATGTAATTATAATCTATTTTTTTAATCCTATTGTTTTAAATGTCTTCAGTACATGAGATGCATTTCCATTAGTGTTAAATATCGGTTTCCTCTAAGACTGAAACATTCTATCCTACAAGGATAGAATACCTGTACCTTAAGAAAGAAGCTAAACAACTCAAAATAACTACAGGAAATCCCTGAAACTGAAAAGATTCACTAGGCTCCTTCCTGCCAGAGTAAGCAATAAAAAGGAAAGCTGCAAAGTAGACTCTTGAGATCAGACCACCTGCTTACAAGAAACAGAAACCAGTGGAACTGCCTGAAAGAGCTTTAGACTGGCTGAGGCACCTGGAAAGGACACTCTCAAACCAGCTGAGCTGCCTGCAGGCTGTGGAATGTGTTCCAGGTTCCCAGCTTGTGTGAGTTGTCACCCATGCTGAGATTGGCCAGCTGTCTTTTGATTCACATCTGCTCCTAAGTAACTTCTCTCACCCACATTCCTGTTAGTGACCCCAATAAAACTCACTGGGTCACAAAGTTAGACTTCGACAGTCTCCGTACTTTAGTCAGTCATGGGTCCCCTGTCTAGAGAGAGTAGACATGTGTGTTACATCTCCCCAAGAAAAGTTTTGTCACATAACAACTTAGAAAGTCCAATTTTTTTCGTAAACAAAAGTCTCAAAACTATTTTATAAACTTAAACTACATTTATAATACTTAAGTGTGCCCAAGATATATACAGAAACTCTTCTGCATGTAGCTCAGCAAGAGGGTTACCTTTAAATGTCAACTTGACACAACCTTGACACTGGCAAGAGAGTCTTAATGACATCTAGATTGTGTTGGCCTGTGGGTCTCTGTTAAGGACTGTCTTGATTACATTAGCTGGTCTGAGAAGATTCAGACTAAAAGTAGGTAGCATTATTCCCTGGGTTTGGGTCCTTGACTATATAAAAAAGAAAAAAATTAAGCCCAACAGAAGCATGCATGCATTCATTCTCACTGATCTTAACTATGGATGTAACTAACTGCTTCAAGTTCCTGCTGCCTTAACTTGCCCACAGTGGTGAACTGTAACCTGGAATTGGGGGAGTTCCTTTCTCCCCTAAGTTGCTTTCATCAAAATCTTTTATCACAGTGACAGACACGAAGCTAGGATACATTCCGGTACAACCATAAACCAAAGAAATATCAAGATAGTTATAAAGTACAAAACAAAAATTTTATTTACTTCTTTCTTTTAGTATTAGATTCTGAAGTAGCAAAATAAGGAAATCAGTGGACTGTTTCCACTGTCTTAGCCACCAGGTTTTAATACAGTCCAGAGAATAATCATATTCCCTACACTCAGGAGGCTAAAACAGAAAGGCTGCCAAGAACTTAGACAGGTAAAGATCTTGGAGGCACCTGGCATTCTCTATTCCCTGACAACATGACACCACCCCTGCCCTAGGACCTCTTATAACAATGGTGTTGTATTAGAGATCACATGCAAACAAACTAAGGGTTGTATAACCTGGGAGAAAGAACTAAGAAAGACTTTGGGAAAGAATCAGAACCCAGAGAGTTAGAGGGTACCAATAAAAATGGATACATGTGTCTGTTTGAGCATCAGTGAAAGGAAGGTACTAGTGCTTGCTAAACTTTTTTTTTAAACTAACTCTTGTCAAATAATGCCTTGAGGAGTAAATATCTACACTAGCCTGCCCACTCTCCTTGCCAGGATGCTATCACTGCTTAAGACACAGACACCAAACCAGGGAGAACACCCCTTGTCGCCCTGCCCTGGCTCGGGTAAGGCTCAGCATCAGCAAGGATGCTCAACCCTGCTGCTGTAGCCCAGGCCTTTATCTCCAGCTCAGAGGCTTTGGGTCCATCATTTGCTGCTTCCGAACACTTTATTTAACAGAACTACAGGCAGGCTAGTGATGGATAGATGTCTACAAGCTGACTGTTGTTTTCTTTTTAAGAAAAAGTAAGATTTTTAAATTTTTTTTCACCCACTCAGGTTCATTTTAACAAAGAAGGAAATATCTTAACACACTGTTGTATCCTCTATTTGAAATCAAAGTCCAATTTCTAATGTTTTCTGTAAGCCTGAGCAAACAAAGCAGTCCCCTCAAATCCCTCAAATTTATCCCTAGATGACTACCTACCAGGAGCTGGTAAAAACTATTCTTTGACACTTCTGGAATTTCGGGTATAAACTGCTACTCATCTGTCACTGTGCATGTTCTGTTTCAAACATGAAAGGGAAGGGTTGAGTCCACTAGGGGAAACAAGTTAATATGGGTGATAAAAAAAAATAAAAAGTAATATGGAAGATACACATATATAGCCAAAAATTTAAATGAAAGGCTTGGGATGATAGGGTACGTGTGTACGGCAGTATTGCGTTTCTTAAAGTATGTATCATTCCTACACACAATGAATTACTTCCTTGACTTAGAAGATGTATTCTAAAAACAAGTGTTTGTGTTTGTATATGCTGCCCCATACAAGATACTTAACACAATACGTAGTGTTATATGTATAATCTGTGTGTGTATATGTATGCACAGATATTTTCTTCTTGCATATTTTTGTGGAGGGTGGCGGTAGGAGACAGTAAAATACAAGAAACTAAGATTTTTGAACCCAAAGCAATGAATCATCTCAGCATTAGCCTAGAAGAGCAACTGTTCTCAGACCTTCGAGTCACAGTAGACACTCAACTCACTAGTCAAAGGGGCAAGTAAACACTCTTTTTCGTTTTTAAAAATTGTCTCACTGACATAATTCTTATAACTCCACATGGAAAATCCTCAAACTCTATGTATTCACATTTATAAGCAGTTACAGAAACTAGACAGTTGCATCCGGGAACTACAGGACTTTAGAGCAAAACCAGCCACCACTGAGTCCTCAAATCTGAGAACATTCTTTCTTGTTACTCAATAATTATTTAATCAGAAGCCTCTGTTTTGAACTATGTTGCTATTTTCAAAAAACATACTCAGACAGCTATAATTATTATGAGTAAATATTATTAACAATTATACCTCCTTTCTGAAGATCTATGCAGATACCAGACACAGTATCTTGTTTAGAAAGTAGGACTGAAGCCTAACAACAGGGAACTACCATTTCTTTAGCACTGACACACGTGCTACTCAGCTGAGCCAAGGAAGAGCCATCCTGAGACTATTCTTTCAGAAGTGTGACCCTGTGAATTCAAATCAGTATGTAAGCGACAGACTTAAAGAAGAAATTCAATAGCATGAGACACTTTTATTAATGCTGAATTTTATTTAGTTAGACTTATTATTTGCTGCCAGTCATGATCCACAGGAAAATGAACAGTTCCTCAAAGACAAGCACATGAGAGAACTTCCAGCCTTGAGGGTAAAATAACAAAGACAGAGCTCGCTGGGATAAATGTCTCTTGCTTATGGCAGTCATGCCTCCAGGCACCTGTCCTCAAAGCCCTGTCACTGGCTCATTGTCATTTCACTTGTTCATAAACAACTTCCGTATTGGACGTGTGCATGCTCGAAGATGAAGAAATATTAAACTCAGCACACCTGTCATATGTAGGAAATCAGACACTACATCCAACTTGGGAACTAGACCCACACTGTGCTCTGAGCAGAGAGCCCAGCCCCACAGCATGAACCCCAACATAAGACACAGGCAAAAGTTGTTCTGCTTCTGTGCTCCTGTAGCATACGACGCTGCTAGCATTTTCAGGGTGCCTCTCCACCACACACTAGGTGGGACTCCTAGTTCTAAAGGGTTGGTGGTGACTCAAATTTTTGTCATTTATTTTTATAAATAAGAATACTTGAGGACTTAATCCCAAAATAGTTTTTTTTTAACAGAAAAACTAGAAGCCAGTACCAACAGAAACATAGGAATGACATATCTTCCATGGAAGATTCACTATGCATATTTTCAATGGTGTATTAGAAAAAAAAATCACATCAATTAGTATGCTACAGTCTTCAAAGAGAATTACAGTGCTTATTTCTCTCGTAACACAATAATGTACTGTTAGCAAAAAACAGTAAGGCACAGCGTCAATGGAAACAGGGCTTGCTGGTGCTCTTAAGAAAGAGGTGTACAATCCAAATTACTGAATCTCTTTCTTAAGGTGTATGCAAATTATCATATACTGATAATTTAATATGACTAATTTTTAAATAAACAACCACCACTATTCAAACTACTTAGCCATTCATTCTGCAAAAAAAGCACTGGCTTAACACATCTTTAGACTTTTTCTTTTGCAATTATCTCGCATGTGTGAGAAAGGACGATGTATGCATCAAAAGAGATGGTGCCCAAATAAATGCCTGTAAAATATAATAGTGAGAGATATAAAAATCTAACCCTTGCCGGGCAGTGGTGGAATACACCTTTAATCCCAGCACACGTGAGGCAGAAGCGGGTGGATCTCTGTGAGCTCAAGGCCACCTGGTCTACAGAGTAAGTTCTAGAACAGCCAGAGTTCCAACAGAGAAACCCTGTCTCAAAAAAAAAAAAAATTAAAAAATAAAAGAATAAAATCTAATCTTTATAAGCCCTAGGAGGCTATTCAAGGCCTGTATGTCCTCAAACTAAAGCCCACAGATGTTCTTCCAAATAGACCGGTCCTGTGCTCGACTCAGCCATGGTCCGCTTCTGTTGCTTGCAATTAGATTTCTAATGCTGACGTCATAAGGGAAAGGATGGAGAGGGTGAAGATGGTAAAGGCTGCTGTGATAGACGCTAATGCTAGTGAAAGGAAGGAAGAGAACAGAAGAAGTGAGTGTAGACTGAGGGATGTCACACACGCGCCTGCTTAACTGGCTGTGGTTTAAACGTAAGAATACAATTTTAAAATCCTATTAAATTTTTTAAATAGTATGTATTTCTTACTCCAGTTTTATATGTAGTGAATGATTCATAAAGTTTCTATGTTGATAAATTATGTATAAGTATATAACATAATTTACAATATTGACCAGAGAGATGCTCAGAGGGTAAAGGTGCCCGTCCCCAAGCCTAAGGGCCTGAGTTTGAACCCCAGGACCTACCTGGAGGAAGGAGAAAACTGACTCCCATAAGTATTGCTCTCATGCATGCATACAAACACACAAGTAAATTTAATGAAAAAATAAGATACTTAAAATATTCTTGTTAAAAATAAGCAACCGCCTTCCATACAGCATACACTGCCCTCATTTGATCCGGGTACACAATTTATCTCTAGCTTTAGGTCATCGACACTTTTAAACACAATTTCACATTTTCTGGCTTTCTATTACTCCAAAAACTTAAATCCAGAAAATCTGTTAAAACAGCTACAATGACCACATCAAAACGTGGTGTTGCGAGGGACGGGCCACCAAGTGGAGAATGAAGGTACTTTTTAGAAACTCCTCCAGCCTTGTCCAGGTCACGGCACAGGCTTAATCATCAAATCTAATGATAAAAATAATCCAAATGACCTCAGCAGTAACTGTTTGGGCTTCAATTTCCCAGAAACCACTGAATTTACCACAACACTCCATAGAGACAAAAATACATGCCGGGTCTATAATATGGAAATTCTGGTAACTTAAAATGCAATTTCAGCGTGGGGTCAACCCCTAACTCCTGTACGCAACTCAGCAGTTATATGACCTTGACTTTTCTAAGCGTCAGCGTTTTCCTCAACAGATGGACTAGTCACCTACCGGTTCTCACAGGTGTTTAATTCTGAGGCACTGCACACAGCTCCTAACACAGTGCCTACAGTGAACATTCCATGATGCTAGCTTTTTTTTTTTTTTTTTGCATAAAACTGAATTTTTTGTTCTGTGTTAACTTGTGTTCTGCTTGCTTACAGGTTTTAAATATTTGCAAGACAAAGTCCCCATCGTCTTTTTCAAAAACAGCAGTCTAACAAGTTAATAGCTCAGTCAAAGAACTATATACAGCTTGTTAAAAATACTTCTTGTTTGTTGGATTTGAAGTTTAATAATGCTCTATCACAACTGCCTTAAAAAAAAAATTGTGCTGGGACTAAAATGGATCAATGGTAAGAGCAAGCATGCTCTTGCAGAGGATCCAAGTTCAATTCCCAGCAGTCCAGTCAGGTGGCTCACAACTGCCTGTAACTCCAGCTCCAGGGGATCCAGTGGCCTCTTCTGGCCTCTGTGGGCACCTGCACTCATATGTACATACCCACACTCAGACATATACAATTTCAAATATTAAAGTGAATATTTTTAAATGTGCCCACACACATATGCACAGAGAGAGAGAGAGAGAGAGAAAGAAAGAAGATAAATAAGTGTAATAAAAACATTTACATATATAGAGAGCCAGAAAGATGTTCTGTAGATGAAAGCACTTTCCACTAAGCTTGGTGAGCTGAGTTGAATTCTCAGGACTCATACAGTGGAAAGAGAAAAAAACTCCTGCAGTTTGTCTCTGACCTAAGCCCTCTTGCTGTAGCATGTACCCGCCCACACACACACATGAAATAGATACATGTTAAATAATTGTTTTAATTATGCATGGGAGAAACTAATGTTGCACACAAAGAGAAACACAACCCAGAAAATAAGGTCAGTTCTCCATGAGAATAGAAAATACAAATGACAATTGAAAATCTTGACCCAAAGTAAAGGTTGTTCTTTCTTAATTATATATAACATCCTTGCTTGCTATAATGAACACATATGGCAAGAGAAGAAAAGTCCAAGAACAGAATGACACAGTATTCACATTCCTTTTCTGAAAAGATTTCTTTGAGAAAATAAAATAAAAATAAAAATAGAGCACTGGTTAAAAATAATACCTTAATAGAGTTTTAACGTTTTACACATCCCTGCTACAGACTGCACTTTGGTGCAGTCTTTATACTGCCTTCTATCCCTGACCAGGGATCTCTAAGATAGAATTAAATTGTAAGAAATCAATTAAGTTAGTCCTTCCATTTACAAGAATCCATTTGAAAATACGTAAGATTTGTGAAAAGGTTTGTACTCATCACAGCAGATGAGTCATGATTAAAGCTAGTTAATAATTTATTTTTGACAAAGACACAGAGGTTTCTAAATAACAAAACAAAATATAATGTCTGTGCTTTGGAAATAAAAGATGTTACAACTGAAATCTGAAATATTCCCAGAGGCTCAGGTTTTGAAGGCTTCTTTCTCAGCCAGTGACACTGTGTAAGAAGGCTGTGGAGACTTCCAGAGGTGGGACCTGGCTGGCAGCAGTAGGTCACTGGGGAGGGAGGGGTCTTCGAATGTTACACACAGACCCCCAGTTCCAGCGACTGTGCTTTCTGTTCTGTAGTGATGGGAGGGGCCTCTGCTCATATTCCTGATGCCAGGAAGGCTGAGCTCCCTGAAAGTATGAGCTGACATAAACATTCCCTCCCTTTAGTTAGTAATGTCAGATATTTTTATCACAGAGAAGTGAAAATGACTGATACAATAGAGATAAATTTGTAAAGATTTATTTGTTTGTTTGTCCATTTATTTATGTATTCTTTATGTTTATGAGTGCTTTATTTGCATGTACACCTGCATGCCAGAAGAGGGCATCAGATCCCATTATAGATGGTTGTCAGCCACCATGTGGCTGTTGGGAATTGAACTCAGGATCTCTGGAAGAATAGACAGTGTTCTTATTCGCTGAGCCATCTCTCCATCCCTCAAAAAAAAAAAAATTAATATACAAATTGCAGGGTCTACAAAGTTAAATGATCTAACTAAGGACACTAACTACTTAGTAATGAAAATTAAAAGGAAATCCTAATCTTCCAGAACAGCCAGAATGATTCTTAAATAATTTTCACATGATTCTAGAGCAAATAGAAATCTATAACATAGATTCCACATTTAAACTGTTAAGAGCTGCTTTCTGTGATTATCGTATTAAATAATCTTTATCACTGAGTGGCCTTTACAGACTGGATAGATGCCAGAGAGTGTAAGGGACCACCACAGTACATTCACGGAGTCAGTAAGTCTAACTAAGCATGCTCAAACTTTTGCACCAGGTAGACTCTCGCGAAATTAATTTATACTAACTATGCTATATGCAGTCCATTGTCTCTGTGCTGTATAAGCCTACATGAACCTAAACTTGATTCTGCATCGAGTGAGGAAAATGGGAATTCTGGTTCCAGTATGACCTTGGTCATTCCAATCAACGCACAGGAGAAAGTTCACAGAGGCCTCCATCTTCCCTGGTCTCCAGTCCCAGTCCTTCCTGCCTTCAGAATTTCAAAAAGAAGAAAAGGAGGAGAAGGAAGAAGAAGAGACAAAGGGAGGGAGGGAGGGAGGGAGAGAGGAAGGAAGGAAGGAAGGAAGGAAGGAAGGAAGGAAGGAAGGAAGGATGGAAGAAAGAAAAAAAAGAGAAAAAATTTCCATTTTTCCTTTCTCCCTTTTCACTCCCATGTCTATAAATCAAGGGAACCATGGTCCAGGTTTGAGACTATAAGCATGACTGTCTCAGTGCAGACTGGATACATAGAGCAAAGACTAGAATTTACCTCATTTCTTTCCTCCATTTGATTCAGATTGAAACTGGAGCTGTGATTGCAGCCACAATGTTGTTAGGCATATTAAATGTCAGTATCACCACTTTATGAGCTTTGGGGATATAGGCTGGATTTAAAGATCCACCCACGAAAAATGGTACCACCATGGCTTCAACTCCTGGGCTCTGGCTCTCTTTCCAAATGGAGTGTCAAGAGGAGCAGAATAAACAGAAATGACGAGGATGAAAGCAGAAGCAGAGCCAAGCTGAAACAAGATCCTGCTTCCTCTCAGAGGCTGCCAGAGCCCACTCTACCCCATCGAGTACCACAACCTCAAGCAGGTGTGGGACATGGATCAAAACCAACGAGACGGCCTCCACCTCCCAGAGCATCTGACTGAGTAATGGCAGCAACACTCCAGAACAATGAACATACTGGGTACCACAGCTTATAAATAATTCTTGAAAACATAAGGAGGCTTTAGAGATCTAAGTTAATTTGTCTTCAACTGCAGGGGACTGACTAATCAAGCAACCTTCTTATATTCCTTTTCTTCATGAACTGTAACCAAGAAAGCAAGTTTTAAAATATTAAGCACTAGCTCTTAGAGTTCAAACTTTGTACATCCACATTACCACTTCAGGGTTCATGTGGGTGTCAATTGAAACCTACCCTCCTACTTCTACCCCTAGAGTGCTATCAGGTAACTCCTGGATAGTCTCCCTTGGTGTATCTGACATGTAAAGAACTGACAGCAATTCCTTTAAACTGGCTGAGTCACAACCACGGGCTATTGCGCCATAGGACCACACCATCTCCCAGTCTCCCTGTTCCATTTACATAACTATGTGCACATGCAGAAAAGCAAGATCCAAGAACTTGCCATCTATCAGGACTGAAATAAAATATTATAAAATTACTCAATTGATCCTCCAGAAGGAATGGGCTGCTTCCTAAATGCAGGTTAGGATAAGCACAGACACCAATTCCTGCCTCTAAACAGGTTAGCCTTTTACAGGATAGTCTGAAGGAGTCGGTGATTATTCGATAGAGAATTCTTCTTCGTTCTCTTCTTTCTTGCACCTGCCCTCGCCATCCCCCAAAGGTCCTCTCCTCCCTTTCCCCCACTTCCTGTTGTCTCAGCCATGATGTCCAGCAACCTGGGCACTTTCTGCTCAGCCCAGATGTTCCCAGAAACAATTCTCTTCATAACTGATACTTGATTGAAACATTAAAAATTTAGGAAAAATAATCTTTTCCAAGCCAATTTATAAATAAGAACAAATTTTAAGTCCTTTTGGGGACTAGAGGAAATAAAAGCCATGTAACCTAGAAAAACTAAATTAAAAAAAAAAAAAACAAACAGTAGCATACCTAGAAACATATCCTACATTCAAAGCACACAGTCTTAACCTCAAAATGAACCAAAGCTAGCCCAAGAAGGCATGGTAACTAATACGTGACACCAAAAAGCCAGGATGCTGATGATGAGAAAAGATTTTGGTTAAAAACAAACAAACAAAACACAAGCTTTATGAACATGGGTATTACAAAGTATGAAAAAGAAAACAGGAAACTTGAGTTTGTACAAACTGCTCATAATGTTGAACTAAGGCTTTCAATAGAGCTACAGGTAACAGTGTTTGCAGGCATCATTTTACCGTGAAAGCTTCAGGGAGCAGGTCTTCTCACAGCTGAGCAATGACACCTGCGGCACTCACTGACAAGAGATCAAATTTCCTAGCAATTTAATGCCAGTTGCAAATCACGATAAATATTCAGTAAGCAGAGAGCATGAAAGGCCCTGACAAAAAGTGTTCCTCCTCTCTTCACCCCACAGACTCCACCAGCACAGCCATTGGTGGCAGGGCACGAGCAAGTGATAGCCCAAGGAGATGCTCATTCAGGACTGAATGTGGACCACTACAAGAGCCACTTCAATTCACAGTATTCTGATAATAGAATGTGGCTGGCTGACGACACTGTCACTCTGCCTGATCAAAAGATAAGATTCCAAACCAGGTGGTGGTGGTGTATGTCTTTAAGCCCAGCATTCGAGAGGCAGAGGCAGGTGGATGTCTATGAGTTTGAGGCCAGCCTGGTCTACAGAGCAAGTTCCAAGACAGCCAGGGCTACACAGAAAAACCTTGTCTCAAAAAAAATAAAAAAATTAGAAGAGGAAGAAGAAGGAGGAGGAGAGGGGAGGGGAGGGGAAGGGAGGGGAGGGGAGGGGAGGGGAGGGAAGAGAAGAGAAGAGAAGAGAAGAGAAGAGAAGAGAAGAGAAGAGAAGAGAAGAGAAGAGAAGAGAAGAGAAGAGAAGAGAAGAGAAGAGAAGAAACAGAAAAGATTCCAGAAAGTTTAAATCAATGTAAAGGCACTCAGATGACTCAGAGGAATCAGAACTTGAGTTCCTCACTAAAACAATAACTAGCTCCCCTGTAATATATCTTTGGGAAAGTACAAATTCTATTCATAAATATACATGGAAATCGGCCTGACTCATCATTATAGTGTCAGAACGTAACACGAGTACAGGGAATAGGACTGAACAAGCTCCTATTTAAAAAAATATCATGTGATTGACTTTTCATTCACCCTAGCCTAATCATTCTACCTACCCAAAGCCTAGGCAACTTCAGAAGGAGGCAAATACTGCTAAGAAAAGGGATGCTACCATTCAGTTCTCGTTTTTCAAATAGGATCTGAAACATGAGATCAGCAGGAGCAATTGTCTTGAACTCACCACTCTATAGCAAAAGGCGAGAGAAATGGTTTTGTTTCAATTAGCCCAAAGGCTTTTTGCTTAGTGCATGTAGAGATGAGAGTTCAAATGGCCAAAACTCATAAAGTAGGACAATAGCATGATAGGCCAGAGTCATTTCCGCTGGCTCAAAGAGATAAATAGCTGGTTGGCTGGTAAGAAAAGGTGAAGAACCAAAGAGTTAGAAACATTTTCTGGGCCTGTGGCCTGTGAGACACCCCCAGGTATATCTCAGCAGTGGGGAGGAGGGATTGGATGGAAGGGAGGATGCTGGAGGCTTGTGCCTAGCTTCTGAAATAACTGGAAGAGCCATCCAAGCCTGTCTATTCAGATGGAATAGAACAGCAGTGGAAATGTAGAATGCCAGGGCTGCATGGCACTGTGAGCTCTGCTGTGTCTTCCAGACTCCGTGGGCATCAGTGACATCCAAAAGTGGCCTCCCCTCAAGGAAGGCCCTGTGTGGCTTTTGTTTCTGCAATAGAGGTGAGAGGGTGGAGTTGCTAAGGGAAGCATTGCAGCCAGCCAGTGCAGCAGCAGTGGGTTTACCCCATGAGACTCCCCAGCTATTGGCAGAGCAACATGGAACAACACAAAGAGAAAAGCCAAGGCTCAAATAGGCTGAGACACAAGAAGAAGCCACATGGGGCCAGTGGATTATAGACAGGTGGACCACTTCCTTCTCCCAATGTGTCCGCTGCAATGACAAAGTCACACTTGCACACATCTGAACTACAGACACTTTACATTACCTAACAATGCACAATTCTCCCAGGGTAGAATCTAAAAGGTGGCCAGAAGCAGTGTCAGGACCAGCACAAGGACACTCAGTGAGGCTCAGGCGAATGTGTCCTGTCTCTGACTTTGGTCACTTCTTATTTTCTGGAGTTTGAAAGAATTTCTTTTAATGTCCCTAGAGAAAGGCCTGGGGCAGGGGGGGGGATCCCAGAAAAATAAGGTGGCTATTTGTTCAACCTTTACATTTCCTTAGCCTCCTCTGAATAAATATATTCTTGGTATCATCAGAAAATGATGAAGCTACTGTTTGCTTACCCACTGGGATCGTGTGAGTAGCTTTCATCATCCGTTCTAACCTAGCTGATTTTCTGTACCAAAATTGCAAACAGTGTCCTAAATACTCGATATACATTAAAATAGTAGAACAGCAGAGCTAAGAATAAAATGGGTTATCTAGCATCAGACTAGATGCTCAATAGAAGTTTCTTGAAAAAAACAAAAAGTGGAACCCACACTATAAAACACATGCTCCAGAAATCTGAAATTCCTTTCTTGTAGATAACTGCATTTGGTCAGCACATTTTCAACCAGCATGCCATGGGAATCCAGTTAAAGGAATGCCATATCTTTTGTTTAAATAATGTGTCTGCTGTGTTGGGGGGGAGGGTATTTTTCTTTTCTTCTGCTGTCATATTTCTTCACTTTTTCCAAGATAGCATTATTTTCTCAGGCCAAGAAATCATGATATAATAACTTTTGTCAGCGTCCATAGGCTAGCTTTTGGAAGAGAAGAAACCAATTCTTTCCATAAGTTGTTAAAAGGCATTATCTGTTTCGATTACAGTACATGCGTGCATGCGAAGTACAAACCTTACAAACAAACGCTTATTACTCATTCACCCTCAGAACAAAGACAATTCTGTTTCTTGTTTAAGTAATAATGAAACAACCAAAGAACAACCTTATGCCTGATTCCTTTAACAGCAATTTTAACAGAGCTATTTTCTTTCTTACAATTATGTCAGAGCCCTTCACGATTTGATTTATGAGAGACCCTTTGTAGAATCTCTATGGGACATTACCTCAAAAGGAAATTTAATTTTATAAGGAATGTTTTTGAAACCATTCATTGCCTGGTTAGTACTTCTACTACACATGCTTCTAGCCATGCTGTTTGACGATTCAGGACACACACACACACACACACACACACACACACACACACGCGTGCACACACACACACGCACGCACGCATGCACACGCACACACGCAGCCTTGCCTGTGCCCATTCATCTCCACGCCCCTCCAGTCCTCTACTTCCATCTGTCATCAGACACCTCAACCTTCCCCACACATTAATACATAACATATGCTTCCCAGCCAGAGTTTCCCAAATATAACAAGCCAGTAGCTTCTGCTATCAAACTTTTATAGACTCGAGTTTATAGAGCAGGCATCGGGAAATCATAGGGCATTTTCTTAAGATACTTTGCTCAGAATAAGATACTTATAGCTTCTTAGTGTTAAAGATGCCCCTCCCCAAACAGTGAGCTATCCACTCGTCTTCATATAAATTATTTCTTGGAAGACGCAAACATAATTCTTATATCAAAGCACATTTAAAGTGAGGCTCTTAAAATACAGAGATACTTGAGAATCTCTTTTAATTAATTCTAAGCTACTGTCAAACACCACCTAATTTAACCCCGTTTTACCCCAACACCCATGGAACATGTTCTAACCACCGCAGCCTTCATGCAGGTGCTGAAATAAAGCCTGTGAAGCTTTACTTGGGAGCGATCAGGCTCAATACCATCTCCTTCCCATCCTTGCACCTCTAGCTGGGTCCCAATGCACAAGACCTATGGCTTTTTCCATTTGCACCCAATTGTCCAATTGTCCAAACTTGTAGAAACTTGATTCTGGCCACACTGCCCGAGTAGTCTGTACCTCTCAGGTCTCCGTGCTCTGAGCCTGAGTTTTCCCTTAACCCCCAGTTAGAGGTAGAATCTTTTGTCTAATGAAAGACACTGACTGTATTAGTTACTTTTCATCACTGTGACTACCTGGCAAGAAGGACTAGTTTTGACTGAAGGTTTCAGAGTCCATTCCATCACAGCTGAGGGTATGGCCAACCACTGAAAATCACGAGGGTAGATCAGGAAGCAGGGGAAAAGGGAAATGTGGTACACTCTAGTTTTCTCCATCTTCTTTCAATTTCATCTGCCCTTTGTAGAGCAGGGCACCTACTTTCAGGGTACCTGAAGTAGGTAACCTCAGTTAACCCATCATAATGCCCTAAAAGACACACCCACGGGTGTGCCTCATCAGTGAAGACTAAACATTGCACCAACCTTTCCCTCTGCCCAAACATTCCCTACCTGAATATTCAGCCTAGGGAATGGCCATTACCCCTGACTAACTGATCCTTAAAAAATCATCCCACATGTCATACTTTGTCTGTTCCCCTACATTTAGCCTGGCATCTGATTACCAGTAAGTAGACTGTCTGTGAACACAGCATAGGTTCAAATTTACCGTTACAATACCCTACGGTATTGTAGGTTATCGGGGTGCATCTTGCTTGTGGAATACACAGTCACGATGCAAAGACCCTGTCATCTCTCAATAACGTGACCAAATAACGTACCATCCAATCTAAGAAACATTTCAGAGAAAAGAGGGTATCAGTAATTGTTCTGACATAACAATGGGGCTGAGCAAACTGGGATTGCTAGACTACAAAGAACTAAGCCAATGGGGAGCACATAACCAAAATTAAAACAAAAAACAGAGGGGCCAGCCACTCTGTGGGTGAATCAGCAACCTCAGACCTGTGAAAGGGATGAAAAGTAGCCAATCACAATGCTGGCCAACAGCAGATAGGGAAGAAACAAAGGTCAACACTCATCAAAGCCAGGCTGATAAAGAGCTGAGATCTGGCTGTCCGACCATCCAGGCCACATGCCTCCTCCAATGCTACCCATTATATCCAGCCATGTTCCATAGGCTTTTCCTGAGCTAGCTCCAAGAATTGTAGTTCTTAAAACCCAATTAACTAGAAACTAGTCCCCAAATGAACTCTCAATCACCTACTGCAACTCTTCCTCTTAGGATCCATTTTCAGTGAACGAGATCTTCACCCACTTGGCTTCTTCCTAAGTCCTCCTCAGTTGACCAGGTCACCGAGTGGGAGGGGCTGCGGCAGGCTGGGCTTCGGGCTGAGTGAGGGACTCCGCAGCTCTCCCTGTGGTCTCTCCATTAGGAGCATTGCTGGGGCAAACTGCCCTTTCCATGACTAATCCACCCAGCTTCAGATAGCTCCGAATTTAATGATAAATAATGCTCCTCTGGACCAGTAATAGGAAAAGAAAGAATAGTTGAAAGGAAAAAATAACATTCATCAGAGCAATTAAATCTCTAAGGTATCTGGGGATAAACCTAGCCAACCATGAGCAAAAGGTTTATAGTGAAATTTTATAAAGAAAAGAAGAATATAAGGTTTGACTAACCGAAAAGATACAGTGCTCACAGAAACAAAGACCTGACATTGCCAAGATTTTATGGTCTCTGGATTACCTATAAAACAACAATAAATTGTTTCATGCTCTCTCGCTCTCTCTCTCTCTCTCTCTCTCTCTTTCCCTCCTTCTCTCTGTGTATTTATGTGTGTGAGAAAGAGAACTTGTTAAATTAATCTTCAAATTGATCCAGAAAATAAAATAAAAAGATTAGAAGTGATTAAAGATTTGGCTTAAATAGTGAAACTTTAAAACTGTCCCCAAAATACAAAAGAATATCTCTCTAATTTTGTGATAAATAAGAAATACAAAAAACATAAGTGCAAAAAAATGAGTAAATCTGGTCATAGTAAAATTTAAAATTACTATACATCTAAAGATGCCGTTGGAGGAACAAAAACACCGCCCTCAAGCTAAGAACATAATACTATCATACACACAGTTCATATGTTATCGTCCGGATAACAGGAAACTCAACAAATTGGTAAAAAATTTTAATTTTCCTCCATTTAGGAAATGGGAAGAAATTTCCCATAAGCAGCTTAAGAATGTCCTGTGCATTTAGAAAAGATATTCAACCTCATTAATATTTACAGTAGGGCAGAACTGCACCTAGTAAGATACCATTCATCTTACACACGTCCAGAGATGAGGAGAATGCGCAGGCGCAGCCGCACAGCCGAACAACCCGACCCACCTAACAGTTGAAAATGCAGACGATGTGTGACTCAGAAGCTGCTTTCCCAGGCATTTACCAGAAAATTACTGCATATACACATAAGGAAACATGCACTAAAATAGTCCCAGAAGCATTGTGCAAAATGCAGAAATATGAAAAACATTTTAAATATATGCTAATAAGGGAAAGCATAAATTTTGAAACACTCGTACAATGTTATGCTAGCTGGATGAATTAGGAGCAACGTATATGTGCAAATTAATCACAAGTGTGGTCTCACTCCAGCATTCTGATCACGCTGCAATGTGCCTCGCATATTTCATAGGCTGCAAACAAGACCACCCTCTCGACCCTGTTTCCAGACCCCATAACATCCTCCTTCACTTCTCTTTGCTACAGAACTCTTTGGTAATTTTCCATTAGTGTTTTCAATTATTTCCCTCATCTCATTTTCTCCTACACACCCTGGGTTTAGACCTCTAAATTTCCATTTAAATTTGCCAGTGACTCTGGTGGTACTAATCAGCCGCTCAGTTCTCTGTACTCTTCTTGGAGACCAGGGGACAACACTGGACTCAAATAACACCCACTCCTCCTGGCCTCCCTTCATGTGCTTCCAGAAGTCACCCTGCCCTGTGTGCTCTACCCAACAGATAACCTCTCTGAGAGCTAAGATCACAATGTCTCTCAATGGCCTTTTCAGACTTATCTCCATCTGCATTCATTCTCTTACGATCCTCTCTAGTCTCACGGATATACCAGCTATATGCTCTAATCTTTTCTTACTCTTAGATTAATATTCCACACATTCCCACCATGAGCTATCCCACCTCCACAGGCACAGTGGACCCTGAAATTATGCGTAAAAATAAATATTTTCCCCCTTAAGTTGTTATCTCAGGTAATTTTATAACAGCAAAGGAATGCTAAGACACGTGCATATACAAATATATATAAATATATTATAAAAATAGAAAAATGGATGTATGTGACAGAAAATGAAAGTTCTGCTTTTGAAATGAAACTCACAGTGAATTTCTTGATGCAGGAATAGACCTCTGAGAAGTTACTGATAACCAGATATCCAGGATCAATATGTAGGTGGGTCTATTACAGAGTCACGATGTGTTTATAGCTACAAGGAATGTCTTTTTCTCCTGGTTGGCGGCTCAATAGAACTGTGAAATCACCATGGCTGGTGTAAGGACGCAGCTCATCTATATGGGTTATGTTAGCATTGTTGCTTTCCCAGTTAGAAGCAGAGGTAAACAGGAGGTAGGAGAAAAGAATCGTGGTGTGTTAGGTATGACAGACAGTACATGGAAGTGAAGAGGAGTACAATGGTGCAACAGAAAACAGGGGCACAGTAACGGCCAGGGTGTCTGCAGTAAATCTCTCAATGCTGTAGTTCACACACAAAACATTCTGGTACTTTAAAACCAGGCCAAGGTGTTATGCTACTGAGGAGGCCAAGCTCAAAGGAGAGATGGGTGCGGATGACACAGACAGAGGCAGGCTGCCAGGCAGACTCAGGCAGACACACACACACACACACACACACACACACACAAGAAAGAGGGGGAGGGGGGTTCATATATATAATATATACACTAAAGGTATATGGGGAACAGACAGTGAACTAGTAGTCTTATTGTTCTATCAAGACTGAATGAGATGAACGAAATATCTTGGCAACAAGCGCAAATGTTTCTAAGGACTTCTGACATTTTATAAAAATGAAAATAATACTTTTTTTTTTTTCCTGAAATTTGTTTGACTGCCTTCTAAACCTCTAGATATAACTCACTCATTGAGTCTGAGGAAATGCTCACTGGTACGTCATTTGACTGTTGGGTGTGAGCCTCAAATTCTATGCGTAGCATCATACATGCACATAGTACCTTAATCTCATTATCTGAGTAACTCATAAAACTCCCTTACAATAACATACCATCTCCTCACTGATAGGTCATTCTGTTCGTTCCCAGTTAATCACAACTTCATCCACGGCAATCTTTGTACCCTCACACTTTCATGTTCTAGAGGCTAAAAAGAAGAACCATTCTACTGAGTACATACTGAGAGCCAAGCACTTCCTCACTCTTCATCTGCATTGTCTGCTCAGCCCCCATGAGGTGGGGACTGATCCTGGCTCCACTGAAGGATGCAGCTTCCAGTGACACCGAGCAAAATCCCCGTCAACTGAGCACTTGCTTTCATTTCCAGGACCTCTATTCTTTACTGTTTTCACTGCATCCACTGGAGATATACTTTGCATGCTATGGAATGAACCCATTTTTTCTTTTTTCTGGCATATGTGTGGTATTTTTTTTTTAACTGCCTGAAATTTTATTCCTTTGTTTACAGTCACTCACCATAAGAAAGCTTTCACTTTTTACATAGTCAAACGCCTTTATTTTTCTTGATAGCTTTTACGGTTTCGGACTTGTTTGCAAAAAAAATCCCTTGAGCTCCAGGTTACAAAAATTGTTTCTTTAATTCTTCTATGACTTTGGTGTTTAGTCGTGTTTATATGAACTGGGAATGCTGTCACGTGGAGTGTGTTTTGTCTTCAGATTAATGTATTTTTTTCTAGCACCATTTATTAAATAAATTATCTTTCCAAGTGATTTAAAATCTCACCCTGTGTCACACGCAGCATTGGCTCTTTCTCAGTACTGTCTTAACATCAGCAACTATCAAAAACAGTTGTGGCTCTTCTACTCACAAATTATCTATCATGGTTGTTGAACTAGAAAGGGCAGAGTTGAGTAGTCAGACAAAGACCATATGTCCACAGGGCTGAGACAGCTATACCAACCCCCATAGAGAAAGCTTGCTAATCCCCAACCTGCACATCAGTTTCTAGCCACAGACTATTTACAAGACATTACACTAAAATTTAATTTCACCAAATAGAAAATCTTCCTGTCTTGTCTATTCTTGAGGATTTATTCTTTTATGCAAAGTTTCAAGTGTTTTAGGCAGTTAAAAAAAAAAAATTAAAAGCTCCCTGAAGATTCAATTTGGAGTTACACGAATTGGTGTTTACGTGACGCTGCTTCAACATCCAGAAGCGCAGCATATTTAACCTAATTTGATGACCTTTCATGGGCCTTAGTATTTTCTTCATATATCTACTATTATCTATCTTGCAAAATTTATTCTGAAATATTTTTGTTGCTTTCCATTATGAACTGAACTTTTTTTTTGTCTTTTCCCATTTCTGGCTATTTATTCACTAATATAGGAAAAGCATTTATAAATAGTCATGATACAGAAAACTTTCTTGTAAATTTTTTTTCATGTGTGTGTTTTTCAGAAGAGTTTTTGTTATGTTGGCCAGGCCTGGTCTCCAATTCCTGGAATCAAAAAATTCCCCACATTAGTTCCCTCGGTAGCTGGGACTCCAAGTCCCCACCACCTCGCAGCTCCAAGTGTGAGGAAAGATTCCTGGGTGTCACAGATATATAATCTCATCCTTTAATAGACAAATAATATTATTTTTCTTTTCCATATTTGTTTCAAGTCTTTAATCATTATTTAGTCCCTGCACTATAGTGCTGCAAACCCACCAACCCCCCACTCCCAAATAAAACCAAAAACCAAAAACCAATAATAGAAGTAAGAGCTGACATATAGACATACATCTTTTGGACCTCATCTGGCAGCTGATTACTTCTGTGACCCGCTGTTCAACAATCCCTGTTCACTCTCGTACAACCACATCAAGTTCATGCATTCTTCCAACAGGCTAGGCACATTCCTGCCTCTGGCCCTGTGCACACGCTGCTCATACTGCTCCTGTTTATTTACACAGCTTCTTTCTTTACTTAAGAGCCCTCTGGGGGCCATGTTCACTCAGCAGCACTTTGTTCTATCCTTAAGCCATTCCTTTTACTTCATAGTATTTTCCGTGACCTGCCTAGAAACGTCAATACATTTGTTTATTGTCTCCCCATCTAGAATCTAAGCACCAGGAATGCAAAATACTCTCTCTTCTGTTCCCTACTGTGCCCTCTATTTCTGAAGCACCTGTTCTAGAAGGTTCTCAATGAATATCTATTATAGGAATAAGCATAATGAATTCAGAGTTTTAACGAGAATACCTTCAAGGGATCCTATTATGGTAGGATGTTATCTATAAATTTTGGCACTCAGCCGTTGCTGTAGAATTCCTGTGCAGATACTAGGCTTCCCTGGAGACAGACTTCCAGGCTAGCTCCCTTTTGCAACTTGGAGATACACTAGATGTCTTCAGTATTAGGCTTTTTTGTTTGTTTTGTTTTGTTTTCCTCTCATCCAGGAGAAAAGGGGACAACAGTCTGAAACCTTTGAAGAGCTCAGAGTGGCCACAGACTCAGCAAGAGTTGACCTCGGGTCTCTGCACACACATCTGGGCACATAGCTCAGTCTGCTGGAGAACAGTGGAGGTTTGCCCACAGCTAGCTGAGACACATGAAAAAGAAAGGTCCACACCTCCAGCCCCGGGTAAACATAAAACCGAGCTCAGAGCACTGTACGCAGCAAGACTAAAGAAAAGTCCTCCCACTGCCCCCATGCCAAGGCCCTCCTCCTGGAAATTCTGAACTTGTGCCTGGGAAGGCACTAGGAGACATCGTTAGACTGCCACCTTCAAGAATCCTGCCAGAACTGGATTTCTCTCTAAGCCGTGTAAATGATAATCTAATATACCAAAATTAGATCAGTTACAGAAAAAAAAATCACATCAGTTACGAACATTCAGGGAAATGAACCACACCTACTTACATGCTCTGCCTTTTGAATACTGGAAGCGAAAATTCAGTACCAGTTCAAACCGAGTTCACGGACATTCTGAGGTTTCATCCATGCGTTTTTCTAAGAAATCCCAGAGATCACACAAACAGAATTTCAATGAGGTATATCCTCACCTGGAAACTGGGAAAAGGAGCCTGCAGTTCTAACAGCATGACCGCCTTCTTGGTCCAGCTAGCATTTCCAAAGTTTCCTGTGGGAGGGCACTGTAAATTTATTTCTCTACTATTGAACATTACATCTGGCTGGGGAAATGTCTTGCATACTTTATTTATTATATGTTATTTGGAAGGCTCTTGCTGTTTGCTCAGAGAGTACCCCAATGTCATTCCAAAGAATCTAATCACCACATATGGTGGTTGGAAAAAGCCACTGCTCTCTCATCCCACATCACAGGGATGCTTCTCACTCCCTCAGTGGGTTCTTTTGCACAAGAATAAAAGGAAACTGCAGTGGGTTGCAGGACTGTCTCCTAGGAAGGTTTCAGTTCTATCAGAAGATGCCAAGCAGTTCCCAAAGTTTCTCCCGTTAGTCTCCAGCTCCGCTGTTACCTCGAGCACAACACTTGCAGATTCACAAGCACAAGATTCCCAGGAAGATGTTTTATGGCCACACAACTAAGAACCAATTATAAACCTCGGATCCCAGCACAAGTTACTAACATGTCTGTGGGGCTCAAGTAGGATGGTGGAAATGTCAAACTAACTGGAGTTGAGAGGCATTGTAGACTTCTGAAATACAAAACTGAAGTTGGATTTATATAAAGTGGAACCCAAATACTTTTCTGGGGTAATCATAATTTATCCACCACTTTCTTTGAGAAAAAAAAAATAGCAAAGTTAACTAAAAAGGAGATGAAATAATCCTGACGCAATTTTTAAATGTGGTTAATTAGATCATTTTGGAAAGTCTACATGAATTAACTAGACCTCCCAAAGGGAGTTTAAGGGTTCAAGCGACTAAACAATCCTTTGTTGTCCTCTGAAGTTCTCGAAGACTACAATACAACTTACATGGACAACATAATAGCTGCTTTCCCCCAGAAGAGACTGAAATGATTTACACAAATCCAACACGACGTACTTCTTTTATTTAACATAGACCATCTGGAATACATATTGAATGCATTTGGTGCATTTTCTTTAATTTACTTTTAGTAATCCAAAAAGTCATTCTATCTATACAGCCATCCAGCCCCCTTATCCATGTTTCTGCTTGCCGTGGTTTTAGTAATCCATGGTCAACCGACGAGAAGCCAGACGGTCAAAAGCAGCCTAACACCATTCTTCTCACTTCATATGACGAGCATCAAAGCACTATTAAGATGAGGGAGAGTACAGAACGGGAAGGTATTTTAAGAGAAACCACATTCATACAGCTTTCATCATAGCATAGCGTTGCAATTATTCTATTTGTTAGCTATTGTTAACTTCTTGTTATTCCTAAGCTAATCATTTGCTTTTTCACGAGTATGTTGTACAGGAAAAAGCACAGCACCCATGGGTTTCCGAGGCATCAAAAGGTATCCACTGGTGGACAGAACACATCTCCATCGACAAGAGAGAAACCCCTCTATTAACTGAAGTATCCAAAGAAATGTTAACTCACGAAACTCTTTTGCCTTTTCTTAATGGTCATGAATTTTCACTTTTTAATCTTAGAGAGAGCGGGAGAGAAGAAAGTCCCAATTAGAAAGTGGAAAAGAAAATGGAGAAGAGGCTGTCTCACTAGCTCAAGGTCATCCAGCATCCAGTAGAAACGGCAGGGCCAGCCATCCGATTGCTCTCCGTACCCCAAAGCTCTGTGCACTCTCCAGAGCCCAGAGTCTGCCTTACAGTCTGCGGGCCTACAAAAGCTGGAGGAGTACACTTAATGGTAGCAGTTATCCTCAGGTTTTGTCAGGAGTTTGCAGAAGGGGTTGGGGGGTAGGGGGAAATGACAGCTCCAATTGGAAATCCTTCTCACCCCCTCTCCAAACAAGCTCAGCAATCCAAGCAAGCTCAAGGTCTTGCCGTGTATTTCTGGTGAGGAACTTTGGGGAGACAATTAGTTAAAATGAAGAAATGGGGAATAGTCATGACTCACACTCTACACTTACTTGTCAAAAGACCCAATCCACTAACCAGCCAATCCTCCATCTTTATTCTGATTAGTGGGACCAAAAGGAATGCAAACTGATCCCACTTACATAGCCCTGACTTGATAAGAGGACAAGAGGCTTCCAAGGACACCATGCATGCTCTCTCTCAAGATTAACAGCCATGGAAGTTCCAAAGGGCCTCCCTTCCCAAGGGTGGAGCCGTTACAGACCACAATTTACTTGAGTGATTCTGGTGTTCTAACATCCTTGCCTCATGACACGAGAAACTTCTCATCAAATTATCTTTCTATGCAATGTACTATTGGACTAAACATCTCAGTAAAGCCACACACTTCAAAAAGTGCCTCACAGGGGAAAGCAAAAGAAATACTCTATATACTACGTAAACTGTTCTAACACGCCCTCTGAAGAATTGCTCATCCTAAAATGGACAACACAAAAATTCTTATTGCCATAAGTTAACAAAATCGGCCCCAAACTGACAGTAAGGTAAAGACACATTCCAAGAGCTTGATTTTTAGGATTAAGGACAAAGAATAGTTCCTTTACAAGAACGCCACGGGTAAATATCTGAGAACATCTGACAAAACACAGCTGATTACTCAGTAAAGACACGGAGGGAAAGGAGGTGACAGTCAAGACATGACACAAGAAGACCGAGTAAGAATCTCTCCAAACTTCGCAGCAATGCAGGTGGACTGCCCCAGATGCTGACCATACATGCATAGTAAGTGAACAATGAGGACCAACGGGGGAAAAATCAAAACTGTTCTGTGGCATGGGCAGGGGGGTAAGATGGAATTTTTTGTGAAATAAAATTTGTAATAAAATACAGTTTTCCACAGATGCAAAATACGTTGAGTTACTGATTGGCCAGAAAAGAAAAGTACCCAAATGCCCTTCTAAAAAGAGATTCACTCAGGTGCATTCCTAGAAATGGACACTGTCACTGATCCTGGGTTTTACAATTGTTACTACATAAAAGCTACAAGAAAACTAAAAATGGGCCTGCAAGAGGGCTCTCGGGGTGAAGGAACTTGTTGAGCAAGTCTGGCAATCCAAATCCAACCCTGCAACCCAAATGGAAGGAGTTAGCCAGTTCTATATGCTGTCCTTCGACCTCTGCATGCGCACCATGACACGCACAAAACCAACCCCACGAACCACACTAAAGTCAATTTTAAATAAATTTAAATAAATTTTAAAACTAATACCATTTGAGGTATTTTGCAAGATCACTACCTTCCCAACACATTTCCTATTGCTTTATGTCAATAATATCCGTTAACCTCTGCGTGAGGGCTTAGCGCCACCAACAACAAGGAACTCACTGGCTTTTCAGAGTGTTCCAAAATAGCATAGAAAACACCAGTCTCCTTCTGGGTCATAATAGAGCTCAGGTCCCCAGAGAAACTGTCCTGAGAGGCCTTCCGCCAGTCTGGTAACATGTCTAGAGTCATTTTTAAGCCATTTTAACTGAAGAAAGCCATTGGATTTTACGGTGTTCTGAGAATGGTGGAGAGCACCGTGAGGAACCGGGGACCAGGACACTTAACTAACAGCTAAAAGGAACGAGGAGCAACAGAGGCCTTCCTCACCCAGAGGGGACGTCCCACCTGTAACCCAGAAGGACTCCAAACATGAATTCTACACATGCTATCATTTCCCAACATGCCTCGGAACACACTATTATTACCCAGCACTGAGTTAATCCGCCCCTCCAAGTTTTAGGCCTCCGGACCCCGTTCATAATACTGTCACCCTCCTTTGCTTCAATGTCACTGCTAAGTAAAGCACTGCAACATGGACAGTCCAGCTCATCGTCAGGACACCTATGAAGTAACCAAGAGGTGAGCACAGCACCTATAACACCAATACGCTGGGAAAATGTGTAATTTGACCAGGCTATTCGAAATACTGCACAATGTAAATGTATTATTTCTAGGATTTTCCATTTAATAATTTCAGACGATGAGTAACAGAAAGGAAAAGTAAACATGCAGATAAACGTTTTGTGTGTGTGTGTGTGTGTGTGTGTGTGTTGTTGTTGTTGTTGGGGGGGGGCAACTGTGCAACTGACCTAGAGAAGAACAACAACTAGCAAGTCTGGAAACTGTGTTGGTATTTGCATAGCAGCTGCATAGAAGCAAAGCCTTCTAAGAGGGAAGAACAGAAACAGGTGAGAAAAGCCCCTTTCAGCTCAAAGGAAAACTCTCTAGCAGCCAAAACTGTACAACAAGGGAACTGGTGGCCTCATTTTATGAGAAAAGGCAAGAAGCAGCTCAACGGCCATTTGTCAGGGTGTCATACTTAGGGCACTATGGCTACAGTTTCTCATTTTCCAACAAGATACTGAGCAGCATAACCAATCTCCCTGACTCTCCATGGTAATAAGGAGCATTATAATTTCGCAATGATGGTAGACAGCATGGAACAAAGTGTTTCTTATACAAATAATAAAGCATCATATGACCCTATGCCTGCAGCCTGATTAAAAGCCATAGGCAAAGGGTGGAATTGGACAGTACTTTAATCCATGTGACCACATGAGGGCCCTTTGAACTATGAAAGAGGAGGAAGCGTAAGACCTCTGTGAATGTCAGGCACTCTACAGAGGACCCAGACTACTGTGGCCTGAAGCAGAAGCACAGGTCACCCACGCATCTCAGTCCCTGTGATCGGTGAAGCCCTGGGAAAGGCTGGCTTAAAATCGCAGTTGTGAAACCTTTCTCAGCTGCCAAAATTTTTCAGTCACATGGAAAGCGGGGTTGTCAGGCTTCCTTAAAATTCCATTCTCCAAAATAATCCTTTCATCATCCCTAGGGAGACTAATTAAAAACACAAACCCATATTTACCGCCCCCCCAACCAGCGGCCTTTCTACTCAGAAATACTAATGAGAAACTAGTCTTGAAGATAAAAGGCTATTTAACAGATTAGTCAATCCCCCTCCACCCTTCGGTTCTACAAGCCAAGCTCCCCTGAAAGGACTTAACCACAGGAGACAGAAGCATGTCTCCTGTGATTCACACCAAGCTGCATGGTTCCAAGGCCTGACAGGAGGACTTGTAAGAACTGAGACTGCACAGCCCATCTGTCACACCTCAACATCTCAATCGACACAGAGCAGAGAACTAACCTCTGACAAGCTTGCAATGTACTAAGAGGAATTGATATAAAACTGTATCAGAATTAGCAACGCAGAGAGATCCAGCTAACACTCTTCAGCAGTTCCATGACTAAAAGAAAAAGAAAATTAATATATAACACCAAGAAGCTGCTGCCAACTGATGGCTACTGGAGGAAAATAGATCGATTTTCTTCAGAGTCGTGTCCCCTGAGAGGCCACCCATGCTCCAGCAGATGGCTCTATGCTCCTGCACATACTAGGGGTATCACTAAGTGGACTCAGTAGCTTTAAAAACAGAGCACACTTCATTAGGAGGGAAAAGGTGGAGGATAAGGGAGCAAATAAAGAGAAGGGAAGGCAGGGGTAGACTTGATCAAGACATTATATGCATGCATGAAATTCTCAAACATTAAAAAGGTGGGAAAAAAATAAGAGCCAAGGGAAAGGATTGTTTTATTATGTCCTAAATCTGCCGTAAAGAAATTAGAAGCTAATAGAAAAATACCCTAATGGAAGATCAGTTAATGACATCATTAACACCGGAATAACTGAGCGGAAATTAATGATTAGAAGCAAGACACTAGTACCCTGAAGGAACCCAGAAAGACCTGTTTATCTACCACTGTGGGGCGGAGGGGGCGCAATTATGCAACACACCTGACACTTCACTTCGCTCTTTCCATTAAGCACTGTCATACACACCTCTCAGAAGAGAAATGAACCTCTCCGTGGTGAGGATGTAGTCAGAATGTCAGGTGGCAGGCCATGGTAGTTGTCTGTCTGCTTTGCATTGCTTCTGCATTAAATGGAGACGAATGGCTGCGGTTTAAAAAACAACTAGAACTGCTGACATCCTTTTCACACACTGTCTGCCATGGGTTCTCACGCCACTACCTCCAGCTACAAATATGTCATCTCTGGGTCTTCCCAGCGCCCTAATGTTGTTAGCAGAACATGCCCCCATCCTCACATGGGCATTGAGTACCTAAGTAGGCGAGGATTCTGTATACAGTAAAAGCTGGTGGAGAAAGACTGGGGATGCTCTCCCCTCTACTTATGAGTGTGTGGTCTTCTAAGCCCAGGCTTTCCCACAACTACTTCTAGGTGCTTAGAAAGCTTTTTTTCCTACTTTCTTCAAAATTCTTCACCAAATACTTGCAAACTGAGGCTCTAGAAACCCCATCTCTGGATAAATCAAAAGTTTAACTAGCATGAGACAAGAAGTCAATTTGAGAGTGGGGCATGGCAGCACACTCCTTATAATCCCAGCACTCGGGAAGCAGAAGGAGGATCACCATAGTTTCAAGGGCAGCCTGATCAAGGGTTCCATACCAGCCAGGTCTACACACAGCAAGCCTGTCTCAAAACCCCAACAAATATATTTCACATGAACTGCATACTGCTACCTATACTAGTTGTGAAAGACAGAGAGACAAAGCACAGAGTAGGAGAAATGAAATAGGTATGGAAATCAGAAACTACAACACACAGTGATACCTGCTCCCAGAGAGCCTGGGGACAATATGGAACGGCAGGCTGAATACAGGCTGGAAGATAATGCGAGCGTCAGTCAGAAAAGGGCCCCTGGAGGAGTAAACCTGTCAGCTGTGGTTTCCAAGTCACAACCAATCTCAGCTCCACCCAGGAACATTCTTTTTTTAGAAAATGTGGACACGCCCTACCTATACTATTGGAAAAATAGCAGGGCGTTCATTATGGTTAGAGAAATATCAAATGTTCACTATCATCAGCCAGCAAAGAAAAGGTTAAGGACACAAGGCATGGAACTGCAAAATGAGAGAGAACCCCAGCATAAAACAAGAGGTAAAAGAAGAACTCCATTACCTATATATAGTCTTTGATTTGAGCACAGATGTGATGAGGTGTTTTGATAGGAAAGAATGCTGCCCTGAGCCAAAACCAACCTGACAGCTGAACTCTTCTCTATGCAGAGAGGAAAGTCAGACAATGATGGGAGACAGCCCCGCTGGGGCATACAAGCGGAGACCAAGAGCATCATAGATTGATGTTCTGTCCTGAAGGCCACCGCAAATCCTGAACACACTGGAACCACAGGAAAAATGCACGGAATTCTTCAATTAAGAAAAATTTCTCATCAGGCATGGTGGCATGCATTACTAAACATAACAATCAGGAAGCAGAGGCAAACAGATCTCTGTGAGTTCTAGGCCAGCCAAGACTACATAATTAAACCAAGTCTATAAAATGATAATAATAATAGTAGTAGTAGTAGTAGTAGTAGTAGTAGTAGAAAAACAGCTTATTACTGGTGGCTTGGAGAGCTGTTATGGTCAAAGCATGGGTAGCGCCCTGGTTACACACTGTCATTTCCTAGCCTTACACAGCAAAAAAAAACAGAGAGTCCATCCCTGGGGCCCCTTAATAAAGTTGCTAATTCACCATGAGAAGTCCGCCCTTATGGCTTAACTAGGCCCTGCCCACATCCACTGTGTGTGAGGATTTTAATGTGTAAACTTTGGGGGACATGAAAAGATTCAGTCGCTAAACCTTGGATAGCAGGAAGGTCTTCAACTCTAAATTGTAGCTACTTAAAAAGAATATAATATAGTACTCAGTGTAAGTACCAAATTATTTGCTTTAAAACAATAACTCTGCAGGGAATTTCTAATTTCTTTTTTTTCAACAGCCTAGGAACTTCTGTAAAAAGTTAATATTTTCCATTTTCTCTGACTAAGAATTCAATCAATTCAAGCATGGGCTTTTCAATTCCAGATAAATAAGACAGCATAAATTCATATATTAAAAGATACAAAATCTGACTTACTTGCAGAACATAATATCAAGCTAGAATATCTAGAAAAAAATCACAGAAAAAAAACTATAGTGAAAAAGATGCTGGTGGGAAAATACTACATAGACCAAAATACACAAATCACATGCCTTTGACAGGAAATGAGTGCAAAGGACAGGGGGGACCCTGACAGTAAGAACAAATTACACCAGGGGAGCGGGGGTGGGGAGGCGGGAAGGGGAATGATCATTGGACACAAGAGACTGAAGCAATAATGACAATGTAGACCAGAACAGAGGAAGCTCAATTCCCGAGACAGAAGAGAAACTGCGGCAGAGGAAGCCAATGTCTCTGGAGACAAGCCCATCAGCAGATACAGAAGATGGGTGCAAAAAGGGAGGATATTACCTCATTAATCTGTACAAGTTTTATGTTCTATAGATCAACTGAAGTTACATTTAGTTTTAAAAAGAACTAGAGCCAAGTGTGGTGGCTCAGCCCCGAATCCCAAAACTTGGGAGCCTAAGATAAGAGGGCAGCTGGAAATCGACTGGGATTACAAAGCAAGAACCTGCCTCCCACCCCAAAATAAAAGTTTAATTAAGAATGAAGATAGAATCAAAGAGGACAGCTGTATCAATTGCCCCAGTGTCCCTACTAACGGCCTTAACCTAGAGACAATGTAAAGAAGCCAGTCTGATGAAGTTATTAAAATTGTTGACAGGGATAAAGTAGTTATCCTGCAAGAATGAAGACCACCCCATCTGAATGTCCTGAGTGGAGGAGGAATTCGTTTCATCTATCACCCCGCAGCACAGGCTCACCCCAAGCACACAACAGAGCGTTTTTCCGCTAGGGGAAAGACCAGTAGAGAGAGAGGTGTATATACAGGGAAACCACACCAGTCAGTCACCCAGGATAATCAATGACTACAAAACAAGAACAAAAAAAAAAAAAAAAAGACTAAGAAAGTATAATTTATAAAACACGCCTTTGAAGAATATTTAAATTGCATAATCAGAATGTCCTAAGACGGTATAACATAAAACAAACATCATGTTATAAAAAAGAATAGGGTGGAAGGAAAAATTTGGTTGCTGAAATTAAAATGTTCATAGAAAAAATAAGGGAAACACAGAAAATGTTGTAAAAAAAAAAAAAAACAGGACATAAAAGATAATAAATTCAGAAATACAATGTAGGTTTTTCTTGCAGCCAAAAAGAGCAATTTTTAAAAGAAAATATAGAAAAGATTTACTTATATTGAATTAAGTAAGAAGGTCCCAAAGGAAAATCAACAATAAACAAACAGGATGAATGAAACAGACTCATTTAGACTCACACCTGCAACATTCAGTATTAAATGAGAGGAGGGTATAAAACGTCCAGGAAAACAAACACACAGAGAGATCGTTTACCAAAAAAATGAGAATCTGACAGAAGTCAACCTTTTCTTCTCCAATATGACACAAGCATAGCGCAAAACTATCTTCAAAGTACTGCGCGAGGGTTGCTATGAACCTAGCCAGCTCTGATGCCGTGTGTCAGGAAGCATCCAGACACCCTGTGCACTCTGCTTAGAGGTCAGTTCTCTAGAAGGCCCTGAACTGTGAGAGAAAAGCCAGGGCAGGAGAAATCAGGCAGGCAGCACTTCTAGATCAGGGTGATCAGGGCTAGAGAAACAAATCAGAGATCTGGGGGTCAGAAATCAGAGGGGACTCAAGAGACACATACAAGGAATCAAGTCCACTGAAAAGTTTGTTAAGAGTTTTTTAAAACCAAAATAGAAACAGAAGTAACAAACAAACAAAAAAAACTCTCCTATAATCCAAAAGGACCTAAAAGAATGCAATGGCCCACATATGAAGTGTCAGATCCATGGCAAGAACAGAAAATTAGCATGTTCTTGAAAAGCTAGCCATGTGATCATCAGGGCAAGAACAACTCCTCCCTCTTAGGGGCCCAAGAACAGATGCCTGTGGTACGTCTCAATGGCAAAGAATATTTACATTATCATGGTATCTAGAGCAGCTACTGGCTCTCCAGCTTCTAGAATCAATCTATCCACAAAGGGTAGAAGATACAATTACTTACTTAGGATTAAGGCACAAGATGCAATGTTAACAGCCTCACAACACAAAAATGTACTGACAAAAAAATGGGAACCGGTGTGAGCACAAGGAGGCGGTGCCAGAGCAGAGCATTAGCATCACCTTCTGATGTAATGAGAGATCTAGAGATGCAGATAGCCAGGCATGGTGGCTCATACCTGCAATCCCTACACTTGGGAAACCAAGGAGGATTGACCCAAGTTCCAGATTAGCCCAGGCCTCAGCGTAAGACCCTGTCCCAAAGAGCAAAGGGCAAGGGAGGACTACTGAAATCTAGTGATACAAGACATTGCATCCAAAATAAACAATTTAAAACCAAAAAGGTAATCAGCAGAAGAATACATTCAGAAATGAGTGTGGCGACTCCATGAGCAGGGACTGTGGCACGTTAAACTGGCACTGTGGGGCTGAGAAACATGTAGGGCATTACAAAGGCACACTTTTGAGTACCTCTGTATCTGTAAGGGCTTTTCTACAGAGAACTAAGAGAGCTGGAATGTCAGAGGCCCATCCCTAGGCCAGGGGCCAGACTGAATGAAAAGGGAAAGAGAATGCAAGCTGAGCCCTGGTGTTCCCTTTCCACTGCTCTCTGATCCACTGAGACGCGAGCAAGCAGCCCCAGGCTTCCACTGCCATGGAGTCACCCGTACCCATACTTTCCTTGTCATGATGGCCTGCACCCCTTCAAACCACTATCCAAAATGAATAAGCTGTTTACATTAGATATTTGGTTACAGCAACAACAACAATAATAAATAACTCCATAGTCACAGTGATGAATATAAGTTTAAAACAGATAAACCAAAAGATGACTCAGACACTGACAAACACATATATGTTTGTGTATGTTTCCATGAGCGTGCATGTTCATGTGTAGTTGATCTCCCTATACCCTTGTGAAACTTTTTAAGATATTCCCCAAGTATTACTAGTTCCCTGATTGTTAATCATATGCTTTCAAGGTAAAAATCTAAAGGAAACTATGTTTTTCCTATCTCCATAACAGTCAAGATAAAGACATAACCCAGGCTCTGCCCATCAAACCCTATTCAGCATGAGCCACAGGAATGAAGGGACCCAGCAAGGGAATCCACTTTCCTGGCACTCACCTGAAATGCACTTTTCAGAGGCAACAGCAGTCAACAAACCTATGTTGAAACCATGCAGTTCACGCCAACACATAAATGTTTTATGCCTCTGTGAAGCAAAGTAAAAAGCGAAGCACAGCCAGAGTGCCAACTCACGCCCCGGAGCAGCAGTGCCATCCATCTGCTGCCTGGCTCCTGCAGGCCCATTTTAAAACAGTCAGCTCTGCTTTAGAAGTGTTTATTACATGGCTGCCCCATCTCAGATGCATTTTACTCTTTGCCCCATTATACAACAGGCCACATCCTGATCTGTCCAACTAAGCTTGTTTTGTTTTGTTTTCCCTCACAAACCCTGTTACTTCTAGTGAATGCTGGGAGGAAATCCAGGACTTTGCAGGAATCCTTCGTTATGTTACACCAGAAAGATCTGCCCAGCATATTACTAGATGAATGGATGCAGCTATCAGAAGAGCAAAAGAGAGAAGTGGTTAAAATTGTTGTGTTTAGAGAGCCAGGACAGGGAAGGAGAGCAGGGCTTTGTATTGTAAGTTCCACTGTACTATATACTTTATACCCATGTATAACTTTGATTTTTCTATTCACTTCCACAGTTACACTGAAAAAAAGGAAAAACCAACAGCAACAAATGTAAACACAGTAATAATGATCCAACCATGATGTCCTAGTTAGGGTTGCTAATGGTGTGATAAACACCATGACTAAGCAACTGGGAAGAAAAGGGTTTATTTTATCATACACTTCCAGGTAACAGTCTACTACTGCAGGAAGTCAAGGCAGGAAACTGGAGACAAGAACAAAAGCAGAAGCCATGGAAGAACACTGATTACTGGCTTGTGCCTCAATGCTTTCTCAGCCTGGTTTCTTATACAGCTCAGAACCATACGCCAAGGGGTAACACCGCCCACAGTGGGCCATATTCTTCTACATCAGTCATTAATCAAGAAAATGACCCACAGGCTTACTTACAGATTAATCTAATGGAGGCACTTTCTCAACTGAGGTTATGTGAAACCAAAACATAAACAAAATCCCCTGAGCAAGCTTGGACAATCCAATGACACTGGATGTACTTAGTCACTTGTAGATAGGAGATACCCAGACAAGAAGTACAGTAGATTATGTGCTTGCCCTGGACTGGATGCAGAGAGGAAATTCATAGGCAGGAAGGATATCAGGATATATGTTTGTCCCTGACTGGACCTGGTGGGATGTACACAGCCTTTATAAGCCTCTGCTGGACGTGACTCATTGCCATTTTTGTGGGAACCCTGAAATGGTCCTGACCAGAGTCCATCATTATTGGCCAGTATTAAAGCTTGCTTCAAAACTGACGCAAAAATTGTGGTGATGGTCTTTCTCAGGACTATTGGGATTAACACTTCCTCACCCCAGGTATCTCTAGCTTGTGTCAAGCTGACCAAAGAAATCCAATCAGGACACATGACATAAAAAAACTGTATAAAATGTCAGAAAGCAATGAAAGAATAAAAGAATATATAAACCAAAAGTCAAGTTTCAAGAAGAAAAGGCTGTGAAAGAATGGAGGAGCATATGTACAAGGAAGGACTAGGTATCCATGAGATGAGGGGAGCCTGGTAGTGGAAGAAATTTAAGAAATAATTTTTTTAAAATTCCCTTTTAGAATAAAGTTTCATAACTACCTAAGCTAAACCATCACAGGTAGACACCGGAAAAACCAGGGTCTAACTGTAATAGGAAAGACAGGAAAAACAAAAACAAAAACAAAATCTTCCCTGTGACAGCGTTAATGTCACATTAGTGTGTGTAAGTGCAGGTTCAGTGGAGGAGAGTAAGGTAAACAGCCATCAAAAGAAGAGTGAACTGTCAACAGACTTAGATTTCTTGGGCCTGTGAGATGGCTCAGCAGGTAAAGTCATTTGTTGTGCACACACACACATCATCATCATCATCATCATCATCATCATTATCATCACATTAGTAAATTTTAATTTTTATTTAGATTTCTTGCATTATACCTAAAATGCTAAACCAAGACACAGGGAGGAGACCGTATTATCATCACACGAAGTGGTAGACGTCTTTCTGAGCGCACAGGCCGCTGACCTCCTGCTACTGTAACATGAAGCGGTAGGTTTCTTTCTAAGAACACAGGCCAGGAGGTGGTGAGTCTCTTTCTTTCCACTGCTATTGAGAAGGGCAGCAGCCAACAGTTTAAACAAAATGAAAGTCTTGAGTCAAACTCAAATAATTTAAATATGTAAATGAGCACTTCCAAAATATACTATAGATCAGAAAATGAAAAATATAGTGGCCTAATTTTAATTTCTCCAGGTCCATGTAAAAAGGGGGAAAATAATGCAATACCAAACAAAAGAAATTCCTTAGTTTGGGTTGACACAATAGATGCAGTATTTCTGTCATAGACATTTTTAGAAGCAGTATGCAACTGAATAAATAGCTGAAATTCAGCCGACATCAGTAAAACTCTCAAGTGACAATTTCCAAAGCATGAAATAATTTCACTGTAAACAATATTTTAGCATGACGCACTGATACTCTATGACAGCATCAGGCCTGGGGATGAATTACTTCCTAGCTGAGTGACTCAGAAAAGTTGCTAATCTTTCTGAGTCTCGATTTCCTTCACTCTAAAACAGGAATGGTAATTTGTAGAGGGCAAAAAGGAAGGCCTTGTGCACACAGATAAGCACCAGAGAGGCCAGGAAAGTTAAACACACATCTCACGTCCTTATGAGAATGAAGGTGTTTAGCTATTCTCCCAGAATGCTGCGGAGGGGAAATACAGTTTACAACCTGGTGATCCTTTACTTCTTGATAGGCCAGGTTCTACCTGTGTCCTCCAGAATGTTTTATTTGTTCATCCCAGACCCTTTTCCCCTAAAACCTTGAGCATTAGTTCTAGGCCATAAAACTCATCCTTGTGAGAGATGTCATTTGTACTTGATAACATTCTAAGTGACTTCTATGTTATCTTAGGGCCAAGTCAATTCTGACACCCACAAGCATTATGTTTACCTCAGTCACTCTCCCAAGATCCTAAATCTTGAGCACTATCTCTGAGTCAACAGAGATTTCATTCTTATGAAAGAAGTCAGATGTGCTTTGTAAAGAATCACAATGTAAACATGTCTTAAAATTGTAGTGCACTTGGGACTGAGTTTTTAATCAGAAAACTTTCTTTCCAAGATTATGTTGTGCTTCAATATGGCTAAGGTAAAATGATCTGGGTCAGACTCTCAATGTCCTGGCCCAGCACTGGTACCAAAATCAGGCAGACCCGAGTTTCACTCTTACCTTATCCCGATTTTTTTTTTTCTTCCCTGCTGTAAAGCTTGCAGGGACCCTCCCCGAGTAATTCTTAGCACACACTGCAACAGAAAGGGTTAAATCAAAATATGTATGTTCTATCAAAAAATAAAGAAATTCAGCATGAAATAAGACACCAACAAGGGATTGGAGAGATGGCTCGACAGTTAAGAGCACTGGCTGCTTTTTCCCAAAGGACCTGGGTTCAATTTCCGGCACCCACATGGCAGCTCACAACTGCCTGTAACTCCAGTTACAGAGGATCTGACACATCCATTCAGACATACAGACAGGTAAAACATCGATGTACATAAAGTAAAAATAAATAATTTTTAAATAAGAAAAGAAATAGACACAAGCGAAAAGCTTGAGACTCTCCATTGATAGATTTCTATTGCCAATATTTTCTATACTTTCCTGGTGCACACAAATCATCACACACCAGTCATTTCATCACATCTCAAAACTATGTAAAACATCCACTCAATCTTGGCTTGGGAAGCTGCGTGCTGTGCGAGAGAAGAGAAAGGCTAGAATCAAAGTCCAGCTGCCAGAGCAGCTGGCCCTTCGGGAGCTATCAGCCATCCCATCTTCTCCAAACCCTACTTCCTCACCTATAAAACAGACGCTTGGTGTCTAATTAGAACTGTTGAGAAGAAGAGAGATGATTTGCATAAGTTGTGCTTTTAACCATTTTCATTTATAGAATTATGCTGCTACATCCTATAATATGAATGATACTACACAAAATTAGGTTGAAGCCGAGAGTTATTATCTTAAACACCTGTAAAACCAGACCAAAAGTCAGACCAAAACTAGTCCGAATGGCAAGAGTGACATCCTCAGTCCTTTTGTTCCCTAAAGAAAGTATCAGTCCCCAGGATCAAATATTACAGGTTTCTTTAAAATCCAACAAGACCATTAACAAATATATAACGAGCATCTACTCTAATAAAGATACTCTTCATTAGAGCTGGCAAGATGGCTCAGTGTAAAGTGGCTTGCTATCAAGCCTGATGAGCTGAGTTCAACTCCCAGTACCCACTACCAACTGTCCTCTGATAGTCACATGTGTGCCGTGACACCCGCTCACACGAACATACTTTCCCAGCCATGCACACGCTAAATAAATAAACAAACAAATAAAATAGTTTGAAGCCATTCTTCATAGCTAGTGGGATCTATCAATAAGCAAATACACAAAGTCCCTGCCTCAAGGAGCCTAAGAACACCTGGCCATGGGGTCACACGGAGGACACTGAGTGAACCAGCCATACTACAAGACACCATACAAGAGCACGAACCCTGCTCCCATCAGTACCTTGACCAACTGGACATAACAATGAGACACACAAGCAAGCACAGGAAGGACAGCCTGACGAACAGGACCAAGTCCCAGTCCACCATCACTTTCCCATCCTGGACCTGAACAGCAAACTGCACTGTCAGACAGGACAGGCAGCCCTGACCAACCTCTCCATAAAGTCACACTACATCACAAACAACTCCAAATAAACATAAGAATTCATTCTCCCTACACCTGAAGGAAACCATCAAATTCTATTCCAGATAAGTCTAAAAGATTTTCAAAACATTTGTTAGATAAGTTTTCAATATTAGTTTCCACAATAGCTTTGCAATGGAAAAAAGAAGCAGCAGCCGGAAGGTGGTGGCACACGCCTTTAATCCCAGAACTTGGGAGGCAGAAGCAGGCAGATCTCTGTGAGTTCAAGGCCAGCCTGGTCTACAGAGTGAGTTCCAGGACAGCCAAAGTTACAACAAAGAAACCATGTCGCAGGGGAGGGAAGGGGGGGGACCCAGGGAAGAAGGAGCAGCCACCGCAATTTTCAACAAACACCCTAAAATGGCTTTCTTTGAGGTTGACGATCAGAGAATAAACCACTCAACAGTCAAACAAAAACACTTTAAATCTATAATAATATTAAAACTGAATATCATTGTGTTGTCAAAGACACATCATTTCACCCACTAACTTACTTTGATCACAACTTCTACAAAAGGTTTTTTTAGAGATGAGATTCTTAACTAGTTAACTTCAATCTAATTGAGCATCCATCTACTGGTATACAAATTAATAAAACACTTAGGTTGCAGCATAGCACATACCCTAGAATAAAACTACTGGCAGAATATTAACACAAAACTTTAACATAAAATATAAGTAATTTGCAATGACAAAGCCAGACCCCAATATGGAAGCCTAGTGAGTCTCACAAGCCCTGCCTAAGAGAGGCCTCTAGTGGCTGTGGTCAGTTACTAATTCCGCTTCCACTTCATGTAGATTCTGCCAGGAACATGGTTGCTCTCACTTCTGTCATTTTTCCTTCTTTTCTCTCTCTATAACTTCTCTATCTTTAATCTTTCCCTCCGCCCAATACGTTATACTCTCTCTGTTACACACACATAGCCTCAAATAAAACATGTAGCATCCAATCACTGAATTACTCAATTAAGTCCAAAAGGCTGATTTTTTAAATGCATATGAACCAATGAGTAGGGCTTGTCCACCAGGGAATCTTGAGAGGGAAGCCCTCAGTTTCCCATGAAGACAGTGTGCGGCCCTACAGTACAAAACCGACAATATCAAACACTACTTTGCTCATGGCATCCATCTTAATTTTTAAAATGGCATCTGTGGTGATCTAAATCAACCCAATACTCTTCTTAAAAGCTGCAAAGCTAGGGTTACGTTTCTAACCTCACTAGATATGTTTCCTTCTATTTAAAACACAGTGCTCGAACCCAGGTACAACTGGGAATGTTGATCCTTCTCGATGTGTGCAGAACTACCCACGGCCAGTTATCAAGGCTGCACTCTGCAGCATCCCTCTATCTTACTGAGACCCTTCAGTCCCCAGAACCTCCCCCACACACCTACATTCATAGCTTATCACCTGTCTGACCTTTATGCAGTGTCCCAGTAATAGGTTTTATGGAAAGGAAGACAATGGCTGCGGTGAAAGAACGGAGCGACGTTAAATCTGGGACAGCTGTGATCACCTCCCCCCCGACGCCACACTGAGTTACTACTGCACGTCCACTTAACTCCTATGATCACCTAACTCCAAAAGCACACCTTCCTCCAGGTGCCCCTCATATGCAGACACAGAACAACCACTCCCACGGACCGACGACCACAGTCAGCCACGTAACTGATGCTCGGGCAGAATGGAAAGGGTGAGAAAGAGTGCTAGAGGGGAGAGGCGGCAGAGCAGGAGTAAAAAAAAATCTATATCTTCTTGTGATGCTCTTATTATTTTTTAAATCTTAAGAAAAATAAAGCAGTGCTTTGGGGTGGGAGTCGGGGAGCAGTGGAAGCTGTGACAAATAGTACTTGAAAGAGAACAGCCTCAATTCAACACACAGCAATGTTACGAAGAGTGGAAGCCAATCAGCTCAGACACGGGAAGGCAGGCCTACTAAAGGGAACTGACCCCTCGGATCTGCCCCATCTGAAAACCCCATGACTGTGACACACCGGCAGAGCAGACTAGGAAATGATAGGAGGAAAGGCAGATAAGGCACAGCCTGATAGAACGAGATCTGAACAGTAAAACATGGGCTTCTATTTTATGAGAAAATACCACAGATCAGTCTTCTCCCACCAATGCACGTGTCTCCATTACAAAGCACGGTCATTGGGTTCCCAAGCATAGCTAGGCAAAAAAAAAAAAAAAAAAAAAAAAAAAAAAAATGCACAGTGAAGACAACATAAAAATGAAATTTAAAAGGCAATACCATAAAAACTAAGCACAGAAACTGTTTTTCAAAACCATTCAAGACCAGTTTGTGCTGCCCAAATATTCTTGGATATGTGGCCTTCCTCTGGACCATGGTCAACTTATTAGAGCTACATACAGTCTTAGGGAAAATTGGCTCCCTTTCTCTTTCTCCCAGCAGCTAACAACTGCAAGTAGCTCACTTCCAGGGGTGAGGCCCTGTGTTCAACTCCCTCTCCATTTCAGATTTGTACCGGTTTGGGCTTGCACAGGTCTTGTGCATGCAGTCACAACCATTCATATGTACAACTGCCCTGTGTGTCCAGACACTGTTTGCTTGTAGTCTTCCATACCCTCTTGATCTTAAACTCTTTCTGCCCCCTTTTCTGCAATGATCCCTGAGCCTTGGGGGGAGGGGGGAATACATGTATATCTTTCGTTTAATGCCGAGCATCCTGTAGTCTCTAATTTTCTGAACCTTGGCCAATGGTGGATCTCTGAGTTAACTGCTTTCTGCTATAAATAGAAGTTTCTCTGCTGAGGGTTGAGCGATGCATTAATCTATGGGAATAACAATAAGTCACTACCAGTCAGCTTAATACTATGTCCATTTAGCAAAATTATAGTAGAAGATTCTCCAAATGCTGGCCTTCTCGTAGCTTTTACAAACTACTTCTTGGCAATTTACATGAAAATAATCTGCAGATACTGCCATAAAAGTGTAAAGCAAGGTGCTCTCAGAAGAAGGTTGTGATGTGATTTAGTAGATTTGAAACAACTAAGAGTTTTTGTGGACACACTTGGCATCAAACAGTTGACTTGGTTACAAGTGCTTCCAACAATATCTTAAACCCTTGTATTTGTAGTTGACATAATTAAGAACCAGACTGAACTTCAGTTTCAGACTGAATTAGACATTGGGTTTTCTCTCAAATTGTCAAAATAGTCAAAACCTAACAAAATCACAGCTAAGCTTCTGTTTGCAGCATGTCTTTTCCACTCAGGCTTGTATTTTTAAGTGTGGTATCTTCTGCATGGTGATATGAGGTTTGGTCCAGGTGTGATTGGGGGTTGGGGGTGCAGGGGTCCTGTGTTTTGATATGTAATCAGGAAAATTAATTTTAAAATTTTATTTAATTGTATTTATACTTTCTATATTACAAAAGGATTTATAGCCCCTTAGAGCAAACACAAATATAATAACATACCAAATTAGTATCATGAAATCAAAGAGAGGCAGCCAGAGGAAGAAAGGGAAATTACTGATATTTTTATCAAATTGGTTTTGTCTTCTTTTATTAGATGTACTAGCTGTATCTGTGTGTGATCCTAGGTTGGTGAGCCATTGTCCCTAAGGCTCCATTCACCTCAGGAAGATGAAAGACCAGAGGTTTCTGTTGAATGAGGCCTCTGGCTTGTTAGCATCATTATCTAGGGTTTGTCTTGGCTGCTTTCATCATGCTGATTTTCTGGCTGATGGTCCTCCAGTTTGACAGTGAAAGCCAGCTTGGCACTCCCTGAAGGCTTTGAGTCTGTTTGAGATTCTTCATTGCCCATCTCGATACAATTCCTGGTTTCCTTTTATGATATCAAAAGGGGAAATTTTTGATAGCCTTTTCACTTAGGAATTAAAGATGATTTCTTTACTTGTATTTTGTGAATGCTCTGCATGTATGTATGTGTGCCACATGTGTGCGTGCCTGGTGCCCACAGGGGCCAATAGAAGGGGTCTAATCCCCTGTAATTACAAGCAGCTTCGAGCCAGCATGTGGGTGCTGGAAACCAAACTCGGGTCCTCTGTAAGAACAGCAAGTGCTCATTCCACCCGAGGCAATCACTCCAGCCCCTAGAGAAGATCTGCAAGAAAAGGGCTCTATAACCAAGCATACTGATAAGAATACTTTTTTATTTGTTTAATTCAAATTAAGCCTTCCCTTGTCTTTATGAATTCTATAGTTATCAAAATGCAGTCATATTTTTATAATAGCTGTGTTTTGTCATAGGACAAAATTGGATTCCTGTGCTTTACTCATTATGTGTTACCACAAGAATGAATCATTTGGAGTGCTCAATCAGGACATGCCACTAAAAGTAAAAATGATGTGTGGAACAAAGGCCTCAGCACCTTGCATAGGAAAGTGACTCTGGGAGATTTCTATTTTTTCCTTAGCCTTAGGTGTATGTGTGTGTATGAGTGTGTGTAAGAAAATGTGTGTGTGTGTGTGTGTGTGTGTGTATGTGAATATGCATATAGGTAGTGTCTGCATATATCTATATATCTATATCTATCTATATATCTAAGTATATATATATGACTTGTTTATGTGAGTAAATGTGTGTTGTGTTTGTGAAAGTGAATGTGTTTATGTGTCTTAGCACGTATATCTGAGTGTGTGTGTGCGTGTCTCTGTGTGTGTGTGTGAGTATGTGTATGTTTATGTCTTGGTGTATTTGTATGTGTGACTATATTTGTATGCATCTGTGTGACTCTATGTGTGAATATATGCCTTAGTGTATATGTGTGACTGAATGTGTCTGAGTCTATGTGTGTGCATGTGAGTTAATATGTTTGAGTGTATGTGTGTGTGTGTGTGTGTGTGTGTGTGTGTATGAAAAATGTATATATGTGGTTAGTGTGTGTGTCTGAGTGCATATTGGTATGTGTGTATATAAGAATGAGTGTCGTCTGAGGTGCATAGCAGAGTTTTGAATGTTGCCCAGGGAATCATAGCACTGGAGTGTATCAAAAACTCTTAGGATTAAGGAAAGGTTCTAATTTGTGGCAAGAACTCACCTGTCCAGTTTTGAAATTATAAGTGAAGTATAACATGTTTGTGATGATAATCAGGGTGTGTTATAATCTCTAAGGTAATGAATGACATAATAGTAAACGATTGCAGCTGTAAACTTTAAATTTACAAACAGCTGGTCAACCCAAAAGAATGAATGAAAAAATGTACAAAAAACAGCTGGGGTCAGTAAAAAACAGACAGTAGATGATAGATGTAAACTCACATAGAAGCAATTAAATAAATATAAACCGATCAAATAATTCTTAACAGTTTTATGAATAAGTTCTGGATAAAATTCCTATAATACAAAATTGTTTAAAATCAATAAATAAGGTATTAGAAAACCTTCATTGTCATTATCTGTGTAGGGAATTAATTCATTTCCAGGAACCATATATAAAGAATACTCTAGGTTCATTTGGCTTTACTATGAATGCTTTATAACAGACGTGGAGCCAGAAAAAGTCATAAGGAATCATACTATTAACAGTCTTAAAAAAAAAAAAAAACTGTAGTACATAAGTCTGTGTATGAATATACATATAATTTAAATAAAATTTTCTCATCTGTTCTGACAATACTCCCTTCAAGAGCCAAAAACCATCTAACTGAAAAAGCCCAATACCAGATATGAAAATCTCTTTTATGAGTCATTGGTTGGGGTTATCCAAGAGACTCCCAAAGCATTACAGGCTATTCCTATTGCCTTGATTGCCCCCAAGAGGTGGAAGGTATGTCCTATTGCTGAAGACACCATGTACTTCAGAAACAGGGCCCACAGGCCCCTGAGCTGGAACTAACTTGAATATACCAGGAGGCACCTTGCAATTTTCCAAAAGGAGGGAAACAACCAACAGTCAACCGAGCTGTGATGCCTAGGAACCACAACAACAACCAGCATGATAATCCTAGAGGTACAGTACAGGCTCACATAATTTGACAGTAACCAACAGTTCTTCTAATTGGACTTAAGACCCACTCAAGAAGGAAACCTAGCTAACTATCCAGAGCTACTAAAGTCATGGGTCTTGGAGAAGAGCCTATAACCACTTTACTAAACCAGCATCCCTGACTACATTCTCAATATTTGTCCTTACATATACAGATAAATGTAGTCATTACCCCTTATAAAGGAAATTTTTCTTTGCAACAGATGGAGACTATTACAGAAAAGCACAACCAATCAAACTGCAGAGTTGTGGAGCTGAGTCCTAACACATGCAGCTACAAAACAACTCCCACACCTAAGATTCAAGGAACATTGTGGAAGAGGAAGCAGAAAGACTGTAAGAGCCAGTGGATAAGAGTTTGCTATAAGATTGTGTCTCCCAGTAATGGCAGAAGCCACACCTACAAAGTTTCACCAACATGAAAGACATGTCTATTGTCATTTGGACAATAGACATGCTCATGAGGATAGGAAAAAGCCCAAGACAAAGAACTATAAGCAACTAAGGAATGCTGAGAGCAGGAGAATAGTCTTTCCCAGAAAAGAGTACTCCAGTTGAAACATATGTACTAGTAGCACTATACAGACTGAGGAGGTTGCATTTATATATTTAGGTCTATATATGATATACATATGCATACATATACATATATGTATGCAACAGTAACTAATGAAAAAGGAGGCCATGAATTTGAAAGAGACAGAGTTATTTGAGAGGGTTTGGCAGGAAGAAAAGGAAAGGGGAAATGATGTAACCATAATCTCAAAAACCAAAAAAAGCAATTACAAAAGAACACAGTGTTGGGTGGGTACAGAGAGGTTGTGAATCCGGGAAGAGTTGGGGAGGTGAGTAGGACAAAACACATCACATGAGATTCTCAAAGAACTAATAACAATATTTTTAAATTTAAAAATAGTAAACACAAAATACTTTAAGTCTTAGAATTTATTTTCTGTAGCAACAAATATAGAAGAAAAGAGAAACTTAGACTTCGGTAGATGAGATCATCACAAAACAGAAGATCTGACCTTCCCTTGGGCACCGATGTGAGAACTGACGCTCTATAAACTACACAGAAGTCAATGTGTAAGATACCAGACATAAACAAGTATCTGGGAACTCAGCTTTCTTCTTCAAAGACAACTGTGTGAATTTGCTTAGTAATAAGGGCATCAAGCAATCTAATCTAAATATCAAGGCAGAAACTATAATTCAGAGTAGCCCGAATCCTACAACATAACATTCGATCTGTGGTCCACATGGTCAAGGTGATATAATGGGAGTTATTTCCTAAATAATAATGCCATTGATATAGAGAAAAGATTTTGAAAATGAAGTCAAACAATTCAGCTCACTAAATCAAATCCAGCTTGCTGAACCTAATCAGTAAGAAGTTCGCTGCACAGGCGACTCCAATGGTCCTGACACCCTCCCTTTGCAGTATTCTGTTTCTCACAGAATTCAATCTGAGTTGCCTACAAGAACAATATTGGAATATTTTAAACAGTGAAAAGCATGGGAGGATAAAGACAGTCCACAGGGATCTGGTCTGTTGAACATCAAGCTCATCGTATAGCACCTATTCCACTCACATGACAAGTTTAAAGGTTTGAAAGCAGTTGAAAATGCTCATGCAACTCACAATCTCAGAAAGGTTCTTTGCAAATAATTAACAAATCTGACACAAGGCCTTAAGGAAACGGCAGTGCATTCGTTATAGATTTATACCTTGCAAACTGTATCTACATCCCAAGGCACAATCGTCCGCAGGTCGATGACTTCACAAGACACGCCAAGCTTTTCTTGTGCCATAGAAGCCACCTCCCGGATGACATGAACCTGAAAATGAGGGAACATACACAGAGAATGACTAGAACAGTTCAGACCTGAAAGAACAATTGAATGTCACCATCAGCATCATTCATAATGATACGGTCTGCAGATGGAAGAAATGATCTGCAGGGAGAATTCATACGTTTGTTTTAGGTATGTTGATACTCATGTCACAAAAACACTCAAAAAATGTCTAGCAATCAGTTGGAAAGAAATGCCAGGAAGAAGGGAGAAAGTCATTCCAGGAAGCAAATAAAGGCAAAGGCAAGATGGCTAGGGAGCACAGAGAGAGAGAAAGTCCACAGAACAACATTTAAAGGAAAAAATGGCAGAACAATTCTAAACATTAACTAAACAACTAAAGAAACTGAAAGGAAAAAAAAAAAAAAAAGAATCAGTATATCCCAAAAGCCAAAGACAAAAATGTTTCATAGACAAAGTAGTCAGTACCCACACTGAAGTAAGAGATAAGTGCTGGGTTTAATAACTATAAGAGAAACTGGATATTGCTTAGTGGTTAAGAGCACTGGCTCCTCTTGCAGAGGACCTGGGTTCAATCCTCAGCATTACACATGATGGCTGAGAAAAAAAAGAGGGGTGGGGGGTGGGTAGTAGTTAGTTACTTAGTTACTTAGTTAGCTTGGAAGTAGAGAAATAAGACACCAAGCCCTGCTGTTATAACTGAAAATATTCAGGTGAGGCTATCACTAGGAAAGGGAAAGATGCACAGTTCTGTCATATAGGAGAGGGGGTCCACATGGCCAGCAAAGCATTCATGAGAGGAGCAAAGGAGAGGATGAGCAAGATTTCAATGCAGCGTGTAATATGGATATGCAATGGGAGCTGCAAAGGTGTTCTTCATGGACACAACTGTGTACACCCATTTCATATCTACTATGACTGAATAGCCATCTCACTTCCACCCAGAGAGCATTACTACAAACCTCCAGCCACAAAATGAGGAAATTCAAGGAGTGGATGTGCAGCATAGTGATTAAGCTAATAAAACTGTGGTATGAACTTAGCACAGCAGCAAAAACATGTCATCCCAGCACTTGGGAGGTCCAGGCAGGAGGCTCAGAAGTTCAATCTCATCATCACCTGCATAGCAAGTTCAAGGCCCAACCTTAGCCACATTAAGACTCTGTTTAAAGAGAGTCATGTTTAAAGCTACAAAAGGTGCAGAGAGTAAGTAATAGCAAAATTAAGACACTCCACCCTCTCTAAAGCTCAGGGACAATGTGGACGATGGGTCAGAAAGACCTGGAAGGTGGGGAGAAGGACTGAAACATGTCATCTTCTAGGCAAGACACTCCCACTGAAACCATGAGCTTAGAACAGCTGTGGATGGCTGCACTTGGTCTCCATAAGAATGGGCCGATCAAATGTCATTCATGAATGAAGGAAGAATTTAGGGGACCCCACACCTCACTGTAGAACTATTTTTTACTGATAGATTTATGGACGGGAGGAATCTCTGCCTTCAGACTGGTCACCCCACCAGGCTCCAATTGGTAGTTCCAATCCAGTGCTCACACAGATGTCCCTGTGGTTAAATTAGACGGGGTCACAAAACCAAACCAAAAGTCATAAGTCTAGGAACGAGACTAGGAGCATAAAGGAGGGGGCAGTGATAGGGATGAAAGAGAGATGAGAGAGAGTTAGGGGATGAGATTAGGAGAATACATTACATAATGTACAAAACTGTCAAAGCAGAAAATTAACCAAAAACAAATAAAAATTGAATCATTTACTTAACATTTGCTCAGAGTAGATCATATGACTCCTCAGTCTGCACACAAACACACACACGTGCACTGCAGTCACGAACTCTTCATTAACTTGTTTGGGACCATCATTTGACAGTATTCACATATGAGGAATCATCGAGCTGTCTACCTTGAACCATTCTTATCTGTCAGCTACGTCTTAATAAAGTTGGAGGTAAGGATGAACATCATTAGCACAGAGAGATTTCACCTGAGACATAGAGAACATGCCAGAATTACAAGCAAGAGCTAGGCAGGGCAGGGCGGGCTCAGCAGGTGGTCAGCATTACTGACCTGAGTGCCCCAGGCAACCAGAGTCACATCACTGCCCTCCTGGATGACTTCAGCCTGAGACAGGGGGATCTTGTATGGTTCTACTGGGACCTGTTCCACTAAATACAAAAGGAGAGAGAAAAATAAAAGTTAACCATCACTTTCCATGTGATATTTGTATCTTAAAGAATATGAGAATCTCATTGGGACAGGATCTCACTGTTGAAAGAATCATGTAAAACATAAATGCTATTACATAGCTCCATGACATCACTACACAGGTAAATACATGCAACATGTGAAATATATCATCTGTCCTGAAGCATAAAAGACTGTAGTACCGGCTGAGTATAAGAAGTTAGCATGCAATGGTAAGATGATGGAAAAGGAAAATGGACTGTGCTGGATGGAATTCTCTGTACTTTGTACTTTTGTATAAATTTAAAACAGTCATTTTTTTTTAAATGTTTTTAAGTTTGGGTCCAGTGAAACATGTAAAGGTTTTTGCAGCGCAAGCCCGGAGACCTGAGTTCAATTCCCAGAACCCACACAAAGAAAAGTGACTTCGTTGTCCTCTGTAAAATGTACAATTGTACAATGCTGCCCTCTGACCTCCATTCACATACTGTGCCACGCACACGCAGAATCATTTAAAAGTTAATTTTAAAAGAAGCTTAAAAATTATTAACAAATCTGCCCAAGCCTATTTGACTGCCTTAAGATCTCAGACCAGTTTTCTTTCAAGCAGGCAATTTATGAGCATTTGAGACATAGGGGAAAAAAACAGACAGCAAGATTAAGTTTGCTGCGTTTTGGTTTTGCACTTTGCACCAGTGAACACTATTATTCATAAGCGGCTAACACTCTACAGAACCCACAAAGATTAACTAAATCAGCTTCACCAGAACAAAGGGAAAAGATTAAGCCACTGGTATCCTAGGGGAAACAATTCTATGATTGTCCTATGTAATCAAACACAAGAAACTGTCAGGTGAATTTTTAAATGAAAGTAGGAATTGGACAAATCTTCCCAGCTTAGAAACTGAGGTTCTTCTGTGACAGCAACAGTGTGGTAGGAGTGTTCCCTACTGCTGCTCTTTTTTCTCATCCCATACCCTAGTTATAGTAAATTGATCTGTATGCTTCTGCTTTGCATTCAAAGAGAGAAAAGGGGAAAATGAAAGACAAGCTAGCCTCTGTCCCCCAGTCTCAGAAACAGCATTGCTCAGAAGTCATCAATGCTAACAATTTCTTGGTTGTCTCCAATAGACAGCGCACATTTTTTCCTGAATCCTCTTTCCGTATTTGGTTCTCTTTCCCCTCTTAAGAGGTAGGCTCTTGAGTTAACCAAGCTTTTTCCTGCAGCTTCCCTTGCAGCTATATCACAAAACTCTCTGCTGGTCAAATTTAGCCTCAGTAAATTCTGATTTGGAAGCTGATGAAGGAAAAGCAAGTGTTCAGAATAATTCCAAAGTCCTTCCTGCAGACTCAGTGGTACCAATAAAGTTACTGCAGTGCAGCACATAAAAACCACTAATGCACCTTTGCCAAAACCACTATGTTAAGAATGGCTAGTAGACACACAGCCTCTAAGCCTGGCTACCAAATACTTCAAAGAACAAAGTGCTACTCAATATCCTCCAATAAATGCCTTCTACTTATAGTATGTGAGTTGCTTCATCTGTTTGAAAATTCAGAACTCTGACTTAGGATCTTTTCTGATATTTACAGCATGCAAGGACACACACACACACACATGCAAAGACCTTGCCTTTTGACTTTCACAAACAAAATCACACTGTACACACTACTAGGAAAACTTCTACACTCACATTCTCTTATTTACGCAGCAGGACATCTTGACCATGTTTTACAGTCAAAATACAGTTCCAAATCATATTTATAAGTAAAAAACAAAACAAAACTGTTAAACTGAGTGGTACTAATATCACTGATATATTACTGAGGATTGTCATTCCTTGTGTATACATTTGTGTTATTTCAAGTCCAATCGCATATCAACAAACCAGTACCTGAGAAAGTCATGTAGACTTTAAATGATTAATATATCTAAATAAATAACAAAATGGCAAGACCTATTAAAAATTTATTTTATAGGTAAATCTCAAAGTCTATGATTACTACGCTAACAAACTCAAGGTATAAAAAAGTAGTAGAAAACTTACAAGCATTAGAGTGCTTTTTAAAAATTATTATGTATCACACAAAGTAAGTCACAGCAAATACTTTTGGAGACTGGCACCCTACAGTTTCTAAGTCAATTTATTTTTAAAGAGCATGTCTTTTGGCTTACAGCCATGTCAGTTATTTATATATTGAACACGGCTGTCTTCCCTCTACAGAGCTAAGTGGCTGCAACAGAGACAAAATGGCTTTAAAATCTAAAATGTGTACCATCTGTTCCTTTACAAAAGATGATGCCAGCTACAACTATGCATAATCCATGCAGAGATTAACTCTAGTTCATTCATTCATGGTCTAAATCCAGTATGGGACGGATGGACAGGAGGATAGACAGATGGACAGATAGACAGGCAGGTGGGTGGTTGGGTGGGGAGGATAGATGGATGGATGGATGGACCAACAGATGGATGGATAAATGAACAGACAGAAAAAGAGACAAAATGGGCAGACAGGCATATTTGACTAGGGTACTATATAGTACTAGGCAGTTAACCATCACGAAGGTCAAGACCACAGTGAGGACATCTGGCCAAAGATAGCACCCTGGCCCTCTGCCATTACTTCATACTCTAGCAGCATGATCGCAGGCCAATAGAAAAGGCCAGCACATTCCAGTCTGCTCGTGAGTCAGTGGCCAGCATTCGAGAACCCTGTCATCCCGCCTTGTAAATCAATTGTCGGCTGGTGAAACGCAAATCCCTGGAACGAGGACTCCGAGGCTGGCACACTAACATTAATGGGTTGGCATCTTGGCACATCTTCATTAAAAAGTTGCCAGCAATGACTGCCTTGTTGTCTTAAATAAATTACCCAGAGCAATAAGACCTCATTATTTTAGCAATTAAAAAATATCATGGCAAACAATACTTTACTCTCTTTGTTTTTTGTGTGTTTGTTCGTTTGACTGGTTGACTGGTTGGGTTGTTTTGTTTTGCTTTGTTTTGCATTCTTACCCTGTAGCTGTGTGCTGTCTAAAATTGGAATTGGAACTCTGATATCGGGAGCTAAAGAGCATCACATATGCTCAGAGCATGGAAACCAACTGAATGCACTTCTCTCTCCTTTACGCTGATTACATTCATCCTAGTGAGCGCTGCACAAAGAAATCCTCAGCACCAGATATATAGTATATATACATGAATGTGCAACTGAGAAAGTAAGATGTTATTATAAAGCAAAATAAACATGAAAATTATTGAGCAGGACAGGTTTTATTAAAGTATAAAGTTCTCCTCTCCATGTTTGCTTGCACATGAGAACACATTTGCATGCACAGCACATGTTTACTTAAAGATTCGTGGCATGAATAAGCTCATTTTATTTCCGAATAGTTCATTTCATGTCCCATACTGATGTTTTTCCCCTAATAGTATTCTAATAAGTCATATTAAACAAATTTTTCCAAAAACAAAATGCATACATACTATATACGCTATGCATGATAGTTAATGATGACCAAGTATCCAATATATCCAGTCTTCCGGTTAAGATGCTGGACAAAAATGCTGAAGAAGTCACTCATGTTACTAAGAAACACAGCTTTCACTGGAAATTATTAAAGAGGAAAGATACTATTAACCAAGAAATAAAAACATGATATTGACAATTTATTACCAGCCACTATGGGGAATGTAGAAGAATGCATGTTAGAGTCCCAGCAAGCATCATGGCAGGCAGGGAAATGAACCTTGAAGAGGTGAAAATTAAAACTTGGTTCAACCTGATTTAGTCAGTCTCGATAAAACTTAGGGAGTCAGATGCCAGGTGTTTATTGTAAGCATATTTAAACAATGTAGAATTTGAAGAAACAGTTTTCAGGTAACAATCATTCCAATTTCAGGTGCACAATACAGGTGTGACTACATAGGAACTCCTTCACAAAGTACACGTGACCATGAACATGGCTTTGAGAGCTTAAAGGCCTAGGATCTGGTGTGGTCTGTGACCCAGACAGCATAGGGGTCAGCAAGCCATGAAGTACATGTGGCACCTCCCCTAAGGTTGGGTTCTATTACCTAAGAGCTAAAGATAAAGATCTAGAGAGGGAGAGTCTGGGGGATTTGGTGAGATCTGGCTCTACAGATGGCAAAGGTCACCAGGTCATTCACAACATCCACTCCCAGCTTTCTGGGTGGAAAGCAGGTATTTTATTTCCTCCATTGAGGAGACATTCCTGCGTGTTTAATAGTCCTAGTTTCCCTAGTGCTTATCAGTGAGTACAAGGCCCTCGTGCCCTCTACAGCGGCAACAGCCTGCTTTTAGAAATCAAGGAGGTCTCACCAAGTACAGAAGAACTGAATGAGGTCTTAGAGACAGAGATACTTGACATGAGACCATAAAGAAGAGTTCCATGAAGAAACAAGAGGCATGGAAGTGTGCAGCCAAGGACATGTTTACACAGGCATCTTTTTAAAACAATAGACTAACAATGTTTCAGGTGAGGACGAAGACATTTAAATTTGAATTCTATTTTCAAAAGTATTTTCCATATGTGAACTATATGTGAACTATAGATAAATATTTATCTATATTTTCAATATGCGAACTTCACACAAGGAAAACTAGCGAAGAAAATAAATGAACACTAAATTACAATCAACACATCAGCAGCTGAGAATTGAGAAGAGAAAAATCACTTAACATAAAAAAAAAATTGATTGGTAACTGCCAACTTAAAACAGTTCACTGTTTTATGAACTGATTAAAAAAAAGCACCTTTTTTTCTAAAGTTGATGTATCTTTTCGGAATTTTAATTTTTAAGTAATTTTGTTCTTATTGAAAAAAAAAAAAATAGGGGTTAGAGGGATGACTCGGTAATTAAAAGCTCTTAATGCTCTTGCAGAGGGCCTGGGTTTTGTGAAGCAAGTTACAAGAGTTTTATCTTTTTTATGTTCTATATGTAAGCAAATATGGTCCACCTAGTCACCTACAGAGTTGGGAGTAAAGGGAAGGAAAGGGGGACTTTCACTGTTTTTATTCTGTATATAAACTACATATGGCTAGAGAGCTGTGATGGGGGAACTTGTTACAAAGTGACATGACTCATGATCCTAAATGTTACACAGAAACAAAAATACATCACTCTGTCACAGGGCAGAAACTTAGTCACTAACAATATAACTAACTTAAGGTTTGAAAAATACATGTGTTCGGTGTTCGAACTAAATCTGGATAGTGAATAGGAAAATTCTACTGGGCCCAATGCCATGAATAGTACAATTTATCAACCATAGTGCAATTTATCAACCACAGAAAATGTTAACAAATTCAAAGGTAACTTGCACTTTAAGTTCACTAAAAACCTTAAATTCTCCTCCCACTCAACATTTAATTAAGGCATTCTCATCAATAATGAAACTATGTTCCGTGAACTGCAGACTCACTTGTTTTAGATGTACAGCAAAAGTTCTCCTGCATGGCTAAGATAGAAACGGAATCTATGTGAACGATTCATAAGGAGAACAGAGATATATACAGTAAACAAATTAACTTGTAATCAAATAAATGAAAATGTCACTGTCCGGAAATACATGTTTTTCAGGTGATACAGATACATAAATTGACATGATATAGTATAGACAATACACATATCGATTGAAATTATATATTCCAAATTCCTCTTAGAGATAACAGGAAGCTTTTTACATGACTGACCTTTTAGCTTCCTTAAGGAAATCTACACTAGAATCTTTAACATAATTTTATTTCAGGAATTATGTAGACAGAAATACTTCAGATTTTGGAAAATCTCTCTTTCCTAACAATGCCATACAAGTCAATTTTCAAAAACTAAATGGATAAGGACAAACAGAAGTCCAGTGCACGAGCCTTCAATAAATGACGTTGGATTCATGCGATGAATATTCCCTGAAAGTAATACTTATGCAACAAAGCTGTATACGCCTCAGATTTCCAGGTGATTCTTCTTCATAACCAAAATGCATTTCCTAAATAGCTCATTAACAGTCAGGTGCCAGAAGTAGAGGTACAATATATTAATAACATTTAAAGGTTATTAGCTTGCTGAAAAGAGAGGAAATAGCCTATTTTCCTTAGTAGAAATTGTTATCCTTACATTAACAGCAAATATACTCAATAATAAAGATGATGAACGAAAAGTAGTCATACAGTTTAAAAGCAGTGTTCATTCTCTGAATAATGCCTTAATATTTGTACACAATTGTGCAGTATTATGACAACTGTAACAAAAATAAACAGCAAGACAGATGAATTAGATCTAGGCAACAACATGGATGAATCTCTGTAACTCTAGGTTAGGCAAAAGAAGACAAGGAATATATGAGAAACTCCATTTCCACAAAGCCCAGAAAACACGAGCAGCTAATCTAATCGCAATCAGAAAGCAACTAGGCTTGGAGCTGAGAGAATGGATGGGCAGAAAAGAAACAGGAAAGGACTTGCCGGAGTGATGAAAATGTTCTGCATCTTTTTTTGTACAGTGGTTATATGGATGTATAGGGCTGTCAAAAAAAAACATCAAACTGAACACAATAGCTGTGTATTTCATTGTACATAAATTACATCACAACAAAAACATGTGGGTTTAAATTTAACTGTTTAAGAGTGATTTGCCAAAGTAATGTTCTTGAATTCAGAAGGGAAAAAAAAATATACTTTAAACAGAATAAATCATTTGATATTTAAATTTTCCATTACAACTGAGAAATAAGCAGTCACAGATGTGTGTTTATAGAATGATGATTGTGAGCTAAAGGGAGAGTAACCAACCATCTCAGTTTACTGTAGACAGACCCCCCAGTGGAGCTTCACCACAAAGTCTCCTGACTTAGAGGACCTTTGGGATCACGTACCTGAAGGGCCTTTCAATGTCATGAAGTACAAGTGCCCTCACTTTCCCCTTCAACCCACATTGACTAAACAGAACTAAGCACAGCCTTCTATTCTTCTTAACATTTTGCATTCCACAATCAAAATCTAAGGAGATGGGTTTTCTCTTAAGTTTATATCTGAGGACAAAATTAAATGTCACAGAACTCAATCCATAAGGAAAGTAGAAATCAAGCATAGGAGAAAAACGTTTTCTTTAAAAAAATAACTATGTAAAATAATGTATGGATAGTCACAAATACAAAATATAAGAAATCTTTACCTGCTGCCCTGTAAAGTATCTTAGGTTCAAAAAATATACATGGATTTTTATCTTCTATGCATGACAAAAGAAGTCCCTTGGCCTGGAAAGGGCTTCTGGGTATAACCACCTATAAAAAAAAAACAATTTTAGTGAAATACATCCCCAGCAAACCCACTTCTAAGGGTTGATACACTTAAATACCAAGTGTAACTAATTAAACTAGAGACCAGTATTTGTATTTATTATAACTTTGCATATTGTCCCTCAGAATTTTTTTGTCCATGAATATTTCTAAAATGTTTTTACATCTTCTGATAACAGATATTGATCTTCCTTAAGGCCCTCACTTCACCTGTATCAAGAGGAGAACCTGCAAAGCACATAAAAGAAACCAAAGAGTTCACTTCCAAGCACCATCTCCTACTAACACTCTGCTAACACTTGCAAACGCAAAATATGTAAATGTATATAAATGGAAAGCCACAGTCCCCTTTATTCTAATGGGAAACTGCAACCTGGATTTCTTAAATGAAAAAGCAATTCACTGAATTTTGTGGCCTTGATATTATAGCATCCAAACAGAGAGAGAAGAGAAAAACATGGCTATTCCACATCTCCAGTGGGCAAGCAAGGGCTCCAAGTCCTTCAAGAGGGGGCTTATGAAGAGGATTCCTGACAGCAGGAAGTGCATTAGATAGCTTGGCCAAGCACTCTGAGTGGGTCATTTCATTTATCCTTCACAGGAAGTAGTTCCTACTCTGTTTCCCACTTAGAATAGAGACTGCAGCATACAGTGGGGTAAGGATATTGCCCAAAGTCACAGACAGAGGTTCTTACTCTGTTCTGATGCACACAGGAGACTACACTCTTGACCGTGGTTCATCAAATCACAAACTTGTATCTAAGCTGTCATGATTGTAAAATAACTGGGTAAGAACAAACTTTACTCTGGAATGATGATTAAAACAAGCCTGAACTTAAGACAAAGACCAAAGAAGACTCCTTAAAGCAAACCACCTTTGATTTTCAAACTCACTACTGTGTTGTGTTGTATTGTTTTGTTTGGAGCTGGGAATCAAATCCTTACTTAGCTTGTACATGCTTGGCAAGTACTCCACACCAAGCTACACGCCCAGCCCTTGATAAGGTTGAGAGAAAGCCATCTGGTTGAGGTAGACCAGGCTGGCCTAAAAGTCTTAATCTTACTGCCTCTGGGGAATTGTGCCATTTATATTGTAAAGGAGGTGTTGGTGCATGCCTTTAATCCCAGCTCTTGGGAGGCAGAGGCAGGTAGACCTCTGAGTTCACAGTCAGCTGGTCAAAAAAGTGAGTTCCAGGTCAATCAGTGCTACACAGAGAAACCCCATCTGGAAAAAAACTAAAACTTGTAGTAGTAGTAGTAGTAGTAATAATAATAATAATAATAATAGCATAAATCTCTATATTAACCCTATCACACAATGCCTTTCTGCTTCTATTCTATTCAAAGTTTTTCTTTGCTTTCTTCATATAGTTATTTTTATTAGCTTTTTAATGTTATATATGTAATATTTATATTATATTTCCAGTTTAAAACTTAAAAATAGAAAATAGACAGTAGAAGACTGAAAATTCTGTTGTTTAAAACTCTAAGATATGGTATAAACACTAAATATGATCAACATATTTGATCAACTCAAACTCAAAAATAAGTGTTGCCTCAAAGTGGCTCTTGTCCCAAACTACGACTTCTGGCTTGTATCAGGAAAGCAGAAAGACTCCACCCAATTGAGACAAACCTAATTATTATAATCCAGCGGAAAAAACTAAAAGGAAAATAATGGAAACATTTTTACAACTAATTTGTGTTGTCACAAACAAACACGCATCTCTGACTAACACATCTGTTAGCGTCTATGATTCCCTGGAAAGCTCTTCAGTGAACAGCAAGAGACAAAACACTCAAAATAGTTGTAATGACAAAGGACTTTGCAGGAGCCAGTTACAACAGGGAAACACTTCCAAGTGGGTTGAGCAGGATTATTTTGTTCTAGATTGGAAAAGATTAACATCTAGCTAACAGCCTTCTCTCTGTCTGTTTAAAAACTGAAAACAGAGCTAAAAGCAAACATGACTTTGAGGTAAATATTGACTAAATAGTAGGCTTTATTAAAAGTACCCCAAAAATCAGTAAAATGAGAAAAACCCTCTAGAAAGAAAAAAACAAGAACTTTGGGAGAATACCATTCCCTTTAGACTCTAGGAAGTTAATTAATTGCCAACAGCCAATGCTGTTTCAAGAAGAACATTTTAGAAAACTGGGCACTGACAAGTCAACTTAAAAAGAAATGCTACCCTCCCTTTCTCAAACATAATTAAGTTCATATCAATTCCAAAGTCCTGTTTGTCTTCCTTTAGTTAAGAGTTAATACTAACAGCATGAACAGAGAAGAAACAACAGATGATGATCAAACAAATGACATAAGCACAGATACCTTGATTCCTGGGCAATGGGCAAAAAAAGCTTCAGGACTCTGAGAATGATAGAGAGCCCCGTGGCCCACACAGCCCCACGGGGCCCGGATGGTGAGGCTCCCACAGTTGAAGAGATCCCCCGAGCGATAGCGATACTTGGCAGCTTCATTGACAATCTGCAGAGAAATGGGACAGGTCACAATGACTCCTTCCCGCCTGATGCATGTGCTAAAAGCATGCCGTTGGATCATCAAACGCATTCTCATTGCAAAATGAGAACTGCAAAGTACAGAAGCAAAGCAACAAGTGAAGAAGTCAAGCAGGGATGGGTGAGCAGAGCCAGTGTTTGGACACTCAGGGACTGACCCTGAGAGATACTGTTTCCAGCAAAGCATTGACCTACCTGATCAAAGGCCGGGAAGATATAGTCAGCAAACTGGATTTCCGCAATGGCAGTAGCACCAGTGACAGCGATTCCAATCCCAAATCCAACAATTCCTTGTTCACACAACGGAGTGTTAAACACTCTATCTTTTCCTTTAATAATAACAATAATAGTAGTAATAATAAAAGAAACAGAAACAGAAAGCAAGCTTAATGTAGCAAATTAAAGCTATGCAATATACATTTGAACTTGGGTGGGATGAAGAAATACAGAAACAACAACAAGAACAACAACAAAACAAAACAAAAAAAAATCTATGTCCTTAAATTAGAAAATCTAAAAGGAATGGATGAATCTCTACATGCATATGACCTACCAAAATAACCCAAGATGACATCATTTAAATATATCTATAATAAGCAATGAGATTGAAACAGTAATAAAGCTCCAAATTAAGCCTGGGGAGATAGTCCAGTCAGTATGTGGCTGTCTTACAAGCATGAGTACCTGAGTCCAATCTCCAAAACCCATATTTAAAAAAGCCAACCATGGACCTCCATCCTCCTGGGACTTGGCCTCTTGGTATGGACTTAAGGCCTCTCAGTTCTCCCCTGCTAACCCTTTCAGCCACTCCTTCTAGCCAATTCCTTTGTGATTCCCTGTGGCCCACAAAACAGATCTCCACCAGGAACCCCACAGCTGTCACACTAAGCTGGGACTCATGTATGCTATGTCTTTCCTCCTCCTCCTCCTCCTCCTCCTCCTCCTCCTCCTCATCCTCCTCATCCTCCTTTTTCTCCTCCTCTTCCTCCTAGTATATCTCCATCCCCCTGAGACTTAGCCTCTTGCTGCAGAATTAGAGTCGCTCTAGCTTTTGATGGCCATCCTTTTCAGCCATTCCTCCAGCCCAGCCCAGCCCTGACAATCCACAGAACAAGGTCTCTCCTAGGGACCCACTGCTGCACATTTGGCTGAGATTCAGAACCATTCTCTGCCAGGGAACCCATGACTACCCACTTGGCTAGGATGCAGCCATTCCTTCTAGCCCAGCTCCATTTATTGGTGATTCCACACCAACTTACAGAACTGCTCTCTACCAGGGAATCACAGCTGCCACACTTAGCTAGAACCCAGATTGGGGAAACAGCAACCAAAGAGCTGAAAACTCACTCAACTCAGGGGAAACCAGGCATCTACACTAAGAAACACCACACCATCATAAGTCCATATGCTTCAACCTTAGCTCAAAAGTACAAACATGAACAACCAAGACGATATGCCTCCCCAGATAAGAGGCCCTGAGAAAAGCAGCTTAGCTGAAGCACAAGCCAGGAACTTCAAACAGCAATCACGAACATGTTCAAGGACCTTAAAGAGGGTATGAATAAATACTTTAGTGACAATCATGAAAGCACAAACAGTTGGGTGAAATAATGAAAACAATGTAAGACATAAAAGCAGAATTTAACAACAACAACAACAATAATAATAATAGAATTACTTAAAAAAAAAAAAAAAGCCAAACTTAAATAAAACTCAAAATGAAAAATCTCAGAAGTTAAACAAAGGTCAAACAAAAAATAAGGGTTTGAAGACAAGATAGAGGAAATGGGTAGCTCAGTCAAAGAAAATAGGAAAATGCTGAATCTAAAAAAAAAAAAAAAGAAGAAGAAGAATTCAAGGACAAAATAATAGGTATAGAGGAAGGAGAAGAAACCCAGGTAGGAGGTATTTTTAACAAAATCATAGAATATTTCCCTAATCTAAAAAAGAAATACCTATCAAGGTAAAAGAGGCATATACAAAACCAAACAAACAAGACCAGAGAAGAAACTCATTATAAATATAATAATCAATATACTAAATGTTCAGGGAAAGGGAGATGGCGAGTATCACAAGGGAAAAAAGAACAAGTTACTTATAAAAGCAAGCCCATTAGAATAACACCTGACTTCACTGGCAACTCTGAAAGTCAGAAAAGCTTGGACAGATATTCTACTAGTGTGAAAAAGCCATAGATGCCAGCCTGGACTACTATACCCAGCAAAACTACCAATCATAATTGGTGGAGAAAGAAAACAGTTCACAATAAAAACAAATTTAAGCAATTGCTGCCCACCAATCCAGCTCTACAGACAGCACTAGATGGAAAACTTCAGTCACAAGAGGTTGACTACACCCAAGAGGATACAAGGAATACATAATCCAAGAACAGTTCATCAAAAGAGGGGGGAAACACACACCACAACAATAGAGTAAGTAATAAACACTGTTCAATAACTCTTTGTATTAATGGTCTCAATTGCCTGATAAAAAAGACTGGATTAGAAAACCAGATCCATCTTTCTGCTGCATCCAAGAAAAACATTTCGCCTTCAAGACATCACCATAGGGTAAAAGAATGGAAAAAGCTCAGTATATCACCCAACCCTCACCAGAAAAACTTCTTCTCGCCTTAGATAGCCATCGGCGCAGAGACCCATAAGTGGACAAAGTGTGGTGAGTCAAAGACTTTAGAGCACTCAGCCCTAATTGGGATGTCTTTACCAACATCACCACTTCCCACAGTGCTCAGGGGTCTATGCTAAAGAGGAGAAGGAAAGACTGTAAAAGCCAGAGGTGGTGGATGGCTCCAAGGAAACTGTCTTCCAGATACAACAGGACTGATGCACATTTTAACTCACAGAGACTGTGACAGCATGCCCAAGACCAGCACAACTAAAACCAGACAAAATTCCAGCATGGAGGAAGGATAATGTACACAGAGTCCCACCCCTAACCAAGAAGCTTGTCATGATTAATGCCTGATGGGAAAGGGAAAATCCATTTTCTTTAACAGAATGTCACTGGATATACCAACTGTATTTCTGAGCAGGCCCCATGCCCAGGAGCAGCTGGCCAACAACATGGACTCATGTTTTTGTGTGCTTTGTGTTTTGTTTCACTCCTCTCCGCCCACCCTGCCTTATTGGGATTTTTGTTTGTTTGCTTGTTTTGATTTGGGGACTCTTGGTTTTTTTTGTTTCTCAAGGAAAAAGGGAACATCAAGTTGGTGGGGAGGGAGGTGGGAAGAATATGATCAAAATAAATTGTATGAAAAAAATAAATAATTTTTAAAAGGCAAGCAGGTTGGTATGATCCCAGCAGAAGTAGGAAGATCCCCAGACTCAGTGGAGAACTAGCCTAGCTTACTTGACTAGGGTCAGGCCAGTGAGAGACCTTGTCTCAAAACATAAGGTGGCCAGTTCCTAAGAACTGACACCCAAGGTTGTCCTCCAGCCTCCACTAGCACACACCCATAAACATATGTGTGCTTACATACAAACTTCCCAACTAAAAATGGTCCGGGACCAACGGATTCACTGCACAATTCTACCACATCTTTAAAGAAGAATTTACAGCCATCCTTCTCAAGCGACTACATAAAAAAGGAAGGAATGCTAGCAAACTCTTTATAAAACTAGTATTACCCTGACGCCCCCCCCCCACCACTAGATAAAGATACAGGAGAAAAGAGGGAGAGATAAAATTATAATCCAATCTCCCCGATGAATAAACTTAAATGCAAAAACTTTCAACATACTATCTGTAAACCAAACAAACAGATGATGACAAACTCTGGCAAGGATGTGAGCGAAATGGAAGAGAATGGAAGGGCCAGAGATGGCCGTGCTGAGAGGTGGGAGGAGCTTGATAAACCTCCCTCGGAGGCTTTGCCTTCAAGCCCCACCCACCGTACACTTTGTTAACATACTAATCAAATCTCAGCTAAAATTTCACCACCCCTCAGCTACTATCAGCATTTTATGACAAATTCAAATTTCAGAAATCCGATCAGGAACCCAAACATTCATGGCATTCATACTCCATTTCTATAACCCAGGATATCAGTTCGTCTTGGTATGCAGAATTCACTTTCAGCTCAATCATTCCCTTTGAACGCGAGCTACAACAGATAAGGCAGGTGCCGGGAAACGCTGACTAGACACAGGCTATACTTTCCAACTCTAAAAGCAGCTGCAGAAACTTCAAAGTGTGATTCACACTCGTCATAATCTGGGACTGTCTTCTGAGAGTGAAACCTCTATACCTCATCCATACCCTAGTCTACCTAAATAGTCTTTAAAAAAACAAATTGACCCTATTACTTGAGTGGTAGCAAACAAACATAAATCCCAGCTGCCCACAGTGGAAGCCATATCCAGCAAGTCTGAACCGCCCTAACCAAACGGGCAGCACTCACTAATTTGCTCCCTGCACCTTCAAGTTCACTGGACACAAGTGTTTTTCACCTTGCCACGAGGAGGCAAAAGAGGTGAACTTCTCAAAATTCTAAAGGAGATAGTTTAACAAGTAATGTTTTTACATGATCTAAGAGAAAGTGCTTCAACAGGAACTCAAGGTTAAAAATCTGTTTCTGTCTGCTGCCTAATATTGACCGGTGGTAAAGGCACTAATCAGATACACGATATTGATGACTTCCTCTCTCCTACAGCATAGTTAACCCAATGTAAAGTTCATGTACGTAATATCCTGACAGATGAATCAGTACAAGCAGCCAGAGCGCTGTGAGGCAAGACAGACCAGGACAGCTACCTCCACAAATTGCTAAATTACCTAAGGATCTATTCTTATCTGTAACAGGAGAATGATGACGCAAAACAGACTAAACTTATTCACACATTTATTTCACTAGTGTTCATAAAGTACTTAACGTTACATTAACACTTTCCTACATGCTAGGGTTGTCCTAGCCTGCTTTTTATTGCTGTAATTAAGAGGAAAAAAAATCATGACCAATAGCATCTTGGAAATGAAAGGGTTTATTTGGTTTACATGTCCAGATCGGAAAACCATTGTGAATGGAAGTCAGGACAAAGCTCAAGGCAGGAACTGAAGCAAAGGCCAATGAGGAACACTGCTTACTGGGTTGTTTTCTGTGGCTTGCTAGGCCTGCTTTAAAAAAAAAAAAGAAAGAAAAGAAAAGAAAAGAAAACTTAGGACCATTTGCCTACATCATTAATAAAGAACGCACACCCTGAAAAAAAAATTACCTTCAGGCTAGTCTCACGGAGGCATTTTCAACTGAGGTTTTCTCCTCTCAGGTATGTCTACGTTTATGTCAAGTTGACCAAAAGTAACTAATGCTAGGTAAACAAAAAGCTCATCTCCTCAAGGGCGAAGCTTACATTGTAGACAATGGAAACCACAATAAAAACAGCTGAGTAAAATATGTGATGCGTTCATGACATTAAACACTGTGCAGGACAGCGAAGAAGGGAGAGGGTGATATGCAGTTGGAACTAATGTGGCTTCAAACAGGGAGTTCACCGGTGAGAAGGGCCATTTAAGAAAAGTGTGTGTGTGCTACACAAGCATCCACAGAGATGTCTGGGCAGAGGACAGTGATAGTCAATCTTCATTGTCAACTTGACTGGGTTACAATCACCTAGAAGACTGGGGCACACCTCTAGAAGGATCTGAGAGGACCGTTCAGACCCACACTAAGCATGGTCTGGGACTATCCCGAGAGCTAGAGTCTCAGACAGAAGGATGAAAAGAGAAAGCCGGCTTAACGTTGCCACGGTCCTTTTCTCAGCTTCCTGTCTGCTGAGATATGAACAGCTATGCTCCTCCACCCGCTCCTGCCATCTTGATCGTCCGTTGAAGCACCTAAGCTCAAGCAATCATGGGCTGAGCCCTCTGAAACCATGAGCCACAGCAAATCTTTCTGTGACAGTCACAGCAGAGCAAGATGAACTAGTACAGGGGACCAAGCAGGGGTCTGTAGAGGAAAGAATACATAGTGGCAAGAGATAAGCTAAAGTATTAAGGAAGAAGCTATGGGGGGAGAGTAAGTCAGGCCCAGGTGCTTTGTCTTGATTTCATTCCCTATTGCTGTATTCAAATACTCTCACAAAAGCAGAGAGAGAACTTATAGTTTATATGTATATGTGATTATATATATATATATATATATATATATATATATATATATATATATATGTAAGCTTAAAGCTTACAGTTCCAGGTTATGGTCTATCATGGCAGGGAAGTCACAGCAGAGGGAAATGAGAGAGTGGGTCACATTCTACTCACAGTCAAGAAGTAGAAAGTGAGAGGCACTTGCTACTGCTCACCTCACTCTCCACTTACACAGACCAGAGTTCTCAGAACAATGGAGTAGTCCCAACCAAAATTAACATGATCTTCGGACGTCAATTAACATAATCAAGATAATGCCCCACAGGTGTGCTCACAGGCCCATCTCTGATTTGAGTCCAGAGCCTGTCAGGTTCTCAGCACTAGCCAGCAAGCCCTCCCTTGTAGGCACTAACTTTTACTTTTACAGAGGATGAGTCAGAAGGCAGGTGAGTGGGAGAAACAGGAAATCACAGAGCAAAGCCAGGCCACTCTGAGCCTCATTGCATCAGTATCTTTCTGGCTGGCGTTCTATGAATAGTCTGTAAACAGCAGAGGAAGGCACAGAAAGATTAATTGCAGGATATTGTGATACCTCAGTAAGTGACAGATACGCGTAACAGCAGAGAAGGTGGGAAGAACAGGTGAGACTTTGAGTCTAAAAATTGACTCAAAGAATTCAATGATGAAAAGAGCCTTCAGTATGAGTCAGAGCCACACAAAGAAATACTCAAAACCTTGGACCTGAGTAACATTAAAGATACTACAGCCAATAACTGAGAGGGGAAAAAAATAGATACAATGCTATAAAAAAAAATCTTTTTCTGATGAGATTCCCAAGTTTTGTTTGGATAACGTTTGTCATGCCTCAAACATTTAGGTAGAGTACCAACAGGAGTGTTGAATATGAGTTAGTTATGTATTAGTGCCCTACGATGGGATACAATTACTTAGCGAATCAGGGCGGGGAGGGACACAAAGGCAGAAAAAATTAACAGATCAAAGAGTGGTCATTGGTAGTGTCTTGGTTAGGGTTTCTATTGCTGTGATGAAACAACATGACCAAAAGCAGCACCATGACCAAAACCTCGGGGTGGAAAGGGTGTATTTCATCTTACAGATCCCAGGTAACAAACAGTCCATCACTAAGGGAAGTCAGGGTAGAGACAGGACTGTTGCAGAGGCCACTGAGGAGCACTAAGTACAGGCTTACTCTTGCTTGCTCAGCCTCCTCACTTATTATACCCAGCCTGATCTACATAGGGAGTTCCAGGCCATCAGAGCTACATGAGACCCTGTCAAAAAAAACAAAAAAAAAAAAAATCTTTTTTAAGATGGAAGTTTTAACAAACTCATAGGCCAATAGAAATGATCAGTAGAGAAAGGACAACTGGTCTGAGAAAAATTAATGAAATACATAGAACAACAAGGGCTGTGTCTTTGAGCAGGCGATGGAGGCGGCTGAGGGGCACACTGACATCCCTCAAGATCCAGAAGGAAAGGAAACAAACAGATCACGGGCTCTGAGGTGTGCACACAGACACAAGCAGCGAGGAAAGGAGAGCCTGCCCAAGTTCTCGGTGGCATCGACTTACTTTTTGAGTAAAAGCCTGACTAGACCCCTGATCTCTTTCTTGCAGAGCACAAACAAACCACTGGGCAAAGAACAAACAGCTGGAGAAAGGGAAAGACATAATGACTGCAGGCCAATCACTTCGAGGGGTAAGGAAGCCAACGAGCACCTCAGGATCCTCTGTCCCGAGACACTTCCCAAAACCCAGCCCTAATTTTAGAGTTTACTCTGAAACAAAGTCCCCACCCCCCCTACAAGTTCCTGGATTCACCTGGGGTAAAATTAAATTTTTTTCTTTTCCGCTAAAAATTTTGAAAAGGCAAGCCAAAATCTATCCATCTCAAAGCAGCTTCTATTTCCTCACTACTCAGATTTGAGTAGACCAGAACATCCTTTCAAAGACTGGCCAGCCAACTTAGTCATCATCTGTCCCAGAGTACCCAAGCAGAAGAGAGGACAGATATGAATATCTGTGACTAAGGCACAAAGCAAATCAGAACTAGAAGTCATTACAAGCACAATTTTTTGAAGATGCTTATTTTTTTTTAATTATTTCTATATGTGGTGGCATGCTGGGCAAGGGAGGTATGTGCGTGTAAACATAAATATTTGCAGAAGCCAGAAGAAGGTGATGGATGCATTTGGAGCTGGAGTTACAGGTGATTGTGACCCACCTGACAAGTATACTGGGAACTGAACTCAGGTCCTCTGCAAGAGCAGTATGCACTCCTAACTACTGAGCCATCTCTCCAGGTCCTACGGGTACAATTTTAACAGTGGGGAAAGAAATAGTGTATCTTTATAATCTTTGTCATAGACTTTCTGGAATGTGCTGTGATTGTTCAACATTTTTTACATTTGCTGTCCAAAGCTTTGATAAAGCTGAAAAGCATTTTTAGGGTTGACTGAGGCTAATACGCAACTTATCTAGATCATTCTACTTCCAAAAGTTAAATGTTTCTTTTCTAATATAAAAAAAAAAAAAAAACAGAAAATGAAATGAATATTCTTAGAGAATTTTTTTTCATTCTAAAATGAGATGATCGTATAATTTATCTTCCAAATTGGAACATTTCTGGGATACTAGATATTACTTAAAAACAATAGATGTTAATTATCTCCAAAATAAGTTCTAAGCAAAAGCATAGCCTGAGGTAACAAAGACTTCCAGTTCTCATATTATTAGATGTCAATGAAAGCAACACACATGGAAACGAATAAGGGAAAATAGGGTGTCAGCATCCTCAGTGAGACTATTCATTACCAGTCCTAGAAATGAGGAGGAAGCAGCCAGCCATGGAGGCAATGTCCCAGTCACTGCCAGGATACCTACCAGGACTCCCAGGTGAAGGTCTCCTAGTGTGTTCCTTCAGCTGCTAAAAATGTTGCTAGGTGTCACGCATCAGCTGCCAGTCCTTCCTCCAAAGACCTCAGCAGCAGGGACCCACCCAGCCCAGGGGCCATGCCCATATGCACTGATTGACTGCATGTAAGGACAAAGGCCTGGTCATTTCAGCCTAATTGAGTTCAACTCAGAAAAGTCACACTGACTGCACAACCTATGGTGCTGGCTGTGGCTCCACTGGTCCTACACCATGTCTGGGCATCTCCCACTGCCCAACTCTGCTTTCAGTGGGGAAAAATATTGTTTTTGTCATCCTAGAACATGTCAAGTTACAAGGCTCAAAGCTTGGGAATTTCATTTATACTTTTACTACTCTCACAATAACAGTCTTCAGAACACAAACTTCAGGAAGCAATTATTCCAAATGACTGTGAACATTGTCCTGTAGATTGTATGTCATATTCCAGACACTCAGACCAGTGTGCCAGTGCATGATAATGAGTGAGAGGAAAACTAAAGAAAATCAAAGTCAAACAGAGGCAGATGTATATGCTCAGGAAACATCTGTTGAATGACATCTACTAAAATACAAATGTCCCTGTGATCAATGAGTTTCTAATTCTGGGTGTAAGTACAGCAGCACCCAACAACTAGAAAAGCCCAGATCAATTCCAGTGAATGACAAGAAAAGAGGAAAAAAAAAAAAAAAAAACCCATAAGCTTCTCTACTAACAACACAGACTCCATCCCCTTCACCTTTGGAAACCCAACAAAATGGAGTACAATGCCTTAAACTTGGCAGTCATTTGATATTACCTGAATGAACAGGCTTAAACCAGTACTGGAGACTAAGACATTCATATCTGTGGAAATCATTAATTAGTCATATCCCGTATCCCATCAAGTGATGAGACATACAGATATGACAGCAAGGCAGACAGGAGTTGAGATGGATGTCTAAGAGGGAAATTAAGGGAGTAATGCATACATGAAGTAGTTCATTTAACTAATGGGAAATGTGGTAGCAAAAAGACCACAGTCACCTAGGCATATAGTTAAAAACATATCCAACCTTTCTCTAGTACATAGAACAGTATCTAGGACACATAGAACTGTCAAAGTGTTTATCCAATGGATGAACAACTAGAGATGAGCATCGTTTATCTGAAAAGAGGATGTTCTTACATGTCCACAATGGCAACTTCAATCATCTTCATTGTTTTATTTGAATGCATACAAAATCACACTTGGCAACACTGTAGCTTCAGGTCTGATTCTACAGTTAATCTCTCCGGTTTGTTAGGGTTTCTTTTTGGGGTTTTTTGTTTGTTTTGTTTTTCTTTTTCTTTAATCACAATAAGGGGGATAAATAAGGGGTTTAAATAAGAGGTGATAAATTCAAGATTATACTTACAAGGATTCCAGAAAGTTCAAATGTGTTCTTTAAGTAAATCTCAAGAAAGAAGGCAGGTAGAACATCAATGAAATGATGTAATGAGCTGTAAAGATTACAATTACAATTGGACATGAAAAAGTAGCAAAAGCTAAACTAATTACAAAATCCTGGTGCTAAGGAAGACCTTCCTAGCAGCTGAAAGTTCTTCAGGTAGAGAACAGAAGTCATTGCAGCAGGGTTCCCCTGAAGTCCACAGGTAGCACTGGCCACCTTGGCACCCTGACCAGTGCCTCAGTCCCTCAGTAGCAGAAGTGCTCTCCCTAAATTTCCTATTGCAAACTACTCAACTTATAAATGCTAAAACATATCAAATTAGACTTTAATTATCTGGCCACAGCAACAGAAGCAAAATAGTTTTAAACACTGACTCCAAATGTCACACATTTCTATGAGCAGTGTTCCTAGAACTCCCTCAGATGTTTCTCCAAAAAGCTAAAACAGATAGTTCATTTAAACTTTCACAGTATGTGACCTAGTTACCAACAATGAAATAATAAAAAGGCTCTTTAAACACAAAACGATGTTTAAAATGGTATAGAAAACTCTTGATTGAGGGCATGTTTTACATGCCTTTACAAAAAGGCTTGCTTTAATATTGACTCCATAATCACACAGGACTGCAGTGCTGATATTCTGTAGAAATGTTAGCAGGTATATTAGAGAGATGGACACACAGACCTACCTCTAAGAAGAGGTACAAACATTCCAAACTTTGGACAGTATCAGGATGCTTTTATACAACATCTTACTTTTACGAAGAAAAAAAAAGTGGGCTGGATATTTGGATACACCCAAATCCTTGGGCAAGGCAGGAGGATGTTCTGGACCAGCCTCAGCTACTGAGCAAGGCTAATCTGGGTGTCTTAGTTAGGGTTTCTGTTGCTGTGAAGAGACATCACAATCACGCAATTCTTATAAAGGAAAACATTTCACTGGGGCCAGCTTACAGATCCAGAGGTTCAATCTACTATCATCATGGTGGGAAGCATTGCATGGTGGTGCACAGGCAAATGTGGTGCTGGAGAAGGAGCTGAGAGTTCTTCACCTGGATCAGCAGACAGCAAGAGGAGACACTGGGCCTGGTTTGAGCATTTGGAACCCCAAAGCCCACTCCTAGTAACACACTTCCTCCAACTGTAACAGGGCCCCAGTCCTTAGTAGGCCCCAGGCAATTCTAAGTCAGGGGCCTCAAATCCTGCTTGTCCCTAAAATTCCACACGTGCAGAAGGAAGGTATGGATTCTAGAATGGCTTGATATTTGGAGACACTAGAATTTTTAGGAGGTAGGGCCTGTTAGATGGAAGTCAGGTGACTGGGGGTATCCCCTGCAGATAGATATCAGGACTCTAGCCCTTTCATCGCATGCTTTGCTTCTTGACACCATGAGGCTACAGCCCTCCTTCAGTCACGTTCCGCTCTCATCATGTACAATACCACCAAAGGCCCAAAGACACCATAAATAAAGCCCAAATGAGCCTTCTCTCCTTTCAAGCTAACTTCCCAAACACTGAGTCATGGCAGCAGAAACCTAACAAAGTTCCATCGATGAGACAATGGATGGGCACTGGGGAGGCTCCCAGTCACCTTCATCTAGGTGTGAGCAAGCACTGGACAGAGTGGGGCTAGAAACATGAGGCTCAGCCATGGATGTACGTGTGCAAAAGAGATACCAAGTGGTAAGAGTGAAGAGCCAATGACAACCCAGGATTAAAGAAGTACAGCGACTGCTGCTGCTACTGCAGGTCCGAAAAAGCCTGGGCAACACAGAGGCCAAGAACTGAAAGAGGGATGCATGGAGCCCCCACCCCACCCCTCACCAGCACTGCTGAGAGCAGTGATCCTCGTAGACAGGCAGCCCCACTTAGGCTAGTCCCTTAGAAAGCCACACTTCTTTCCCTCAAGGTACCTGAGCAAAATAATGGCTAACGGCTCAGTCTAATGGCTGAGCTATATGCTGCTTGCCACACACTTGAGCAAAAACCTTTTGCCAAAGTGGTCCACATGGTAAGAGCATGGAGGTGAAGCTGGCATGCCCAGGGCCCTGGACAACTTCAGGTATTTCCCAGCAATGGTTTCGATGGTTTTGCTGTGATCCCACACAGGGTGTGGTATTAACTAGTAGTCGATCGGCTGCTAGTGTTCTGATGCTGTGCTATAGGCTAGAACTTTGCTTCTATGCATGATCTAATCAATGTGATTGGAGGAGATGAAATCCTCAACTGTGATGAAATCACAGCATTGTGAATGACTCAGAGGAGGAAAACCACAGTCTAAAGACTTGGGTTTTAGAAAACTCATACTATTTCAACCCTTTAAGCTTTGGAAACTTGAAAAGAAAAACACAAAATTTCGTTTCTGTGAAAATGATTTGTTTTAGTCAAACTGATGGAGAGAGGAGTTTGAGTGAGCTTTTTGGCCTTTCTTCTTCGCAGGTGGAGACAGGCCTATGCCTGCTAAGCACACGATCTATCACTAAGATACACTTCAAGCCCTGCTTCTTCTACCTTTTACTAAAACCAGATGGGCACTTTTAATGATAGGACAATGTAAACATCCCTAGTGCACTTAACTAAAATATACTAAGAAGGCCTAGCTACAGTTCAGCGAGAGAATGCGTACCACCTTCCTTTAGATAAGGCCATAGGTTCTATCCCTAGTACAAAGGAGGGAGGAAGGGGGAAGACTAACATTGGATATTGGAAAAATTCACACCCAAAATGTAATTTTTCAAATAAACGTGCACATAGCTGATGCTGATAAACAGATTCTAGAAAACAAGCAGAGAGCATTTCTGAATGAACCTGTGGCTGTTTCACGGTGGCTAACTAAAACCGAAGCCAGTCTTTCCATAAACATGAAAGACAGATTTGCATCATCCTTGTGATACCAGCTGGATTTTAAGGGCGAGCCAATTCCACTTTTCTTTTTACTCTCCCTTCATTTATATGGAAATGAGATGTTTCCGAAAATGTATCCATCCGTGCCCGGTACCTACGTCAACAGCAAAGCTCCAAGCAAACAAATTTGTCCAGCTGATTCCTGACTGTAAGTGAAAACAGCTAGGCAGCATCATCTGAGCCTGTGTGCGTCATTCACCAAGGAGGACATTACCAAGCTGTCAATTGCCATTAACCTGCCTCGCTTTATAAATAGGCTGAACTTCCCTATCTAAATACAATGCTGCCCTTTTCTCTGAGGCAAAGGGAACAGGACATGGAAGTATAAAAAATAAATGAGCCTTCCCCCTTTGTAAACAGGAGAAGGTTGACAGAAAACCAATTCTGCATCCAAACTGAAGAGCTATTAATAAAATAAAGTCTCAAGAAAATGGAGAATCCATTTTAAACAGAAAATAAACATTGTTCTCCGAATATCATCATCCGTTTTTAAAAGATCTGTCAGTTTCATAGCTAGGAACAAACTCAAGGCCTACATGTGGACAAAACTAAACACAACTTATTCTATAACTATGACCTTTAATGTAGCCCCAAAGCAGCACAGTGTGAAATGTCCTCAAAGAACTGATGTTTGGCCAAAGAGAAAGAAATAGTTCTGAACAGTAAATTATTCTCCTCAAATCTGAAGTATTTTCTTTTTGTAGCTTATCATGTCATCGTTTCCTAAGCTAGCTCCAGCTACTTTTCTCCTCTAAAATCAATAATAGCCAACAAATCCTACAATCCATTTCAACAGCCTAATTGCTTGTGGCGGACAGCACCTTTCTGCTTTGTACTCCAAGGAACAGATAAATGCAGAATCAGAACAGCATCAAAGGCTAGAGAAATGGCTCAGTGGTTAAGAGCACTTGTTGCTCTTTTGGAGGACCCAGGTTCAATTCCTAACACCTACATGGTGGCTAACAGATGTGTGGAAGTCCAGTCAAAGAGGATCGGATGCCCCTTGACCTCCATGGGCACACTGTGCATAGTCATACATGCAGATAAAACACCCATGTACATAAAATTAAAATAATAATAATAAAAAGAAAAGCATCAACAGAACTATCAAAAAAAAGCAGAAAGTAGGTAAGAGAGATCATTAATCAGGCTAGCAACTCATGAATATATGCAATTAATATTCCACTGTGTGAAAAACCCATTTTCCGCATATTAATTTCAGGTAAGAGGTATATGAATACATGTGTTATCTATGTGAACGTATTCACATACCATCCAAGCAAGGCTAACATTTGCCAAAAACGGAACAACACAGCGAGACCTCATATGTTAATGATAGGCGTCAGCTCAACTAATTATTCAGGGCATAATGGAAACAGAAATTAAGTTTGAAAATAGTTCTCAGCAATCAAAAGAAATGACAAGGTTGATTAACCATAGGTACTTAGAGGTCCATTAAACCCTCAGTCAAAGCAAAACTTTAGAAGAGTCCATCAGAAGTCACTCCCAACACAGAACACACTCTAGCAGTTAAACGCATCATAACTTTATTTCCTTTATTTGCACTGAATCATGACAACCAGCTTCCCTTCTTCTGCTCATTCAATCAGTTTTCACGTCTGACACTGCTGTGGGGCCTGTGGGACATGAGGTCAAACTGTATAGGTAAGAAACAAGCAGACTGACTTATAGAACATGATGCTAGATAAATCCAGAAGAGGCCATTTGGGAGGATTATTTAGAGGTGTCAAAGGTCAAGGGGAGGGTGGGCAGGGTCTTGAAACAGGTTGACCCAGAAGAAGATGATGGGCTTTCTGAGAAGAGAGGCAGGAAGGCTAGACACACTAAGGACATGGCAGGCAAAAATGAAAGCTTGAAGCTGAAGCCAGAGTTCTTTAGATTCTAAATGCCAAGCTAAGAACACATATATTCACTGCTAGACTCGGGGGAAATTTTAAGGAAGGAAGCATTGGCCAGAACTGCATTTAGGAAAACTTAATCTGACTGATGAACTAAATTAGGAGGGTGGAAGCAAAGATTTTTTCATGGCCCAAGATCATTCAGATGAACAGCAGTGTGGGCGTGAACTATGATAGTGACCCCAGGGACAACAGCAAGAGAACCCCCAAACTAAAAACCAGAGAACCTGAAGTCATTCTGAGGATCTATGCAGTCTCCAAAAGGCAGATAGGTCTTAGAGGTCACTATCCATAATTAAATGCAGAAAGGCTTCCATGTTGGTCCCCAGGCAGCCAGCAACAGCAGGAGTGTCACTTGAAATAAGAGGGATACAGACACTTCTATTCAGTGTAAGAGACATTTCAGGGGGAGGGGGGAGGCTAGGTTTCCTTCTTTTTTGAGCTAATAATATATTTTCATCATTTCCTCACTTCCCTTTCCTCCCTCCAAATCCTCCCATATACCCGTCCTTGATCTCTTTCAGATTCAAGGCCTCTTTCTTTGGTAATTGTTGTACACCGATATGGGCGTGCATGTGTGTAATTTTTTTTCCTAAATGCAAACATACAAACCTGCTCAGTCTGTTTAATGTTACTTGTATGTATGTTTTCAGGGCTGACCATTTGGTACTGGATAACCAGTCGGTTTGCTCTTCCCTGGGCAAGATCATTGTTTAAGCATGGGTCCAGTGTGTTCCAAATCAGACAGGCAGCTAAAGCAAACCAGGATACAGACTCTAACCCAGTATTCTGAGATCGAAGAAGTCTTCATTCTCCGTGACAGAAAGAATTCAGTCACAATATTTTGAAGCCTTAGTCATCTAACCTAGTTTCTGACCATGCTTTTCCATGAAAACTGCCTTCATTTGGGTCAGCAAGTCATCAACAACTTCTGGTGGGCTCAATGGAAATGTCTCAGCCTACCGTTCATTCATTCATTATTTTGCCCCTATATCCCCAGCCTCGATCTTCCCCATTTTCCTGAACTTTCACAATCCCTATCAATTCACCCTGACTGATTCCATCTTCACCCTTCCCTGCTCTCTCCCCAGAATGGCCATGGCCGTAGGCTAACTCTCACACTTTTCAGACATAGTGGTTTTCACAACTGCCTCACTTTCCAGGAGTCAGGATTCCCAGGTCTCACCTTGGATCCACAAGTTAGAACTCCTGGCAAGTAGGCCCGTAGGCAGTCTGTGTCCTCACAAACCTTCCAAGATTAAACCCCCGACTCAGCAGTCACCTCCCCACCCTCCTCCCAGCCCTGCTTTTCTTCTCAGCTCCCCATGCTGTAGCCAAATCAGATACTAACTCACCAATTTTAACATTTTACTTGCTCTTTCCATGACAACATTAAAGGCATATGAGCCTCTTTTAAACAGAAAAAAAAAAAAAAGATCTCAGATGCTAAATTATGTATAGCCTACTTTTACTTGAATTTGTGCAAGCAGAAAAAAAAATAGCTTAATAAAGCCAGCAACAACTTTTTAAATTTATTAAACATGTATAGCAGCAAAATCATTTTCTATGGAGAAAACCTCTGTGAAGAACTTGAGCTCATTGTACCTTAGTTTCTACATCTGCAAAGTGAGCTAATAACAGAACTAGCCTTGCCAGATAGGGAGGGTGGTGCTGAACATGTAAAAAGTACCGTGAGAACCAATCTGCTGACACAATCACCATTATGACCACTGTCCGTATTCTCATATTAAAGTAGCAAGTATCTGGGCATGGAAGCATAATGTCTAGCTGCCTGCAGTACTCACTCCCCTGCACCTCTACATGTCAGAACTCTGAACCCCTGGCTGCCCACCTAACCACATCTAACCAACCTAACCTGGAGGACATCTTCCAGCTACCCCTACACCTATGTGCATGTGACATTTTTCCATGTAGAATCAACCTCAAGATTCTGCCAAGTGGTCGAGGGAACCTGAAGATCCAAAAGCTTCCTCAAAGACTTTCAACCCATTCTCCATATTCCACTGCCTCCCCAACACCTCGTTTCCAGAGGTCCCTGGTGTTTCAAAGTCCTGAACCTTCGGGAAAGTCTTTAACATGAACCAGGCTAATTCTTGGCTAGATTCTGTTTTCCCAAGCAGATGAGGCCTTTTGCTTCTAAGCTTCCAACAGTTTTGGCCAGGCTATCTCTGGCCCCACTGTGCACACCCATGATGATCCCTTTACAAAGGAAGACTGCTACATTTCAGTGGAGTTTGGGAAAGAAGAAAAAACATGGATTCCTACATTCAGCAGTGTCTCTCTACAGAGGTCTCAACTACCATTTCCTACCAAAACTCTCGGTGAACAGTTTAAACTTCACACAATTTAACTCACCCTCTTTTATTTAAATTCTGTCCTAAAGAAAAGAAACAAAGTTTCTTCGCATTTCTTAATGTGGTTTTATATACTTACACTGTTTTTACCACTATGCAATGCTGTGTTAGTCTATCCAGTACACTGTGATTTCCTTAAAGACAGAAATAACATCTTAAATTTTTAGTACCTTCTAGGGCATCAGTTCTCAGTCTTGGCTACATATGTGGATGACCTAAGGTCCTCTTAAAACCACAGTACCACATTCTACTCCTTTGAGAAACTCAGCATCTCTGAGGTGAGGCTGAACATCAGTGATGCTGTACATGGGGAAAACCGGGAGGTAGCATTCAAGACTGGAGCTATCTGCAGACCTGTTCTGGAAATTTGCTCCACGTACGTACGTATACACACAACCACAAGGCACTGACTTTCCTTGGATGGCATCGTCAACAAGCTCTTGGTCCTAATAAACTGTCCCTCAACTAGGGTCAACCAGGAAACTAACTCCACTGAAGTACATCAGCATAAACAAGTTTAGTCATAGTTTTCCTTGTGAGAAAATTCTGTATAATTAACTCTCTACTTCCCACAACCACGAGTGAACGGTGCTGATGGGAACAGTGCATGCCGGCCTTTCCTTACTGTGTGTACTACCCGTTGGTTCCTTGTTATTTCTTCACTACCTGTGGTCAACAGCCCAACAATCATATCACATGCATGATGGAAACCAGAGTTATTTTCAGTGGCAACCTTCCAGTTCTTCAGATACTATAAAACAGACCCAAATAAACAAAAAGGACAGAGTTGCCAAGCAGCAAGGCTTCCAAAATAGCTATCCAGCAGAAGCTCAGGAAACTCGCTCCTGCCAAAAACTAAAGCCAGGGGGCTTGTGTTGAACTCACATTTCCAGAGCAGGCCTGCTGTCTTCATTGAGAGCCGATGTACTCATACGGTGACATGGGAGAAATATCGAAGATACAAGTCCACCTCAAGCGCTCCTGAAAATTCAGTGTTCTCGGAGGCAGAGATCTTAGATGCCTGCGTCACTGCCCTATCAGAAGTCACCTCCTCATCTCCTCTTTTCATAGAAGATCGACAGCAGTCCACTGACAGGCGAGAAGAGTGAAGCAAGCCAAGACACCAAGCAACTGCTAAGGGACTTCGTAAGAGACTCAACAAGAGAAGGACAGGCTCTGTGTGGTCTGAAAAGGAGAAAATACACTGAGTCCTAACTATTGAGCCTTATCCCTTCACAGGTCAGCAGAAATTAACCACTAAACCAGCTACTTAACGTTAGAACAGTGGTTCTCAACCTGTGGGTCCTGACCTCTTTGGGGGTAAGAATGACTCTTTCACGGGGGTCACCCAAGATCATCTGCATATCAGATATTTACATTACATTATGATTCATAACAGTATAAAAACTACAGCTACAATGTAGCAATGAACGTAATTTTACTGGTGGGGGTTACCACAACATAAGGAACTGTATTAGTCTCAGTGTTAGGAAGGTTAAGAACCACAGCACCAGAAGGAGATCTGAAAATAAATTTGAGCAAGGAAATCCTGTTGTATCAGATACTTTCCGCTATGGAAGTCACACGTGAAACAGCCCTCGGCAGTGATAATCCTGTCCTGTGATCTGTGCTTCCCTGGATCCTTCCAGCCAGATGGGAGGCAGACATCATAATGAGAGCAGTGCCACTATCCTCTGAAGGCAATTTCAAACAGCGAGCGATGCAGCCCGACTTGCCTGAGGCTGGAGGAACTGGAAACAAATTTTACTCTGCTAAAATCCTTAACTGCAATGGGAGCTAACACTGAGTAGTGAGCTGCCTTCTACACCACGCTCTAAGAAAAGAAAAAAAAAAAACATCTGCTACCCATGCGGCCAATAAAGGTAACTGACAAGAACGAAGAATAATCATCCATTGAAATTATTCGGTTTTTTAGGATTGCTGAGGAGTGTCTGGGAGTAATCAGGAAAGGATATGTAGGTCAGAGCCTCCCAACAGATGGGACTTCCCAATTTACCTTCAGCGTCTGGTGTGGTGGAGGAAGCCATTAAAGAGAACACAGCTAAGACAGTACTGGCAAATGTTTCTCTTTTTTTTTTTTTACATAGTCACACCCTGTAAACATACTCTGCGGCCAAGGAAGCACAAGGCTATGATATTTTATTGGTATATATGGACAGAATAATTTAAAGTATTCCTTAAGCAGAAACTCCACTGAATCTTTATTTAACAAAAGGGATACCAGCACGATGTGCACACCAGTGATCCCAGCACTGAGGAGACTGAGGCAGGAGGATCACAAGACTGAGGTCACCTAGGATCCTTTGAAATGAAGGCAAGAAAGAGAGGATGGAAAGAGGTATGGGAGAAGAGAGGGAGAGAGGAAAAGGGGAAAGGGAAAGGAGAAGGGAGATACGGACACACCATCTTATTGTTTAATTTCAATTTAAATAAACACAGTGGATTTTTGGCATTTACTATGCTCCATTTCTTGCTTTAATTAGAGAATTAAGACATTCCCACAGTGATTTAAAGTTTCCTTCTGAACTTGATAAACTCCCACTTTTTTTAAAACAAATGCTCAAACTCAATACAGAAGAGACCTTGTCTAATTCAGACTGCAGCACTGGGTTTGTGTGTGTTCCCTTTTGGCTGAAAAACAAGTTTCTTCTTTTGTTTCTACCGGACTTCCCACTAGCAAGGACCAGAAAAGAAGAAGATGGTCTAAGTGAGCAAGCAGCCCAGAAAATGAGCAAAAACTCCTGATTACTAAAGACACTTGTGCTTCCAGGAGTCAGAGCTACAGAGTAAGAATCCTTTGGCTAATTTATGGCTGGCCAGATGCCACTACTTCTGGCTGGAGGCCAGAGGACCTGTGGGAAGGGGTGGCAGGATGCCATAGAGAAGGTCACGCACTGCATGGCTAATGCTGCCTTTGGGTGTAGCTGCTCACCAGGAAACTGAAAACTTTCGGGCCAACAAGCTTCCCAAGTGACTTCTTAGCTTATGACATTTGCCAACCTTTACCTAACTGATCTTCATCAACCCTGCCAATCAAAGCAAGTGAGAAACCCCATCTATTTAAATGGGAACAGAAAACAAAGCCATGTTTCCAACCTTCTGTGGCTCTCACAAAGGAGTCTCACTCAGCAAATACCTGGCAAATGACATTCATGCTGTCCCCTCTGTGCAAGGCTTGTTTTTACTGGCTACGCCTAGTCTGAGCAGAAAATGACTTTTTTTCCTAGTGAATTTAATAATTATTACTATGTGATCTTAGAGCTGCATTACATGCACTAAGCGATGAAATTCCAAGTTAGGATTGGAGGCAGAGAATGGGTGAAGCTGCATAATATAATAACCTGTGCATTGAGATTCCTGAAGTGACCGGCTAAGTGACAACATCAGTTCGATGTCAAGTCGCCCTGAAGTTGCTGCAGCCGTCATGCATACAGCTTCTGCAGGGAAAAACGTTCTCAAAGGAGACCAGCAGATGATGTGATCTGCTTCACGTTGAACTAATGATAGGAGCTAGGATAGGAGAATCCAGGCATTCAGGGACACTACAGGCCAATCGGAACCACTCCACAAAAAATAGTTGTATCCAGCCTCTCTCAGCGCTCCATAATCCAAAAGTCTAAATGAGGTATTGTTAATGATAGTCTTTTATTGACTGATGGTTTTTAATTTTAAGGAATTTAATAAATCATTAAACTGATAATGAAAGACCTCTAGCAATTGAAACCAAGAAATCCGCAATCCTATCTGGAGGGGAGGAAATGTTTCTTGTAGTTAGTCTAACCCCACTTCAACTGATCTTTGAATCTCTAAGTCAGCAGTGGCCACAGTCTGTTTTTATTTCTTCAGCACCCAGGGTTTTTCTCTGAAAAAGGCGAAGATGATGCTAACAAGATACACAAACAAGTCTGAAATCAAGGAAGCACAGAAAGCAAGTGTTGACCTCTTCTAAGCTCAGCCAGTTCCATGGTGTGAAAATCAAGAGTAAATAATAAACCAATACCGTAGTTTTTAATTTTTTCTAAATTTCATATTTGCACGTGCCAGATGTGTATAGGTACTCTGAGAGGCCAGAAGAGAGTTCTAAGCAGTTATAAGCTGGAGTTATAAGCAGTTGTGAGCCATGCAACATTTGTGCTGGGAACTGAACTTGGGTCCTCTGGAAGAGCAGCGGATGTTCTTACCCATTGAGCCGTCTCTCTCACCCCACTGTATCTTTTAAATGTGTTAGATTCACAAACTACAAGTGTCTTAAAATGGTTGTACTCCCATTTCTAAACCAGAGACCCTCTAGAGGGGTTCTCGTGGCCACAGATCTATAATTACTACAGCTGAAAGTAAAGTGTAAAATGCAGAGAGTAGTTAAGACTACCGCATCCTAGTCTTCACATATAGGTCAGCCATACCCAGGGATGGCAGGCAGCCACATGCCATTTAACATGATGCCTCTAAACTCTTAAGATTCATAGAGTTCATCTTTTTGGTTAGTATTATTCTATATTAAATCTCTCTTAAAATATTGCCAGACATGGTGGAGCATGTCTTTAATCCCACCACTCAGGAGGCAGAGGCAGGTGAAACTCTGTGAGTTTGAGGCCAGCCTGGTCTACACAGGGCATTCCAGGCCAGTCAGGGCTACGTAGTTTAAAAAAAAAAAAAATCAATGTATTTGTGCTGTTTTACTCATTTCTTCTTGTTTGTGGTGCTGATGATTTATCCCAGGGCCTCCCTCTTACTAGACAAGTGGCTACCACTAAGCTCTATCCCCAGCTTTATCTCATTCTTAAAGCCTGGGTATTTACTCTTCACTAAAGGAAACACATTATGTGTTCACAATGATTTATCCCTAAAGTGGACTCGAAAGTGAAAAGGCTTTATAATTCAAAGATTATATTTGAGTCAAACAATTCTGAATACATAAAAAGTGAAAAACAATGAAATAATTAAAGATACTTAGAGAATACTACACTACAAAGTAATAAACAATACTTCCATCTGTTTGTTAAAAGGTAGCAGCATCAAGGAAGACACACATACACAGGGGGGAGTGGGGGGAGTCAGAGAACTGAAACCTGGGAGGTTACTGTAGCAAATTCCTCCCTAAATGGACATGTGACTTACAACACAGCCAAGGACACATGGTATGTCAAACTTGAAAATGTAAAAGATCTTTTATCATTTAACACATGGCTTTTCATAAAATACAAAGTCCTGTTTTTCTACTTCTAAACTGCCAAGTTTAAAAAGATCTATGAGTCCATTTTGTACTATTGAAAAAATCACTACCTGGTCACCCTGCGTGTTCCGCCTATGCTACCGTTCACAGGCACACTTGAAAATTTTAAAAGCACGCCACCGTCAAATAAGGCTGAGAGAAACTGGCTTAAGGGCATCACATTCTGCACGATGCTTAAAATGTCAGAGAGAACACCTGTCAGCAGCTCTAACATTTAGTTTTTAATCAATTAAGGAAAGAAAAAACAAAAAGGGGTGAAAACACCAGCTGCCAGCAAAACGACTTAAAGCACTCAGAAAATCACAGAGCTCTCAGACTGTTTAACATGAGCTTCTATTAGCTATTTTGGGGGTGTTTATTTTGTTTTGTTTTAATCAAAAACCCTAAGCTCTGCTAAATTAGAAATAATTTTACTTTTTCTTTCTTTCGAGCTAGGAACTCAGGCACTCATTTGTACCAGGCTGCCCTCAAACTCACTAAGTAGCTAAGGCTGATTTTGAACTCCTAATGCTCCTGCTTCTGCCTCCTGTGCTGGGATGGGTTTATGAAGTTCTAGGGATTGAATTCAGGACTTTCTGTATGCTAGGCAAGCACTCTGAACTGAGCTGACATGCATAGGTGAAAAATATAATGCATTCTCTAGCTCCAGAACTCAATCTCTCTCTCTCTCTCTCTCCCTCTCTCTCTCTCCCTCCCCCCATCCTTCCCTCTCTCTCCCTCCCTCTCTTCCCGTGTGTGTGTGTGTGTGTGTGTGTGTGTGTGTGTGTGTGTGTGTGTGTGTGTCACAGGTCCCTGTATCACCCTGGCTGGCCTGGAACTTACTATGTAGACCAGGCTGGCCTCAAACTCATACAGATCTGTCTGCCTGGGCTCTGCCTCCAGGGTGCTGGCAATAAAGGTATGTGACACCACGCAGGCTACAATTCTCTATATTTCTAATCTCCTAATAGAAAGGAACTGTTAGCCCACTTTGCCACTGGGCACTCGGGATGACTAACTTCTCAGAATTCGCATTTCTGTGGCTTTTTGTGAGGGATGGACCAGATAGGGGCTTCTCAATACTTCTGAGCCAAGAATCTCCAGACTACACATAGTCTTGCTCTCTCTCTCTCTAGCTCCGATACCCTATAAAACACTAAATAGTTTATCCGCTTAAATGCTGTTTGTTAAACTATTGTTCAGAAGTACAGTTAAAAGAATGCTCACTTGACTTTTGAGAAATTAAAATACGGTGGCCACTTCTGACAAGTCGAATTTTAGCAGATTCTAAAGTCATTTGTAATAACACCGATGAAAAGTCAACGAAGCAAATAAACAGGGAAGGAAATCAATACAAGTGAAGTACAGATTAACAAGATTGCATCTCATTTCTGAGGGTAATTTTGTCAAATGAACAAAAACATCAAAAAATTGATTAAAACATACATACACACATACACACGTACTTCAATAGGACAAACAAATCATAGATTCCATTTCTAAATTTTTTTGGTTTTTTGGGGTTTTTTTAGCAAAATGAGGTTGAGTTTTCTAGATACCAAACCCTCATCTCCCTGACCACCATCCTGCGCTGGAGACCCGGCACTAAATCCAAAAGCATGGCTTTCAGCCAGATGCGCCCTTCCACCGTAGGAATGTATAACAGAAGGCCATTGACTCTGTTGAAGATATTAGTATCACAATTCAGATAAAACTATGAGACCTGTCAAAAAGCTGTGCGTACAACCCTCAGGTTTGAAACTTACTAGTCTAGGGAAGACACTTCATAAAATAATGTTTAACAGCGCCTAAGGTTGCTCAGGAAGCATCACGTGAGGGGGAACAGAAGTCATCTAGAGGAGTCTATGGGGTTCCCCTGGCCTCCCCTCTTCACACTACCGGTGAGGACTGACGCCCAAAGTCAACTCCCAACACAGGCATGTTGCAGACGAACACTCGTCCCTGTCCTTATGATTGCCTGCTTTTCCCTCCTGACCCTTCGGCACCCTAAAGTATCCAGTTACACAGCTTCAGCGGTGTTGAGAGAAGAAAACAACTCAGTGGTTACATTAGCTTTCCCAAGCTGATACGGCAGCCGCACTTGTGTAAAGGAGTGGATGCGGTAATGGAAAATCATCACAGCCTGAGAAACGGCAGATGTTCAGGCAGGAGACTCCTTCAAGTTCTCTGTCTCACCTAAGTTTCCTGCAGTAAGTGGGCCAAAGACAGTCTAAGGACCACAGCCCAGCAATATTTATAGTAGCGCAGAATGGTGTCACGCAGATCCTAGCTTTGGTAGTTATGAGTGTGTTTATGTGGGAGAGAGTTTGGAATACTGGAAAGTGGCCCATGAGAGGATGGGAGGGGGGTGGCGATTCAGGATAGGGGTGGGGAGGGTAGAACACATGTGGTATGAGAGTGGAAGTAAGGATTCTGGTAAGGGGGTGGGGCTACAAGCAGGGACAGGGGCAGAAAAACGGGGAGACTAGAAAAGGAGGAGAAGATGAACAGTATGCACCAAACTAAATATGTGTGGAAATGCCACTAAGAAATCTTTTGTGTGCTAATTTAACAAATACACTTCAAAGGAAAAAATTAAATTAAAAATACACACAACAGCCTCATTGAACACACACACCTCAAATACAATGCCAAAGCAGACTGTCACATATGCATGTGACCTTCAACAGAAAAATCACACCTTCCCCACACACCAAGAACTACAAACCACTCTCCTCTCCCTTGCTTCCCTAGAAGTCCACTAGCCCAATCTGAATCTTCTCAGCAATGGATTCGAGCACCTAGAGTTCAAAGCTGCCACTTAGGACACAGTGAATGCTAGGGACATACCATCCTATTGCTTTTAATTTCCAAGTCATTTAGTTTGTTCTACCAAAGGACAGGGAAGGAAAAGAGAAACAGTTTGATGCTTTTAAATCCCCATTCATCCTGGCCATCTAATACAAAATAGCCCTGTAACTTTTTGTGTAGCATGGCCTCTAATCAAGCAGCCCTTTCACTGTAGTACGAACCAGTGTCTAGCTTTCCAATACATCAGTAAACTGAATAATACCTCAATGTTTACTTCCTGACGAAACACAAAATGTTTGGCCACAGATCCAGACCAGCACCACGTCCAAGAGACCAGCTCTCATTGCAAAGCACAGGCTGCCACCTACTGGCCATGAGCCTTCTAGCACCGCACAGGGCTGCTTCCCAGAACAGGAAAGCAGGGGTTTCCTGGGGATCTTGGTCTGCGTCCTCTTGCAGTGAAAAAACGCTGCAGCCAAAAGTAACTTGGAGAGGAAAGGATTTATTTCACCTTATAGCTTAAAGTTCCTCCTGAAGAGAAGTCAGGGCAGGAACCTGGATGCAGGAACTGAAGCAGAGACCACGAAGTAAAGCTCTTGAGTGGCTTGCTCTCCATGACTTGCTTTCTTACACAATTCAGGACCACTTGCCCAGGGATGGTACCGCCTACAACCGGCTTAGCCCTCCCACATTGATCATTAATCAAGAAAATGCCCCACAGGTATGTCCACAGGCCAGCCCGAGGAGGGCACTTTCTCAATCCAGATTGCCTTTACTCAGAGGACTCTAGCTGGTGTCAAGGTGACAAGAAAGCAGGCAACACCACCAGCTCTTACTCAACACAGTGTCTTCAACTATATTATTACATTTTTAAGCTCTTATAAATTATTTTAGCTTTCTAAAATAATGGTAAACAGTCATACTTATGTGAAACTAAGAAAAAAAATCCTGGATTATACTAAGAAGAGCAGGGATTTTTTTTTTAAGTATTTGATTTTTTTTCTTTTTTCTTTTTTTGTGCCATGAATCATACATGAATATTTCTGTGAGAAAAACCTATTTTCATATATATTTCTCTTCACCATCCTCACTACCTTTCAGTTCTGAAAACAGAAGCTTAGTCAGAGAGCAGTAGCTTAACTGTCCATCTTCATCAGAATAGGATCCTTAGAGATTCGAACTCATACTACCAAGTGAAAATCCACAGCAGCTTTTGACACTGGAGCTATGAGTTAATCAGATGCAATGCTGGAGCTAAAGATGTACAGATGAAAAGCCTATTCCTTTGAGAAGAGACAGGTGAGAAATACCAAAAAGAGACAAGTAAGATATAATTCCTAAGATATAAAAGCTACAGTAGCAAAACAGTGAGCCTTCCCGGAGAGTTAGGAATACCACAGACAAACCTGAAAACAAGATGTTGCCTAGGTAACCAGGTGGGGAAAGAAATGCAGGAAATGTACACAAAAATCAACAGGTTAAGAGGTGAAACCTCCTGGAACAGAGAGTAGATATGGTCAGGTAGCCAGCTAATCCTGCTAAAAAAATGTGCATTTTAGAGTGACAGCACTTGCAACAGGTATGGAATGGACCGAGGGAGGTCAGGCCAAGGAATGAGTAATTACTAAGAAGTCAAATTGCCCAGGCATAGAAAATCCAAGACCTGCAATCCAGTGGTAGTACGGAAAAGAGGAACCAAGTTGAAGCTAACTAGGAAGACAAAGTTGTAGGACGGAAGGGACACGAGGAATGAAAAAGAAGAAAGACGCCAGAACCTCCTGGGTCTCTTACTTGAGTAACTAACTGGATGTGATTTAGTCACCAAAACAGGAGTCAAGCCACGAGACTTGGACTCAGTGGAGGCGTGTATTGGGTTTAACTTTGAAATGTTGCATTCTAAATGACTCTGTCAGTTACCATTCTTCTTGCAGTGACAGAGTACCTGAGAAAAGCAACATCAAGAAGGAAGGGTTTGTTTGGACTCCATCTGAGGCGTCCCAGTCCATTACGGTGAGGATGTCATGGCAGCAGGAGCATGAGGAGCACACTGCATGTTAGCCAGGAAGCAGAGAGTAATGAACCCTGGTACTCAGTTCTCTTTCTCCTCTTTTATTCAGTGTGAGACTCTAGCCCATGGAATGGTACTATCCACATACAAGGTGTGTCTTCCCTCCTCCAGAGTTAAACCTCTCTGGAAATGCCCTCCCAGGAGTGCCTGGAAGTTTGTCTCCTAGGTGATTCTAAATCCACTCACGTTGACATTCGAGATAAATCGCCATACTGTGGGACGTTGACAGGAAGACTTAGGGTAGAATAGTGAATCAGATGCAGATGTGCCCAGTGATTATCTCTGGAAATACCTGAGCCACGTTTACTTTCTCCTTTATGTTTTCCTGACTTCTGGAAATAGTCTACAATGCATATGCATTTCTCTGAAATCAAATGTATTAAAAGTTGTCTTTTTCTTCTCTAAAGATCTAAAAGTTTCTAGGAGTCTGAAGTATGGAAGACAGACTTTTAACCAACTTCTTCTGTCTCTCAACAGCTCATAGAACACACAGCCAGGAGGAAGCAGAGGATGGAACCTTGCTATCACCGGGGGGAAAAAAAGAACAGGCTGGATATTCTCAGTTCATCACATGGAACATGGTATCACGTACCTCAGGAACGTTGCAATAGGGAAACACAGTAATTCTGTTAAAGCTCTTAAAGGCCCTCCCTGCCCATCCTGAACACACCTGAGCACTCCAGGGCAGAGGCCACTGTAAGAAGACAAGCAATATCAACTCCTCTTAAGCCTGAATGTCCCTGCTTTGCTCACTTTGAGATTAGGTAAAGATGAAAGAAGAAATAAAACATAAGCATAAGTATACATAAGTATAAGAAATAAAACGATGCCAGGAAGGCATTGTTCACAGTAAGTAGAAACACACTCCTTAGCAAGTCAGAGGGGTAAGAACTGGAGAACCGAAGAACATTCTGATGGTTCTACCTCAGAGTAAGATGACAATGAAAGCAACATGTAGAAAAGAATTATGTGCCATGCAAAAGACGCAGCGCAGCTGTGAAGAAAGCAGCAGGGAGCTACAGGGTGGTGCCTTTAGTACCAACTTAGCCAGGTCACAGTGCTGTTAGGTCAGTGAAACCCAGGTCTAGATACCATTGCAGAGAAAGCTATTAGATAGGAATACCTTTTAAGTCAGTGGCTCTAAATAATGCAGATGACACTTGACAGCATGGAACGGGCTTTCTCGGTCAGCCCAAGGTTTGAAGTCTGAGGCTTCCCGAACAAAACTGAGTTTTGCCTCAAGACTGAATCATAGGAATCCTGCCTGAGTTTCCAGCCTGCCACCTTGCCCTACAGACTGGCCAGTCCCCCACAACCATGCGAACCAATACAGTAATAAAAATTAAATAAATCTCTAGCAACAAAATATACACTCTAACAGAGACAAATGGGCAAAAATCTTAAATTAGAGACAACAGGAATTGATTGGCAAGAGGAAGCCTGAGGTTCTTGGAAAGATGGGACAAACAGTTCGTGTTGTGAACTGTTTCTGTGTTTTTGCAATCTATGATATATAAACTACATTAGAAGATTCTAAAATAGGAACAGATTTGGAGCAATCCAGGCCATTGAATGCAGCAAGATGTTGCCAAAATAAAAGAAACCCAACTAAACAATAATACAGCAATGTGGTGGGCATATTTTTCATTTCAAGATCTTTGAGTAAAGGTTCTTCTGAATGCTGTTTATGTAGCTAATAACTTACCATATTTGTCTCGTAAACCAACAGTGCAGCGGAAGACTCCACCAAAGGCAACATCTTCACCAAATATTACTGAAAAATGATGTTCAAAGAATATATTTAGGAATCCCTAAATTTTAAGTGAAAAAAAAGGAACTTAAATAGATTTGAAATCATACATACCATACTCATGTCTGTGCAATATAAACGTAGTATGTATATATATGCGCATATATATATGCATATATATATATACACACACACATATATATACATACACATGTAAGTATGTATGTGTAAATAAAGTCAACCAAGTTTTAAAAACCTAGGAAGGCAATTATTTATGTATCAGTCACTGAATAAAATCAAGATTAAGCTACAGAGATGGCTCAGCAGTGAAGAACACACACTGAACTTGCAGAGGGACCTAGTTTGATTCCCAGCGCCCACACTGGCAGGTGACTAACAACAGAACGTAACTCTAGCTCCACAGAGATCTGACACCTGCAGCACCTCTGCCTCCATGGCCCTCGCACTCAAATGCACATACTCATAAGCAGACACAGACCCATGGCTAAAAATAAAATTTTAAAAGAAAATAAACATCAAGTTATTTAGAAAGTTGTTTAAAAAATGGGCTATCCTTACACAACCAAATTTTATTCAGTCACAAGTAAAAAATGAAATCATGACATTGGCTGGAAAATAGGTAGAACCAGAAAGCATTGCATCGAGTAAAGAAAACCAGATTCAGAAAGACAAATAACCCTTGCTTTCCCTCATATACAGAACCTAGATTTAAGTGTGTGTGTGTGTGTGTGTGTGTGCGCGCGTGCATGTGTATGTGTGTGCATGTGTGTGTGTGTATGTGTGGATGTGTATGTGTGTACATCTGTGTGTGCGTGTGTGTGTGGTATGTGTGTGGTGTGTGTGTGTGTGCATGTGTATGTGTGTGCATCTGTGTGTGTGTGTGTGGTGTGTGTGCATGCATGTGTATGTGTGTGCATCTGTTTGTGTGTGTGTGTGTGTGTGTGTGGTGTGTTTAACCAGAAAGGGTATCATGAGAGGATTGAAACAGATCCTAAGGGAGGGGAGGGGGAAAGAGTAATAAAATTTGACATGAAAGCAGAATGAGGGACTACCTAAGGGTAGGAAGTAGGAGAGGGAAGGTGGGTGCAGAGGAGACAAATTTGAACAAAGTATGACATCTAACTAGGAAAATACCATAGAAAGCCCACTAATGTATGGCAACTCAAAAACTGATTTAAAAAAATAGTAAAATTACTCTTTCCAAAAATATTAACAAATTCAATGTAAAAACAATCATAAACACATACAAATCGAATCTTCATGCTATATATAAATATCTAAACACAGTGGCATTTCCTGTTTTTTCTATATACTCGACAAGCAGGAATAGTCAACAGGTTATCAATTGGAAACCACCATTTAATAAGCAGACCACACATGCTTTGAAGATCGAGTTAATGAAGATATGCAGGAGAATGTGTCAGAAATGAATGGGATAAGCATGTGTGAATACTGCAAGTAGATCCTTTAGCTTTGATGATTTGCTCAGGTCTCCAATTCTGGAAGGAACAAAGCTGCACATGCGTGAAGGTTACCTGCAGTGGGGTCTTTGGCCAGTGAGTTATCCAAGGCACTTGTTATTGACTGAAAGAGGTTCATTTTCTGAGTCTGCCCTGTGGAAAGTAAAGTTATATTGTATCAAAACTTGTAAATTATGTAAAAAGTAACCAATTTTTAAGAGTCAATTATAACAGGGTTAAAAAGCAAGATAAAAAGAAAGGTACAGAATCTATCACAGGACTTTACCAAATTATTTGCACAGACACCAGACCTATAAAAGATACAAAAGCAGTAAACCTCCAGAGATGGGTGGATAAGGTAAAGCCAATGTATATTAAGCAATGCATTAAAAAAAGAAAACAAATGGAGATACAATCAAATGGTGAAATGTCTATAGATAAAAGCTAAAACTTTCAATAGGAAAGGGGAAGCATAAAGAACACTCGTGACCAGTGGCCTGTGTTAAAACTGCCAACAGCAGCAAATGGCCATAGTCCATGAAACAGTAAGAAAGGCTAAGGATAAACTTTAGCATGCAGAACCATTGGTGCTTGAAGAATACTATAATCTCTTCCCTAAATATGTCTCACTCTATCCTTATTGTCTTATTGCTTAATTAAAATTTCTGCAGACCAATGCCTATTTCCATAAATAGACTTTGGCAGGGAATATATGAGGTAATACAGGGAAGGAACATAGATAGTATGAGATACAGCAAATGCTCAGTGAAAGCCATTAATTGTTAGATCCAGTTTTGTTCAGTGGCCCTCTGAACTTCATTTTTCCAAGTGGCATAGTAAAGCTTTATCTGATAGAATTCCTAATGTTGCAAATTAAGAATAAGCATGACTTTGGAGCTCTGAGCAAGCCAAATGCTAGCCAAGGCCACAACTGCTGGAACTTTAGGTCAACCCCTGTCTAAAGCACAGACAGGCTTCGCATGAGTCTTCTGATAAACAGACCCATTCTGAAGTTAGCACTATCTACTTGCCCCTACTCTGGTCATTGTCCCTCTAATCATCATGTTCTTCAGTCACCTAATGTGACCCAAAGTCAAGGTCTACTTGCCATCATGGGTCATAGCAGCTCCTGCTACTGGCTTCAAACCTCTGACCACGAAGTGTTGGTCACTTCACTCTTTTCTTTTCTTCCTTAGCCCAGCTAGACTCCTCAGTGAGCTCTGATCTCTGCCATTTTTTAGCCTTTCCCCTGTTCTCTATCAGCCTGGCCTCTGATATGCTCCCACTTGATCTCAGATGTCTCTCTGATCACTTCAATACTGCTGCCTGCCCAAGCTTCAGGTCTTAGCAGCACCATATCAGAATACCTTGTTCCCCTCTGTATCCAGAATAATGAATGGTCTGTTTATACTCTTATTTCTGAAGACAATAAGAATTCATTCACAAAGTATCATTCGACCTGCGTCAAAGAATACATAATCACGCCAACTGTCCACAATTACTTTATACAGTATTTTTCTTCAGGCTACATTTGTATCATTTAATAGTTACCTTCCGTAAATTACCTTCCTTTCTCTATCCCATTGGTCTAGTTTGCTTTCATGTTGCTGTGATAAACATCACGACCAAAAAGCAACTTAGAGAGAAAAACATTTACTTAATCTAACAGGTGTTAGTCCACCACTGAAGAGAGTTGGGGTGGGAACCACTGAGGAAAGCTGCTTACTGGCTTGCTCTTTGGCTTCCTTATATAAACCAGGACCACCTGCTCAGCCTTCTGCAGCAATTAGCAATCAAGAAAACACCCACAGGGTGCCTACAGGCCAATTTGATTGAAGTAATCCCCCCTTGACTATGTCGAGCTGACATGAACTATGAGACCTATCTACACTCTCAAAGGTTTCAGTGGTACAAAACATCAGACAACAGTTTAGGATAAAACTTTTTTCCTAATGACAATCACATGATCCTCTCTCCTACTTGATACATGTAATAATAAAGTAATATGTTTGTTTAATATATTAGCATTTTCATAGTTAAGAACCTACAAGACTAAAAACACCTTAACATCTCACAATTTTTTCATTTTAATTGTGCTGACCATTTGAATTTGGTACTGAATGCTCCCAATCCAACACATATGGTAGCCAAGTGCTCCACCACTGAGCTACACTTCCAACCCTCTTGATTCATCTTATCGCACTGCTGTTCAGAAAACTTTTTCTAGAAAAGGATCAAGAACTCACACACTGAAAAAAAAAGAAAAAGAAAAAGAAAAAGAGCCAGGCAGTGGTGGGGCAGGCCTTTAATCCCAGCATTCAGGAGGCAGAGGCAGAGGCAGAGGCAGAGGCAGGCAGATCTCTGTGAGTTCAAGGCCAGCCTGGTCTACAGAGTGGATTCCACAACAGCCAGAGTTACAACAGAGAAACTGTGTCTCGGGGGGAAAAAAAACCATCATTGAGGCAGTTGGATTGTGAGTTTAGGGCCATCCTAGAATGTATCCTTGACACTATAAATAGTTGCCTTATCTTACAGAAAATAACTCACAAGTTATTTATGTTTCAATGTCAGCACACAAATTATATTTTCACTAGGGGGTATTTTACTCAAAGACTGAACAGTTTGGGTTTAGAGATCACTCTTCAGTACTATTACAAGTTATAAATGACAATTTTGATATATCAATATCTACTTTTAGTTCTTTTTCAAGCTGAACCATGATTAATAGGTGGCATAAAAGAAACCTTATTTTTCACTAGTACAACTTTGATAGTTTCCTGTGTGCCTGACCTCAAACCTAAGAACCTCCTGCCTCAGCCTCCAGACACCCCATTCTTCTGGATTTGCCTCCTATTTGCCAGTCATGTACCCTTATCCACCCCTAATACCCATTAAGACATGTCCCAAATGTCTACCTACAATGTAAGATTTGAGAGAACCCAGAACTGGAGACACACACAGTTTGCACTAAAATGTAAGTGAAAGGGCTCAGACATAGCTCAATAATAGAAAGCTTGCCAGGCAAGCATGCTTGGATTCAATCCCCAGCACCAAAAAATAACAAGAACAAAAAAATACAAGAGCCTATAAATCCAACTCTGTGTGTGTGTCTCTCTGTGTGTGTGTGTGTGTGTGTGTGTGTGTGTGTGTGTGTGTGTGCGTGTTGCCTTTGTAAGCCAGATGTCAAGATCCAGTGTTTTCCTTTCCTGCTTTCTCCTTTTTCTGTTTTGATGTGGTTTGCTTTGTTGAGACAGAGTATTATTATGTCTCCCTGGTTGGCCTGGAATCCACTACATAAACCAGCAGGCCTCAGATCTACACACACCAGCTCCACCTTGTTGGGTTTTTTGTTTTTTGTTTTTTGTTTTTTTGTTTTTTGAGACAAGGTCTCTCAATGAACTGAGAGTTTATCAATTGGCTAGACTGACTGGCCAGAGAGCCCTAGGATCCTCCAGGAATTACAGACAATCCCCTGTCACACCCAGTTTTTTAATCCCAGCCCTGGGAAGGCATTAGTAGGCGGATGGATCGCTGAGTTCAAGTCCAACCTTGACAACAGAGTTAGTTCCAGAGCAGCCAAAGTCCTACAAAGCAAACCACATCGTGTCACTCCCCTATAGAAAAAGCCCTACAAAGACCTCTCACCACAGTGGAATCTAATGTACAGGACCATTGTGAGAAACCTGTGAGGTGATATTTATCAAGCAGCCAATGTTCAGAGTTTCCACGTCATGCTGCTATCTACCTCCCCTTTCTCCTACCTACGAGACTTATTCTAGTATCAATAACTACATGGATCATCTCACTAGGTTCCCACAGTACAGATGAAGGCAGTAAAATATACAAAGACTTATGAGCCTGGACAATATCACAGTGCAAGGCTGTCACGGGAGGAATAAAATTCAGTCATGTGCCGGCTGATACCTATAAACCCAGCACTTGGGAGGCTGAGGCAAGAGGACCATTAAGAGTTTAAGGCTAGTTGGAGTTAGATAGCGATTTCCTAGCCAGCCTGGGCTATAGTGTGAGAACTTTTCTTTAAAAGAAGGGAGAAAGAGGATGGAAAGAAGGAAGAGGGGAGGGAAAGGAGAAAGCCGGGAGAGAAAGTAGGGAGGAATGGGGAGTTGTGAAAGCACAAACTCACAGCTCCTGACTTCTGGGGGAAGTCAGGAGCTGCCTAACTTCACACTGCCTGTGGAATGCCAAAATCTCCAAAATGAGACAAAAAGGCAATAACTAATCAAGTTCCTGAATGCTCAAAGGAAACCTGAAGGTGGTCAATTATGTGAGAGGGAAGGGTCAGTCCCTGCTGAGATACACAGGAAGCAGGGTCTTCAACAAAAGCCAAAGCCAAGACGGGTAGAAGCCTGTGTTAAAGCACCCGCGTGGAGTGTGAATAACATGAGAGAGCTCAGGAAATACACTTGGCAGCCAAGCTGAGCCAGTGTCCTTCAGAAGGACCCCTAGCCCCACCTATTACATTTAAATGTCTGAAGACAGAAATTGAATGTCTTTTGGGGTTCAGCTTCTTCATTCTTAAAGCGTGGATAATAATATGATCTCCACCACAATCTGACTCACACCATCATGTTTGGGGCAATATCAAATCCAACGGGGCAAAGAGAATTATCTGGCCTCAAGGGTTCAACTTCGACATGAAGTTGTTTCAAAAGCAGACTAACATTCAGACCGCCTGCCTGACAGTACTGTATCCACCAATACTTTCAAATGATGTTAAAATTTAAGTCTCCTTGCTCCCTCCCTTTCTCCAAAGATAGGCATCTCCCCCCAGAATTCCCTACTTATATCTGAAATCCCAGCGCCTTACCCTCTGCCATGATTAGAATCAACTGTTAACCTGACAAGATCTATAATCACCCAGGAGGTGAGACTCAAGACACACCTGTAAGGGGTCATCTAGTTGAGGTTAATCAAAGCAGGAAGAAGCACCAATTGCATCAACAGTACCAATTCCTGGACTGGGTTTGGACTGCATAAAAAGGGGAGGAGAAGGACTGAGCACCCGCACACCCCACTCAGCTTCCTGGCTGCAGGTGTAATGTGACCAGCCTCAAGCTTCTGCCACCATGATGCCCCCCCACCCACCATGGACAAGAACCTTGAATTGCAAGCCAAGACGCCACCTTCCTTCCTTCCTTAAATGGCTGTTCATCTGGGTACCATATTCCAGAAAAAAGAAAAGTACCGCATTATCCTTTTAGCCTCTCGCTACAAATAAATACATCATCTTCACCCTTCCCAAGCACCCACATATAAAACAGGGACAAACTGGGTCAATATCTCCACAATCACTACCACTCACGAGCACTCCAAGTTCAATTACACCCTCTCTCTCACCAGGGCAATGAGAGTACTCACAGCTAGTCTCTCTCTCAACTATCTCTACACATCCAGGAATCCCTCCCATTAACTTTTTTTAAAACACAAGCACATCTCAAATAACTCACTTCCTAAAAATAAATGGTGGCCTCCCACTGCCCAACAGACTTTGAACCCAAGTGGCACACACCCATCACAGTGTGGGGTACACTCCCCAAACTCTGTCCTGAATTTTAAAGAGTCTATTTACATTTTCATACCCCTTCCTTTTTATTTCCAAATAAACTCACTTTCCATTGCTCAGATCAATACCATGCTTCCTAATCTGACTTTACGCATGATATTCCTGCCTTTATGACACGGAAACAAAGACTATCCCCACAAACAGCCTTGTTCTAGCCCTGATTGAAACTCTCTGAAATACCTCAATCACAGAGGTTTTCTCTGTTGGTACAACCCAGGATGACTCTACATAGGACCTTATATTTATCTTGTTTCTGCCTGAAAAGCAAAGCTCCTGTGGTCTTCGGAGAGATAAGTCCTTGTCAGCGTTCACTGGGCAGCTTAAAAGTCACCTACTCGACTGGCCACCAGTTGAAGACTGCTTGATTCCCATGTGATTTCCATGTGAAATCAAACAATACGAAACAATGAAAAGCACTGGCAGCACATGCGAAGGGCAAAGAGTCAGTACCTTCATTAAGGCTGTAACATGCAAAGTTTTAGCACATAAAGCTATGCGGAAGACTTGAGTCAGACGCAAGGGTTGGAAAGCCGACCCTGCTCTTTACCACTCACGTGGTTATTGTGAGATAACGGACTGCTGTCTATCATAACGCCTGGGTAAAACCAATTACTCAGTAATGGAGGATAGTATTAGCATTGACAGGAGAAAAGACCAAGGTGCAACTCTCAAACTATGGGGGGAAAAAAAAAGGAATACTCAAGTCACAAAAAGAACATAAATCAGTGAGCGAATATGTGGGGAAATATTCCTCAACAGAAGTGGAACAAATGTAAGCACAGGTGCAATGGCTAGTACAAAATCCCAAGGGTGTTTCCTTGTGTCCAGCATTAACCCCTAACACACTCTTAGATACTCTTACACCTAATACACCACGCACTCTTAATGCAGACTGGGTGTAAACCAGGCATTTGAAGTGGGCATTCAAAAACTCCATTACACCATTCTTATTTTTGAGCAAGAACTCTAATCTCTGGGGCTCTACCATAAGTTGGTGGGGAGGTGGGGAGCCATACACATAGACTGTATCTATCTGCATTTTTTATAACACTGTGAAACTATAACAAACGCACGATGGTGTCTATTAATAAAGTTTCCCTTTATTGAGTTAGTACTTCCAAGTTTGCCACACGTGATATTAAATACATTAGTGACATTCTTATTCAGCCCTTAGCTCTCCTCTCCTTTTTAAGCAGCTCCTGTCATTAATCCCTTAATCATAGAGAAACTAAGGCTTTTAGAAGTAATGACTTCAAAGTCTTAGGTGGTGATGGCAAGACCAAACTCGAGACACTGATTCTCACTACTGAATCCTACAGAAGGTTATTGAAACTCTACAGCATTATGGGAATTTTTTTTTCTGATCAATGCAAATTGGACTTGTATTAGAACTACAGTTGTGGAAAATACAGTCAGCTGTATTTTCCTTTATGAGGTTCATCCTTTATGAGGATGAACCTCATAAAGTTTAGCAGCATTTACTATCAGTGGTACAAGTATAACTTTCTTTACTTTTTTCGAAATTACATCTTTTATCTGTAATATGCTTGTACTGTTTTTATAGTAACAACATAGAGATATGACATCACTCAGATTTTAGTAATTTCACAATTGTGGAAGGAAGAATTAAAAAGACCTATGCTCTATTTCTCTGTTACTGGGCCAAAATTTCTTTGCTGTGAAGACAATATTGAAGGCTGAAAGGAAAAAAAAAAAAAGCAACTGCTATTCATTCATCTTTCTATTATCTACTATTTCACAAAACAGGGAAAGCCAATCAGTAAATTATTTCTAACTGCCTTTTATTGCCTTGTGTAGAGTGGCAGTTTTGAAATCCTGCTTTCTAGATTCCAAACCTTGGCGCTACCTGTGTACTCTTGAGTAATCTGTTTCAAGGCTTCAGTTTATCAAACTGCAAAGCAAAAATTAAAACATGACCTACCTCACATGAAGAATGTAAACATCACCAAAGCAAGCTTTTAACAAATATTCAATTGTTGTTCACAAGCAAAGACGTGCTCCCAAAAAAACTACAGCCCCAGCGTAGGAGAAGCTATCAGACATGAAAACTGGACAGGCTTCCTTACTGTTTCCTCATACTCTACAGACAGACCTGAGATCTTAGGCGATTGCACAAAACTTTCAGGAGAAGCAGTGAAAGTGTCGCAAAGGTGGCACAACCAGAGCCTGCCTCATGCACTTCCATTTGCTCTTCCCACCACCTGTATGGATTTCCTCTGTTTGGCCCAGGCAGCAGGGCCCAGCAGGAGCTCAGTACTAGGTTCAAATAGGAAGTCTGGATACTTTCTCATCTCTAGGCAGAACCTGTTTCCTGACCTTGAGAAAATCAAATTCTATCATTTACTTCCTAGGTTTATTCCTTCGGAAGGAAGGGAAAAAAAGAAAAGAAAGAAAGAAGAAGAAAGAAAGAAAGAAAGAAAGAAAGAAAGAAAGAAAGAGAGAGAGAGAGAGAGAGAGAGAGAGGGAGAGGGAGAGGGAGAGGGAGGGAGGAAGGAAGGAAGGAAGGAAGGAAGGAAGGAAGGAAGAAAAGGAAGGAAGGAAGGAAGGGAAGGGAGGGAGGGAGGGAAGAAAGAACAAGTCTTTTACGGTCAGCTGCCTTCAGTCCTGAACAAGGTAACAACATCTAAGGTCTGGGCTGAGAAAGCAGGAATGGAGCTCAGAGAAAAGAAGGCGTTCTTTGGACACTTCTTATGCACCCTTAGACCATCGCAGGAGGCAGGATGCTGTCTCACCTATCTTGAAGGTACCCAGGGGCTGCATTTGAAGGAAGAGTTACCAAGAAAGAGCAAAGAGATCACAGACAGACCTGAGCCAAGGAGGCTCTAGTGCGAGGCAGAGATGGACCCGGGACACAGGAAGATCGGCAGGACACCCAGCCTGCTGCTCCGGCGGCCTGGGAAAGTGGGTAACAACGCGCCGCACAGGGCAACCCCTATACTCTCACCATACTGCAGGGACTCCGGATCTGGCTGGAACGTGAAGTGGGCCACCCACCGCTTCTGGGCCACGTTCTCGCCTCCGGGTTGCAGGAAGCTTTGCACCAGCCCAGCGCAGCGCAGTGAGTACCACCGCCGCCCCGCGCCCGCAGCTCGGAGCCGCAGCAGCTCGCCCGCGCGCCCAGCCACTGCCGCCATCCCGGGCTCTCATGCACCGCAGCCCACTCTGCCTGCAAGGAGGGCGGAGCTGCTGCGCGGCCTCCTCATTGGACGGCCTCGAGGGGCGGGCCCGTGAAAGAGACCAATCGGAGGTGGAAGTTCGGGGGCAGGGATGGAGACGTTGTGACCTCGAGGCAGGCGCAGACGGAAGAGGAGCCAAGCCTCCTATAGCCGGAGGTATGGTCCCTGGAGGTAGAGCCTTCCCTAAATCAGCTGCATGGCGTGCGGTGTCACGCACAGCCACTGGCTGTGTTCTTATCCAGTGTCGTTTTTAAGGTGTCATTTCCCGTATCTTTTTCTTCTTTAAAAGTATACTTCCTGCTCTTTCTTAGTGCTGGGGAAAGAGGGGAGGTAGATCTGGCAGGGAGAGGAGATGGGGGGAACTGGGAGGAGTGAAGGGAGAGTTGAAAGGGTATTAGAATGTATTTTATTATATTAGACAAGAAAAAATTAAAATTTTAATTTTAATTAAAAAAAAAGTCATGCTTCCTCCTGTATTGCTCATAGTCTGTGAGTGCAGGATGGTAAAGGTTAGTGATTGCTCAGACAGGCATTGGTTTCGAGTTTCAGAAAAAATTTAGAATCCCTAGGAAAGCCTTTACTCTTGTTTTGAAGTAATAAATATATAGAGATTTTAAAATTGACTTTGTTTTTCCTGATTTACATAATAGCAAAAAATGGTAAATAGAGATTTCAACTTCAAACCCAGTAGGAATTCTTGCACAGGTGCAGCAAAAATTACCTGGTGGTCTTATTCTATATAACTTTGAAACGTGTAAAAATTGAATAACTAATTTAGATTTAAAATAATCAACTTTATAAATTTTATTTTAAAATATTCAAGTATTTAAAAGTATATCTTCCTTGGCTGTAAGTTGGCAGATAGCCATAAAAATCAAACATGACAGAGACAAACAAGAACGTGTCTCAAATACAGAAAGATTCCAAAGTGGAGGAAGGATTCTGGTGACAGACTGGAAGAGAAGAAGAAAGAGCCAGGAAGGAACATCGCTCTTGTGCTATTTGTGACCTCTTAAAAGATCTTTCTTTGGTTTCATTAAGAAGTGAGGAAATAGAGTAGAAAGGGAATTTTTAATGCTCAGATGGCACACAAAGAAGATAGCTTTAGACAATAACACACTCAAAAGTGATAAGGGGCTTAGAACAAGAGAAACATGCTTTTGAAGGTCAAGACCTGGACCCAGAAGATTAGAAGTCACCAAACAGAGTACAGGGAAAGATGGTCGTCTGAAAAAGGTGAGATGGGTACAAAGTCTCGTAGGCATGAAAGAATGGCGTGCCTTCCAGGGAGAGAAAGGAAATGCCTGTTACTATGTGAGACTCGCCTGCTGCATTGATCTTAATTTGGGGAACTGGAGATTCTTTTCAGGGAATTTGGGAAGTGTCATTTAGAAAGGCTGGGCTATCTTTAAATGCTTCTGGGAAGTGCAAATATTGGAAGTTTCCAGGAATTTCATAATCCCAAAAGAGATGAAGAAAGTGGCTACATTTGAATTTCTGACAGCATGGTACCAAATTCCACAAGATACTTTAATATCCTGCAAAGGGATCACCCTCTTTGCTTGAGCTACTTCTACTTGTGTTTCTGGCACCTCAACCCCTGCGGACATGGAGAATCTGTGAAGATGGAGCCAACAGACAGATCAAAGTTGCTGTTCCCTCTTCAGAATGATTCTTGGATCATTTTCTCCCACAAAACTTCCCTACCTGTGCAGTCTGCTCCAGATGAAACTCATCTTGCTTTTGACCAGTGATCATAGATCACAGAAAGGTAATACTTTCTTTGCAGATGGAACCAGAGGAGTATCACAACTTCATGTTAATATGTCATGCAGAACAGTAAAATTGTTCTTCCATATGTCCAGGAAGGATGCAAATATGGCATCCAGGACAGGGAAACTTAGAGATTTGGCAGTTAAAATAATAAGGAATTTATGTGTGTGTGTGTGTGTGTTTGAATGTGTGTGTGTGTGTGTGTGTGTGTGTGTATGTGTATGTGTATGTGTATGTGTGTATTAAACTCCATATTTAAAAAAAAACAAATTAGTCAATGAAAATGGGCAGAAAAGAGTAAGGTACATGTCTTGACTAGTTTCATGTCAATTCAACACAAGCTAGAGTTATCTGAAAGGAGAAAACCTCAACTGAGAAAATGCTTCCATAAGATGTTTATGTGGGGCATTTTCTTAATTAGTGATTGATGGGGGAGGGCTTAGCCCATTGTGGGTGGTGATATCCCTGGCCTGGTGGGCCTAGGATCAGTAAAAATACAGGCTAAGAAAGCCATGAAGAGCAAGCCAGTAAGCAGCATTCCTCCACGGTCTCTGCATCAGCTCCTGCCTCCAGGTTTCTGCCCTATTTGAGTTCCTGTCCTGACTTCCTTCAGTGATGGTCTATGATGCAGAAGTGTAAGCCAAATAAACCCTTTCCTCTCCATCTTGTTTTCAGCCATGGTGTTTCATCATAGCAATAGTAACCCTGATATGGCTGAGAGAGTAAAGGTACTTGCTGCCAACCCTGATAACACAAGTTCAACGCCTGGATCTTACATGATAAAAGAAGAGAAATGACTCCTGAAAGTTGTCATCTGACCTCCACAGGATGCCATAGAATGTGTGCACGCAAAGGTATCCATGAACACACAAGCATAGATAGATAGATAGATAGATAGATAGATAGATAGATAGATAGATACAAATAAAAAATAAATGAATAAATAAACTTTAATGGGCAGAGAAATCCCATTTATTGCTTGTCCTGATTAGACTTTCTGTAAACTTGACACAAGCCAGGGTCATTTGGGAAGAAGGAACCTCAACTGAGAAAATGCCTCCATTTGATTAGCCTCCACATATGTTAAATAAGTAGGGACATTTTCTTAAATAATTGATGTTAGTGGGCCTGTTTTGAGGTATTCACTAGAGAAGACTGCCTGGACATGGGTTTAACACAATAGAAAGTCTTCATTAGCTGGCCAGTGACTACACTGGGTGTTTGGGATCCCAGGGTAGCCCTGAGCCTTTCTCAGGATGAGCTTTTAAACACACACACAAAAGCGTGTTTTGGGTTGACATACTTCAGTTAACAAGAACAGGTAGCCAGAAGTTGAACTACAGAAGGTAAAAAGAAAGGTTATTACATTTTGAGACTTCCCCAGAACTATATGGACTTTGATGGATTAGACCTTTGTTTTAGTTTTGGCTGGTGGTACTGTCTACGTGCTGAGTCGTACAACCTGAATGGCACTTCCTACATGGAGTCAGTTGTGCTAAGGTCTCTGGGCCTTCTAAGGTCTGGGGCCCTGTTACAGGCACTGTGGGCTGTGCCACCCTTGGGTAAGAGGTCCTGTATAAGAAGTAAGCTGAGAAAGCCAAGAGAAGCCAGCCAGTAAGCAGTGTTCCTCCATGGATTTTGCTTCAATTCCTGCCTCTAAGTTCCAGCCTTGAGTTTCTGCCCTGGCTTTCTTCAGTGATGGGGTGTAACGTGAGAGTTGTAAACTGAAATAAACCCTCTCTTTCCCCAAGTTACTTTTGATCATAGTGTTTTATTACAGAAATAGAAACCAAACTAAGACAGTGTTCATGAGAAAGCAAAATAGCACAGCCACATTGGAAGACAATTTGGTAGTTTCTTACAAAATTAAATATATTCTTACAATAGAATCTATCACCCACATCTCTTGATACTTTCTCAAGTGACTTAGAAACTCATGACAACATGATGGGTGTGGGACTGTCCTAGAGCTAAGAGTGTGGAAGCTGCCTTGGAACCCTGTGTCACCCCTAGTTATGAGAACAGCAGGTGTTCCGCTGCTCCTTGCCATAGCCTGGCCAGCTTCACAGAAGCAAAGAAACTTGGTTTGGTTGATGTTTTGTCTGCCCTGTAGCTGGATGCATAGATTCGCCACATGCAGATGAGGCGGCTCCTGTGCCCCTGTCTCAACCAATGGGTCCCATTCTTGGGGTCAATGACTTCTATCCTGCCTACCCTATAAATGTATCCTAAGGCTGCATTAAAGTTATGACCACCCACGATGCGTTTCTCCTGAGTTTGTGTGACTCACCAGGCTCTACCAAAGACAGGATGGGAATGCAGTAAGAACCGCACTATCCACACCGTGTTCCTGCCTGGCTTTTCCACCTGGGGAGGGCCAGCCACAGGCAACTTTAGCCACTCCACCAGGCAGGAAAGCTGCAGATGTGCTTGTGGGTAAGGATTTCTTTTACAACAGTACCAGGGCCGACCTGGCAAGTCAGACAGTACCTGGATGGAGAGTGGGACTGAAGGGCTTTATGAGGAGAGGGGAAAAGAGACAAGAAGGGAAGGGAATAGACCAGACACACACAGCATCATTGAGCTCAGATGGAATGGAGCTAACATTTAATTTTTCTCTCAATTCTATACCCCTTTCATCAGGGGACTACACGCAGCTGCAGCAGTTACAAGGTTAATGATCACAGATACAATAAAGATTCCAATTAGTGGGTAAAACAATACGTGAGCAGAGCATCCCATTCTCTGAGTTAAACCTAAACCTAGGAGCTTCCATACTGCGGGAGAAGGATGTTTATTCTGGGAGATAACCTGTCTCAGGGAAGCTAGATGCTTGCCCAGGGAAATGGCTTTTCGGGGTGAGGCTAGGTGCTTGCCTGGGACAATAGCTTCTCTGAATGGAGGTGAATGTTTAACCAGAGAAGGAACATTCCTTCAAAGGAATTTGGCTTCCCTGAAACAAGCCGCTTTCAAGCAGTTATTAATCTTTTCATGACTCAGTTTTGCTCAGAAGATCTCCCAATAAAGGAATTAGGCAAGATTAGCCAGAGGCTCACAGCAGAGTCTTGGCCCAGAGTCTGAAGGGCTCACCACACAACAGATGAGGTGTTTTGTTTTGTTTTGTTTTGTTTTTCTTTCATAGTCAGGGACTCCTGTAGCCCAGCCTGACCAGGAACTCACTAGGTAGCCAATGATGACATTGAGCTCAAGTTCTTCCAGCATCTGCCTACCAAGTACTAGGACTATAGGCATGGGCACAGCGTCTGGCTCTGTACAAAATGTTATACCAGCTTTGTTCATGCTTCCCAAACTTGAAAGCAAATGGTAAATTTAATCAGTGACTAGATAAGTGAATTGTAGTTCTTTTAGACAATAGACTACTCAGCACCAAAAGAAGGTTAATGCAAATGAAAAGGACAAGCTGTGACAGCTATTTCATTTGTTAACTGACTACATCTGGAATTAACTAAAACCCACAAAATGGCTGGGAACACCTGTGAGGGATTTTTCCTTAATTAAATCATTTAAAACGGGAAGATCCACTTCTAAATCAGATCTTTGAGGTGAGAAGACACACCTTTTAATCCATATCTTTTGAGGGTCTGAACACCCACCTCTAATCTGAGCCATGCCTGCTGCTGGAAGCCTCTATAAAGAACACGGAAGAAGGAAGCCTTGTTCTTTGCCAGCTTGTTCTTGCCCTCACTAGCAAATCCAATCTTTCACTGGCATTAGAGCGCATTTCTTCGGGATTCCAGCATACACTGAAGACCAGCTGAGACATCCAGCCTCATGGGCTGGCCAACTACTGGATTCTTGGACCTTCCATTCATAGGCAGCCATTGTTGGATTAGCTGGACCATAGCCTGTAAGGCATCCTAATGAATCCTCCTTCTATATACCATATATGTGTGTGTGTGTGTGTGTGTGTGTGTGTGTGTGTATTCTATATATTATATTCTATAAGTTCTGTTACTCTAGAGAACCCTGACTAATACACAAGCCAACTTGAAAAAGCTATGTAACTATGCAATTCCAACTATGTTATATTCTAAAAATAAAAAAAAATGATAAGGCAGTAAAAAATAAATCAGTAGTGTTCAAGGGAAGGGAAGGATGAAAAGGCAGAGCACAGAGGACTTTTAGGACAGTTAAAATATTCTCTATATTATAATCATGAATAAATGTAATTATATATTTTCAAGCCCATGCAGTCTATGACACCAAATCTGGACACTAAGGTAAGTTATGGACTTTGGGTGAGAATGCTGGATCAGAGTGGTTCTTCACTGGTAACAGTGTGCCACTCAAGGGCAGTGTTGATTGTTGGAAAGGCTACATATATGGAGAGAAGCAAATGAGAATTCTCTGTACTCGGTCTTCAATTTCTCTATGAATATAAAGCCATGTTAAAAGACGAAAGATTATACCAAGAAATGAATAGATATTTCTTCATAAGATATGACAGTTGTCATTAAACATTTTAAAATATTGAATATTGTGAATCATGGAAATTCAAAACAGAAAAACGCAATGGGATACCATTTGATATCACTGATGATATCTAAGTTTACCAAGACTCTATGTCCAGTGTTAGTGAGGCTGTGAAGCAATGGAGCTCTGTTACACTCCTGGTAGGAAAGCAAACTGGTGACATTGCTGAGGAAAACAGTTTTATCACCCTCCCAGAACTGTTGAAATACTTACACAATCCATCAGTTCCACTCCTGAGTATTATGTGACAAAAAGAAATGAAAAATACATGCACAATCTGCGAACAGACTTTCATAGCAACATTATTCATAATGGCCAAAGAGCAGAAGTAGTCCAACTGTCTATCAAATCAAACATTGGCAAATGAAATGTGGTATAACCAGAAAGAGAATGTCTAATTATTTGGCAAGAAAAAGAATTGAAGCACATTACATGGATGAGTTGAAAGCACGCCAAGAGAAAGAAGCCAGAGATAAAGACGATAAATCATTCCATCTGTATGAAATGTTACATAAAAGATAATAGACAGAGATAGACTGTACATAACTGGGTCACAGGAAGTGGGAGGGGGTAATAAGAAGTGGTTGTAAATGAGTGTGGAGTTTCTTTAGGGTAATAGAAGCTGTCTTGGTAACTTTTCTATTGCGGTGAAGAGACACCATGATCAAAGCAACTTATAAAGGAAGAAACTTATAAAGTTTACTGGGGGACAGCTTACAGTTTCAGAGGGTTATTCCATGACCATTATGGCCAGGAGCTCAGCAGCAGGCAGGCAAGAGAGGTGCTGGAGCAGTGGCTAAAAGCTCACATCCTTACCTGCAAGCACAAGGCAGAAAGGGAAAGGGTGAAGGAAGGGTTTACTAAGAAAGTTAACTAAGAGAGACAGAAGCTTTTGAAACCACGAAGCCAACCCTCAACGACACACCTCCTCAAACAAGGCCATACAACCTCAACCTTCCCAAGCAGTTCTACCAACTGAACAGCCAAGGATTCAAGTTTCTATGAGCTTCTGGGGGTCATCCTTACTCAAACCACCACAGAAGTGTTCTAAAAACCAAATAACAGTGATAATTGTACAACCTTGGGAATATACTAAAAGCTATGGAACTGCACCATCTATATGGATTAAATTCAGTTTCTCCCCAGCAAAGCTCATGTGGAAATCTAATGCACAGATACAGCAATACTGACAGGATGTGAGAGGTTGATCAGGTTATGGCAGAGTTCTCATGAAAAGATCAATGTCACTGTGGTGAGAAAATCCTTCCTCGGAGGAATGGATCAGTTACCAGGAGAGTGAAAAGTTTACTGGAGGGTGGGTTACAGTTGCAGAGGGTTATACAGGGAGTTGGTGTCCTTCTCGCCTCATCTCTCACCAGGCAAATTCTTAACATACTCACCTGCCCTATTTATTCTCCAAGGATGCTGGAAGCAACATGGGCCCTTTACAAGATGCAAAGCAGATGCTAGTGCAGTGCTCTTGGACCCACATGACAAGAAGTGGGGAGCTCTATCCTATTGCTCCTCATTGGAGGTCTGTGGCAAGATACCATCTTGAGATCTTTTTATTGTTTATGACTGAGCTACACTGATAACAAGAAACAATCACATATCCAGGGGACTGGGAACAACGTTCTATATTCCATGGGTTAAAGCCATGGGAGACAGTTGTGGGGAAGTAGAGGGCCAGTTGCAGAAACACCAGAGAATGTGAGGGTTCAGGAGGGTTGGCAGGAATAGTGACTAGTAGCTAGACTCATCACTTGAAAATAACCTTGGAGCCTGAGTTGGGCATGGCTCATGTTTGTAATCCTGGCAATTAGGAGGCTGAGGCAGAAGAATACCTTAGTTGGAGGCCAGCCTAGGCTACATTGCGGGTTGTTTCTCTCTCCCTCTCGGTCCTTGGGCAGGCCTCGCTTCTTTCCCACCCAAGCAGCTGGACAACCAGCCATGAGGTCCAGCTGCCAGCCACTGGCGGGAAAGAAGCACAGACACACTGAATTCCACGATTGCTGTCAGAGGCAATTAACCAATGCATTGGTTAAAACAGGAAAGCAACTCTGCCAATGGGAGCTGGCCCTCTGAAAGGGGGGGTAGGACTTTAGTGGATCCCTGGCCTCCCCCACATAAATCCAACACCTGCAGACAATACAAAATGCCAAGGCCTAGGCAGCCCTTTTCCCAACAGTGCACAAAACAACTCTTTTATACATAACTAAAAATAAACTTCCACAACAGTACTGTGAAGTCATTCTTTGATAACACGTTATTTTTAAAGGCTTTTATGTTTTTACTTTTTATTGCTCTTCTTACATTTATCTAATTTTGCGTGTACATATTTTTCTTTATTTGGCAACCAGGTTTGTTTTTTTTTTTTTTTTTTTTGTATCTGCTGTCCTTTCCGTTCTTCACAACACCTTCTCCATTCCTCTTTTTACTTTCAGTTACTTCCATTTTCCGTTCTCTTCCCTGCCCCCACTTCCTTCTCATTCTTCACTTATTTACCAGTCCTACTTTTACCCTACATAATCTTTATTGTGATGGCGCACTGGCATACCTTTGCCATTCCTCTTCCAGTGATCACTGGCTGTGTGTGAGCTGGCTTGAGTCAATTTTAATCATATTTCTATATTGTGTTTGCTGTGATGTTCTGCTACCTCACTCGTTTGTTTTCTCCTCTCTGGGTATTATTACTGGGAACTGGGCTCTCAAGAGCAGACTACTTACTAAGAATATCCTGAATCAAACCAGAAGAGAATCAAAATCAATAGATGGCTACATTGCACACAAAAACATAAGAGAGTGAAAAAAAGTCAGCACGATGCCCAAAGAGGTCATGACCCCTCCATTCCTGCATCCAAAGATATTAAAGTTATAGAAGCATGAGGACTCACTATGTGCTTCTAAAACACTGACTTCAAAAGTGAAACGAATAGAGGAGTGATGTGAAAGAAAGTGAGCAATGAAGAAGAGAAGCCAGGAACCTGGGTAAGAAACTCAGCAAGAAAATCGAGATGGGTGAACAGGAATGTTGAAAATAAAATCTTGATTAACTAATGAAAGGGCTAGAAAGCATCCCCAGTAGACTAGAGAAAGCAGAAGACAGAACACCATGTATGAAAGACAAGCTTGAAGAAACTTGACACTCAAACATCAATGCAAAAAAAAAAAAAAATTAAGCCAGTATGACCACATAATCCAAATGTTCTAGGGTATGACCAAACAACCAAACCTAAGAATCCACAGGATAGAAGAAAGAGAAGAGATTATCACTAAAAGCATAAAAAATGTATTCAATAAAGACAGAAGAAAATTCCCAAAATCTAGAGAAAGAAACAATCATCCAAATACAAGAAGCATTTGTTACCCCAAAAAGACATGACCAGAGAACAATGTCTCTGTGACACATCACAGTCAAAAATGCCAAAAACGTAAAACTAGTAGATCAAATTAAACAGAGAAAGACACTAGTGCACCTCCAAAGACAGAATCACATCAGATCTCTGATCAACAATCCTAAAGACCATCAATGCATGAAATGATACATTTGAAGCCCTGAAAGTGAATAACTGTCAGCCAAGATCCAGCAAGGTCAGCTTTGAAATTGACAGAATAAATAAGAAAAAGCAAATTCTCACTCAGCTTAAATAATGTCTAATTGACATTCTGCCTTAAGAAGTAAAAATTATCCACCAATAACAGCAGCCAAGCAAAGCCTGGCACAATAGCATGCACCTCACCTACAACTCCAGCTAATGAGAGGCCAACGTAGAAGGAACACAAGTTTAAAGCCAGACTGGGCTACACAGTTAGACCCTGAAGACTAAATAAATAAAGAATAGGGTGGATGAGCAACATTGGGGAAGCCTCTTAGGAGAGTTTATCTATTAGGTCCTACTAATTTTTGGTTGCTTTTGTTGTTGCTGTTTGATTTTTTTTTGTCTTTATCATTTTAATAATTTGAGTCTTCTGTTGATTATATGCATCGGGAGCTTCGCTTGTGCTAGGTGCTGGGTTTTGCCAATGTAGTTTTAAGCTAGCCCATGCACCTGAGCCATCTATGCTACCCCACCTATAAGAGTTTCCACCAGCACCACCCTTCCCACGCTTCTCAGAACCTCTCTGCATTCTCACGTCAGATGAATGGTGGACAGAGCCTGCAGAGAGAAGCCATAAGGGCATTCACTGCAGAGGTGCTGTCCTTCAAAGTGGTCTTTTATGCAGTTGGTTGCTTAGCCTGTCAATAGATTTATAGGCAAAGTGGTGGTAGGGGGCGTTCATATCCAAATAGTAGCTTCTACCTAGGTCTATGATAACTGTTTCAGAGAGACATGTTAATTTGTAAAAAGACATGCCAGTGGGCAATGGTGATTCTAGTGACAATTTGTGAGTAATGCCAAATTTATAAGATTTTAATTAAAATGAGTATTTATACAATCATTAATATTGAAATCAAATGACTTTTTTTTTTTTTTTTAGATTACTTGCCAACCAAGGTGACTACACCCAGCAAGGTCAACTTTAAAATCAACATCTTATTTTTTCCTGTTTTTACCTCTTACCTGTTGACTTCATTTGAACTAGAGATCTTGTGAAGGTGATAAGAAGACCTTGTGGGGACCAGTGTAGAAAAGGAAGAAAGAACGCAGGGCCAAGGAAGCCATGGTCACCTGTAGTGACTCCTGACAACTTCCCCAGAGTTTGTAAAGCCACCCCAAGACAACAGTGAAGAGCGGTTCCCAACCATTACTTCACATTAGATGCCATACAATATCCATGCCCCATGTGGTATAAACATTAACAATACAAATAGCTCCCTCCTTTTTAAAAATATTTTGCACCATTGGTAGTTGAACCAAGGCCCTTGGGAATGCCAGGCAAATGCTCTACCACTAAATTCTATTCCCCCTACTCTTCAGCACTTGAGCAGATTGTTTCCTCCACCACCTGATATCAGCCGTGGCAGTGAGATTTGCCAATGAATCTGAAGTTAAGGTTAATACAGCTACTGCTGGATAAACATGTAAAAGCCAGGGGACACTGCCCTGTGTTCTCCTCCTCTGCATCTGATAAGAAAATAGGATCAAAGAAACTCATCGACTAATCTCAGCTTAGGTGGAATAAAGCTTTCCAGTAAGTGTTTTTCAGCTTCTAAAACCTGTGCTGCATTCCGATTTAATTTTGCAAAGTAATCCCTAAGAACGTTGTTCAAATATTAGATGACCTAGGCCTCTCAGTGAGAAATTCTTATTTTGTGGGTCCAACGTAGAGAAGCATATTTTCAACAAGCTTCCCCAACCCAGTGTCCTTTATATGGTCCACATCTTACAGACAAACAGACAAATCCCTTAAGTCTTTACACACACTATATTACACTCTCCATGTAGGAAAGAATGGCCACTACCTTCCTGACTCACTCTTAACATGTGAGATTACTGAGTCACAACTATTGAAATAATCTCTCCTAAATTAATGACTTCTGAATATAGGTGAACAACATAATTTAAAGAAATAAACAACCTCATAAAGAACAGAAGTGAGAGCACCTCCAGAGATGCAGATGTGTTAGAGAATAGTAAAAACCCCTCCATGAATTAATTTCAACTATCTTATCTCTTTTTGAGTGATTCCAGTGAAGATTCAGTTCCTGGGAGAAGACCTGGCTCTCCTTGATTGCCATGTACCCACTGTGGAAAAGAGCATTTTATTGGCAAAGACTATATACAAAGTGAAAAAATTGCCCAAGAATAAATCAGAGAACTGCTTCCCACCTAAGGGGCAACTGGTGATTGGCAGACGGAACAGCCATGCAGTCTCCCTGCCAAGAGACACCTGTACAACCCAAAGTGAAAGTCTTTCCTTTGACACTTCGACATGGACTGCAACCTTGTCACTAGTGAGCTACTTTTATATCCTTCTATCTAGAGATGGTGACTTCCCAAATCTGAATCAGCTACATATTCTATTTAAAGATATTTTTTAAGTTTTTAATCATGTGTATATCTGTGAGTCTGTGTGTAGGTATGTACAGTTGATAGTACAGAGAGGAGCCCAAAGAGTCCAGAGAGAACATCAGATCCCCTGAAGCTGAATTTATAAGTATCTGTAAGTCACCTGATGGAGGCAGTGGGGTCCATACACAGACACTAAGAGCATCTGGAAGGAGCTTTGTTTAAAAGAAGGGTAAAATGAGTAGTCTCATATCTGTGGAATAAACTAAGTTCATGCTTTAAAACGTCACAGCAATTCTTGAAAAACCCTCTAAGCTCAGGTGGCTTTGTTAGTAAATTCTGACAAAAATTTAGGGAGAAAACAGTGCCAATTCTATTTTCAAAACTTCAAGAAGTCCGGGATTAGTGGCACATCTCTGTGATCCTAGTTAGTACTCAGGATGAGGAAGCAGGAGCATCATGAGGTGAAAGATATTTTGGGGCTATTTGATGAGTTCAAGGCTAGCCCAGAATACCAAGTAAGACCCTTTTTAGGAAGCATAAAATAATATTTGCTGACTCATTTTATGATGATAAATTACTCAGATATTAAAAATCATGTAACACATTCTAAAAATAAAAACTAAGAAATTTTCTCATAAGTATAGATATAAAACTCCCTGATAAAACTCTAAGAAATATAATAAAGCAATATATAAATATAATTTTATGACTAAATAAGGTTAATCATGAAAAATACAAGTTTGTTTAACATTTTTATTTAGTCAATCTGTTTAGCAATATTAATATAATGAAAATCATGAATAGAAAAGGAAATAAATGACTAAGAAACAAATTGTAAAGATAGATTTAAAAAAAATAAAGATCTCAAAATGCTAAGTATGGGAGACTAACTTTAGATTTAAAGAAAAGAAAGTAAGAAAATAGGAAAAAAAACATTTACAGACAGGAAGATGATCAGCCTGAGTTTGTAGCCAGCCTGGATTACCAAGTAACACCCCACCACCACGCCCCAAAACAGCACAGTATGGGCCGGAGAGAGATGGCTCAACAGTTGAGTCAGGCTTCTCTTTCGGAGCATCCAAGTTTGGTGTTCAGCACCCTCAGCGGGCAGCTGCCAACCACCTGTAACTGCAGCTCCAGGATCTAATGCCCTGTATCCTCCTCAGGCACCTGCACATATATGCGCACACACAGGCAGATACACAAACACATACATAAAACAACAACGAAAGAGAAATACAAAGGAAAACACAGAGTCATATGCTACACAATGAAGTTTCAGTTTTTGAGACGTCAGTGGTCCTCTGAGACAATAACAGGGCTGAGAATTTTCTACTGCTTAATGATGTCAGTCTTCGTCCTGTTGCAGCATACCACCTTATTTACATGTTTGTGGTGATGCTATGTAAACAAACCAACAGCTATAGATAAAATTATAACAATACAATCGTACACAGCACGTAATTCTTTATAGTGATAATAAACAACTGTGCACTTAGGATATTATACTTTTTAATCACTGTGGACTATACTTCTCCTACTCATACAAGGTTTTCTGTATAACAGTACACAGTGCCATGCCAACAACACACATCTTTACTGTACTGAGGCCACACCAAATGACTGACCTACACCATCTAGGTTTGTATACACACATTCTACACTGTTCACACAATGCTGGAACTCTCTAGTGATCAATTTCTCCAAATGTATCCTAGCCGTTAAGCAGCATGAAACTATAACATACAGACAATAACTATAAGAAACGTAAAATGACTGTACCAATCCCAGAAAAGGTAAACCACGTAACTAAAAGTTACAACACACGAAGAGGGATGATATATAACAACATAGTGGTCAATCCATCTGAAAATATAATAGCCATAAGCATTCATGCACCTAACAACAGAACACCAAAATATATGAAGTAAATACTTCCAGAAATGGAGGATATATAGGTATTTTAACAGCAATGTTAGAACCTCTACTACTCTACCTTCAATAATGGATAGAAGAATTGGGCAAAAGATCAGCATGGAAATTGAAGACGAAGATAACTACACACCAGCTAGACCCTTTAGATATTTACAAAACACTCTGCTTCACAACAATAGAGTATAGATGAGGGACAATCTCTAAGATATATTATGTGTTAGGCCACAAAACAAGAGTTACTACATTCAAAATAATTAATAATATAAAGCATGTCTTCTGAACTTATAACTTAATAACAGAAAGGACTTTGAGGAACTCAAGAGTATATAAAATTAAACAACACACTCCTAAATAATGAATGGCTGAGAAAGAAAATTTTTAAAAAATGAAATTAGAGAATATTTTGTGATGAAGGAAAATAAAGACACCTTTTTAAACTCATGGGATTTTAAACTCAGCAAAATAATATTAAGAAGGAAATGTATGGCTGAAAATGTCCACTTTAAAAAATAATCTGAAAGCAATCTCTTGAATCCCTGTTTTAGAACTAGGGGGAGCCAGGTGTTGGCGGCACATGCCTTTAATCCCAGCACACAGCGGGGCCAGAGACAGGTGGATCTCTGTGAGTTCAAGGCCAGCCTGGTCTACAGCATGAGTTACAGGACAGTCAGAGTTACCATAGAGAAACCCTGTCAAAAAAAAAAAAGAACAAAAATAGGGGAAAGAAGAGAAAACTAACCATAAAGGGAACAGAAGGAAGGAACTAGTAAAGATTAGAGTGGAAATTATTGAAAGAAAATAAAAGCCAATGAAAGCCAAAGGTAACTTCTTTGAAAATATATTTAAAAAAAAAACTTTCACTGGATGAGATGAGGGTGCCAAATTACTAGAATCATAAAAGAAAGAAAATGACACCAAACACAAGGTGATAGGTCTGGCAAGAGGACTCAGCAGGTAAAGGTGCTTGCCAGACAAGCCTGAAGACCCAAGTGTGACCCTGGAACCCACAGTCATGGTGGAGGGAAAGACTCCACTCCACTAAGTTGTCCTATAACCTGCCCCAGACACTCGGGCATGCACACACACAATGAATAAAGAAGAAGAACAACAATAATAATCTCTAAAAAATGTATATACAATAGAAGGATCGAGAACAATCAATAGTTGGACAAGTGTAGACGCTATCATCTTATTTTCCTTTCTTAATAGTAAAAGACAGATAACTGTTTTATGGGAAATTTATAACGTTGTGTTGTGGGGGTTCTAAATGTAGACTGAGTATGTGCCAGTGTTGTAACAGGTGGCGTGTAAGTGCAATCTACACTGTTTAAAGGCTCTCATTGTTCGTGTGAAGTGGTAAGACACAAGATCTAATTAGATGATAGTGATACGTCAAGAATGAGGATCGCCATCCCTAGAGCAACCCCAAAGACCTTTCAAGGAGGAACAGATATAAAGGCAATAGAGAAATTAAAATATAACATTTGTTAACTCTCAAAGAAAGCGACTGTATTAAAACACTGTTGATAAGATGGCTATATTGGATGAATCGTAGTACAAAAAAAAAATGCTGCACAAATTATCTAGAGGAGATTATTACCATATAGAGGCAGTGAGAGATTACTGTCTCACTGTTGCTTTTTCTGGTTGTGTGACCTTGAGTATATGCTTTAACTCACTGAGTCTTATGGGAGAGCATTACAACCTATCTAGACAGATACCATGATGATAATATCATATTATACTACCTAAGTTACTGAAACACAGTCATCTCTCAATAAGTATTTATTGAACTAGTTCATTAACATACAAACAGATACAACAGGTTTTTATATGTGCCTGGCCTGCGGGGGGGGGGGGGGTGGGGGTAGAAGCCTAGAAAACATTAACTATGTTTTTATTTTTTACTAAAACACCACAAGTATAAGCCAGGCACAGTTGTCCTTGTCTATGATCTTAGCACTTGGGAGGCAGAGAAGCACAAAATCCAGCTACAGTGACATTGCCTGTCTCAAAAGAAAAAAAAAAAAAAAAAAAAAAAAACCCTCTTGATTATAGGTTGTAGTGACTTGCAGAAGACGCCAGGTGGCATCAGATAATAAAAGTTATTAGCACTTTGTATTATAAATTGCTAACTACATACAGCAATGTTGGGATTTAAATTTACTAAGTCAGTGTACAAATTTAAAATGTTTTTTTATTAATTCACCATCAATTCCATATCGTGTACCTACCTTTTCCTCCATCAAGCAAAAATATACCAGGGCCCACACAGTACAGGCTATTTTATTCTCTGTTCACCTCTCCAAGCAAGTAGGTATTAATCAGTTAGTCGATGAGAAAAAACTAAAGCTTAAGGTCAAAACTAGGACTATTTTTTTTTTTTGATGAGGATGTTAAGACACAGGTATCCTCTGTTCCCACACATCATACCTGGACACTCAGAGCTATCTCAAAGTTAGTTCCCTTTGTGTACCAGAGTAATCAGTGACATGTGTTCTCTCTGATCCAAGGCAACTCTGTGTGGCAGAGTTGCTTTCTTGGGGACATATATCCTTAAGGTGCACTCTGGATTCAAACCCACGTAGTTTGAAATCAATGCCTGACTTGTTATCCATGTAGATTCTCATGTGAACTCAATGAAGTGGCATGGGCTACTATACGTTCAGACAGGACAGAAAGGAAAATTCAGAAGCGGCCCATAGCGTAAGTAAGAAGTGACAGGCAGTATTACAAATCACTGAGGATGAATGACTTTCACGGAAAGTCTTTCCGTGACTTTGTCGTGACAGCATACTTACTTCAGACCACATACCAAGCTCCAATTTGTCCAAATTTCTTTTTTATTTTCTATAGTAAAATAATATTTACCAATATTTCTATATGTGCCCTTATCTTTGCTCACATCTTAAACATATCCTCCCAGCTCCTCCCTCAATCTCTACCTGACCATCTCCTCAATATACCTCCCCTCCCACTTACAGCCCCTCCTTAGGCCTGCTTTTAACAATCTACTGGGTCCAGCCAGAGTAGGGTTATCTACTGGTACTTGGGCAACCTGTTAGAGGTCACTCCTCAGTGAAAATTGACTCACCTTCCTTTGGCAGCCATTGGACCTGTAGCCCCCCCAGTCAGGGGTAGAGCCTTCTTCCAAATTTAAATCCCAACATTTCTGTATGCAGTTAGCAATTTATACTACAATCGCCTCCTGGAGAGGATTACAAAGTGCTTTATGCTGGAACTTAAAACTAGCTGAATCTAGAGCAAGGTAATCACGGCTTTGTGAGCTCACAGTGTTTCACAGCACCCCTCTGCATTCTCTGCCTTTTATGTTCTTTCTGCTCACTCTTCTGAGATGTTCCCTGAGCTTTGAGGTGTGTCATATAGATAGATGTCCCATCTATGGCTAAACACTCACACAATCATTTATTTTCAGCACTTTGAACAGTTCTAAACCTCTGCATTAATCACCACCCACTTATTTAAGAAACTTCTCTGACCAAAGTTGAGAGTTGCACACATCTATGGATGAAAACATAGATATTTAGAAAGCAGTTTGGCAACATGACCATTTAGTAGAACATCAAAAGGTTTCACCCTTGGGCCTATGACTTCCCAAGACTGTGTTTTTTGACCATGTTTACAGCTCTAGGCATGAATTCTCTCCTGTGGAGCAGGCCTCAAATCCAATCAAGAGAACAGTTGGTTAACTGTTAACCCCATTAATAAGCTTGCCACTATTGTACCAGTGAGTACATCTTGCCTGGCAGGTTAGTATTATAGCATTCATTAATGCTATAATAGTTATATTATATATATTATATTATATCATATTATACTATGATATAATATTAATACTGTTTAAGATCAACGATGTCTTTGTTCCCCTATCAGACTTCAGAGCACCTTCCAACTCTAAGAAAGCCAGCCAATAGGGAGAGAGTCTTCCGGTCAGTCAGAGTTTTTTTTCTATGTCCTATACCCAATTCACTCTCAACTTAAATTTCCACTTCCAATTACTCACACAGCTGGCTTCTTTTCCTTGATGTTGCTTTGTTTTGTTTTTAAGGCAAGGTGTCACTAGGTAGCCCAGGCTTGTCTTGAACACACAGACCTCCTGCCTCAACCTCAGGAGCGCCAATATTAAAGGCGTGTGCGAGCAAGCCTTGCCAGCTGGCTTCTTATTCGTGTTTATCAGCTGTTATCTAACAACTCAGCCTTATCTAACCCATAATCAAGTAGGAGAAAGATCTCCGAACTAGATCCTCCACAACGCAGTCCAAATTATGACCTCAGAGATTTCAAACTTTGGGGAACTCGGTTCATTTTCTCATCACCGAATGATGTTGATTTGGATGCTGTAGGGTTCAAACTTCAAGACTCTCCTTTTACGATCACTTCTCCTTCGCTGCTGTTAGTTAAAGGTAATAATAAATAACCACCTTTTCTTCTCCTGACCTCATAAGAAGGCTTTTCCCTTTCATTTTGAATAAAATATGTAAAATACCGAAACCAGTCCAGCCGTCATCTAATTTATTCTGTGCAGCATTTTCAGACAAATCATCCAAATTCTGTGCTCTTGTAGGGATTGCGGCAAGTAATCATGAATCCTGAAGTCTAAAGCCTGTTACTTTACCTACATGAACGTGGGGGGAAATTTCTTCTTTTGCCACTATGTTGGAAATCTTTGTCCACGATATGGCATGGATGGATGATCCCTTCCTACGTCAATTCAAGTCTCAAAGATTTTAACTAGCATAAACCCTCTTAGCGAGCAACTGCCCCTAAATGACTAGTGAAGTTGCCATCCCCCATGGCTTTCTATTCTGTCTGACAAAACATCCCTCCAGCTAATTTAACACTTTCTTCCTTACTTTATCTGCAAGGTATCTCCATTCTCAACTGGGCTTCTCCAGCTGCTGTTTCCTGTAGGAGATCCAGCATAAACCGCACAACTCCCCGAAGCCCTCTGGATTTTTCCAGAGAGAACTTACAGCACACTCAGGTGTAGGTAGAGAACCTATTTGTCATATTCTCACCTAAGCCATTGCCCATTGGCTGACTGTATCTCTTCTCACTCTCCTAGGAGGCATTTATTTTTTAATGAGTTCTAGACAATGGGCAAATGTATGTGAAAGGGATGCATGTTATTTCCAGGCCAAACTCCCTTCTTTTTTCTTACTCTGTTGTAGCAACTTGGCAGCTGTGTGCCTAGATGTCTGTTTCACAGCATCAGTGACAGAAAAGACATAGAGGACTGCTTGATTGAGCAAGTGAGATGTTACCACAGCACAGCTTGGCCCAGTCTGACTTACTTGCAGAAAGAAGGATGAAGGTCACATGGTCAACTGCTATTTCCCCAGCTGCACACAGAGACTGATGGAAGCATGGTGCTACTATAGTTCATAGAGTTATAATGTAAAAGTGGTTAAGGTATAGAATCATTTAATTTATTGCTACATATTGTACTATCTTATAGACTGTATTGCATGTCATTATTATTATTTTAAATAAATAGAATGTATTTTTTTCCTGCCTGTTTGTGGATGCTTTTTAAAGGCCCCTCCCAAATGAAGCAAAAAAACAAACAAACAAACAAACAAAAAATCCACCCAGCTTTTGAATTTAATGCTTAGACTATGCAGCTAAAGGCGGCTGAGATCGAGTCTCAAGACCCACAGTACACTGCTGCACTTTGTCTCTCTCCTTACTAGTTGTTGCATTTCATGTCATTTTTACTACTTTCTAATAACTTAAAGGACTTAAAAACTGAGCTTCTGAGAGTTCAGGTAACATTCTTGAAGTTATATCTATATTTTATAAAGATTAATATAAAGCAATGGTAAGCTTGAGAATGTTAGAACTACTTTAGCTTTCTCTGTACAGTGGCTTAAAATTTTGATTTCTTTTAAAATTGCCTTATGAAGAATGTCAGTAATATCCAAAATGTAGACTAGTATATAGACATACACGAATATTCACTTATCCACCACCAAGATTCTGCGATCAATAGGATTTTGCCCAATTGCTTAATACCCTTTTGTGGTTGTTACTGTTGCTCAAATATTCATATACAGGGACTTCTTTTATTATTGTCGCCTACATCAAAGCTTATTACACTTATTATTATTATTACACTACATCAAAGCTTATTATACACTCACATTTTTTACAGAGCTCTTTAAAATATGTTTCCATGTATCTACATTTGTCATTGTTTCACTAAAAGTGATCAATTTATAAAGTGATCTTCTTTAAATTAAAATAGAAAAAAAGGGTAATTATTGTTGGGCAAATCACTTTGTTATGCTATACAGTATCCTCTTAGGAAACACAGAGTAGCCTTAAATTCAACACAGTGGTGGTTATATGTTTAATTTCCCAGTCAGCATCCAGATGGATGGGGACACAGATCCGTCAGCCAGTCAGCTCTGTCTCCAAACAAAAGCACCTTCCCCTGGAGTAAAAGGCTATCTCTGCTCCTTCCCACTAAAGCCTCGTCCTTTCAACCCTTCCTTCCACTCAGAGTCTCTGCAATGTCTACGGCAGCATGCTCTTCCTTCTCAAAGTTGCCTTAAGATGGGTGGAAAGTGTGGAAGGGGCTGCCCGGTCCCGAGATGGCTAGGAGTCCCCATACCTTCACACCCGCAGAAGCTGCCTTTGGCTTCATTTATTGTCATTTGTATGTTTTGTTGCATGTTTTTTTGTTTGTTTGTTTGGTTTGGTTTGGTTTGGTTTGGTTTTGGTTTTGGTTTTGGTTTTTTGAGACAAGATTTCTCTGCTGTTACTCTGGCTGTCCTGGAACTCACTCTATAGAACAGGGTGACCTCAAACTCAAGTTCTGCCTCCCAAGTGCTGTGATTAAAGGCACACATCACCCCCTCCCAGCTTTGTTACATGTTTTCTGTTCACATGGAAAAGAGAGTTAGGAAGTAGCAGGGGATTTGGACCTGTGACATCAGAACCATGCTTGGGTCCGGACAGTGCTCCTTCATATGACAAGTTGCAGATACTTCATCAAAGTGTGTGGGACCAGACTATGTTGGGAGTTCAGATTTTTTAATATTTGTGTATACATAATGTATCTAGAGTGAAGCCAAAGACTAAACACTCACACTCTAAACACAAAATTCATTTATGTTTCTTACATATCCTAGACACAAAGTCTGAAACTACTTCATACACTATCTTTTCATACTTTTGTGCATGGAATGAAGTCTTGGCATGTGGGATTTTTCGCTTGCAGCAATCATGTTGACATTCAAAGTTTCAGACTTTGGACCACTTCTGATTCCAAAAACCAGGTGAGGGATGCTCATCCTGTACTTACAACCCTTGCTAGATAATTAAGCAAACACTGACCTGATAAGAATAAGCTGTGCCTTAAGAGCAAATCCTGGGCAAATCATACATCCCAAGTTTGTGTTTCCTCATCTAGAAGATGGGGATGTGACTTCTTCATTCACATTAGTATTAGCATTGCAAGGACTAAGACAGCAGTTCTCAACCTGTGGGTCGTGACCCCCTTGGAGGTTGGACAATCCTTTCACAGGAGTCACCTAAAACCATCTTCGTATCAGATATTTACATTATGATTCATAAAATAGCAAATTTACAGTTATGAAGTAGCAACAAAAATAATTTTATGGTTGGGGTCACCACAACATGAGGAACTGTATTAAAGGGTCATAGCATTAGGAGGGTTGAGAACCACTGGATTAAATGAATATGCAAAAGGGGCCTGGGGTCCACAGGGAGAACTTGTGGGAAACTTGTGGGGAATGGAGCTGCTTTGAAAGACTTACAAGGCTTCCTCAATTAGCACTATCATCTGATGTCGGAGTAGGTGTGAATTCTGAGTACTTTCTTTATCACAATTCATAAAATTCCAGAACACAGACCTATCCCCGGGTCCACCTGCAAGCCTGGACAGTAGGCAGGAGCACTCTGCATTTACACTACAGAGATCAATGTGTAAGACAGAACTAAGTGCTACAGCTAAGTCAGCAAACTGGGTCATAGATTGGGGAAAAGGTACACCGGGCTTTGAGTCTTAATTCAATGAACTTGTAATCCCAGCATTCGGGAGACTGAAGAAGTGGGGGCGGCAGAGGGATCACAGGTTGGATCTGTGGCTACAACACAGGCTACTTAATAAGTTCAAAGCCAGCCTGGGCCACAAGTGAGACCCCGGGGAGACAGCTCAGCAGCTATGAGCCCTTGCTGCTCTTGCAGAAGATCTGAGTTCAGTTTCCAGCATCTGCATCAATGGGTCACAGCTGCCTGTAACGTCAGTTCCAAGAGATCCATACCTTTTTCTTTTCTAGCCTCACTGGACACCTCCATGCACGTGGCTATTCACTCGCATAGGCACACACACGCGCAAATAAAAATAAACCCTTTAAAGCTGTTTAAGTTTGTGTGTGATTAGAAATTATTCAAGTTATTTTCTTGGTGTGTGCATTAGTTAACCTGTTCTGTTGCTGTGGTAAAATAAGTAACTGAAGCAACTTGAGGAAGGAAGGCTTGTCTGAGCTCACAGTTCAGGGTGGACTACATGACAGCAGCAGGACCCAGAGGTGGTGAATGTATAGTCAGGAAGTAGTGAGTGCTGCTACTCAGCAAACCACCCCCCATTTGTAGTCGGGGACCCCAGCTCATGGAACGGTGTCACCCAGATTTGAGGTGGGTCTTCTCACCTTCATTAACCCAATCTAGAAAGCATCCTACAAACATGCCCAGAGATGTGTTTCCCTGGTGATTCTAAACCCTGTCAAATTTATAACCAAGTTTAACCATCTCAATTCTACCTCTCATCAACTTGACACTGAACCACATCACTGTTACACCTTTGACTTCTTCCATTCTCAGAGGACACAGGCAGAATGAGGCCAGATTCTCTCCTAGAACACCACACAAATGCTCTCTAATCTAGTTTCTGACAGGGTCCTTGTTCTCTGAAACCTCGTGAACAACCCCTCCAGTGGTTCCTCTCAGCATTCTTGTCTTCTGAACTCCACCTAGAATGGCCCATTCAGCTCTGCTTCAAGCCTAACCTTCCAAATTCCTCTACATTCCTCCCAGAAGCAGGTTCCATAGGCATAAGGACCACAAGGTCAGGTTCACCACAGCATTACTGTGTATTAGTGTATTTGTTTTAGTACTGTATTAGTTATTTGTTTCATTGCAGTGATGAAGGCAACTTAAGAAAAGGTTATTTGCAACCCGTGTTTACAGAGTACACCACAGCGACAGGAGTATGCGGCAGCTAATTGCATTGCGTCCAGAGTCAGGAGGAAGAGATTGATGCATGCTGCTTGCTCAGCTCACTTTCTCCCTTGTTATATAGTCTGGAAGCCCAGCCTATGGGATGGCGCCACCCACATTTAGGATGGGTCTTCCCACTTTAATTAACCTACTCTAGAAAGTCTTTCACACACATGCCCAGAGATTCATTTCCAAGGTGATTCTAAATCCTTTCAGGTTGGCTAAGACAATTGACCATCATAATATGATCAGATCACAGAATAATTTTGTTTCCAGAATCTATGCCAACTTGTTCTTCGGAGCAAGGGCTGAGGTAGGCGACAAGAGGAAATAGAATATTTTCATTTTCTGTCTACATGTGAAGTGGTTGAAGGAACAAGACAGAGACTATGTAGTAGTCCTTGGGCAACAGGAGTGTGGGGAGTTGGGAACCTTGACCTCACCACAGCTCTTACTTATTAACCTTGAATTAGGCACAGCCTGATCTGCCTCTGAATTGCCTCTTTGTGATGTATAACGTGATACCAGGAGACAACCTGGGCATTTCACCACAGCAAAATCAAGTGCAGTAGCAACATTAATAATAACAATAACTGAAGCCAGGCCTGGCAATGCGGACCTGAAATGTCAAGTACTCTACAGGCTGAGTCAGGTGGATCACAAGTTCAAAGCCAGCTTGGGCAACTCAGTGGGACTCTTGTCTCACAGTAAAAAGTAAAAAGAGGGCTGGTGATGTAGGTCATTGGTAGGGAACTTTCTCAGCACGTGCAAGACCCTAGATTCAAGGTGCAGCATTGTATTGATAATAATGTATTATCATAAATAATGATCATAACTGGGGACACTATTAGAGTCAGTTAACTTCACTGTAGCCTATAAAAGCTGCTGAGAAGAATCACATCTTGACAAGGAGTCGTGCCTGAGAGGCTAGCTGGGTGTGTATATTGCTTCCTTCTGAACTCACCTTTTCACTCTATATTCTTATTAAATAAATTAATCAATTGCTGATCAGAAGATCATTGATTCTGTAATTTGGGGTACTGACAATGCTTACCTCACATTGAAAGAGCAGTTCACACTGGGGTGACTTCTCTAGCTGTTCATTGTCAGGTACTCTTCAATACTTCCACTCAGTATTTAAGGGATGTCAAGCTTATGAAGACTTGTTCTTTCCTCTCCTCCTCGCAGATCATCTTTTATTGAAAAGTAATTACAAGTGCACACAAAGTTGTAAAAACCCTAGAAAGAAGCCTCAAACGGTGCCCACCCAGATTCTTGAACTGTTATCATTTTATACACATCGTCACAACATAATGACAAAACCCAGACAACTGATATCAACAAACTTTATTATAAAGTGTAAAGGCATTCCAATTTTATTCATTGTTCCATTAGTGCCCCTTTCATTAACTGGATTCCAGTTCATAGCAGGATCAATCATATTTGTTGTGCTATACAGTTAATCTAGATTACAGATCAGATTTGACAAACTTATTTTGTCAAGGCCTGGATAGTAAATATTTGCATTCCATGGGTCATGAGCACTTGGCCATTCAACTCAGCCAAAAGCAGCCACTGGTATGTAAACACCCTCAGGTGCTCATGCTCCAGTACAACCCTGCATGAACTCCCTTTGTCCTCCAGCCCACTTCTTGTGTTTTTGGTTACCATGGTCAAGTGTTGTCCAAGAATATCAAATCGAAAATTCCAAAAGTAAATAACTTACTAGTTTAAAATGGCGGCCTGTGTGGGTAGCATGAGGAAATCTCGAAGTAGCCCACTCCATGTGAATCATCCCGGTACAGAGTATCCACGCTGTACACTATCTCCCTTGAGTTACATGAGAGCCAGCCTGGTTATCACATCACCTCGTACGGTACTACACCGCTTTCATTCAACTAACTCGAATTCTACTTAACAAAGGCCCAGAAGGGCAAGAATGCTGTGAAGGTACCAACTTGGAACTGCCAAAAAGCCACACAGCACTTCTTGTTAAGTGTTGTCTTCCATCACACAGGAAGAAGGGTAAGCATGCTGGAATCATGGGGAAAGGGGCTTGTGTAACTTTTATTACAGTATACTGTTAGAATTATTCACTTTATTAATATCCTTTGTTAGTCTCTTACCGTGCATACTTTATAAATTTGTTACAAGTGTGTATGGATAAAGTTGGGTACTAGCCATGCTTGTGGGCATCAGTTGAACACATCTCCTATGATGGGGTAAGGGGAAGGATACTCTACTGGAAAAAGAAACAACCAGCTAAATTTGGCTGATGGGCCTCAGCTTGCCTGTGCTGGACCATTAGTTTCTGACCTGTTGTCTCAGCCCCCAGCATCTAGGGCCTGTGTCATGTACAGAGTTTCAGGCCTCAGTCCAGAAGCTGCAGGAGGGATCTGTCTGTATTTATGACAAGATGTCCAATGTATGTAGAGATCTAGAAATTTCTGATTTGCACTCTGTTTTCCTTTGTTTTGTGCAGGGCTGTTACCTTGTAACATGCCCCTCAGTTCTGGTTTGATGTACATCCATTATTAAATTCAGATTACACGTTTTTGGAAAGATTAGCGCAGGAAATAAACTGTGTTCTCTTTGTGGTGCTTATAAGGAGGTACAGTGTATCAATTTGTTCTTCAATATAGAGGGTAACTGTTCACTTGGGATCTTGTGTGCTCAGTTTCTCCACTGTAAAGTTACCACCCTTTTGTCTGTAACTAGTGAGTAGCTTGTGGAAAGGTACTTCCAGACTGAAAACACTTTCATCTGCACAAGATTGGGCTGGTCAACAGGTATTTGAATGTGAGAAGGGTTCATGAGGCCCCATTGCTCCCTAAGTGGCTTGTGTCAGTTAACGGTCACTGGTGGAGGGCTTGATTTTCTTCAGTGGTGTAGCCACTGAAAAGTAGCCCATGGCTCCAGTAAGTAACATCCCACTCACGCTCACGTAAACAAACCTACTTATTCTCATGGATTACGCTTAAAAAAATGATTGGAAAATGGGAGGGAGACTTTCTGGGAAGAAGAGTTTCAGCAGAAGAGGGAGGAGGGATTGATAGAACGTAATTGGGTTGAAAATGACTAAAATTCATTATATACATGTATGAAACTGTCAAAGGATAAATTAAAAATACATCCATGACTTGTTTTAGCACCCACTAACAGTTCTTGATCTTAAAGTGAGATGATTGATGTTTACAAATAATGACTTTTCTATTTCCATGATACTTCCTAATCTGTTTAGTTAAAATTCTACTGTATGAACTTTCCTAATCCCTCAAATGCTCACCCAATGACTTGCATATGATTACGAACCTATGGCTTACCATTATCATTAATTTAGTTCTTTAATTTAGTTCTTTCTACCTTCCCAGATTAGCTAAGGGGGCCCCCTCAAGCAGGCCCCTTTGTCTTTTTGCCATGACACCCTCACATTTCCAGGCCAAGTAATTTTCATCTCGGTTGCCTGTTTTCTGCATTCCACTCTTCCCATGATAATGGGAGGTCAAGAAGTATGCACTATTTTAACTGCACAGAAATTTAAAATTTTTATTTGCAGGTGTGTATATGTATGCATGTGCATTGCATGCGAGTGTGTGCGTGCTTATCTGCATGTGCATCACCTCACCTGAAACTGGAGTTTCAGGCAATTATGAACCACCTGATGTAATGGTGGGAACTGAACCTGGGTCTTCTGCAAGAGCCGCAAGTGCTCGTAACCACTAAGCCATCTTTTCAGCCCTATGCACAGAACATGTTAAAAGAGACAGAGAAACATAATTGAGAAAGGATGAAAACAAATCAACATGAGCTAAAGGAGGCTTTCGGCCTAGAGAAAACTGCCTTCTCAATATTTTCTTAATTCATCTTTTAAGTTTTATTTTTATTCTTAATTATATGTGTGTGATAGGGGTGAACATGAGTACACGTGCCTGCATAGATCTCCTGAAGCAAGAACTATAAGTGGTTGTGAGCCACCCAACACGGGTGTTGAGACTGAAGCACAGGTCCTCTGCAAGAATAATAGACACTGAAACCACTGAGCCCATATTTTGAATTCCTACTTTACCTATAAGTGGCTGCAAGAATTTACACTGAGTTTTCCCAAACATATGAGATGATACCGTCTATCATGCCAACATTAGACGATTCCACCCCATGTAACAAGAACTGAGAATCTCAAACTAGAGCTTTCAATTTTCTATCACAGGAGAATTTTGACAAGATATTCGACACTAGGTCTTTTCAGGGGACCTAGTTTCTATCTGTCTTTGGAATTAAGCAATGTGTATTCTGTCCAAAACAAGTATCATCAGACAGGTCAGGAAACACGGGAGAAAAAAAAAGTCATTGTGTTCTGCCCATCTCCGAGACACAGTTTTGACATTCCTCCAGATGGGATTATAGCAAAGCCCCCAGGGTTCAGGAGGGTGTGTGTCATAGGCCCACGGTGATGCAAGGTGCAGCACAGCTGCTGCTGATTGCTACAGAAAGCTTAGGCTGGACCCACTTCTGCATGGCTTATGCCGTGGGTTAAAGTTCAAAAAGTGTGACAGATGGAAGGTGGCACTGGCAGGCCAGGAGGCCACAGTCTGATCATTTATCGCTCAGACAGTTGGAGCTGATGGCAACGATTCATTAATTTAATTTGTGGTTACCTACCGTATTTATTCACCAAACACTTACCAGATGGCATGAGAAACTGGAGGGATCCTTCCTAAAGATTAAGAAAGTACTGATTCCTGTTTGTTTGTTTCCTTTAAAGTGCTGAAAGGGTTAAGTAAACACTGAAAAAATGTCAAACACAGACAGACAGACAGACAGAAATGATACACGCAGGCTAGTAAGACAGCTCAGCAGGTAAACGCAATTGCCATCAAGCCTTATGACCTGAGATCCATCCTCAGGACCCACATGGAAAGAGGGTAGGGACTCTTGCAAGATGCCCTCTGACCTCCACACATATGCTGTGTGGACAAACATCTGCTACCAAATATTTTCTGTGGCTCAGAAGGTTGGGAGGCGCACGCCTAATGGTTACGGGTTACGGTCTCACAGGAAGCTCAGACGAGTGCTTTAGCTGTTACCTCAAAGTCTGACGTGACTGGGACTGTCAATTCACTTCCTGAGTTGTCCACTCACGGAGCTGTTGGTGGAAGGGTCTAGCCTCCTGCTGACTGTTCCTTGTGGATATCTCTGGGAGCCTCTTTGAAATCCTTACAATTTTGTAGCTAAGTTTTTCCAAGGAGTAGCCCTGATGTAGCAGATGAGAGCTACAAAAAAAAAAAAAAAAAAAAAAAGAAAGAAACTTGCAAAATAATCATAACCAGACATAGTACCACAAACACTGGGAGGTTGAAAGCTACAGGCCAGCCTAGGCTAAAAAGGGAGACCTTGTCTCAAAAAACCAAACAAACAAAACTAGATGCGGAAGGTAAATGACCACTTCCACAAAGTCCTGTTAGTTATTCTGTGTCAACCTTATTCAGTAAGAGCATAAAACCCAACAGCTAGATAGAACTATAGGCCACCTTGGAAACTGGCCACCATAAGGATGCGGGCTTGGGGTGGGGGGAGGGGAGAAACTCTAAGAAACTCTCTGGTGGAAAGTAATATTGTCTGTTATGGTTATCACGTGGGTTACATGGGAATATGGATTTGTCAAAAGTATAACTAAGACTTGCACATTTCAATCCATCTATATATACTCTTCAGAACTACGGATAATTGTGATGACCAGGGGAGGGCATGAGAATGTTTATAATCATATGTTGCATACTGGCGTCTCAGTCGATGATAGCCTGCATACCTCAAGGTGGTCCCATGAGATATGTCACTGTCATCAAAGCCGTCTTAGAATGTGTCTTTGTTATAAGCAATGCATCACTGTGTCACCAAATCCCCTGACTGATAACTATTAGGTAAACTAGTTGTAATGTAAGCAGTCCGTCCTATCGGAGGCATTGGAAAGCTATTATTTCCTTGACAACCCTCAAATCATAAAACAGATGATAGGGTTTTTATGAATAAATGGATTCTGTCAGTAAATATATCTAAGGTTCACTTCTTGACAGTATGTACCAACTTTTTCTTTTCTTCGATTTTAAATAATAAAATGAGGAGCCAGGCTGGGGCTGTAGCTCACCGGTCAAGTGTTAGCACCATTGATTAGGATCTATTTGGGCTATTTACTGGGTCATGGTGTGTTTGTTGTTTTGATTTGTTAGCTGGTGATGGAAGTGTGGGTGCCTGGCCTACCACCATGCTACACCTCCAGCCCAGTCTTTTAATTTCTCAAATTTTATCTTAATCTTCGGTGCCGCTGGTTCCAGAAGCCAACAATCGCCTCAGACATTTCCCCTCTCCACTTTCCTCTAACAAAAAAGGACCATTCTGTGGACTTCTATTATTAGCTAAATCTAACTCATCCATCTCCTACCCCCAACCCACTGCCAGGAGCCAAGCCCTCGCCACCTCACTCCTGGACCCCCAAGAACTCCTTTCTTATGTCTCCACTGTTAGTAGAATGTTTTAGAGTGAAAGGACAAACCTTCCTCGGAGCCTTTTGTAAACCCCAGCTGTTAGCAGGAAGAACACATTCCTTACTTAGCCTGGCATTCCTAGTCCATAAATCTACTTTTATGCCCCTTTCTAGCGTAAGTACCTTCTGGGCTCCCATTTGCTTCTGGGGTGTAGGTACATACCTCACTGTTTATCCTACTTCTGGAGCTCATAAAGACTTGCATAGCTAATAGAGGCAGGCATAAATGAACCTCAAAAACCAACATGGATGGTCTGGTGCAGCTCAGTGACAACAGATCTCTGAGCATAGGCAAGCCCTGGCTCCAACTTCAGCACCACAAAAACAAACATAAAAGAAAAAAAAAAAAAGCAAACCAAACAGCATGTATCTATATGCTTCCTATAATTCAAACCTACTTCATCTTAGGGTACTTAACTCAAAATCCAGTGACATCAATTTGGACACTTAGTAACATTAGCCAGTTTGTGTACATACGCCATCATACAGGAACATATTTCTGCTGCACATGACGGGTTTGCTGTGCTCATGTGAGTGCCTTTGCTCACAGCAACTGTGGTTCCGTATATAAGACCCACGCAAGATCAAGGCAGTCAACATTTCAGCATTGGTGGGTAGGTGTTGGGAGGAAGGGGTTGGGAGCCCTCTCTTCTTGTTGAGGAGCTATTGACAGTTGCAAGGCCTCTGCGGTACAGGAGGGAGGGTCAGTTTTCTTTGAGTGTGTGGACCCTGGTAGTTTGACCATGCCCCAGGGGATGGCTCCATACCCATGAATATATATGGCAGCACAAATTGGAATGGTATTTGATAGATTTTCTTTAATGAGGGCTTGAAATTGGCAGTGGAGTAGGATGTGGCAGGTAGATATGGGAGGGGCTGGGGAGAAGTGCAGGGGTAGATATGAAAATACACTGTATGCATGTATGAAATTCTCAAAACTTAATAAAAAGCATTAAAATAAAAGCTTAGAGTATATATCTCAGTAACTGGGAACATGCTTAACATCCTTGAAGCTCTGGATGATTTCAGTCCAGCACCCAGACAGTCACAGGACTACTAACTAAAAGACTTAATGCAAGCCAGGCAGTGGTGGGGCACGCCTTTAATCCCAGCACTCAGGAGACAGAGGCAGGTGGATATCTGTACGTTTGATGCCAGCCTGGTCTACAGAGTGAGTTCCAGGACAGCCAGAGTTATAACAGAGAAACCCTGTCTCAAAAAAACAAAAACAAACAAACAAAAGACTTAATACAGGACTCTCAACTTTGAGATAAATTAAACTTCGTCACAGGAAAATAGAAACTAGACCATCTAGGGGGTAGTAGTAACAAAGAGAAGGGAGGCAAGGGGAGGTAGGGAGGTAGAGGCTGCTATTATTGGGGGTCTAGGAAGTAGGTCATTGGAGAGAAAGCATGGCTAAATAAGAAGAGTTCACTGTCAGAAGCTCCTGTGAGCCAAGTGCTGGATATGGTTAATCTGTGTCTAGGTCAACATGAAACACTTCTGAATTTACCAATCCATCAGTGGAGACAAGTAAGCCAGCACCTATCGTGGCACTATAGTTTAAAATGTTATGCCACACAGACAGGGAGACTTCTCCATAAAAGAGGGGCCAATCAGAACCTCAGATCAAAAAACTCTCTTGAGGGTTGTGTCATGAGCCAGGCCAGTGAGGGGAAACCGAGAAGGGGTCTATCTGAGAACCAGCAAGTGGGCATCAAGAAAGTTCAAGAAGCCATGGAATGGAAGGTGCTAGAGGAAAGGTGGGGGAAGAGGCTGGGCACAGGGGTTAAGAACAGATGAGCTGGTTTAAGAAGCAGTCCAAATAATGACTGCAGGACACAGGTCATAGGCACAGTGTCCCAGTCTTGTGTCCAAAAGCAGACCACGTGAGACTGGTGTTTTATTCTCTACACATAAAGCAATAGAAGACACTGAGCTGGAGTCCTGTGCTTTGTTAAGCTTGGCAGTTTAAAGCCAGCTTTTGTTCTGTGTTGCAGAGTTTTTTCTATCCATAGTTTTCAATGATGTTATGAGTAATCCAAACACAGAGGTCCTAACTGTGGTCAGGCTCACAGAAGTTAACTATGGGATCTTCCCAGGAAAACAAGCTGATACTGTTGTGAATTTTTAAAATCCTTGCTAAATGTATGCATTAATCATACACTCAACCTACTCTACGGATGATTGATTAAATGTAGCCTCATGTGACTCTAGAATAAAATGAAGGGGAAAGGAAGGCAAAATAAGGAATTATGATCGGCACCATCACTAGTAAAAGCCAAGAACCCAGGTGTGGAAACAGTAAGAGCGGATCAAGTCTTCACGGGTGCTTCTTCAAATCTGAACGTGAACTTCCTATAAAGAAAAAAGAGGCACAGCTCAGCCAGCTGTTCATTCTCACACAGAGGAAACAGGGAGTGAACCATCTCTTGCAGAGGCACTTTCTAGACCAGAGCTATTCCTGTGGCCCTGGGACTCTCTGAGCTCCACTGAGTGGCAGACTCCTCATCTTGAAATGCCTACGATGATGACTGAGCCCCACCTCTCCCACCCCGGGAGAAGCCAATGTCATTGTAGATACAGAAGGACTTTGAAATACTATACAATCATACAGACTTAAAGTTACTCCTTGAAGAAAGCTGGGAATTGCCTTTGGAATATTTGATGTCTTTTTGACTGATGCCCCCTGGCTGGCTCTAGACTGTCTACCTCCCATCTTACAAGTGTGGCCACATTCACAGCTATTTATTTACCAAGAAGGCTGTCGCTTGATAGGGAGGGCGCACTGACCTACACCAAACAGTCCAGTTAGTGGGCTACGGAGAGCTTGTGTTTCTATGGAAGCCCAGTGACAAGCCTCTGAACTCTGACAGCAGTAGGTCAGCAAGCCCCTGCTTTTGTTACCCATGTAACTGCTTTTTTTCGGGGCCTCAAGAATAGAAAGCAGAGTCATTTGTACTCACCAGGTTATCGCATAATTCATGGAGCATCATTGTCACCAAAACCTGCCAACACGTTAGTTTTCTGTTCTATTGTTCCTTTCTCCTTCCTCTACTATATTTTGCTTCCCCCTAAAATACATTTCTATTCAATCCTCAAGACGCATCATTTTATTTGTTTATCTCCTTGTAAACCATACACTCTCTCTCGTGCGCCTGTTTCCTTACTTATTATCATGCTGTGGAGTTTACTTTGTCGCTCATGCCCTTTCTGATCCCTGCTGGGTAGTCAGTCTGTGGGGCTCAGCGCACTAATGGTGGCACCCCGCAGCTTCCTTCCCATTTCTTTCACACATACTCCTAAGTTGCCTTGAAGTTCATGCCCACAAATGTCCTTAAATATTCTTCAATGTGTTTCCTCATGAAACTGTGATAACTTCTATGTGACTTTTAAAAATCCATTAGCAAAGCTTAACAATTGTAATTATGACTATGAAGAAGCCACTGACAGGTGGAATTTACACTGTATTTAATGAGTTGAATTGTGATCTAAGACTGAAAGGAGGCAGGGAACAAAGTAAGATAAGAAAAAGACGCTGAGCGCAGTGGCCTTTGCCTGTAATCTCAGTTACTAGGAAGACTGAGGCAGGAGGATGGCTTGAACTCAGGAAATCAAAACCATCCTAGGTTACATAGGGAAAAAGAGAGAAGGAAGAGTCAGAGACAGAGATAAGGACAGAGGAGAGTGGATTTAAAATAGAAACAAACACCTTCTAAATTAGGAAGGGAATCTGACTCTGCTCAAGAACCTGTTAAAAATACAATTGGAAGATGATAGAAGAATCAGCGGTGTGTATGTAAGACAAGATCGTAGACTGAACTGTAGGACTACTTGGTTTCCTTCTGATTTCTAGTCTTTCTGAGGGATGTGTAGTGGAAAGAAAGTCAGATAAAAGATTGGCGAGATCCACGATTGACCTCTGGCATTAATTTCTTACATACTGCCTGAACATCATGTACTTGGCTCACCTACATAATACACTCCTGTATCGTGATTTCATATCACAATGCCCCCCCTTCCCCTGTAATCAGTAACATCAGACAGCTGCCAAGTGTCCTCCGCTTCTGTCCGGGGCCTCAAGACCTACTTGTGCTTTCTTCCGTTTCCTCACCTAGTAACAACTGAGCTCAGGCCATGGTGCCTATGTCATGGCTTCTGAGTTTAAAAACATGGTCTCCTCATCCATAGACACCCGCTGTGCAAAAATACATGGGGAAATGAAGGCAATCAAAATATAAACAAATCCTAATAAACCTATATTGCAAAAGAGATTAACTGTCCCTTTGTACAGATTTCAATTGCTTTGAGTTTGAGCAAGTTAAGAGTCCTGTGAGATACTGGTGCTTAATTCAAGGTTAACTTGGAGTTAAACTCAAAACTAGAGTCCAATTCTCTCCATTATTTACTCTCACTGCACAAATTCGTGCAGTCCCATGTGTAGGATGGCACACGAAACTGCTCTCCTAGCATCCTCAGCACCACTTCTCGATTCAGCTCCTCCCCCCCTCACATATAATATTTTTAAAATAACAGTAAGGAAATGTGACACGAGATGAGGAAACTAATGTCAGTTGACACATGAAGTGTCAGAATTAGAGTAGAGATGGTCCCAGTTATTCCTCATTCTTTGCTTTGGTTCTCATTTGCAATGTCCATGCTATATCTCTCTCAATGGACAGTGTATGTGTGTGTGTGTTTTTTTTCATCAAGTAGTCTCTCACCCAATTCCACTTGGCCCAGTCTTGGACACATTGGACATACTGATACTTCCTTCTTTATCATCTGATCTGAGTCCTGATGTAGGTGGAAGGGATAAAGTTGGAGAATAGATCTGTCTTAATCATCAAAATCATATGTTCTGAAGTAATGAGTTCATTTGTGCATGTTAAAGTACACCAAGGAACAGTGGGACTTTACAAGTCTTAGAATATCCCTGGTCTCTCTATTTTCTGAAAAATAAGTCCATTAAGTCCATGTCTAAATATGATGTCTAAAGAGTTCATTGCTGACTGACTATCCATGGGTTTTCTTTGTCCATCAGTTATAAATAAATGAAGGGGAAGTTGTGGACCTACATACACAGTCAGGTATTATACATGATGGTATTCTATATACACACACACACCCTTTAATCCTCATAACAGTACTACAAGGCACTACCAACCATATTGTCCACAAAAGAAAGTTGAAAGACTAGCCAGTTTGAGTCCCCCAAATGACAAAAGATATGTGCCTTCAACTAAACCAAAACCTGGCAGAAAACGGGACCACAACAGGATTAGGGGCAATGGGGACAAATTTACCATTTCCTGATGCAGGGGAGAGTCAGAGCCACTGCAGAGCCAGAGCTCTATCCCTGGGCAGAAGAGGAAGTGCTGCTGGGAAAGTAACCAGGGCCTGCTACAAACAGCTAAGGCAAGTCTTAGCTCAAGTGGACCGAGGCAGGAAAGTCATCGGAAGCATTAGTGGATGGGATCAGATCAAGAGGTAATCAGCCTCAGAGAGAATTTCTAGAGCTCTGTGTAGAAAATTCAGAAGGAAGTAAAAAAGAGGGCTGGGCTTGGTAAAGCAAAGCAAGCCTGTAATCCCAGAACTCAAGAGGTTGAAGCAGGGGAATTGGGAGTTTGAGGCCAGCCTGGGCTACATAGTGAGTTCCAGGCTAGTCTGAGAGACACAGAGAACCATATCTCAATGAATGAATGAATGAATGAATGATAAGTAAATAAATAAATTGAAGGAAGGGGTAGAAGATCATATCTCTGAGCCAGCAGATAGATGTCATGTTTCTTTCTTTTCATACCAGGAACACAGATAAATATCAAGAGAATTTTTTTTTTCTTTTAGTAAAGTTTCTACTTTGTCTCTATCATTAACTCATTTTTTGATAGACAACCCACAGTTTTCTGACTTTTTTTAAAATTTTGTTTTGTTTTTCTTTCTCTTTTCATTCTCAAAATCCAGCTAGGCAAGCATGGTGGCACATGCCTTTAGTCCCAGCACTCTGGAGGCAGAGGTGGCAGATCTCTGAGTTAGAGGCCAGCCTGATCTACATAGTAAATTGCAAGCCAACTGGATCTATATAGTAAAAGCTTATCTAAAAACAAAACAATCTAAACATCAAATATATTGTCAGCATCCTGTGTGCTTATTTTTGACCATTTCTTTCATGGCCGACTGGCTATTTTCTGAGCACTGGACAAAGAACAGAAATACAGGAAAGGGGGGAGGTGTAGCTTACTGTATAGAGACCCTGGGTTTGATCACTGCACCCCACATTCACAAATCAGTAGGAAAAGGAAACATAAAGGCAGGGATGGATGACAGAGTAGCAGGTGAGGGCCATCGGGCAGGAGCGCTGACCTAGGCACACGTGGACGAGCAGGAGCTTTTCAAGGCTGACAGGGAAAGTCCTCATCTTCAAGCCAGAAAATCTTCAGACCAATAAGCACTGGAAGAAATTGATAGCAATAGCGGATATTTGTGGGGTAGATTTTTAGTGCCCTGTGCTGAATTAAGCCCTTATTTTACTTTCTTCATTTTCTATAGTGACCACCCGTGTTAGGTACAAGGACTAACATAGGGACCATACCTGAGGAACTGAGCAGTTAAATGACATTTCCAGGGTAACACAAATAGCAAATGGTAGGTCAGAACTGTAACTCAGGTGGTCGTGCCAGATGCTGCTCCTCAGATGCTGCCTCTGCCTTTACAGGTACACTGGTCAGGGTCACTGAGGTGGCTTGGCAGGTGGTGTGGCACTTACCTGCTGACTTGTGTTGGCTCACAGGAACCCACACGGTGGTAGGAGAGAACCAGTTCCCACAAGCTGTTCTCTGACTTCCACATGCGCACCTCCCCCCAACACACAATGAATAGTTTAATTACTAATCAATAACAAAGCCATCACACTCATAGAACGTTTGTTAAGTGCCTGGCGCTGTGAGCTTTATAAACCATCATCGCAATCCACCTTCAGAGCAATTGTACGAGGCGTCATCATTACCACACTACAGGTAAAGACGCCAAGGTCTAGAGAAAAGAGCACATTGTTATATAGACTTACTAAATATTAATATTAGATGCTAAACAATTATTAACAAAACTGTGCAATGTGCACCCAACAGAGCCAGGATTCCAATGGATCGGAGTAACTCCAAGGTCAATGCCTTCGTCATACAGACAGTGAAAATGGCCGGATATTCAGGGTAGGGTCTGAATATGTAACTCAAGGTCTGAAAGAACATACAGATATTCATACTCAGTGTACTCGGCTACAGCGAAGCAACTTTTATATCATGATTTCCATTCATCTTAGTTATTAACACTTTTTCAGGACTGGGTCTCACTTCTGAGATTTTGGGACTAATCTAGGTGTTAATTTGTCTTTGTATACAGATAAAGATCCATAAAACAAAGTCGAACAAAGCTTAATACAACCTTTTTTTTTTTTTTAAGGTGAAGGATAGGATAGGTAAGTCAGTTCATCTCAGCTCTGACCAACAGCAATTTCCTGAACAGTTTATTAAACTGTCTGGGCTAAATTTATTTAGAAAGTATGTAACCTGGCCCAAGTAACAGGATTCTGTCCCCCTACACACACACACACACACACACAGAAGACATGGTCTCATGATGCAGCTCTTGCTGGCCTGAAACTCATTATATAGATCATGGTGCCGGGATTGAAAGCAAGTGCTATCACACACAGCTGTAATTCTCCAATACTGACCTCATACGGATTTCCACACTATATTATTTGGGGAGAAAAAAACTCCCCGGCTCCCGCTGGTTTATGAGTGGCTAACGTCACTCAGCTCAGACAGGATAACAGGGTTTTCCATTCTATCCTCATTTCCCTTTGATTTCCCCTCACCTCCCCTTTCTCACCCCTTGGATTTGCTATTCACCAGCCCAGTGGCATGAGGCACCACTCTTGGGAGAAACAATCCTTGAAGTCCCATGCCCACTTGCATGGATTTCTTCTCAGTCCCCAACCTCTGCCTCTCCTCGTGATATTTGTCCCCTCTCACCTTCCTGGACTGTCAGACATTAGCTACCCCAGGTAACTCACCAGGTGCTGAATAGGTGTGCCTTACAATGGCTTTTTCCTTCCAAACTTCCTGCATGCCAGACTCACACTGCCTCCAGTACTCACAAGACGCCTGGCAAAGGCCCTCTCCTTCCTGTTTGCTTCCTTTCATGGAAAAGTTGCCATTAAAAAAAAAAAATCAAGTTTGATCACTTACAGTATTTGCCAAAGGTGCCTGATGAAGGGAGCACTGGGTACTTATTGGCAGGTCTTGCCCTGAAGATGCCAGTACAGAGAGCTGTGGTGGGGCATTTGGGAGTCCACGTCTCCCACAAGTATCCAGGATGGTCTTAGCAGACCAGTTTTGGAAACACTACTGCAGAATTCACTATTACATAATACATATTACAATACAAAGAGATTTAATGCCATGCAACCTCAAGAAGCTTAACATGGACTAGATCCATGCACGGTCGAGACTGTGGATGTGAGACACAATGGGCAGATTCTGTGCAGTGCATTAAACTGTATGGAAGCACAGGCCCAGAATAGGTTCAGGGAGAGGAGGAAGCTCTGGGCTGGGCTCAGGAGTGAGGCTTGTGCTGCTACGGATGCACAGGATATGAGTAAGCATGAGGAACACTGGGTTGGGGGTGGCATGGAATGAGTGTGAGGAGTGGAAGCGAAGAGAAGCTGACTGGCACAAAGACAATGCAGAAGAACAGGAGCCCCTATGATGCAGAGGACCTGGAATTCCATCTGGGGCTGGGATTAAACTGGAATTGAATGCTGTAGAGGAGGAGCCCTTCAGGATGTTCGAGGCAGCTGATGAAACAGTGCTTGTAGGGAGGTGACTCTGCCAATGATTTCCCTCAATGGCCCAGGGGTTCTTACTCAGAGAGTTTGTTAAAATCAAATTACTGGGCCCCATCTCCTGAATCTGGAGGTCAGAGGCAGAGCTAGAGAGTCTGTCTTCCCAAACAAGTTTCCAGTGACCCTAATGCTGGGTCACACTTGGAGAAGTCGTATTGTGTTTGTTGTACTGGGGACCACTACTGTGAAAGAGTGCCAGGACAAGGGTCCAAAGAATGGAAGCAAAGGAACTAGTGTGTGGTTGGAATAGGTACGGGCAAGGCACGAAAATGGGGGAACGCTTGAGAGTTCAAATCTGTAAACCCAAATAACAAGAACAAATGGGTAAGTTCAACGAAGAGCTGTCTTTATCGCAGTGGATTTTGGGACGAATGGAATCCTTCCTGCTTGTTCTTCTGCTCCTGATCATGTAAAATGAAGCAGCAATGACCAGCTAGTGAGGACTTCATGAGAACAGAGGTTGGCGGGTCTTCCAGAAGCATGTTCTGGGCGCTATGGGACAGATTGGGCAACTTGTGATTGGCAGTGTCCTCCAAGCTCACCTGACCCACTTACATGCTTGTCCCCGTCTGAGCCCCATAGCATTGTTTCATATCATCCATTTGCATAGACTCTACACCCAAACCAGAAATTCCTGTTCAGGACTAGAATGACAGCTGTTGTCACTGCTTCCCTACCCCCCACCCTGGGGCTGGGAACTGTGAACCTTGACTCAATAAGCCAGTGGCTCCCAAACTTTTGGGATGGGCAGCACGCTCAGTTTCTCTCTCCCTTACCAGCAGGGGATGCCATCCCAGGCCTATTGTAGAGTTGGGTAAGCCTGAGGCAGAAAAGGACTCCAGTTTGGGGTGGAAGTATGGCAGAGCCCTTGAGAATACTCCACTGGAAGTAGGAGCAAGGGATCACCCCCTTTCCCTATTAGCACCAAAGTAGAGAAGGACAGCCCTGCATACACCCCCTTGTAGCCTCTCAGAACCATGGGCACACAGCTATGTAGTTGTCCTTGTCTTATCAACATGCCTATGAATCTGCTTTAAGACTAGTAAGTCGGTTGTAGGATCTCTGGACTGTACCCTCTAACAAATGAACCAAGTTGTGACCCCTCAGATTACAGGGAAAGGACAAAGATAGAAACAAGCATAGAAATACTTCAATGATTCTATGGAAAACCAAACCCCATGTTCTGCACAGTACCCACTCTGTCAGCCAAGGACATTTCCAGAAAGAGTCTGAAAATATCTTATATTCCTAAGATCCTAAGGTTATAAATTAGATCATTGAGAAAAAGTGGTATCCATGAAGATGTCCCCTTAGTCTGCTGCGTTAGAGACCATCTAGACAGAGTGGTACCCACAAAGATAGCCCCTTAGTTTGGCATATTAAAGTACATATGGGTCTGCTGCGTGAGGCACACTTTGCTACTGAGGCTAATACTCCTCTGTTAAAAGTTATGACTCTCTTCTGCCCAAAGGATGAACTTTCATTCAAACAATATTAACCAAATGCCAACTATGGACTAAGCATTACAGTAGGCGATAGGGCACACAACAGAAACAACACTGATAAAAAGTGTTCACTCTGAGAGCTGGTGCTGGGTTAACTGGCAAACAGCAAACAAACCAAATAGCTATAGAGAATGTTGGAAAAATAAATCATAAAAAAGTAAAGCAAGGAAGGGGAGTATGACCTCACACTAAGGAGCAGGGGAACCAAAGCAGTAACTCTGATATTTAAAGATGCCCTCAATAAGAAATATCTGAAGAAGCACAAGGAGGTGAGGGAACAAGTCCCGTGACTACTGGGGAAAAAGCCTTCTTACAAGAGAAACATCCCAGGGGCCCCAGAGAGGTGTATTCCTAACCCAGTATAGCTGCAGACAGAGGGAGACTCAGCCTACTGGAACTTTATTCGGTGGCACTGAGAGACAAGTAATGAGATCAGACGACATGTGAATGAATCCCTTCAGACGTCTTAGAGTCTAGGGACAAGAGCGGAAGTGAGAAAGGAGTTACTGCAGTGATCCCACTGACAGAGGTGGAGGAACTCGCAAGAGCTTTTCCACTAATAGATATGTCTTAGAAGTAGACCATTGAAAAATTCTTGGATCAACTAAACTGGATGCCAGAAGTCGTGGCTCATGCCCCTAATCCTAGCACTTGGGAGACTGAGGCACAAGCATTGCTGAAAGTTCAAGGCCAGTCTAGGTTACAAGTGTGAGCTCCTTACACAAGCAGGCAAGCAACCTCCCTGGGTGTGGCAAGAAACCATAAGCCAGGGCAAGAAAAAAAAAAAAAAGACAAAATGAATTTCAAATAAAAAATTTAAATACTGGCGTTGTTGGATGCCAAACATAAAATTCGTATGTGTGAAGTAATTAAAGAGATGATGCAATTGTCCATCCGAGGACAAACAAGAAACCATCTAAAAAAGAACATAACTTCTAAAAATGAAAAGGTTTGTAGAGATAGTGGCTGAAAATATTCAAAATCGAAACTGTATGTACACACAGGTGTAACACATGTCATCAAACATGATGGCAAGCTCAGGGAGGGTAGGGTTGTAGCTCAGTGGTAGAGTGTTTGCCTAGCACTCACAATGCCCTGGGTTCAGTTCCCACCTCTGCATGAACTGGAGCCTGTTGAACACAGTGACATACGCCTATAATCCCAGTACTCAGAAGAGGAAGGCAGGAGGATCTGTCCTTACCTACATAATGAGTTCAAGACCAGCGTGGGTGACATGAGACCTAGTACAAAAACAATCAAACCAAAATCATTCAGTGTTAAAGAAATGAGCTATGAAGCCATGGACAGATGAGTTTGTGTAACTTCATCAGCTATAAAATCAAACAAAGGAAACAGCCAGCGTCCTGCCAGGGGATACTGACCTTGGGGGAAGTCATGCTACCTAAGGAAGAGACAGGACACAACTCTGTACCTTTCTCTGAATTCTGCTGTGAACCAACACCTGCCCAGAAGAAAAAGAAGAAAAACTGCCACCTCAAGAAAAATCAGATTACAATTGTGAAACAGAAAGAAAAAAAAAATGCCTTCATGGAAACTATTTTTACGTAATAAAAGATAATTTATTGTCAACAGATCTTTGCTACAGGGCCTAAAGATCAAATAATATATTGAGCAAAGTGAACCAGTAGTTTGCAAATGGTGAAATGAATGCTTGTGAGTGCTTCCTGCTCCTATGTCTACATCCCTTTGTGATGTGACAAAAATGATGCCCTGTCTTGCTTTGGGAACCGAGTGAGCACAGTCCTAAACTGTACTTGTAGCCAGGCAGTGATGGCACACACCTTTAATCCCAGGACTCCATAAGGTAGAGGATCTGTGTGAGTTCAAGACCAGCCTGTTCTACAAAGTACCAGGACATCCAGGGCTGCATAGGAAGACCCTGTCTCAAAAAAAAAAAAAAAAAAAAAAAAAAAACCAAACCAAACCAAAAAAGGTACTCCCACAATAAGCCTGCCTTACTTTAGGCTGAAGACTCATCTGCCACCATGGACTAAGTCTGTTTTGGTCTATTAGACTGACAGTACATGCAAACATTGAGATGCACCATCCAGTTTCCCCTCTAAACGATATGCTGCCTAGTTACAGGAAATGCAGTTCACAGCCCCCAGTTGCCAGTTCCTTCAGGGTCCAGCTAAGTGGCAAACAGCCTGTATCTTGTGATTTAACATGATGTGCCTACCAAAAAAGACAGGCCATTTTGCTGACAGTGACTCCTAATAAACTTTTATCCTTCCCAAAGACCTTCGAGGTTCATCTCGGCTCCCCCAGCAGAAGTTGCACACATGCAAGTCAAGCTACATGGTTCACAAGTCCCAACTTGAAAACCAAACCAGCCAACACAGACAACCATGAAAAACACATGTTTCTTGTTTTACAGTACTAAGTTATTTTGGGCAGTAGTAGGTCAGTGAAGAGAAGAAACTAGAGTCCCACAGTCCTCTTCAAGGACACATCCACAGGGACTCAATGCTTTCCACCGGGTTCCACCTCTTAATTTCCACACCTCCCTAAAGCATCAGTGGGCAGAGAAGCTTTTGAATCATGGGCCTTTGGAGGACACTGCAGTTCCTGCCTATAACATTGTTCCAGGACAGACTAAACTAGGATCAAAAAGTAAGCAAATGTAGTATTTTTTTCTAAGACTAATTTATTTTTTGAAATGTAAAATTTGAAAGATATTATTTATAATTGTAACAAAACTATACGGTAGCCAAGGACAAAGCAAACAAGACAGAAAAAAAAATATAAAAATTATAAAGTCCAAGGACAGAAATGAAGAGACTTAAACTGAGACTCACATGGTATTTGTAGATGGGAGGACTCACCGTAAGCCAGCTGCTCATCTCCAAACGCGCTGCATGTTCAATGCAACTGTAAGCACAACCCAAGTATGTTTTTTTCATGACATTTAATAAAAATGAAATTTGATATGAGGGACCATGGGCTACAAATAGCTATTACTTTCCTGAGGTACGTATTTTCAGCACATGGACTGCTTCTGAGAACTAGTCATTGTAATAAAAAAGGACACTTTTAATTATAATGTATGATGTAATATGACAAAGAATAAAATACACATATGGATACATTTTGAGTAAAACTGAGTGAACAAGAGGAAATCTCAGAAAAATATATATCACTACAGTATTTTTATAAAGCTCTAAAGCCAGCCCACCCCAAGCTACCAGCACATAGGGCAGTGTCTCCCTGGTTCGTTTTCCTGGCAGAACACTTCCTGGATCATATTGCTCTGACTGCATAATGTATATGTTACACTCACATAGGGAAAATTTGACACTTAATCAGTAAAAATCAACTTAAAATGGATTTAAATAAGGATGGAATTTTTGTTTCCTTCAACCACAGCTGTAGGAATGCCAAGGTCATGTGGGTATTCGGGAAAACTCTGGCTGTCAGGCCAGGGGTTTCATCTCATCTACCTCTCATGAAAGGACATCATATTGGTCATGGGTTAATATTTACGTTCATTAGACACCAGGAAGTGGTCTTCTAAACACTAGACAGTTTTTTTCTGCTCAGTTTTGAAGGCTACACAGTGTAGCATAACACTTAATGTAACAAAGCACTAAACCAGCTCCTCAGTAGCTATTTAAAAACTCTTTCACATAGAGCATCCTGTTGCTTAGGAACACACTAAAAAGAGAGCCATGAAAGAAGAAAAGACTAGGAGGTTATAAGGTGAGATTAGGGGTAGGAGGGGTTACAGAGATGGGAGGAGGAAAATCTACTAAAACACAGTTTGAAAATGCCCTACTGACATCTAATACCTTGTATGCTAATGATTTTTAAAAATCATTTAAAATTTTGCAAGCAAGAAAGAACTTTCAAGTAGTCAGTCATGCTCTAAGGAAATAAGACACATTTTATTCAGTCTCTGTGTGTGTGTGTGTGTGTGTGTGTGTGTGTGTGTGTGGTGTTCTAGTTAGCTTCTCTGTTGTTTCGACTAAACACTGACCAAAAACAACTTGGGAGGAAAGGGTTTATTTGGCTTACAATTCCACGTCACAGTCTATCACTGAGGAAAGTTTGAGCAGGAACTCCAGGTAGAAACATGGAGGCTGGAACTGAAGCAGAATGCCTGCTTTTCTATAGCAGCCAGGACCATCTGCCCAGGGGTGGCACTGCCCTTAGTGAGCTAGGCTCCCCCTACATCCATCAGTATTCAAGAAAGATCCCCACAGACATACAAAACAATCTAATGGAGGAGGTTTCTCAATTGAAATTATGTTCTCTCAGGTGACTTTTGTGTCAGTTTTACAAAAACGCTAACCAGCACATGGAGTGGGAAGGGATACTAATATATTGTTTAAGAATGTACACTTACAGCTATTTTTTTTTTTTGGCACCCCCTAAGTGGTTGGCTGTGTCAAGCTGAATAACTCTTTCCCAGACACTGGCTGTCCGAACTCATTGAAGTGGGTAAGTCGTACTACTATGAGAAATGCATGACCACCTAAGTGGCTGATGATGCTCGGGTGAAGAGTGGTCTGAATCAGAGGTGGGAATGATAAACAAGGTTTTCCCCATGAAGCAAGGTATCTTGACTCACGGCAGAGTGTGCTTGATGTCGCACAAGGGGCATTCTTGTTATAGATCAAGGAGAACTGGAGGAAGTGCAAATCTATTGGTGGATGCCGATCTGAGTGTTCTTAACTTGATTTTTGTTAGATAAGGAAAGAAGAATATTCCTGGGCTGAAAGATACTAATGTGCCTCGGCAGTCCAAAAGAGCCAGTAGAACTTGAAAGCTTTTCAATCTTTCTAAAGAAAATGATGTCTCTAGTATGTAGGCAGAAAACCCTTAAATGAAGATAGTGAGAAGCTTGGTCCAAAGCACCGTAGATTCAGCATCTTAATAATCCGTGCGTCCTGAGACACACATGCTGATGTATTTCTCTAAAAAAACAACACACTAAGGAAAACGAGGAGGATGCAGAAGTTGCTGGCCAAGAGGATGAAGAAAGCCAAAGAAAAACGCCAGGAACAGAATGCCGAGAGGTAGGCTGTCTTTGCTTAGGGTTTCTACTTCAGAGTCCAGTCAAAATTAAGTCTTTAAGAGTAACAAATGATCAGAACTTGCAAAGAAAATGTACACTTGTGTAAGAAAAAAATTTTAAGCAAAGGGCAAAGGTTATTTACACCAACGTTCCTAAGGACAAACTTACAAATTTGTATTAAATGGAAAATAAATCGCAAAGCAACAATAATTCAGAAATTTGTGGCAGGGACTCTCAAAGATGGCCCACAAGGCTAGCTTCTTAACAATTCCATCATGCAGATTGGATGCAGTGACTCACTTCTATGAATGTGGCCAGAGGGGAGGGGAAGTTACTTCCAAGATTAGGATACAAAAATGCTGTGGCTTCCATCTCACAAGTGGCTCACTTGCTGTAAGCAGGCAAGGAACTGAAGGAGGCTTTATTCCAGAATCCAGAGGGGCCTCCAGTCCAGTCTACAAGGAACTGGATCCTCCCAGCCACCCCTCAAGTGAACCAGGGTCACCTGATCCACTAGAGCTTCAGGTGAGACGGTTCCAGGTAACAGTCCGATGGAGCCAATAGCGTATCTCTGAGCCAGAGGCAGCATCTACAATGTATCCATGTTCCTGATTTACAGAAATGAAGGAAATACATTGTTTTACAGAGTTTTGCAGGTCAATTTATTAATGCAACAAATGATAACTGAAAGTCAATTAGTAAGAACAATGGAATTAAGATATCATTGGTGATGAGAATCCAGAAAGGTAAGCCCAGTTGAGCATCTATGAGGGCAGAAGCAGCACCTGTAGAAATGAGTTCTGAGTTTGGTAACCTGGTAGAACATGGTAAGCAACAAAGGCCAACAAGGAACCAGAGAAATCCCTCTCAGTGAAATTATCATCCAGAAACAAATTCCACAGCTTTCAATATAATTTTATATCATCTGAGATGTCCTGGGAACTTGGAACTTTGATCTTGGAACTGTGGTGGGTGAAGGTCTGGTATGAGCAGACAGAAGTCTCTTCTGCAGGTAGATTCTACCGTAGAAGGTTCCATATGCCACTCACTCCCAACACAGATAACATGACCAGCACAAGTAAAGACAACCAGGCACAGAAAAGAAGCCATCTTGACCCCAAAACAAAAGAAATGGACCACATTCAAAACGTGCATGGGATTACAGACCCTTGCAACTATAGCAACTGGCTTTTCCATGGGTTCTGGGAGTTCGAACTCAGGCTAGGATGGCAAGTGCTTCCACACTGAGCCTTTGACCCAGCCCTGCCATTAGCTTTTTTACTGTGTGTGTGTGTGTGTATGTGTTGAGGAGGGGGGTGGTAATGTGCATATGAGAGCTGGTGGCTGCAGTGGCCACAGGTAGAACCTCCTGGATCTGGAGTTCCGGTGCTTGTGAGCTGCCTGACATGGGTGCTAGGATTTGAACCCAGGTCCTCTGGAAGAGCAGTACAAGCTCTTAACCACTGAGGCATCTCTCTAACCCAGCTTTTAAACAGTAAGTTATTGGTACAAATATGAAGAAAACATGAAGCACCATTTCTAGCTGCTGGTAGATACCACTCTAGAAAGCAATTCAACTCTGAATGGAGACTGAAAAATCAATCCTGAACTTTGATCAAATCAACTTTGATTCTACTTCTAAAAACCCGGGCTGCAGAGATGGCTTAGAAGTTAAGAGCATTTGCTGTTTTTGAAGAGGACCAAGATTCAGTTCCCAGGACTTACACAGTGACTCACAACCATTGATGACTCCAGTTCCAGGGGCTCCAAAGCCCTTTTCTGATGTCTGCAGAAACCAGACACACATGTGGTACTCAAACACACATGCAGGCAAACATTCATATACATACTAAATACACATTAAAAATTCTACTTCTAGAAACCTATGAGTATAAGAGCAGGAATGAAGACTTCATTAATGATGAATGTCAAAAATGTGTGCTGTATGTCTGTGGATGCGTGTACTCATACATGTAGAGGCTAGAGGGTGACATGAGATGTTCTCTACGGTTCCCTTCCCTACCTTAGTTTTGGAGACAGGAGCTCTCTCTGACCCTTGGACTTCCCATTTCAGCAAGACCATATGGCCAGTGAGCTCCAGGGAGCCTTCTGTCTCAGCTCCCAGCACTGGGGTCACAGGTGCACACCAGCAGCCTGGCTCTCTAGGTAGGTCTGAGGGATTGGAACTCAGGTCCTCATGCCTGCATGGCAAACAGTTTGCCAGCAAGACATCTCCCCAGCCCCCACGGCAGTATTTTTAAAAGACAGTTAAACCAATTAAAGTGAAATTGAGATTTTTCAACTACTGATATATATACTTGTTTAGGCTAAAACCAGTTAGGTTAAGCCAGGAATGAGACAGCACAAGATTTTAGTGTGGCAATTACTGGAGTGATTTTCTCTAAAAGAACAACCACCTGTGATATGTTCTGTCAGCTCTCTAAAGTACCACGGCCAGTAGTGACATCTGGCTACTGAGCACTTGAAACAGGACCCACACAACTAAGGCTTACAATATTAAAGTACATATTTTAGACTAGGTCTCACTGTATAGTGCTGTCTGGTCTGGAACTCATTGTGTAGACCAGGCTGGCCTTGAACTCAGAGATCTACCTGCCTCTGCCTTCCTGGTCCCGGAACTAACATCTTGCATCACCATAAGAGGCTTGAGGCTTAATCTTAATTCCACATGGGGCTGGGGTGAGTGGCCTGCTTCAGATGTAAACCAGTGACCTATTACCATCCACACCAATTTCCTTGGGAGACAGTTACTTTTTACAGGTCGGTCTGAAACCCTGAACTCAGAGTTGACTAAGCTTGTTTGCCCCTAACTTGAAAAGCAGCCTGGCAGTGCCCTCAAGTGGGTCTAGATATCAAATCTGTTACTATTTTCATGTATTTAAAAAATTGGGGTTGGGTGGGATGAGACAGTTTTATTCTGTAGCCCAAGCTGGCTTCAAATTTTTGGTAATCTTCCTGCCTTCAACATCATAAGTGCTGAGGTTACAGACTCACACCACCGTGCCAAGCTGTCTTCTAATTTCTGCCTCACTACAAAGTTCCAGCAAAAGAGGCTGGAATTGCTACTTAAATCTTCTTAATTGCATTGGGTATTACAGTTATCTGAATTCCAAAGATAAAAATACAATCTTGAGCTAGGCAGTGGTGGGCCCAGGAGATGGTACGGTTCACTGTCCTAATTTCCCTAATTAAGGCTATCAAGTTTCTGTGTGGTGACTAGCTCAGCACACAAGCTTGACAGAGAATGCTTAAAGTTAAGGGTACTTTTCTTTCCAGTGCACTTCCACCTGGCCACAATCTTAAACTAGCAAATAAATGGCATCCAGTAAGCCCAAGGCGGGTTCAGAAGAAAGAAACTAACATTCAGAACACTCTATTAAAGAATATCCCTGTGTTTACTCCAGATAAGTAGAAGACATTAAACTATCAAGGTTATTTTCTAACCAAATGCCAGCTTACATCATTGAGATCCGGTGTTCATTCGATCAGTTAAGAGAACAGACTATCTATCTAGAAGACTGTTGATGGCACATTTGACACTACTGATCCAAACTAGTTAACATGCACAAATGCATGCAGAATGTGTGCCCAGGTCAGCACTCTCCTTAGCTGGATTACAAAGGACACAGTCGTTGTTCCAAGCTGAGGTTTAGAATCAAATTATTCACTCCAGGCTCACAGGTGCTATTGCTAAGTGCTGGTGTCTTGCCCAGTGAGAATTTTTACAATTCATTACATGACAAGCACTTTCTAAGGTTACTGCACAAATACAATTACCGTAATTTCAAGATAACCTTTGAAAATTAGCAGTATTTACAAAGAGTCAATAAAGGATAATTTTCTAACTTCAAAGTCAGGTTTTTGACCATGCCTTCTACATGAGTGGGTTTATAGAACTGCAGTTTAAACTTACTAGTTATTCATTATATTAAGTTAAAACCTCAAACCCTGGAAACTAATAAATGTGGTTAAAAATAGGTAATTGAGAAATCAAACAAGCCACAGAAGGGGAGAAACTCTTTGAGAAAGACTCATCAGATATTACTCCAAATATACAGAGCTCATGAACCTTATTAAGACCCCTGAACAGATATCACACCAAAGATGGTGTGTACACAGCAAGCGCACACATGAAAATGAAGATGCACACCCACACAGTACTAACCAAGTGCTGACTAAAGGAAGATGACACCATATACTCATTACAATACCAGACCCCAAATCCAGACATCAAACTCTGGTGAGAACCTAGAGCCACATAAATGCCACATAAATCATACAGTGCCAGGATAGAACACAGAGTCCCCTTTGGAAGGCAGCATGGCAGGTGCTTACAGACCTAAATACTCATAGAATCTATCCGTGAAAAGCAGATGAAAACTTACATCATCCAAAAACCTGCACAGAAATGTCTACAGCAGTTTTATTCACAACTGCCAAGACTTAAGACACAACGAGATAGTTTTCAGCAGGGGAATGAATGGCCCAAAGCACATCCAAAGGATTATTAGGCAGTGTGGGAAAAAAGAAAAGAGCTACTGTCAGAAAAAGGCATGGAGCAAAGAAGTCCACTTCAATGGCTATTACTGCAGAATCTCATTTTTACTTAGGCTGGAAAAAGAACAGGGCCTAGAAAAGCAGGGCCTCTTAAGAAGTTAGGGGCAAGACATCAAAACCATTCTGTAGGACAAATGCCTGCATTAGACATGCCAAAGTTTACAGAATGCACCTCACATACTACGGATTTTTTTCATGCACACTCACGGATTGTGACAAAAGTTACCGCTGTGCTATGGGATTTTGATGACGGTGATGCCGAAAGTGATGGTGGTTGCCTGTGAGAGAAGGTAAAGGACACATACGGATTCTGTGCTTTATACTTCATTTTGTTGTGGACCTAAAACCGCTCTTAAAAAAGGAGGTTTTTTTTTTTTTTTTTTTTTTTTTTAAATGTGTTGTTATTTTAGAAACTAATACTAAGTTAATGCAAGGTGAAGTCGAGTATCTATATTTGGAAATATTTGAGAGAAGTAGTTTGAATTCTGGTTTGGGAAGATTTGTGTGTATATACAGTGTGATTCTTGCAAGGTTCTGGGTTTGATCTCCAATGTATGAGAGAGGGGGGAGGAAGAAAGAGAGGGAGAGTGTGCGTGTGTGTGAGAGGCAAGAGACAGGCTCATAAGCTGAGGCCACATTTATAACAATCCATTACCAAAGGGTATTCAATAATGGCACGCCCTAAATATACAACTTACACCAGATCCCAGACCGGTACTCTGAGCACAAAGACCCATATGTACTATAAAGACTCAAAGGTAGAATTGATATGCACAGAGAATACTCTAGATGGTATCAGGGACATAGATAATTAATTAGGAAATCTACTTACAATCTTAAGCCCTCTGGAAATTTGTTATACTTTATTTACTAAGGTCTGTCCTTCATCCAGTTTTTCTAAGAATTTTGCTACCATGCCAATAATGCATTTGATTGAAGAAAATAATTGTATAACTTTGGTCTGTGGTGTCACTTAGGCTGCAAAGCTTTATTTACACAGATCTTCCGAGAAACACGTCCTCTTATTTACAAAAGTCTTCAACATTCCAGCTGCCACCTACTGCTTCAAGTGTGAAATGTTACTAGATAAACTAGATTTACAGGAAAGCATAAAACGAAAGCACAACTCTACAATTTAATATATACAGTGCCATTAGTGGTTAACTTTACAGTTTTCTTTTGAGGATAATCTACTGAAGTTCTTTTTACTGATAAATTCAGATAAGGTTGTTTCCTAAGGTAGATTTCCAGATTCAAGAGTATAGCAGACCATCAGATTTAGTGTTTTTGGTTTTTGAGTAGCTGTATATCACTTTCTTTCTCCCTTTTTGTCAAAAGTCTTGGATGATGAAGAATCTTGACTTTCGCCACAATTATAACGCTTATATAAAGTCTGAAATTAAAAACACAAATCTGTTTTTCAACTTTTTGGTTCAATGCATTATTAGATTAGAAAAGAAAACAATGTATTCTAAATATAAAGAAATGCAGCTCAAACTTTCCATAAGAGAATTATAATATAATTAACAATCAGCATAGATGAAGACCTTTAAGACAATTGTAAGCCCACTTAATTTTCCTTAAAATAACTTTCTCAAAAATTCCTATATATCAAATATTCATTAACTACATAATCTCAGAAGCTAATTATACTAATGAACAGAAGACATTAAAATTACTATCTCATGTCCCTTAGTACATTTGAAGGGCTGGCTAATAGGACTCCTACTTCGTAGATCCTCCAGTCCCTTACAGAATGTGCATAATATTTACATATATGTATACTATCCTGCTGAATATTTTAATTCATACTTATAATAAGTAAATACAACATAAAAATGATATAATTGTTTTACTGCATTTTGAAGGAACAACAAGAAAGTAGGTATATGTCCAGTACACGTAAATTATTTTTCAGAATGTTTTTGATTTGCAATTGATTGATTCCAGATATGGAACTCATGGATATAGGAAGCAACTGAATTATTGAAAGTTATGTATTTTAAAAAAAAAGATTGAAGGCTAAGTCAACATCTAACTTATGAAGGTGACAAATATCTTTGCCATCAAATAATATAAAATCTCAATGATGGGGTGATTAATTCAATTTAATTTTATGTAAAAGGACATTTTGAAAAAGATATTTAAAATATGGAGAAATGAAATAAAATGCAATGAATATATATGACTATATTTGTAAAACTTAAGACACCCCCAAGTCATCAGTATCTAAGAAAAAGATGTCCCATGACTGTAAGTAGTATAGAGAATATATAATAAACTCATTCCAAGATGGGTCCACATCAGCAATATAGATTTTTACCCTTATCCAGAGAACGAAGTGTTGTTGGTTCAAAGTTCCATAATTTTTATATATTACATACACACACACACACACATTATATAACTCAATTATCTAATTCGTAATTGCTTGATATCTAATCCAGTCGGTAAGTAATCATAGGTATTAGAAATTACAAAAGTATTTGATGACAAAGAGATCCAAACATCATGGTGGATCTTAGTGTGGTGTTGTACACTTTTAGTCCCAGCACGCAAAAGATGGAGGAGAGACAGAGGTAGGTGGATCTCTGTGTGAATTCAAGGCTAGCCTGGTTTACACCCTAAATTCCAGGCTAGCTAGACTGCATAGTGAAGCACTGTCTCAAAACGAAGCAAATAATAATAATAATAATGATAATAAATAACTAAATAAATATCAAACCTCACAGTGATGGTGGAGACAGACAGTACCAAGAAGCTGGCAAGCGTAAGATGTGCTTTGGGGGAATTATTACAGAAGCTATTGCACATGACAAATATTGTCATTTTCCCAAGGCTGTACTAAAAAATGAGTAGAGGGAATGAATTCTAAAGCTGTGCTAAGAATGTTTAGATAATCAAAAGATAAATTCCTATTTATTCCAGCTGGAACCTTAAGAACAGTAACAACACAAAGCAAAAAGATCCACACTTGTAAAAATACTCCTTGGTAAATACTTAATCGCAGAAATTCATTTCACCACAGATGTGAGCAGTAGGCCAGACTTCCTTCTGGCTATATGTTTAAGTGTCTAACTCATTGTACCACATTAAAATAGCTAAAATTAATGTAGATGCACTTACTCTGGCAGTTTTCAAGATGGAGTTCGGGGAATTCAGACCAACAAGTTGACCCAGAACGTATTTCATCTCATCAGTGGCTTCCCTAGCTGTTTGGGCACCTATAAATGGAATATAATCAAGAAGATACTGCTACTAATAAGAACAATATAGACTCATTTGAACATAACACTCTCTGTCAGGTACATGCCTGTAATTCCAGCCCACAGGAGATTGAGGCAAGAGTATTGCTCGAGTTTGAGGCAAGACCATGTCTCAAAAGAAATCAAAACAAACAAGCAAACAACAACAACAACAAAAACCACACTCTGGAGGTTGGGAAAAGGGTTCATGAATTCAAGGCCAGCCTAGGCTATAATAGTAAGATTCTGTCTCCAAACAAACAACAAAAATATATATATAATTGTATACTAACTGCATTATTGTAATGTATCACAACCCCCCATGTAGACACGTAAGATTAAATAACAAAGTTTAAAAAGGCAATGTTATTAACATTGTTATTTAGCAAAATCGCAACTTCCTTGAAGAAGGCAGGTAATAAGAGTGGGCATTTAGATCCTGGTTTTCTACAGTTAACACAGTATGCATTCATGTTGGTAATCTAGTGAACAGTGACATTAAGGAAGCGGTACCTGGGTTGGGCTGGATGTGAACATACGGATGTGCGAGGAGCTCGGGGATGGATATCCTCTCTTTAGGGTCCCTTACTAAACAGCACTAGAGAAGAGAGAGGGAGGAGAATGCAAGTTTTAATTTGTGTTGATGACCAAGGAGCTATCCAGATGACATCATACTACAGAAGCTACACCAGACATCCTATTCAGACTAACAGCCTTTCTCTGAGTCACCTTTTAGAAATTCCCAAGAAGTCATTAAATTAATTAATTAATCAATATTATTTTATTATATTTTATATAATTTTATATATTATATATTTTATTATATATTTTTATTTTATTATGTATTATGTTATATTATATATATTATAATTGTATTATATACAAATATATATACTAATACATATATTATATATTATATTTATGAGACATTGTCTTCTCATATTCACATACTGATAATATTACCTTTAGCACGTCTTGAAGATCTTTTTCTGGAATATCAGGAAATTCAATTTCATGATTAGGGTCAATTATGGCATGTAATTTAGAGATCTGATTAATGATATGCTGAAATGGTGTTTTCCCGTAAGTCATATAGTACAAAATGCATCCCAAGGACCAAACATCACTTCTGGGACTAATCTAAGTAGAATAAGAAAAGTTGCTTTATTTTAATATAAAAGGTAACATAGGAATATTATATATCTATAACCCTAATTATATAATAATAATTAAAGCCTCAATAAATATCAATGTCTCTATAAAATGAGAACTAACTTTAAACCCTTGAGAAACTCAAAATTATTTTAAAGGAAATAAAGTAGTAAATTCTTGTCATCTTGTGAAAATACAGGACTAAGAAAACACCCATAAACTTGAATTTGTTTGCTCCAGAATGATTAGGTTGTGATACACTTGTATCTGAATTCATAGTATTTATTTTTAAAAGGTCACTTAAATGGTACAACCCTAATCTCTACAGTATAAACCATAGAACCAGGCTGGACAAAGTCAGGGCAGACCACTCACCTAGTACAAAACCCTAAGTCTAATCTCCAACAGCAAAAAAACGAACAAACAAAAAAAGCATATTGTTATGGGTACTAAATGCCATTAAACACAGTTAATAATAGAGAAGAATTTCTTTTCTTTTTAGATTTATTTTTTTATTTTTTATTTTTATGTGTATGTGTGTGGTCCTGAGTTCTGGGAACTGAGCTCAGATCCGCTGCTAAGAACAGCAAGTACACACGGCTGCTAAGAGCAGCAAGTACACACAGCTGCTAAGCCATCTCTCCAGCCCAGAAAGTTTCTGAGTAAGTACTAATAAGTATCATTCATTTTCCCGGAGCCCAGTGCTATTAAATGTTCACGGCATTAAAATCACATTAGGAATAATCACATCAAGAGAAAAATGAGAATAACAAACAGAAACATATACTTTCCATAAAGAATAAATTAAACCAAATGATATAGAAAGCTAGTGAGGGCTGGAAAAAAGAAATGGACATAGAAAACCTGTTTTTTGTTTTTGTTTTTTAAAGAAGAAATAGAAGTAAAGTAGAAACTACAACTTAATATTAGGAAAAGAGAGCAACACAAAAGAGAAAGCTATTTTTCCCCAAAACAGAATTTCTGTGTAACTCTGGCTGTCCTGGAACTCGCTTTGTAGACCACGCTGGCCTCAAACTCATGGAGATCCATCTGCCTCCGCCTCCTGAATGCTGGAGGTAAAGGCATGTGTCACCATGCCCAGCAAGAGAAAGCTATGTAAACCATGATATTAGCCAACTAAGAAAAAGAATAAACTTAAAAAAAAAAAACTTCAAGAAATTTTATATGTGCATTTGTGCGAGTGCCACATGTGTATGGTTGTCAACAGAAGCCAGAAGAGGGCATTGGATCCCATGTAACTGGAGTTGTCAGCAGTTGTGAGCTACCTAACATGGATGCTGGGAACTGAATGTGGGTCCTCTACAAGAGCAGAACTTGCTTTTGGCCACTGAGCTATCTCTCCAGTCCCAAGGATGAATTTTTAAAATGTTATTGTATCACTGAAAACTGAGCCAGGTGTGGTGGCACACATCTGTAATCGTAGCATTTGGAAGGCTAAGTTAGGAGATTTGAGTGTTCCAGGCTAGCCTGGACAATATAGTGGGACTATGCTCAAAAAATGAGAAGGGGAAAAGAGAGGAGAGGGAAGGGGAAATTTGCTATTGCATATTAAATCACTGAATTGATAACTGAAAAAATTATAATCTCTAGGCAGAATTCAAAACCTTAAAGTACATAAGACAAATTTAAACTGAAATTATAAACCGTAGAAATCAATAGGCATTAAAAAATACAATAATAAAACCTGTAAATAATAGGCAAAGTAAAACTTATATCTTTTTAAAAGGAAGGTCATGTTATGTAACCCACACTGTCATTAAACTCATGATCCTCTAGCCTTAGCTTTCCAAGGACGGATTACAGGTGGCACCACCACACCCAGCTAAATTAGTAGACGGTGGTGAGGATGGATATACAAAGTTGCTCTGTGCCCTTTATATATGTGCTATGGCAAGAATGTGCCCACACTCAGAACATAATGTTCGTGCATACGCTCATCATACACATGTGGACAGAGATACAGATTTTATGCAAGTTATTTGAAAAATTACCTAGAAACCATAGTTTTCTAGGGAGGAAAAGCAAATGGATGCAGCAGTGAGCCAGATGCTGAACTGAGAGCTTCCTTTCTCAGCTACTCCTAGTTTTTTTAAAGTACACATGATTCACAAGTTCACCTCACAGAGGGGAAGCCAGGTAAGTTATGTCATGGCTCAAGAAGATGCAGGTTATGGTGTGAAAGTTGCTGGGACCGAAGTATGTGTGCTTGTGAACACTGTGGCAGTAAAAGAAAGATTAGCCTGGAGCTTGACGTACCCTGAACAGAGAAAACGGACCACTGATAAAAACACATCAAGGAAGATAACAGCACTCACTGAGTCTGAAATAAAGAAAGCTGCCACCAGTAGGCTAGGAAACTTTATATACCCCAGTTATATTTGGAAATGTAGAATTCACAAGTAAATAAATGATTATTAGAATGCACAAGATTTTAGTTTCAATTCCCAGCACCACAAAAACAATGAATATAAAATATTTGAGAGGAAACAAAAAATACTCCACAGGGTATCAACTATCATTTCAGGTGTCTAAATCATAGCTATGTGTTAAAACTGCCTTTAATCTAAAAATTCAAAAAGCTCTCCCTAGGCCCACTTCATACAGGCACACTGTGAGGACCCACCATACAAAAGAACAGCATTTAAGGACAATCTCAAGTCAATAAAGAATGGTGAAACTGGTGCTAGACAGACGGCTCAGCGGTTAAGAGCACTGGCTGTTCCTCTAGAGGGCCTGGGCTCGGATCCTAGCATCCATACCACAGCGAAGAACCTTCTTTAACTCCAGCCTTAGGGGATGCAGTGCCCCCTTCTGGCACTGCATATACATGGTGAACATACATACATATAGGCAAAACAATCATGGCAATTTACGAAGGTGTAGTGTGGTGGTCCCAGGAGAGTGAGCTATTTCTAATACCTTGGTCTTGCCTTTCCCATTTTCTCTTGAAGACATGTCTCTGATTGCTTCTGGAGGCATGTAATTAACTGTGCCAACCTATTTGCCAAATCACAGAAAACACAGATATCAATGAAAACATCTTTTTAGATTTATAAATACATAAATAAACATAAGATTCTTGGAAACTTAGATAACTTGTGATTGAAGAAATTTAAATAGCCGTCAACAATATAAAAATATATGTAAGAGCACATCACAACTCCACCAAAATGAGTTGGATTGAGAATGAACTGGCTCCTCTCAGAATACCATGCTTTGTCTGTAACTGTGTTGGAGAACCAATATTATCTACCTTCACAACTGTGTAGGCTAATTCTGAACTCTGAGGAATTTGACTATCATTCACTTCTATGTTTGAATAAATTCAACATTTTCCCCTTTTAATAAACCAACTAACAAATCAATATATGAATTAAAAGAGCCAGCTAGCTTCTTTCCCATTATTCTTCAGCTCCCATGTGCAGACTGAGATGGGCTGGGAAGCTAAATCATATAGGAGTTTCTATAGTTGGGTGACGGAAATGGTGCAGCATAATCCCCTAGTTCTAAGATAACAACAAAAATGCCTGCATGCTAGAACCTTGCCATAGATAACCTCAAGCTTATCTACAAATCAATGTTCACCTTAGTTTTGATACAGAAAGTAATGGCTGACTGTTGAGTAGAATTATTTTAAGTGCATGCTGTCCGCTGATTTCTTCCTAATGAAGTCTGAATTTGCTTCAAGAATTGATAGATCCACATTAAAATCTGCATTCATGGACACAGCATGTGAGGTCCAGCCAAAGTTACCTTTCAGCTCTATTTTTATGCCACTACCTTAGTTTTTTATGGAACAGCTTCATTACATTTGCTACTGCAGGTCTTATTACAAAAAACAACAGCCTCCCACCATTTAAATAGTGAGAAAAGAAGTAGGATGATGGCAAACATGTAGCAGCAATTCCTTAGCTATGAGCAAATTATTCAAAATTGATGGACATATTTGTCTGATCTTGAACTGCTTTTCTAAGTCAAATTGACCATGGTTGTGAATCTTTTGTAGTCATACTTAATATTCTTTCAAAAGACTTCAAATTTTTTTGAAGAACATGGTCAGTAAAAAATATAATACTGGCAAAACACTTAATAGATAAAAAGGAACTAAACCTCGTAGTAACCAACCATCATTAAAAGTTTTAACGGAAGTCAGGTGTCGGAGCTCAGAACTGTAATCCTTTGGGAGGCATGGGCAGCAGGAATAGAAGTTGAAGGCTAGCCAGTGATACAGAGCAAACTCAAGACCATTCCAGGTTACATCAAAACCTGATTAAAACACTTAAACACAACCAAAATAGCAATAAGAGTCCTACCTGAGAATCTTTAACAATGCTTGTTGTATCTGGCTGCATTTGGTTTGCAATCCCAAAATCAATCAGCTTTAGCATTCCATCAACTATTAGGAAGTTTGCGGGCTTCAGATCGCTGTGAACAATGCCTTCAAAATAAAATCCATTATGTTAAACAAAGTAAAACAGTCTAGGGACAAAAATATTCCACATTCTCTGGGTCAAGCTGATTCCTTCAATTAATCAACACATTAATATTCATTTATTATGACATTCTATATCTTCTTAGTAAATGTGTGCAAGGACCCACTCTAAATTTGTCACTTGTAATGAAATGAATAATTTAGACCTTTTAGCAATACTGAGTAAATGAGCAAGTACCATTATCACCCTCATTTTAAAAGTGAGGACACTAATACAATTTGAGTTAAAATGAATTGTCCAAGGTTACAGGGCTTAACCTTAAAGCAGTGAGGAGCTGGGGGGCTGGAGAGTAGCGAGGAGTTGAAGCTAGGCATTATGGCCGTCAGTGTCCTGGAGCAACGCTGCACACTGCCCAGGAGAACATCACAAATCACTGTCAGGCAGTAAGACCACAGGTTTCCCAGTCACCCAAGAAACCTAATCACTGACTAGTTTTTTTAGCTTATAAAAAGGGAAGCAGAGGAAACACACTAGATTGAACAGATTTGTTTTAAAGACAGAGTAAAGGCAGAGAAAAGCTCTGAAAAGAAGTAAGAACAAGTAAACACCAGGGACTAATAGTAAAACACAACAACAACAATAACAATACAAATCTTATACAAGGCACAAAATAGAAAATTCTTCAGAGACTGAAGGACTGACCATCACCCTCCTATTTTTAGGATGCCCGAATCGTCAAGACTAGGGCCTACTACAACCTAAGGACGTGAGGATAAGAGCCACCAGTTAATATGAGGAAGATAAAGTTACACTGTACTGTGCAAATTTAAGTTTATATTCTGTACCCTGTGCATAACCAGTCTTAAAAAATGGGTTTGTTCCTTCATCTCAAAATGAACTTCCAATTAACTCCCCACCCCCACCTCGAGACAGGGTTTCTCTTAACTCTGGCTGTCCTGGAACTCATTCTGTAGACCAGGCTGGCCTCGAACTCAGAGATCTGCCTGCCTCTGCTTCCTGAGTGCTGGGATTAAAGGCTTGTGCTGCCACCCCCAGCTCTAATTATTAAAGGTAGGTACTAATAAAACTATAAGCGTATTTTTCTAAGATGACATAATTAACAACTATTTTAACTTTACATATATGAAGAGATTCTAAGATACCATGCTGATGGATCGTGTGTACTGCCTCCAACATGTTTTTCCAGTAGCTCTTGCGCTCCCATGGATTGATGGATTTTTTCTTTTTAAGCCAACTGTTCAGATCAATGTTTCCACATTCCATTACCATGTAGATGCACCGCTCTGTGATTTCACTGCAATTAAAAACAAACAGAAGCAACAGAAGACTAAATGACTACATTATATAAATAAGAATTTACTATTTGCCTAAAAATTATGGCAAAATCAAAGTATTCTTTTTAAAATAAAAATAAATTCATACTAATCATAGAGTCGGATGATCTTGTCACTGTGTTGCTGCAGTTTGTTCAAATAAGCTATCTCATTCTGGTAGCTATCAATAATTTGGTTATCTGCATCTTCCAGGTTCACATATTTGATAGCATATATCTGTTTCTTTTCATTCAATACTTGAAATACCTGCATAGAAAGCAAAGAGGTGGTTTTAGGACACACCCTTCCCCTGTAAACCCTTGTGATGCATTTCAGTTTGTGATTAACAACCGACATAAACAACTGAAAGTTTCTGGGATGTGAGAGTAAGTGCCTATTTCTAGCCCCCGTGACAACAGACAGTCCAGTACTCCAAGGTACAAACCCCTAAAGTTCTCTACATCAACATTTAAGAAAGCAACTTAAATTTCCTGCTATGCTCACAATACTCCTGGGATGCCTTATCCAGGGAAAAAAACACTAAGGAAAAGACATTCAGAAATGATAAGGATGACCAAGGTTGTAATGGACAATTCACTTCTTAGACAGTGTGCACGTTCATCAGCACGTTCATTTCTTTGATAGCGAATATTTTTTAAAATACAGTAATTGTAAGCTGTCATATTCAGTTGTGAAAAGTATAGTAAGTCACATTTCCTGTTAGGTTGGCAGGAGCAATAATGTTCTTATGAGTCGATTTCTAAGAACACCAATAGGACAAATAACATTCTGGAAGAGGCAAGCACGCAGGCATTCAACTTCCGGCACATGTGTCACAGCAGTGGTGCCTCGAGTCTCTAGTACTTCAAATCCAAAACACAGTGCCTGTAACAAATGCGGACTCACTTGCACCCTTTGACACTGAAAAGTGTGTCATTTAACCGTCACTACTCCATAGACACTGGGGATGAATGAGTGCCAATATATGTGAGGCTCAAGGGCTGACACGGCACACAAAGCAGGTCCACTGGGTCCTAAGTAGAGCTTACTCTTCAATACCAGTTTTTCTAAAAAGAATGCACAAACTAAGGGGCTTCATTATGCCATTTCATACATACTCTCTCCCCTGTTACTTCCTTCCCCTGTCCTGTGTCTCCCTCTCTTTTATGTTACTCTATTCCTTATGCTCATAACTGAAGATCTGACAAAGGAAACATGAAAAGGAAAATATTTATTGGAAGACTTGCTGTGTGTGGTAATATGCACTCTATTTATTTCGTTTTTTGCTCATGGTTTTGATATTTGGGATTAAACCCAGGGCCTTAAACATTCGAAGTATGTGTTCTACTAGAGCCATACCCCTGGCCTATATATCTTATGCATGTAGCCCAGGCAAATCTTCCTGCCTCAGCCTGCCAGGTGCTGGGATTATAGATGAGCGTCACCATGTCTGGTGCTTTCCTTATTTGTAGGAAGTTAATAAGAGAGCCTTAAGCAATTCTAGTTATTGTTGGCTGGCGTAGAGAGCTACAGTAAAACTTAACAACCCGAATAGCCTTGTTTCATGCATCAGCATAACAACATAGAATAGTCTAGTAGCCAGGAGGGACAATCAACAAATGAATGAAGTTCCTATTCAGTTCTAGGTATCAGAGCTAGCATCACTGAGCAGTCAAACATTGCTATATTGATACTAAATATTGGGTAGAGCACAAACAACAAATAAGCCATTTACAGAACATGGTTAACAGGGAAGCTACAGCTAGGCATAGTTACACTCACATTTACTCCCAGCACTCAAGGAGGCAGAGGCAGGCCAACTCTGTGAGTTTGAGGCTAGCCTTCAAAACAGAAAAGGTAACAGTAAATAGAGAGGAGAATGGAGAACACTGGTGACTGGAAGGTAGGAGTTGCAGTTTTAGAGTATAATCAAAGACTCCTTGGCTGAGAACACACCTGAGCAAAGACATGAGGACAGGGTGGGCTGGCGATACACACCTCTATCTCCCAGCCTTTAGGAGGCAGCAGCAAGAGAATATACAAGGCTAGCTGGCTTATAGAGAAAGACACTGAGGGAGTGAGGGAGGAAGAAAGGGAGGGAGAAAATATACAGACCAGCCTAGAAGGAAAAAGACTGAATGAGTGAGCCTATTATTTATTGTAATAAATCAAGGAAAAAGAAAACAGCTGCTTCAGGCAAAGTGACAATACTAATAAAAAATGGATTCTGATGCTACTCCAAAGGTAGGCAGAACAACTGATGAGTATGTGAGAACAAGAGCAGTCAATAGGCTTTTAGCCAAGCAGTTGTAAGAATGGGGTTGCTAATTCCTGTTAATTTCAGCCTGGAAAGGCTCAAAGTAAGTGTTTACACATCCTGTCTTAAATGCCTGGTAACCAAGAAGAGATGCTGAGCAGTCAAGTTTGGAAAGTTAATCTGGAAATGAGAGGGCTGAACTGGAAATACAAGTTTGGAAACTGTAAGCATAAACACAGTATTTAAAACTACAACAATGGAAGAAACACCAAATAAAGGCTTGAGTTTAGAGAAGCAAAGAGGTCAAAGCATGAGCCCTGAAGGATTGTACCTGAGGCTCAGGGACACAAGGAAGACTAAAAGATTGGTCAGTGTGAAAGAATAAATACAAGTATGAGTGTGTGTAGTCATGAATGAGAACAGCTACAACAAAAACCCAGTTATCCACTACGAAACCTGAAAGTCAAAGCACAGGACCAGATTTAACAAAATACGGAAGCTTGAATGCTCCTAAGGGTGGTTGTCTTGGTGAGAGACAAAGGCATAAGTGTCTGCAGTGGGCTCAGTGGGTCAGAGTCAAGGCTGCAAAGGGAACACTAACCATGTTCTCCTCCTTAGTCAGGTAGATAAGAACCGAGTTCAAGGCTCCAAGCAGCCCCAGAACAAAACGAAACCACAGAGACCGAAATAATTCAGAGCCTTACTTTTTAAATGAATTAATGACCAGATAAAAGACTCAAACAAACATATGCATAGTACCCTGAAAAGTATCTCCAAAGTGAACTAAACAGTAAACGAGAGGAGGAAGTGCAAAATATGAAGAAAAAAATTAACATGGAAATTGAAACATTGAAAAGGAATCAAACTAATACTGGAAACAAATTTTCAATCAAATAAAAACCACACCATAAAGCATCATTACTAAACAAGACTGGGCAGAAGAACAAATTTTAGGGATGGAAGCCAAAACTGAGACTATAACACATTCAGACATACATAAGGAAAAAACATTTAATGCATACAGGCAATACTCCCACAAAGTCTGGGATACATTCAAGAAGCCAAACCTGAGAATTCATAAAGTAGGAGAAAAATCTGCAATAAAATGGAAAGAACAGACAAATGAAACTACAGCAGAAAATGTCCCAAAGCTGAAGTAGATATCCGAATAGACGAGGCATAGAGAACACTCCAGGACATGTCGTTGTTGTCGTCAAGGTGTCAGAACACAAGGCAAAGAAACGGCATGGAAAGCAGCACAGGAAAAATGCCAGCTCACACACAAAAGCAGGGGTCACAGAGAAGCCTCAGATCTGCCCTCAGCAATCCTAAGAGCTGGAAAAGTTTACCATGATGTATTTCAAGTCCTGAAGAATGCCATTCCCTGCAAATTACTCTTCAAAATTGATGAGAAATAAGGATATTTTAAAACAAACACAAAGTAAAGCAATTCCAAGCCAATACTGCAGAAAAAAAATTTTTTAAAGAAATATTATACAGGAAAGAAGAAAGATTCTGTGGTAGTTTGAATAAGGAAGTCTCTCCCACAGCCTCAGGCATTTGAACACAGTCCCTTGTCTGTGGTATTGTTTGGGAAGGTTTAGGTGCTGTGGTTTAGGTGGTGCTGGAGGAAGTATGCCACTGGGAAAGGCTTTGAGAACTTAAGCTTAGCCTCAACCTACTGCCAGTTTGCTTTGTGCTTGTGGTTCAAGATGTGAGCTTTCAGCTTCCTATTCCTGCCACCATGTTTGGCGCTTGTCAGAGTTATGCTCCACATCACCGACTCTTCTCCCTCCAGAACAGTAAATCAAAATAAACTCTCTCTTAAGTTGCCTTGGTTATGCGGTTTTATCACAGCAACAGAAAAGGATCTAATATAGCTCCTCCAAGAGATCACATAGAAATATATACTCCACGAAAGCCATATTGATAAGGAAGAGTCAGGAAAGAATCAACTGTGTCCAATATAGCAAACCAGCAAACTCCCCAAAATTAACAGAAGGAAAAGAAATACCAAAAATCCTATTGACTAGAACATTACCTAACAGATTCTTAAGAAATAGCAAGCCCTTTTCAATAATCTTAAATGAAAATAGCCTCAACTCTTCAATAAAAATAGCAAGACTGACTGATTAGAAAAGAACTATTTTTTTTTGTCTATAAGAAACACCTGTAGTGAACAAAGACATCAAACAAAAACTCAAACAAAACTTCTCAGTATTGAAGAACAGAAATCAAAGTACCAAGCAAATATAAGGATAAACAAGCAAATACAGCTATTCTTATATCTGATAAAGTACTTTAAACCAAAACTAATCAGAAGAGATAAAGAGGAGTGTTACATGTTAATAAAAGAAATAATTCATCAAGAAATACAACATTTGTAAACATTTATGTGTTGAGTATTGGTGCACGCAAGTTCATAAAACGAACACTAAAAGACATAAAAGGCCATACAGGTCCTGAGACATTAACACTGGGAGTCTTTGATACCCCACTCATGTCTTTAGGTAGCTTCCTCATGCTAAAGAAAAACGAACTTGAGAGCTAAATTATATCACGGATCAACTGCATTATACAGAATATTCTGCCCAACAAATACTAAATCATATTCTCAGCACATGCAGCATACAACAAACCTTAACAAACAAGACAAACTGTGGTAATCCCTTGTATCAAATCAGAATAAATGTAGACAACAGTAACAAGATAAAACTACAAAAATTCTTGGGAGGCTAAATAATACACTTTTAAATGACAATGGGTTATTGAAGAAATCAGAGAAAAAACTAAAAAAAAAAAATCTTGGGAGTCAAATGAAAATGAGAATACAACCTACCAGAACCCTGAGATACAGCAAGACAGTCAAAAGAAGAAAATTTATAACTATTCATAACTAAAAATTTATGCTCATTAAAAAAATTAGGGCTCAAACAACTTAATGATGCACCTGGAGGCTCTAGAAAACAAGAAGCCAATCCCAAAAGCAGCAGATTAAGAAACAATAAAAATTACAGCAGAAATCAATGATAATATAGATTAAAAAGATAACACATAAAGTCAACTAGACAGAATTGTTGTTTGAAAAAGTTAACAAGATTGATCACCTCTAGCCAAAAAAGAGAAGGTCCAAATTAACAAAATTAGAGACAAAAGGTGCTATCACGACAGACTCCAATGAAACCCAGAACATCATCAGAAAATACTTTGAAAATGTACATTTCAAAAAGCTAGAAAATAAGAATGGATAAATATCTAAATGCATATAATCTACCAAAATTAAAGTCAGAAAATATGAATAACTTAACTGACCCACTACAAGCCACCACCACCTGGCTAAAAATTTCTTCCAGAACAAAAGATACTATAAACAGACAACCTAAAGAACAAGAAGAAAATCTTAGCTACCTATACTCCAGAAAGGGGACTAATACCCAGAATTACAGAGAACTGCAAAATAAAATAAAACAAAACTGCTAATCAAGAAACAGGCTAGTGCCTGTTAATAATGCTAGTGCCATATATATATATATATATATATATATATATATACACACACACACACACACACATATAAAATGCTAATACACGCCTTTAATCCCAGTACTCCAAGGCAGAGGCGGGCCTGATCTACAGAGTGAGTTCCAGGACAGCCAGAGTTATAACAGAGAAACCCTGTCCTGAAAAACCAAAATTAATTAATTAATCAATTAATTAAGAAGAAACACAAATGGCCAAGAATATTTCTAGGTGTGATTAAAGCCCCAGGAAATATATATTAAAACTACTTTGAGATGTTGCCTCATCCCAGTCAGAATAGCTATTATCAAGATACCTGACAACAAATCTAGTGAGGATGTGTGGAAAGAGAAACCCTTATACATTGCAAGTAGGAGTGTGAACTGGTGCAGCCATTATGAAAGTCAGCATGGAGGTTTCTTCATATGACCCAGCTTTATCACTTGTAGGCATATGTCCAAAGGACCCCATATCCTACAACACAGACACTTGTACACCCATGTTTATTGCTGCTCTATTCACAACAACAAGAAATGAAACCAGCCTAAATGTTCATCAGATGAATGGATAATGAAAAATATATATTTATAATGAGATGAAATTTCACTCAACTATAAAGAAAAATGAAATCTGTAGGAAAATTAATGGAACTGGAAGGCCATGATACTATCAAATATTTTGCACACTTGTTTGAAAAATAAAAATAAGTCACTCAGATAAATTTAGGAAATAATCTAATTCCAGAAATTCATGTTACTAGAACATTTTTAAAATGGAAAACCTCAAATGAAACAAACTCACTACTGAAAATTCTTAATGAATGACCCTAAGTACACCTGTACTTCATTCGATTTTCAAGACTCCTTATGATAACATATAGCAGTTACTGGCCACTGCAAGCCAATGTCAACATGACAGAGAAGGGACCATGGAAGGAAAGAAGGCATGAGACCGAGATCCAGTTGGGGTCTAGAGAGGTAAGTTAATTTAGGGGAAGGAGGAGGGGAGGATGTGAGTGAGGCAGCTTTTCTAGCTCAAGGGCAGTGTGGGCTTCTAGAAGATAAAAGAGCTCCCGTACTCTAAAAGACAGAACATTTCCATTCATTTCTTATTCATTTGCTACTTACCTTACTCGAACCTCCACTGCCTATCTGTTTTAATATGGAATAAATTCTTCCTTTAACTGAAATGCATTCATTTATTGATGAGGCTCCTGAAATCTAAACAATTAAAAGAGGTAAATAAAAATTTAAAGAACATGCCTAAGAAACTAGCCTGCATTAGATATAGTGAAATGCTCCCCATTATGGCCATCCTGGGATATAAAACAAGACTATCTCAAAAATAATTAATAAATAAATAAATACATACATACATACATACATACATAAATAAATAAATAAATAGATGCCAAAGTGACAAAAAGAGAAATATGTTAAATCAATTCAGAGACAAACTTCTAAAGGGTCTCCCCCTTTAACTGATTTTTACTTAATCTGTGTAGAAAATTTAAGAATGCCACTCACTATCCAATGGACAGACTCTCAAGTTACCCATTTCATCTTTCTCTCGTAGTTCTCTTCCTTGTACCTCTTTACTTACGCATAGTCCTTTCTTTACTCTTTCCCCCTTCATTTAACAGAATGAAAAGGCAATGTGCTAAGGTACAGTGAGCTCCAGTTAATCAGACAATGCACATTTCACCATCGCCCCTCTTGTCTGTCCTGAGGAAAGTTCAAGAGGTGATGCAATCTCTCCAAATCTGTCTTCCTAGGCAATCTATCAACTGACGCATATCGTCACCCTTTTCCTTCCTCCTCTTACAAGTGGATGGTCTCACCTTGTGTTAATGAAGAGTTAAGAGACAGCATGCTAAGAGGCCTGCTTTTGAGACAGTAAAACCAAAGTGAATTTTTGATTAGCCAATTAATCAAACTGGATTAAAGTCTGAATAAACTTCAGTTTAACTGAGTCATGTTTTAAATCTCAAATGATAGAATCTTTCATGTAATCTCCTATAGAAACAGACAGATGGATTCAAATTTCTTTATTCTCAGGCCTTGAGAGACTTAAGTCAGAGCTGTCTCCTGTATGTTCTCTTTGTTCCTCCTTACACACCATCTTAGGGAATAATCTCTTTGCTATCCTTACCCTACTGTGGACACTTTACATAACACAGTAACACCAGCAAACTCTACTTTAATACCGGTGTGAGATTAGTTCCCTCCATGAGATTCCTCATCCCTATCCCCCTCTCACTGGGGCCACAGCTTCTAAACTACTAATTAGATCATTTTACTCTGTGTCTCTACCCTATCCACAACTTCTAAAAAGCCCATCGAAGCCTTGAGTACTGCTTCCTTTCCCAAGCTCCACCACACCCGACTCCTTCTGAAGTCCCTTCTGACAGTGGCCTCCTCTAGAACATTATCTAAGCCCCCTTTCCAGTCACTTCTGAATTGCCTTCTAGATTTTAACCAGAACAGGACCTGTTACCACTAATGGGTTAATAAACAGATCTTGAATCAACATAAATCTCTCCCTCTCTCTTTGAAGAAAGGGTCTTTCTATGAATACTGGAATGTCCTGGAATCTGCCATGTAGACTTGCTATCTAATAGACCAGGCTGGCCTTGAACTCGCAAGGATCCTCCTGCCTCTGTCTCCCGAACGCTGGGATTAAAGACATGTGCCATCATGGTAGGCTTTTTCTTTTCACTATGTAACTTACTATATAATTTCAAGCCCGCAAACACTATCAAGTCTTTCCATAGCTAGTATTATGTATGTAATTTATTGTCAAATAATCTTTTCATTTTGAATAGTGGCAAAATATACATAGCCCAAACTTTGCCCTTGTACCCATTTTTAAGTATAATTCACTGGTATTAGGTACACTGGTAATTGTGGAAACATTACCACTTCCTATCTTCAGAATTTTTTGTCATCAAATACTGAAACTTTATATCCATTGCCCAGTAACTCTCCAATTCCGCCCTCCCAGGTATGTAACTACTCTACTATTTTCTGTCAATTATTTTTAATCAGTTGTTTTTAATATGTAATCACTCTTTTGGCTGTTTCATTTAAGTTAACTATAGCAGTCAACATTTATTAACTTGTGTCAGGCCATGCTCTACTTTAAGAGTTACATATACACTTATTAATATAATCTTCACAACCATTCTAGAAGTAGGGAGTGTTATTTCTACATTTTATACATGATGAAATAGGTATAAAGAGTTCATATAACTTGCCAAAGATCACACAGCTGGTGAATAGTGAGGCCAAGATTTCCATCCATGAAGTCTGTCTACAAGATCCATGTTCATACTGCGCTCAGAGGTACTATACAATAATTTCAGCCACTTGGTACCTAATTTTTTAAATCTTTGTTTGTTTACAACAACTATAATACATTCTAAGTACCTCATATTGATATTCTAGTTACGTAGAAGATTCACTTTTCCAGATTAATTACATATTAGCAAAGGAAATGGAGCTGCTCACAAAGAGGAAGTAAGCTCCATTATAAGACAAGTTTTACTCAACTATTCAACCAGATCCGTGGGCCTACTCACCAAGAATAGGTGGAAGACATACCCTTACCAAGATGTCAAAAAGTTTCCTAAGAACGGACAGATTCTGAAGAGCTTTCGTGACAACTTGATACTGTGAAAGCAAAATCTATAAAACTGACTGCATCTCAACATATGCCATCATAAATCATGCTTATCAAACCTGTAAGTTTTGAAGAGGAATATTGAGTCCTTGCTGCTGCTGCTGCTGCTGCTGGCGGCAGGCAAGCTGGCTGTAAGGTGTTGATGATGAACAAGCAGGTTGAAAGTCATTCTTTACAACTGGAGTCTTAAAACTAGAAAAGATTTTTATTTTAATATAAAATATTAAAATTTAAAAGCAAGATTTTAAGTCTTCATGTACTCTAAAAGGGTCACATAAACCTAAGATCGCCATATTAGCTAGTGTTTCATAAGAGCCCGTATCTGTGTTTTCTTCTTATGCCACTAGTTTTCAAAACAGCTAATATTTTTGTGTTCTCATACCACCACCAGATATTTAATTTGGAGAAATCTGTTCTGAAAATTTTTTTTATTCCCAAATTCTTGTTAATAAAATAAACAAGATGGAATTAAAAATACGGAGTAAGGAGAATTTTATAACAGTTTAATCACGACAAATGTCAGCTTACAACTGACCAGAGATTTTAGAACTGTTTTTAAATAATACTGTTCTATGACAGTCTGCTAGAAATAGCTGAGAGCCAATTATGTCACCAGAGGAGTTTAGTCTTCTAGTTTGTTTCTGTTCAGTACACAGTAACACTTTGCTCCTTTCCTTGCTAGTGTATCTTCAATATTGGTAACAGTATTTGGCACAAAAGAACTCTAAATATAGTAATAAATAATCCAGAGCTGGAAAGATGGCTTAGAGGGTAAGAGCGGTGTGAGCATTAGTTGGCAACCATTCTTTGAAATATCCTACACGTAATAAACAATAAAATTGTGTTAAATAGATAAGACACTGGTTATTAAAAAGGCCAGTTCTAATTAGATAAAAAAAAATTACATTCTGAAGACAAAAACCTAAAGACATCATGGAGTTGTGTTACCCCTTAAAAACATTAACATTGTAACCTGTGGTTGAAAGGTATTTTCATTGAAATGTCACTCATTTTCTTTTGCAGTATCCTTTACGTTCCCTTTTCATCAGCCCTCACCACCCAATTTCCTCACACATCTCTCATTCCTGTCAAGTCCTGTATCTTTGAATACTTTCCCAACTATGTGAATTATACACCTGACTTCTTTCAGAGGCCATCCCATACCAATTACCACTTTCTACACTGAAGTATCTATCCACCCTTTGTCTGTTCTAGAAATGCTAAACTTCCTTCATATATATATATATATATATTCTTAATCAGAGAGGCATACATGTTGACAAAAGAGAGACTGCATTCTTAGATTTCCAAGCTGTAAGGAAAGATTACAATATGACAAAGACTAGTTCTACAAAAGTTCTTACAAACAGAACTATTGTACATGAAGACAATATATGTAATCATAATCACTTCCCCATTTCCATTTTATAGGTGACTGATGTTGGGAAAAACAGTAATTTCAAAGTTTCTGAAATAACAGAGCAGGTACAACACAGTTCAGTTTGGCCCCAAAACCTGCATTAGTTCTATTCACCACCTTTCACTCTGAGCTCGGTGCACAAGGTAATTACCAGCTCATATAATCGTCCAAGGATCTGCTACTAGGTGTCTCACAGACAGCCTTTGGATCAAGCCATTTAGGAACTGACAGCGGCGGTGACTGCTTTGAAACTGAAAGGGCAAGTTGCTCAACAGTGATAGACTTCTGAAGAAAGAAAATTTAAAATTTCATTAGACAATGATACAATAGTTCAACAAATACAACTCTTAAAATAATAAAAATATGAAAAGCAAACATTAAAAGAAGTAGTCGTATGTGTGTGTTCATTTACATGCATGCAGGTGTTCATGTACCTGTGCACATGGACAGGTAGAGCCCAGGGATCTACTTAGGGTGTTCTTCTTCAGATGCCATGCACCTTGTGTTTTGAAACACAAGAACCTGAGGCTCACAAATTATGCTAGGTTGGCCCTTGGGACCCACTTGTCTCCATCTCCCTGGTGATAGGATCACAACAACGCATGCTACCACCCCTGTCTTTTTACACTGATGCTAGCCCCCAAACTCAGCTCCTCATGCATGTGAAGCAAGCACCTTACTAAGCTATCTCCCTAGCCCAAGTTTTAGTACAATTCTTTTATTCCAAACTCTAGAATACTCAAATTGGTTATATATTAGGAAGGTACACAAAATTATCTAACAAAACAAGATCCAGCATCTTCATTGTATCATAACTATGTGTTAATTTTTTTTAAAAAATGTTCAGGAACTTTGCAATCTATTGTCTACAGAAATCTACTTCAACTTGGGGACAGTTTTAGTTTTTAGAAAGTACTTACACTTAGAATACATTGATTTCTATTATAATTTCAGATCTTAAGACTTTATTATACTTAACAATCACAATGGATGAATCTATTCTACTTTCAATACTGAAGTCCTCTTAATTTTTAAAAATGGCCAAAAAAAACCTCTCTTCTTGGAAAAATTTCCTTTCATTTAAGACCTCATATATACAAGTGCATGCATGCACAGTAGGATTAGTGATGGGTATGTGGTTAAGAAACTGAACGATGCAAATGTTAAAGGTAGTCAGAGTGGGATGTTTGCATTTGGTTTTTGAAGAACTGAGGATACGAGTATATGTGCCTACCATGAAGGGAATGGTCATTAGAGAGGAGTTACAGACTTGAAGGCCAGCTGTAAGATTGCTGATGTTTAGGGTGGGTAAAGAAGGTAGAAGAAATCAGGAAGTTGCTGCCTTTGTATGACTCAGACCCCGGTATAATTTGCTTTTGTTTTGTTTTGTTCCAGATGATCTCACTTTGTAGCCTTGACTGGCCTGAAGCTCAGAGATCTGCCTGCCTCTGCCTCCCAAGTGCTATTAAAGGTGTGTGCCACCATATCTTGCCCAGGGTATTTTAAAGAAATGATGTGGACGGAGTCACTGGGATTTTCAGATATGACATCAATAAGTAAAGAACGTGATGGTGTACTGAGGAGGCAGAAGCCTCAGAACAGCAGGTCTTTTATAAGAAAGTCAGCCGGGCAGTGGTGGCGCACACCTTTAATCCCAGCACTTGGGAAGCAGAGGCAGGCAGATCTCTGGGCATTCGAGGTCAGCGTGGTCTACAGAGTGAATTCCAGGACAGCTAGAGTTACAACAGAGAAACCCTAACTCAAAAAACAAACCAAAAAAACCAAAAATCAGGAAGAAGCAGCCTATCATAGAAACGGGGAATGTGCACTATAAATTAAGATATATGACAAAAATAAGCTTCTTTTGACATGGGTGTTTAGCCAGCAGGGAACACAAGAAACTGGTAGCTTCTCCTTGTTGTTTCTAAGAATGCTTTTCAAGATTACAGTATATTTACACTTATCCCACTTTAGAATATTTTCATTCCCCAGAAAAAAAAAACCCATTCCTCTAAGTCACTCCTCATTTCTCACAATACCCACTTCTGCCAACCATTAATCTGCTTTTCATTTCTATTGTTTTGACTATTCTCAACATCTCACATTAGCTCACAGAATTCTTACACTTTGCATTTTTTGAAGGTTCATTTATTTTGTAGTGTGTACCAGGACTTCCTTGCTTTATTCTTAACAGTCAATTACATAGATGTACCATATAGTATAGATACTCCTATTTTTTGGCACAATTATGAACACCCTACTATAAATAGAATTATCTCCAAATATTTCCATGGATGTATGTGTTGAGTTCTCTTAACTATAAACCTAGTAGTAGGGTTAGAGAAAGGGCTCAACTGTTAAGAAGCTGTATTGCTCTTGCAGAAGACTTGGGTTCCATTTCCAGCACCCATGGTAGGCAGTTCCCAACTGGATTAACTCTAGCTCCAAGAAGATCCAGTGTCTCTGCCTCCATGGGCATCTGTATGCAGTGGCACGTACCCACACACATACAAAACAATCAACAGAACTACAACAGTCTATTAGTAATACTGACAAAAACAGACTTTATCCTGACATGTACTCTAACTGAACCTATAGGTGCTACTGATCACAGTGTTATGAACAAACATCTTGTAAATAAGCAATTCCACTAAGCATGACATTTCAAAACGAAATCCAACGTCTCCATCAAATTTCAGACACGTATTACTGAAGATAGCAATATAGTTTAAGAGAAGAGGACATTACCTCTTTATCAACCTTCGGGGTCGCCTCTGGAACATGCCGCTGGTGTGGAAGCACAGCAGGGTTCGGGTTCACACACTCAGACTTCCTTACAGACTGCCACTGCTTGGGTCTTCTTTCTGGAATCTCTGGTTCTTGACGCACTTTAGATTCTAAAAGTTGTTGTTATAAAAATTAATATTTGAGGATAAAAATAATTAAGGCCAGGTGTGATGGCATCTGCCTAGTTTCAGCTACTCAGGAGGCTGAAGTAGGAAAGGATCGCTTGAACCATTGAGTTTGAAACCAGTTTGGGCAGTAGAGAAAAACCCCATCTCAAAACAAAACCCCAAATACACACGTAAGCTTAAGCAGCAGAGAAAGTGATATAAACTATGTTTGATTTTTTTACTCTGAAAAAACAAAAGGGAAGGGGGAAGGGAGGAAGGACTGAGTCAGTTTTACAAAGCCTCAAGGCAGGGATTTTCCTAAATAGTTTTGAAAAGTTTCAGAGACCATTCTAGATTTAAGTGCTTCTGGTTTTAATTGATAAATTAAAAATTTTAAGAGTGGATATTATAAAGTTTTACTTATAAAGAGAAGCTAACTTACCACTATTTTTAAGACTTCCATTTTAAAATACGGATTTTATGTTACACTAGCTTATAATTGGCTGTCTTAAAGGCCTATAAGCAAAAATGCCACTAACATTTTTACTATTCATTGAGTGCCAAAATTCTAAACTCTAAGCAAATTAACAATTGATAAAAGACCTAATAAATTACATTCAGATCTGAAGCACTCCAAAATCTGTTTGCTAAATACCAGAAAAATCAGTGTACCTTGCTATAATCAAAAAGAAAATATATATGACTAACTCACCAACAAAAGGCCATTTGATAAAAATCGGCATCCAACCACAGTCATACACTCAAAAAATATTAATAATCTAGGTCTAAATTAGAAGTTATGGAATCAGATTTTTTTTAAAAAAGCATCAATAAAAATTTATGGCAGCTATCATTCACAGACTTAAATACTGAAAATGTCCTCTAAAAGTAGTGAGGTAAGAAATTCACCTATCATTCCTCCTATTAATCACAGTTCTGGACCTCTTAGAATATTCAAAATAACAAAGAAAATGATAAGGATCAGAAAGAAAAAAACAATTTTCAAACATAATTGTGTACCTACAAGCACACATAAACTGGGCACAGTAGCACATGTGTGCAATTACAGCCGTTAGCAGGCAGAGGAAGAACTGCGAGTTTAAAGGTAGCTAGGCAACCTAAAATGAGACCTTGTCTCAAAAAAAAAAAAAAAAAACCCTCTACACAGGAAATTATTAGAATTGTTCAGTAAATTTAGCAATGTTAATGTATCTAAATAAGAAAAAAAATCAATTAAATGTATTCACTAGCAATGAATTTGAACACAAAAAATTTATAATCAAAGGGTACCCTTCACTACCATAACACCAAAAACATCAGCTGTCTTAGGATAAATCTACCACAACATATACAAGAACTTTAGAGGACAGAGTTTTCTTAGTGTATTAAATGCATGAAAACATGCCAGGATAGTGCACTGAAAAGCTAAGGAATGAAGATGATAATTTGTTTTTATAGGTTCGACTGCCTCTCAATCAAACTACCATGTTTCAAAGAATGGAAACTGATACATAGACCCTAATATTTTTATGAAAATTAAAGATTTCTATAAAAATGGAAATAAACCTAAAGAACAAAACTGAATACACAGAATAGCAGTAACAGAATCAAGACTCACTTTAATAAAGATAAAAGTAACTATGAAATGGAAAAAAATAATCCCAAACTAGACACCAACATAGAATCACCTGTTTCCAGACAGAGAAAAGAAAATATTCACTTTATCTTATACATATATATTTATGTACATATCAAGTTCAAGCAAAATTGAAACTAAACATGAAAGATAAAATGATTACCTAAAATATATTAGTATGTTTAGGATATTGGCATCAAGCTTGTTTAATATGAGATAAAGTATGAAGACAAAGCCTGGGAAGTCGGAATGCACAGAAATTCAGAATTGTATTTCATCAAATTAGCCATCCAATAAGTACTATTAATAGGCATATTTGATAATATTTGACTTTTCCCAATAGTATCAAAAGATGACAAGAAAATATGAAATATAGCTTTCAACAAATAACAAGACTGGCAATCTGTTCCTACTCATCAACAAGGTAAAGAATAAAAGATAATTTTGTGGATGAAAGACTGCTTGGAAAGAGGCTTTCCTGGGACACTGGGCTTCCAGGATTAAACAACGAAAGCACCAGGCAAGCATCAGGGCAAACCTCACTTGGCTTCAGAGTCCCTCCCCAGCTCTATGACAAGCAGAGAGAAAAACACTGCAAGCTCTGCCTGGCTTCCTAATATTTATTTTCCTCAGCTATAATCACAGCTTCAGGAAAGCATTAGCATCCACTCACAGTCACTGAATGAACCCTGGTCCTCCCCTGAAAGCAGCCGCTTACTTTGGAGGTCGAAAAAAAATTGTGTCACTCAAGTTACCCAGTCTTCCTTCCCACTTCTGTGCTGTCTTCCAGTGTTTAGCCCCACTGGACAGCCTGTTTATGCTTTATTCTTCTGCGGAAGCCATTCTCTCCTTCTGAGCTCTACTATGGTGAGCCCCCATTTAATGCTAATTGGCTTTCAAATTTCTTCTTTTTACAATATTTCTCCATATTTTCCCTAATCCAAATTAGGTTCCTAAAATTTTTCCTTCCCTAAATTCTCATAGTATTTTGTTTAAATCTTTCCTACCAATCTTTATGTTTTACTCCACATTATCTATTCTATGTACATCCCATAATGATTTCCATTTTGGGATCCCATTCCTAAAATTATTGGGTCCCTAGCACACTTATTACAGTACCTATATAGTGAAAAACCAGTCTGATTTAAAATAAAAATGAGACCGGACTGTGATATAGAAATTGCTTTTTTGTCCTTTGATAAAAATAGCCATCAAGCCAACTAAGAGAAATAACTAACTCTGTTCCATTAAATTGTCTCTCCTCTTTTCATTTTATGCACCCTTTAGCCAAATGGCTTCCTCTTCTATAGAATTCAACTCTTCATGAATTCTGTAAAAATATTAAAATGGAAAATAAAGGAAGACAGTTTTATATCACAATTAGGCCATTGATCTGTTTTCTCAAACTGTGGATTTGTGTGTGTATGATGTGTGCGCACACGGAAGCCAAAGAACAACCTTAGGTATGAGTTCTTGCCTTCCATTTTGTTTGAGAAACAGGGTCTCCTGTTGTTCAGTGCTATACATCAGAATAGAAGGCCTCTGTGAGCTTCTGGGGATTCTGTCCCTGCCTCCCATCTTACCATAGGAGTGCTGGGGTTACAGATCTGTACTACCAAGTTCAGCTTTCTGTGGGTTCTGGAGACTTGAACTCAGGTCCTCACGCATACATAGCAAGTACTTTCCTCACAGAGCCATCTCCTGTGTGTGTGTGTGTATGTGTGTGTGTACATGTGTGCACACATGCGTGTTATTCTGATAGTTTCAAACAAATATAGAATGAATTCTAGTCATTTCACGCCATGATTACCTTCTCTTATTCCTGCTTCTACCCCACTGAAACCCTTTTTATTCCCAAGTCTCCCTCTGACTTTCATGTCATCTTTTTGTGAACAGCCCACTGAATTTTATCGGGGTTGTTTGCATGAGCACTTACCTTCCAATTTTGTTAGAAGACTTGATTCAGCTTTACTCTTCAAAGTTACTAAATCAGCAATAAATTCGGAACTCTTTTCATTAGACACCAGAGAGTCCTTAAAGTGGATAGGTTGAATGGGCTACACAAAAAGCATAGAAAGATTTCAAATAAGATAATGTATCATAAATCGCAATAGTATTACTTTGTCTTACTTTGTATTGTTCAATATAATAAAGTTTTATATATGTGAAAAGACTGCTCACAAAACCATTTCACATTTGAGTAGGCCACAAACTCCCAGAAAACATTAACTTCCTCAGTTGCTGATTACAGCATCAGGAAGGGTCAAAACCATTAACTTGATGAATTTGCTTTCAGTGGACATATTAATATTACTTAATTGTTGCACTCTTCAAAGCTTCCAAACATCAGGTTCATTTGGTAATTTTCCAGTATATTTCCTATTATTTAATAGCTCCTTTAATGAATACTATTCACATTTTTGTTCCCAGCAGCCTTCAGAAATTCACTTTAGCCAGGTATGATGGTACATTTTCTGTAAATCCAGCAATCAAGAGCTGGAGGCAGAAGCATCAGTCCGTCTTGGGAGAATGTATCTCAAAGAACAAAAAAACAAACCAAAAAGAAACCCAGTAACTTCTAGTACACAGAAAAGATTTCATTATGTCAAACCTGATGGACACAAACACCCACAGATTGTAGCTGGGGCGCAGAATTTAAGGGTAGTCTAGGAAAAAGCCTGATGACAAGAGAAAATGTATCTTGTTTACACAACTATACTTTTTATTTACTGTTTCTGGGTTTTGCCGTGCTGGAAACTGAACCCTGAACCTCACATATGGAAGTTAAGCACTCTACCACTGAGTCAAATCCCCTGCCCTGATTTTACTATATTACCAATATAACAGCATTAGTAAAAGCTAGCATTTGCATAACTGCAAGACAGTAGTCATTATAAACAAGTTCAGAGAATAATCTTTTTGATACAATTAAGTATCATTCCCTAAAAGTAGAGAAAATTAATATTTTTAAAGCATAGATCATTAAAGCTTGTAATGTTGGAAATTCACATTACAATGCCAGGGGTTTAAGACAACTATACTAAGAATACTAGAACCCCTACAAATTGCTTCATTTGCAACTGGTCACTTCCTGTGTAAAGTTAACAAAGGTGGGGCCATAGTAGATTAACTTTGATACTTATGCTCTCACCTCTGCACGGACATATACTGTTTTGTAAGATGCTTTGTCAGAATCATATGACTAAACACACCAATAAGCAAAACCTGGGGAAGAGTTCCCATGTTGATTCCCAGACTCAGGCCAACTAATTCATTTAAACACATGCCTAATTAATGTGCATCATGATTCTTCTATAAGATGGTAGATAATTGCTCTAATACTTTAATCTTAGAGAGCCAGTTCAGGATTTCTGTGCCATCTCTCAAAGGTGGTCTCAAACGTCCTGTGGCTGCACCAACAGATAAACACTAAATCCTTTCCTCAAAGAAAGCTCTATGAATTCTAGACCAGGAACCTTTGCTTTACATACATTCAAATTGAAATACCTTTAAACTTCTCAGTTCACATGAATCATTTCCACTTAGTTTGGATCCAGACATAATCGAATCTCGGTATTCTGATCCAGATATCTTTCTATTATCATGAAACAAAAGTGTTTTAATAGTTATCTTGAAATTGTTTCATTTTTCATTTTAAAATTGGCTTTAAATACATATATTTGGTACAAACACCTTTTGAATTGGAAGTATCTCTTTAAAAGGCATTTTTAAAAGTGACATAATTCTAATACAAAGGTGACTATGCTTAAAAATTAGGTACTGGGCAATGATAAAACTGATGAAGAGATAGGTGATTGCCAATGTCTTCATTACCTAGTAAGTTACAGCTGGAGTTAAGAATGTGGGAAAGGACAGTATGTATGTGAAGCTACAACATGCAATGAACATGCCATGTGGGCCTCTATAGTCTAGCACAGTGGCATAAAGAGCATCAAGACCCTGGCTGAGTGAAGCTTGATGGAAGGGAAGAATTTAAAAAATATTTTTTTATACTGGTAGAAAATCTCCTTTGATTAGCAGAAGAAAAAGGTCTCCTTCAGCTGAGCTTTTCCTTTTCCTTGGACACAGACTGCTACATAGCCCAGGTTGTCCTAGAACTCACAATCCTCCTGTTTCAGCCTCCCAGATGCTGGGATTATAGGCATATATCACTGCATCTAGCACATTCCCATTTCTTATATGACACTAAACACCCAAATTGAGTGTAGAGGAATATATCAGATGTGATGAATGGTGTTTCATTACTGAACCAATCTTTTTTTTTTTTTCTTTTTAAAGAGATGGAGTTTTACTACATTGCCCAGGGTGATTGCCCAATCACTGGATTTAAAGATTTTCCTGGCTCAGCCACCCTGCTAGCTGGGATTAGAGATCTGCACTCACTTCACTCAGCAGCCAGTGAACTTATTCTAGCTTTTTCTTTGTTTTGGTGCTGGGAGATTGAGTCCAGGGGACTGGACATATTTAGTATTTACTCTACCAGAGTAATGCTCCCAGCCTCTATCCCACTTCTTGAAGCCCTAAGCTCTGAAGCAACAAATGAACTCATCATTCCCACTAAATCCGAGGCAGCCCCTTCAGTGGACTTTTAGAAGTTTATTTTTGGACCTCCTTCCATCCCTGCTATGATCTCACACACACTAGGATGAGCATCCACCAGAGGTACTGCTCAGTAACAAGTAATGCTTGAACACCACAAGTTGCACTCTTCAAAGCTTCCACACATCGTGCTCATTTGGTAATTTTCCAGTATATTTCCTATTATTTAATAGCTCCTCTAATGAATACTATTCATATTTTTGTTCCCAGCAGCCTTCAGAAATTCACTTTAGCCAGGTATAGTGGTATATTATCTGTAAAGCCAGCAATCAAGAGATGGAGGCAGGAGAAGCATCAGTCCATCTTGGGAGAACATATCTCAAAGAACAAAAAAACAAACCAAAAAGAAACCCAGTAACTTCTGGTACACAAAAAAAGATTTCATTATGTCAAACCTGATGGACACAAACACCCACAGATTGTGGCTGGGGCGCAGAATTTAAGGGTAGTCTAGGAAAATTAGTGAAACCTCGTCTCAAATATCAAACAGTAAAAAGAGGGATGTGGATATAACTCAATGGCAGAGAACTTGTCTAAAACGTATAAGGCCCAAGGCTCAATCCTTAGAACTACAAAGAAAAATAAGTTAACCCTAATTACTATTACTTATTTAAAAAGTAAGACATTCTGACATCAATCTTTAGGTATAAACAGATTTTAAAAAGCCAAATGCAAACATACCTCTTCGAAAAATGTGGTGCAGCTGAACCATCTGTCTTCACATGGTAATCTGGGCTGTTTAGAAGGTTAACTGGGACTCTTCCAAAGGGGCATGACTGGAAATGATTTGAAAGATTAAGTAACCAACTAGGACACATAAAAAACTCACTACCATCCCCTTCTCAGAGCAGACTGAAGATGACTCACCCGTTTAGTTTTGTTAGTCTGTTTTAAGGGATTTCGGTGACTTGCTTCTGCATCTTGAGGAGGCACGTTCTCTCTGAACAGAAAGAAAAGAGCTGTGATTTTTCAGAGAATACTATTACTACGTGTCTTCATTTTACTGTTAAATGTAGTTACTATACTTGCATGAAGATAATACATAGGTGGATATATAGTAGATAGCTATGTAAAGAGCTGGATTCATTTTCTTACCCATATAAAATCCTGGCTATAGCACCCTGTCCTCTGGAATCAGAACTCGTGTTCCTGCTCTGTAAATTTCCAAGTGAGTTGGAGAATGATTCTTGGGCAGTTAGTACTGTAGATGCTGTAAAAATTTCACAACTATGATTAGATTTACATTACAATAAAGAAGCCAGGCAGTGGTGATGCACGCCTTTAATCCCAGCACTCACTTGGGAGGCAGAAGGAAGAGGAGGATCTCTGTGAGTTTGAGGCCAGCCTGGTCTATAAAGTGAGTTCTAGCACAGTTAGGGATACACAAAGAAATCCTGTCTCGAAAAACCAAATAAGCAAACATTCAAAAAAGAGTAATCTTAGAAATATAAATACTTTTAAGAGACAACTTAGATAAGAAAGAGACCAGGTGCAGGATATGGAGGTATGATGGTGTCATCGATACATTTCTTTCCAGCTATCACTTCAAATGCTCTTTATAATTATAGCTTGGTCCCCAGGGTAAAAGTATATTCTTGACTTCTAAAAGTAAAAGGCTACTTTCTTACTTTGACCAAGTCATTTGTAAGGAGTTACCAACACAAGTCTTACCTCCTAAACACCTACAATTTAACTTTAAGTTTTAAGCGTTACCTAAGTGACTTTCCTTTTTCTTTAAAATATCCTGAATCCTAATTTTATCACTCCAGCAAAGCACAGCACACACACAGTCACCTGATAAACTCTTCTTGTCCTCTTCTGAAAACAGCTGCTTTTTTTGGAGGTGTAAGTTGCGTATGGCAATCTCCAGCATCTGCAGTGGCACTGCTCCACTTTCTACAGCTCTATGAAGGAGCTGTTCACTTTTTTTAAGATTGCCTAACAGAGGGGGGAAAAACCCTGTTATTTGATGCAGCACTCGTCACCCACCATCCCCAGCTTCTTATTCATTCATTAGGACCTGGGGGAAAAAAATCAGACTTACTCACATTATTGCCTAGGCAAATAAGCAATTTCTCACTTCTCATACATATAATCAAATCCTCTGTATCAATTCCTGTTCATCACTGAAACACCAGTTAGAAGCTTAATAAATTAGTAAAAAAAAAAACAAAAAAACACCCAACTATAGAAATTTAGAAACACTGACTATTCTAATATTAAAGCTGTCCTACAGCAACCATTTGTTATAACATACTATTCATACCATTTAGTAACCAAGGCTGAAATTTGCCAAAGACTCTTCTAGCAAAAGGATTTATATAAAAAGGATAAAGGGCTAGTATGTGCTGTTAGACTAATCTACAACACTGCCAAAATAAAAGATAACCAAGAAAGATTAACTACAGAGATTACCAAATTTTCTTTCAAATACATTTTCCCTAATATTTGATAAATATTCATCATGTATCAAACAGGATGTTATCAACAGTCGTGGAATCCATAGGCTATAATGCTATGCATGTGGCACTTAAGGTATAAAGAATATCAAGTAGAAAAAGTAGGGAAATCACTTCAAGATACAGCCATTGGAAAAAAACTTTCTGTGGGTGCCAGGTATACATATGGTTCAAGTACATACATGCAGGCAAAACACTCATACACATAAAATAAAACAAAGAACTAATCACAGCACCTAAGCTGTGAAACTAATACGGGTATCTAACAGAGAAATGGATGACAAAAATGTGGTACATATACACAATAAAATTATTTTCAGCCTTAAAGAAGAATGAAGTTATGACCTTTCCAGGAACATATATGAAACTAGAGATAACCATATTAAGCAAATTAAGCCAATCTTAGAAAAGTGTCTTTTTTTTTTTTCTCTTTTATGGTCCTAGATTTTATACAGCAACATAAAATCATGTATGTATACATAATAGAGGTGAAATTGTCTAAGGCAGTGGTTCTCAACCTTCTTAGTGCTGCAATGCTTTAATACAGTTCCTCATACTGTGGTGACTTCAACCATAAAATTATTTTCATTGCTACTTCATAACTGTCATTTTGTTACTGTTATGAATCATGTCAACATCTGACATGCAGATGGACTTAGGTGACTCCTTGTTGTTGTATGTGAAAGGCCATACAACCATCAAAGGGGTGAGGGATGCTGTTGGCAGTGATAACGCTTAACTGATTAGTACACGGGATCAGAATACCAGTACAAATAAGCAGAGGCGAAAAAGGAAAACCTTGCCAGAGGATATTCTGAGGGTACAGCCAAAGATCCCCAGAAAATGAACGGGCGGAGGGGTGGGTGACACTATGAATTAGCCAGGTTTAAAATGTCTCAGGCAAAAGATGTCCTGGTCCTATGACAAAAGGCAGATTATGAAGAACCACCTAAGCAAGAAGGAATGCTCTTGCGGTGGTGTGTTAGGGAGAACCACCAGCTCAATGCTATAACGTTATTTTAACATACCCTCCAGAGCTATGAAACCACAGCCAAGACAGGCTAAGTTCACACTGCCTCAGTTCCAGCTAAAATGGCTTATCTTTTATTCTACAAATACTCAATAGAAAAGCTATTCTTCACGTTTCCTGAGTAAAACACATAAACAACAGTGTTTGTGCTCATTTCCACAGGATATTCTCTGTAAATACAAAGCTGTACAGTAAATACTCCACACTTATGCTATATAGCACTCCCGTTCCACGTTCTCATCTCACCAACTGTAATATTTTTACTTTAAGGTTTCACTTCAAATCTATAACATGCTTCCACTCAAAATGTAAACTTGATGTTTTTCAGATTACCTTGAGACAGTTCAAACTGTGCAAAAGATACATGCACAAAAGCAAACTTCTTGCAGTTTTCTCTGGCCATTTGAAAGTAGTCATGAGCATCATCAGGCTCTTGAATACTGCAACAAGAGATCAGACTCAAATTAAAAAAAAAAAATCAAAAGGACACAGCTATCCATACTCAGTAAGTCTTCTCTTTTCAAAGACATGGAATATCCCTTTTTAATGTATAAAATCAAAAACTAGGTTATATTTGTGCACCATTTTAGGAAATGTCTAAATTATGTAACTTTGAGGGATCTACGTCCACAGAAAACAGTTTACATTCAAAACAAAAGTATTGGGTTAAAAAATACAAATTACACATTTTTACCTTCTCTCTTTGTAATACAGTACAAGTAGTTGGTTAAGTGTAGTTTCAGTGCTAATACTTACGCTTTTAATTCAGCAAGTCTCACTTGGATTCGAGCAAAGCTCTCATTCTGGCCATATTTGTCTGGAGGTAGTGCTTCAATTGCTTGACTATACCGACCAATCAACTTATTTAAAAGGGCATCATTTAGAGGGACACTGTTTTTCTCTAGTTTCAGCAAGAAATTCAACCAGTTCTCTGGGGTGTTCGCCACCATCATAATTTGGTTAACAGTTTCTGGGTTTATAGGAATAAGAAGAAAAAAAAATTATCATAGAGAAATAAACATCAAACAATAGCAAACTGAGTTTTCCTCCAAATTAGAGCTAAGCATTTACAATACTGTCAATGTACATAAGCACCTTGTTACATTATTTTAATTATGTGTTAATGACTATTTTTAAAATTATTTTATTATTATTTTATTATTTTATATGTATGAGTATTTTGTTTGCATGTATGTCTGTGCACCATGTACATGCCCGATGATCCCAGGAGCCAGAAGATTAAGATTATCTTTTTAGGAGTGCCTAAACTGTGCAACTATAAATATAAAGACAAGACAGCTGTGCACTACAATATAGCCGCTGGTTACTCTTAACCACTGAGCCATTTCTCCAGGTCTTTTCTCACTGTTTTTGACCGTAAGAATTCACAATGGAAAATTCTCCATCAATCAATCCTTTAATTTATTAGCATTTCAAAAGTCTGGGCATAACTTTTATTGGGTAATAATAATAATAGTATCCAATATTAGTTCTATTAGTGCCTCAAACTTACTTAAAATACAAACAAAGAAATACAAAGATACAAAACCGATATGGCTTTCCTCTTCCAAGTTACCTACACTTCTCTTAGAGCCCTGCTAGTTTCCTGGTCTTACTAATCCACACACACCTTCAGAACCTACAGGGCATCAGTCTTCTTGCTGTGAAATCCCATCCTACATGGCACCAGCAAGAATAAACTTCAAGTGGGCATGGTGTTGCACATCTTTAATCCCAGCACTGAAGTGGCAGAGACAAGGGTTTGTTGAGTTTGAGAGTAGCCTGGTCTACATAGCAAGTTCCAGGACAGCTACGGCTACATAGAGAGACTCAGTCTCAAAACAAACAAAACCACAACAGCAACAAAAAATAAACTTCAGATAATTAATTTGTTTGTAACAGGATCTCAAATGGCCCAGAGTGGCCTTCAACTCAATACTTAACTTCAGGTAACCTTGAACCTATGACCCCTCTACCTTTTAGATGTTGAGTTTCAACATACTGGACAACCACATCTGTCTGCCTAGCGTACAAGTAAGTTCTCCAAACATAATTTTCACTGGCTATTTTTCACACTAAATTTAATTTGGTTGAATCCCAACTTAATTTCTCAATTTTATCTGAAACTAGTTTTCGAACAAGTTAGTTTGTGAAATACCTAAAAAATACATTTTGTCCTTTGTAATTTAGAGAACAATTCCTCAGGCCTCTAGACATCAGGCTCTCTATTGAACAGGGCTCTTCCCAATCTCTTCACCTGAGAAAGTTTTAAGCAACCACCAGGAATACAGATGTATAAAATAGGTATACAAATTGAACATTTCCTGACAAAATCACAAATCAACTTATTTTAAAATAATTCTCTGTTACACATATAATTTTACTATCTATTAAGAATGAAAGCAAACCTGTATACTAATAAGATGGATGTACTTATTTATTTTTACATAAAGAATGAAATCTTGGCTGAATATTTGAAATTGCAAGGCACAGAACATCTTTAGTCTTCCTCAGACTTGATCAGTATTTTGATTTTATTATCAATGCTGAGAATGCCATTTACCATAAATATGTAGTAGCAAATTATGTTAATGGCAATTTTAGTTCTAATCCCAAGCATAAATGAATTTAATAATTTTTAATGAAATTCAAGTCAGGAAACCTGCAATTTTTAAAATCAAACATTCTAACATATTACAATCCAAAGATAACTGTAATTTGACACACACGTGGAATGTCAGTAGGAAAATGTTAAGTCTTTCATCATTAAACGGTTGCATTTCTGTAAGAGCAAGAAACTTTCTTATGTATAGTAAAAAAAAAAAAAAAAAAAACCTGACAATTTATAGCATGCAATCATCTCAAGTCTGAGCCAAGGCACCGCTGGCAGTGTTTTCTGACAGTGAATGGTGGGACACTGTGTACAATGCAAAGTACACACACTGTGTGTTTGGAACCAAGGCTACAGAGCTATGCAACAAGGGTAAGCACAGGCAGAAACACCTTGGATTTATCGCACAGTTGCTTCTGAATTAAATTTCAGTTACTGAGCATTCAGGCACCATTGCCAATTTTTTTCTGACCTGCCATTCATTTAGTTACTGGAGTATTAAACCACAGTTTAAGAAGATGGAACACAGGGCTGAGCAGTGGTGGCCCACACCTTTAATTCCAGCACTTGGGAGATAGAGGAAGTCGGATCTCTGTGAGTTTGAGGCCAGCCTGGTCTACAGAGTGAGTTCCAGGACAGCCAGAGTTACAACAGAGAAACTCTGTCTCAAAAATAAAACCAAAAGAAGAAAAAAAAGAAGATGGAACATGGAGCATCTCTGCTTTTATCCTATGAGTATTCATGTTGGCCATTTAAATGACATCAATCATTTGGAACGAAAGAAAGACTTCAGCTTGTCAGCTAATGCTTCTTACAAAACTAGTGTATTATGCCACGGGTTGTCATCATTCAGTAAGTGTTATATTCATACCAGGCTTTATTCCAAGCATTAGATTATAACGATAGACTGGAAACTGCCCTCGTGGAAACAGCATTCTAGTGGAGAACAGAACAGAATAGCAAATACACAAATAAATTACACGTGAAGTGACTTAGGGCTGTGTAAATAATACAAGGAATGAAGATAGGGGACACACCCCCATCTCATCAGGTAACTCTCTCAAACGGTTACATTAGGGAAGACCAGAGGTAAAAGTGATAGAGACCTCTGGCTAGAACAAAGTTAAGACAGAAAAGGGGGGGGGGGGTAGCACAGCTAGAAGACTAATAGGAAGATCCTTCAAATCTAGTGTTTGGTGTTAAGTTAAATATAACTTTAGGGAACTGGAGAGATGGCTCCCAGCACCCACATGGTGGTTCACAATCATCCATAACTTCAGTTCCAAGGAATCCCATGCCTTCTTCTGAGCACCAAAGGCTCCAAAAGCATGAAAGAGGTACATACACATGCATGCAGGTAAAACATTCACCCATAAAACGAAATTAATAAGTTTTAAAAAAATGAAATATAAGCTTAATAAGATTGGCTAGCCTTTCTCAGTTCACAGCAAAACAAAAAACAAAAACAAACAAACAAAAAATCAAAAACAAAAATCCCTGCATGTATATGGATAACAGCAAGATTACCCAACATAACTAGCTGGCAGTAACAGAAGAGTTACAAAAACTACTTGTGAGCACACTAATAAATGGTGATGCTTTTTGTTGTTGTTTTGAGTTTTTGAGACAGGGTCTTACTGTGTTTCCCATGCTGGCCAGAAACTTAAGATCTTTCTGCCTCAGATTCCCAAGTGCTGGGATTACAGCACTTCTCTCTCTCTAGACAGCAGAAATGTTTGTAATATTTCCATTACAAAAAAGTTGAAATGCACTCTGATGGGTAGCCATCAATTACTAAAGCAAACAAACAAATAAAAACTATGCTAGACAACACACAGTGGTTAATATCTATTTTCTTTACCTAAGAGGCACTCAATAAAAGGTTCTTTTTCTTCTCTCTCCCTCTCTCACTCTCTCTCTCTCTTGCTCTCTCTCAAAGAAGAACTCACCTGTAGGATCAGCACAGATTTTATTCGCGTTCAGCTCATCAGTGAGGTCTTCTTTTATCTTATTTTTAATATCCCTCATTTTGTTCATTATGGAATCAATTGTCAACCTTCCGCCACTTAAGTCCTCAGCCTCCATTTCTAAATTGTAACTCATCTTTCAGAATGAAGAAGACAAAGCATCATTTTTGTAAACATAGCTAAACATAATTGTTATTAGGTGTTAGTGGAGCACCAAAATCAAACCAAAACAACAACAAAAGACACAAAGACATGGCTTTGTAATTTACCAGAAGTTTCAATGAGCCAGACACATCTATTCTTCCCAATGTAATGCCAGTGGGGTTACACTGCATGTATTGGGAAGGTACTGCACACATAAAAATTGCAGCCCACGGGTTTTGCTTGTTTGAATCAGGGTGTCAAGTAGCCCAGGATGGCCCTGATCTCTCTATGTAGTGGTGGCCAGTCTTATGTTGTTTCACCTCCCAAGTGTTAGAATTACATATATATACCACTATGTCCAGCTGGTGACCTTTAAAACTTCATCTCACTGAATGACTTCCTTTCACTTTTTTTTTTTTTCCAGAATTATTTTCTCTGGGCAGTCTATAGATTTTGCCATTAAAAGAAAATAATAAATAAGAGTCTTTTCTTGCATTCTGGTAGTGACAGAGAGGAGACATAAGGAATCCTTTTGGTAATGAGAATAAGTTGTCTCTTTGGTCACCTACTCTGCCTGAGTAAATATTGACGTTGAAAGTACTGTGAAGCAGAAAAGGTCATCCTTCTACTGACAACTGACTTTCAGCAGATTTGTCCCTGACAAAACCATGGTGCATGCCTTTATCTTTCTAACGCAAGGATTAAGGTATTGCCGCAGTGCTGAGCATATGCTCAGCTCATCTGCAATAGTGGTGTTCATTACTGGTCAACAGCCTGAGGTCTTCCTATCACTCTCGTCTGCGATCCTCCACCGCGCAGTAACTCAAAGTCACTGCCACAGAGGGATGTAACGATAAAAATGCGGAGAGAAGGAGGTCAGCAAGGGGTCCCCATCTCCTCCCAGCCCACGGCCAGCTGAGGGGCAGGTTCCGAGAGGTTGCGGGGCCAGTCCCGCCAGGTGCTCCCCACCCACTTCCGGGCCCCATCCCCACCATCGGCCGGGTCCCGCCGTCGCCCCGCCGCCTCGTCCGGGCCCCCAGCGCCCGCTCACCGCCCGGTAGCCTCTCGCTGGCCACCGCCACGGAGCAACGCCCGCACCGCCGAACCCACCTCAGGAGGCCAAGCGGCGGACACCAACCAGCAGAACCCCAACCCCTCCCCGGAACCACGTTTGAATTTCCCCGCTGCCTTCAGCGCCACCTCCCATTGGTTACGGCGTGTCACGCGGCAGCGTCGATTGTGATTGGTTCCTTGCGCCCACCGCCTCTCGCGCTGAGGCCTGGAGCACCCAGGATAGTGCCGCGTACTGCGGGAGTGGGCCAGCCCTGTCTGCTCACCGCGGACCAGGGCCTCCGTACCTAGGGCCTTTTACTTTGGCGCTCCCCCGCAGGCCCTTCCACCATCCTCCAGGGCACCCGGCCTTGTATTCAACCCAAGCCTGTCTTCTTTGTTAGGCTTCCGATCCCCACCCCCACCCCCGGACTTGACTGCCCGGCCCTCCGTGTGATGCTGTCCCTGTTATGATCTGAGCTGCTCTTAGGAGAAAACCTTCTCTAGGTTTCCTCACTGGTACCCGGCGCCCTTTCTGGCTGCGTGGTCCGGGGCAACGGTTTCCCTTCATATGCGAAAAAGAAAAGGGCGGATGCTGGGTCGGATTTGACATTTGTTTTTTTCCGAAGAGGCTACAACCTTAGGAAATGAGGTGAACTCTCATCTTCAGCCAGCATGAGATGCCTTCCTCTCTGTCAGCCCTTTCTGGTACCCGAATCTGTGGATGCTCACGTCCTCAAGTGGCACGGTCCTTACGCATAACTTGTGCTCTACTCCTGTTTACATTTATTTTCTTTTGAGGAAGAGTTGTTTGTTTCTTAGAATCTCTGTGTATCCCTGGCTGCCATAGAAATCCCTGTGCAGACCAGCCTTCCTTGAACGCACAGAGATCCACCTGCCTTGGCCTTCAGGATGCTAGGATTAAAGGTGTGTGCAACAACTCCCGGCTTCCTGAATACTTTAAAATGGCCTACCTCTACATCATTTGTAACACCGGATTCAATATGGGTAAGAATAGGTGTTATATAATATTGTATGAAAAAAGAGATAGGAAGGAAAGGACATGACTGGTCCCGTGTTTCAGCACCAGGAGAATGAAAAAAGAAAAAGGAAAAGAACTCCTAGGTATGGTGGTGGAGAAAGTTTATTGTATATATGAAGGAGACATAGTCAGATATGTGGGAGAGTAGAGGCAGAAACATCTGGGAGAGTCTAGGGTAGACATGACCAGTCTGAGCTCCCAGGCCATGTGAGACGGGGGAGGGGAGAGGGAAGAGAAGAGAACGAGGAGAACCAGGAGACCTAGAGGCCAAAAGAGAGAAGTAACCAAAATGGCTGGAATTATATAAGGAAGGCCATCCCAAGCCCCCTGGGCTGGAGAGTTTAGGGTCGTGGGTGGGGTATGCAAGCCAGGAGGACCTTGTAACAGGTAGGGACTGAGGGATGTTGGGAGAACCTGCCGTCCTGGTTCTCTTTGATATGTTTTATATAGGTATCTCAGACAGTAGTTTGAGATCTAACAAGTATTACTTAGGGAATATCGACAAGAAAAGTGTTCAATACAGATCCAGGTAAAAAAAAATTTTCATCTACAGTTGGTTAAATGCATGGATGTGGAATCCACAGAGATAGAGGGTTTAATGCAAAGTTACCAGAGGCCCACCCCCGGCAGGTTGGAGCTTTGAGAAGGTGGGTGTGGAGTTGGCAAAAAAAGTCACTCATGTACACGCTTTTCTTGAATAATCTCAGCTCTCTTTATCTATACTTTCTCGAGATGGCATGACTTTTCTCTTTACTCCGACTTTTTCCTTTCTCTTCCTCTCTCTATTCAATTTAAGCTTTTTCCTCTCTATTCAATTTAATTTTACACACATACATACACCTCTCGTAGGAAAAGGCAAACTTCAACAGTTTTATTCTTTTTATTTCCCATACTCATACACTCATTCATACATTCTTGCATCTTGGGGATGGAACAAAGCCTCAACACACACACACCTCATATACACCAACATCTTGTAAGCTTTAACATACATCTTGCGAACTCTCTTGTATTCAACCTTTTGCACTCCTTCAATCTTGTAGATACCACCTTGCCCATTCCACCTTGTGCATTCCACACACATACATCTTATATACCTTTGAGCAAAAGCCCTTAAACAGGTTATCATGAAAATACCCAAACATAACAAAACATCTCTCATATGTTCTGTTCCTATAGATGGATGTCAAATATTTTCTCTTAGCCAATTTCCTTGTTAGGCTGTAGCTTATGGTAACCAAACAATAATCAATCATTCTATTATTTTTCTATTAAAGTTTCTTTATCATATAGAGAAAATATATCTGTTACATTGTCTTTATGTTCTCAAGGTACATCAGCAAATTCATAATAATAATTGTAAAACATGGAAAATCAAATTTGATCAAACTTAACAGTGGGCATTGAAACTCACCTATCATCTATTAATCATAGACCCTAGCAACTGTACTGCCTTTCTATTTGCTTCCTGATCTACCAAGTCCTCAGTAGAATATGTTTTGCTCTACCCAGGTAACTTTCTCCATAGCAGATGGAAAACATAATCTTTTTAACTATATGTGTTTCTTAAGTTATTCTTTCTAGAGTTTCAGTTGAACCAATTTAACTGAGTGGCATTGCCTGTTTAGAAAATCACCACTGTTGTTATGAATAGTAGTGAGAGACTGAAGACCCCTTGGAATTTTTGTAACACAAGAGAGATAAAGTGACTCTAATAGCAGTCATTAAACTAAAGGCTTCTTTGGTCAAGCATAAAAGCTGAAAAGCAAACCTTAAAAAGATCTTCTGTATAATTTGACTATAGACCAGAACATAGCTCAACAATATTTATAGAAATACAAGAAAACTCAACAGGTTCATGTTTATACTGTGTGTCATCTAATTGGAAAAAAAAATCACCAGATTTTGAAAATAAGAAAATGTAACTGTTAAGTATGTGTGGGTGGGAGTATGTGTGAATCAATTAAATAGACCCAGATGTCATATTTGGCTGTTAAGAACATTAAAATAGTAATTTTTACTGTATTTCATGCACTCCAAAAACTAAGAGGAAAGTCTAAACATGTTAAGAAGAAATTCAGAGTGTATGATGAAAAAACAAAATAAATGTGTAGAAATGAATTATTCAAGGTTTGCAATAGAAATTACCTTATATGGGGTTAGTAGGTGATTTGTTGTGGGAAAGAAAGATCATTAGGCTTGAAAACATAATTTTAAACCTGTATGGAGGGAGCTGGGTGGTAGTGGTGCAAGCCTTTAGTTCAAGCATTCGGGAGGCAGAGGCAGCCAGATCTCTGTGAGTTTGAGGCCAGCCTGGTCTACAGAGTCAGTTCTAGGACAGTCAGAGTTACAACAGAAAAACCCTGTCTCAAAAAAACGAAACAAAACAAAACCCCACAAAACTGTATGAAGGGCTGGAGAGATGACTCAGCAGCTAAGAACATTTCTTGCTCTGTAAGAACCCACATCAGGTGCTCACACTCTCCTGTAACTCCAGCTCCAGCAGGGATCTGGTGCTTCTGATATACCTGCACTCATGTGCCTGTACCACAGACACACAAACACAACTACAAGTAACAAAAGTAAGTATTTTAAAATATGTCAAATTAAAAACAGAGACAAAAATGAACAAAAGCATTGGTGGATTGAAATAGCGTTGGCTGATTAATGTACATAAAACTGAAGTTTTTAAAGGAAGCGAGGGGAAACTGAAAAAACTGGCCAGTTTGTTCAACTGTGATCAACACTGTAAACCGACAGATTGAATAGCTTTCAGAATATCTCAAACACAAAAATGTATATTCTAGTCACATGATTAAGTTGCTTTAAACTGGTTATAAAAAGAAAAATCTTAAAAGCAACCGAAGGCAGCTACACATAGGAAAACAATCATAAGGATGACAGCCGACTTCTTGTCAGAAACACTATGAAATATGGATGGTGAAACCATGCCTGTAGAATACTGAAAAGAAAAAGAAAAAAGAAAAACAACAACAAAAAAAACCAAACCAGTTGCCTAGATGAATTCTATATCCCAAATTATTATTCATTATGAAGAGAAAGTAAAGATATTTTCACACATAGAAAATATGAATTTATCATCAGTACTACTAGAATATAAGATACAGTTAAGAAAGTTCTTCAGGTGGAGTAATTCTGAATCTACAATGAGTATGCACACTCACACATACACACACACACACACACACACACACACACAAAGAGCAAAATAATGTGTGTGATCCATATCATATAACTATAGTGTTACTAAAAACCCGTGTAATCAATAAAACCAAAAAAAAAAAAAAAAAAAAAAAAAAAGACAAAGCAAGTAAAAACAAGCAAAAAAAATGTTATGGCTACAGGTGAGCAAAAAAAAAAAAAAAATTTAAATCAATCCAAAATAATCCAAAATGGAAGAGGAAAAAAAGGAACAAAATGTTATCAAAATGGTAGATGGAAATCCAGCTATATCAATAATTGCATTAAAGATACATGATCAAAGAAAAATCTCATAAAAAAGCAAATCTCCATTTGAAACCCAATACATTTGGGGATTTTGATATTTTGTTTAATTTCATTTCATTTTGAGATGACTGTCTCTCTATGTTGATCTCAAACTCGTGGGCTGAAGCAATCCTCCTATTCCAGCTTCCGTAGTAGCCGGAACTGCCATGTCCAGCTATTTAGTTTAAATATGAAGACACAGACTGAATAAAAATGATAGAATGGAAAAATAAGGTATCATGCTAAACTGATGAAATAGTAAAGCCAGGAAGTCTAACTGGGCAGAGGTCTCTAGGAATAGACTTAGTAGGTTGCCTGGCTAAGTAAGTGGCCTGTGATCTCCAATGGAGAAGTGTCCTCCACATGGATCCAGAGGTGAGTGTGTCCACAGGATGTTGAGATCAAATGCTCTCAAGTCTAGTTGCAATTTCTGTATCACAAATCTTCATACAGTTATTCAAACAGATGCCATTCTCTGATGGATACAAGTCGTTTTTTAAAACATATTTCAACATTTAATTTACAAAGACAGTCCTGGACAGTTCCAGACAGCTAACAGCTGAAGTGTCCCTGCCAAATCTTCAGCATGGAGAAATGGGATGTCACTGGAATGAAAAATTTGCCTTGTATTGGAACATGTTAATTGTACAGTATCATCTTTGTATTCTGCACTTTTACCAAGACCCAGACAGTTTGTGTGGAAAGAACTGAAAGTAAAACAAGGAAGAGAAAGGAAAATAGCAGACATACTCCTTTGAGAGGTAAGATGATATCCCTTTCTGGTTAACTTAAAATGCTCAACATTCTGGTGAACCAGACAGACAGACATGCATCTTTATGGTAGAGTATGAACCCATCACCTTGGTTGCCAGAACAGAATTCCAGAGAAGTCATGGCTTAAATAACAAACACGTTTTCCTCAATATGGAGGCTGGAAACTCAAAGGGAGATACCAACAGAGATAGTTTCTTGTGAAGCCTCTTCCCTTAGGAGGAATATGGTGCCACTCCCCTTTCTACACAAGGTGATTTTGTTGCTGTTTGTTTCCTGTGTGGGAGCAGAGACAAATCATCTGTGATACCTCTTCCTGAAAGGACACTTGGATGACAACTCCACCCTTATGACTTCATTCCATCTTAATTACCTCTTTACAGACTTTACTTCTAAATATAATCCATTTTGGATTGTGTTTTGTGAACACATAATTCAGTCCAGAAGGAATTATGTCTAGGGAGAGTGGAAGAATTAGCCTAATGTTTGCAAGCTCACTGTCCCTTGGTGATGTTTTAGTACTTGGAAATTTTGTTTGCAACGCTGAGGATCAAATCCCAGGGCCTTGTGAATGCTTAGCAAGAGCTCTACCCATGGAACTATATACACTCCATCCCTAAGGAAGTGCTGTTCGTCACCTTTCTCATTACTGTGACAAAATCCCCAATGAAAATAATTTAAGGAAGGGTTTATTTTGACTCCCAATTTGAGGGCACAGTTCATCATAGCAGGAAAGTCATGGCAGCAAGAATTTGAAGCAGCTGGTCTGATCACACCCACTGGGAAACAGAGGTGAATGCTGGCCTAGTCCCCGTTCTCCCTTTAATTCAGCCAGGAGCCCAGCCCATGGAATGGTGCCACCTACATTTAGGGTGGGTTTTCTCACCTTGATCAACCTCACGGACATTCTTGAAGCTTGTCTCCCAGGTGACTCTAGATCCTGGCAAATTGATAATTATTAATAATCATTAGAGTAAGATTTAGCTCTTAATGGATATGTGCTGTAAAGACATACTAGAGGATATGAGTGTACCAAAAAGCTGTGGAACGATTAATAAAGCAAAACCAAGCAATGCAAAATGCCCTCTGCTTCGGGTTTTAATGACATTTTCAAGTCCCTCTTTCCCTTTGTTTTATGGTGCTAAGGATTAAACCCAAGGCATCATCATTCATGACCACCAAACCACACACCCAACCACATTGTCTCTTCTTTTTGTTTCTAAGCTAAACTGTTATTTTCATTATGTTTCCTGACTTGGTGTACCCTCCTTTATTTTAATGTGGATTTGGTTAGACTTGGGGTCTCATGGATGATAGGCAAATACTCTAGTACTCAGTTGCACATTTCTCCTGTCATTACTATTAAACACATTGTCTCCCCTTGACATAGAACATAAAACACTCACAATTAATCTCTTTATGTTTACTCTGTCCTCTTTCAAATGACTCTCTAAAAGTATAAATTAGATTTTTAAAGTCTTTGATGTCTTTCTTGTTCTTATGTCTATGAGCTCTATCCCCCTCTTAAGCCACATTTGTATATGCAGATTTGTGTATGTGTGTGTGTGTGTGTATGTGTGTGTGTGTGTGTGTGTGTGTGTGTGTGTGTGTGTGTGTGTGTGTGTATGTGTGTAGGCCAGAGGTCAGCCTCAACTGTCATTCCCTTTCTCTTGAAATAGGTTCTCTCAATTGCCCTGGTACTTGCCAATTAGACTAGACTGGCTGACCAGCGAGCCCCTGAGATTCCCGGTTTCTACTTCCCCACATGTTGGGATTACAAGCACAGGCCACCACCCCCAGCTTTTGTTCATGGATTCTGGGGATTGAGCTCAGGTCCTTAATGCTTGCAAGAAAGTACTTTATCAACGAAGCCATCTCCCCAGCCCCTTAAGCCATACCCTATACCTCTTTCCAACACTACTCCCTGGGTTTCTGGTTACACAAATATCATCCCTCCCAAATGACTTCCCACAACCTGGCATGAACCTCCTCATTCTTGGGACCACTACTTCTGCAGTAACTTATCAAATCTTTGCTTTAATGTGGAGTTCCCCTGAACTCCACAAAGCCAAGCATCTGCATCACCTCACCTTTACATATTTGACTCTAAGTCTTTAAAAACGGTATCAGATGCTTAGCTTCAAGTCCTACGCATTGTCACATCACTACTTATTGTCCCCACCCACCCACCCACCACCACCTGGGATTCCTGAGCTACGTACTATATGAAAGAATTAAACTATGTCAAAAGGGCATTTTGCAGAATAAATTCTCTTAGATTCTTAGCATCGACACATTAAAAAAAAAAAAAAAAAAAAACTGCAGTTAGAAAGGCATAGTGAAGAGCAGACTCAACTATGGAAATACCACTCAGTTTTAGGGTCTTTTATAGCACTTTGTAGCAGGAAGATAGAAGTGCAGATTGTGCCCCATGCACATGTGGTAAGTGGGTAGAGTGCAAGGGCAGAGTGCAAAGGTTCATCTGGACTGAATCATGGGTTAATTGTAGCTCATCAGTGAGGAAGAATATATATCAATTCTGTAATACACTTTTGAAGGAAGTGAATATATAAAACAGACATGAATGAAAGAACAGTTTTATACAGATAGTATGTACAATTAATCACTTAATTCACCCTTAAATTATATGATTTGATAAAATTTTGATATTTGATAAAATTACAAAGAAGTGACTGTATCGATTGTCCAAATTTTCCTTGGGCCCTTGACTATCCTTCCCATGCACGTATTTCTCCACCTGTGCCTCCAGGGACACATGGATCTGCTTAGATTACATCAGCTTGCATTTCACGTACTTTGCTATAGATGGAGTCATACAATAATGATTCATTTTTGCCTTGTTTTGTCTGATTTTGTGCTGTTTTGAAATCCATTCATGGGATTGTGTGGATCTCTCCATTTCATTGCCAATAATATTCCACTTGTGATAATAACACAGTTTGATAATCCATTTCCATAACAGTGCACACTTGAGTTCTTTTCAGTTTGGGTTGTTATATATAAACATGCTAAGAGAATTCACATGTAATCCTTAGTTATGGAGTACAACTGGTTTTCTCTGGAGTAAATAACGAGGAATAGAGAGGCTCCATCATATGCTAGGTATGTAACTTGAAATTTTGTTTCCCAAAGTTATTATATTGTACATTCCTTCAGCTGGCTTCTATGGCTGTTGCAATCTCTCCATATCCACTCCATCACTTGGTGTGGTTAATCTTTTCAATTGTAGCCACTGAGCAACATCTCTTTGGTATTTCTGAGAGCCCTGAAGCTTTACATAAGGTTTCACGTAGAGAAATGTATGGCTTATACATAGTACTGTGGTTCTTTTCAACATCTTACTCTACTGCCCCTTGGATAATACTGGGTCTGAAAGACATCTTTCCTCCCCTGTTGCATCACTATTATTGAGACTCTGCTACATCACAGGTTTTTGGTTGTGTGTGTGTGTGTGTGTGTGTGTGTGTGTGTGTGTGTGTGTGTGTAAGGTTATCATAGGATAGTTTTTAGTATGAGATAGAAATTTGGCCTCCATGAACCTTTGGAGAGACAGTAGTAGCTAGACAGCCAGTGTAGGGATCAGAAGTCTTCAACAGAGAAGAGGAGACTAAAACCACACTGATGTCTGCATCTTAGTTTTTCCCTGGAGTAGGCAGGACTTTAGATATTAGCTTCAATACAGAGAGCAGGAAGAGTGGGCTTTGTGGCAGGCTCCTGAGAAGTGACAAAACCTGAGAAGTCTCAAAACCAGGTTGAGAAAGCTCATCATAAGTCCTTGCAGAATGAGGAGGGCAAAAATGTTAAAAATGGGAAGGCAAATCAGACCATGCTGTAACTTCTCAGCTCATAATGCATCTCTACTTACAAACATACTCAGCCTTCCTAGGAAACTTAAAAATGAAGCTATGCTCTTTAGCAAAATCTCTAAGTCCCTGCAAGATCAACCCATCCCCCTCTTCTCTCTACAGCAGGGATTGGACCTAGGGCTTCATATATATTTGGCAAGCATTGATCTCTGATCTACGTTCCAAGACCAAAGTGGCCCTTTTCAATTCTTCAAATCCACCTCATTTCACTCTCTGCTCCCTAGCTAGCTTCTGGGTCATGGGCTGCTTCAGTTCCTTAACCACAGTAGGATGTTTCCCAGCCCAAGGGTCCTTCAGTTTGTTACAATTACTGTCCGAATACTCAATCTACAGATCTTTAGACATTAAGGAAGTTGCCCTTAATTCATCTTTTATGTACAAATGTTGTCTTTTCTTTCAAAAAAGAAACGTTTATTTTTTTATTTTAAATTATGTATATTTTTAGGAGTGTTGCGCATGAGTACAGGTGCTCACGGTAACATTGTGTCCCCCTGGAGCTGGAGTTACAGGCCACTGTGAGCCTTCTGCCAACATGAATGTTCCTGAGCACCTCCACAGCCGCCAGTGTGTCATCTTTCTAATGAGACTTTGTGTAACTGCAAGCCCTCCATGATTTTCTTCCAGTTCTTCATCACACGCCTATGCTTATCCCTTCATAGACTTTTAAAAAAAGTCCCTACCTACAATAGTCTTGTTCATTTATTTAAGTGTGTTTGTTGTTGGTTTCTCCTAATCACACGTACTTTGAGCATGGACATCCTTAGATTCTTATTTCTTCACTGTTGTGCCCAAATCACTGAATGGCATCTAGCTTAGAAGAAGTCGGTGTCACAAAGTGTTCAATGGATGTACGTTTATCTGTGCTGTACAGAGGACTACGGTTTCTATAAGAACTGGACCAGAGTCCGGTTTTCTCATTACTTTGTCGTCACACAGAGAAAATGTGCTAAATACAAATGAAAACAGCGATGATGACGATGATGATGATGATGGTGGTGATGATGATGATGATGGTGATGATGATGACAGTTATAAAACCATGGATACTGTAAAAACTTAATAAGGCTAGAGCATTTTGACCAGATATTAGCTAAGTGCAGAAGCATCCTCTATCTGCTGGGTCATGAACCTGCATCTAGCTTTGAGAGAGCCAGGAAAATGAACTAGTAAAAACTATTGAAATGCAAACAGCCCAAAGTCTCTCTAGGCTGCATTCATGTTCAAGATCATAAGAAGACTACCCAAATATCAGAGTGAATTTTTCTCATCTACATAAGGCTGGTTCTTTGCCCCTAAGACTGTCACTCGAGTACTTAGAGAGTTTCTCACTTGTGATCAGGAACAAATCTAGCCTTAGTAATGTGCCTGCCCTATAGATACTCCTCCTTCTCCAAGGGTCACCATTTGCCCTGCCAGGTCTCAGTTCTCTCAGCATCTCACTCTTAGTAAACCCTACTGCTTCTACACTGGCTATAAAGAACTCCACCATCCTCCACTTGTAGCTTAAAAGTTCACAGCACCAAAGCTGGGTGATCCATGACAAACTGGCAGCCATCACAGGTAAACTGAAAAATGTTTGCTTCAATTAGTCTTCTTGCTTGAATGATAAAGGAAGTCTACCCAGCATTTGTACAAAGAGAGTTGAAACCTGACTTGATTGCAAACAAACCAAGCAAGTGTCATTACTTGAGCTCTAGTCAACTACAGGCTGCAAATGTATTAGGCCACATTCATATGAAGAGCGTGTGAACTGCAGCCAATCCAGTCTTTCTGTTTGTCACTGACCTTTCTTTGGCTGGAAATACAATGGATACATGTGGAATGGTGGGCCATTCTCACCCATCCTGGGTCCAAAATATTATCCTGTTCCAGAATGTTTTCCTTGCCCAAACATGCTTTATTAAGTTAAACTGTTTTGTTTTGTTTTTTAAACATCTTCCTCTCTCCTTTCTCCTACTAGCTAAATGCTGCAATGCATCTTTTCCTGTGCTTTGAAGATCTATGGAGTGTTTAGTGATTGCCCTTGTAGGTCTTACATATAATCCATACTTTATCCAGACCCTAGATAGACCTGGGCTTTGAGTGGCAACCAGTCACAAGACTCTCCTTGAATCTGTTAACCCTCTAATGCACAGGGGTGTGTGACTGAGGAGCTTGTATTTCCCTTCTCCCGAGGAGACTCAACAGCCTCCCTTCAGTTAGAAATCCATCATAGTATTTCACTATTTGCCCCAAATGCCAAGTAGCCCAATCAGGATACAAAGCTCAAGCTGTCCCATAGGCTCTTTGGGCCCCAGAAAAACAGCTGGTGTCACAATTTCTCCAGACATGCTTAGACAGGTGGAACCTGTGAGAGCTTCAGCCCAGATCACAGCCAAGTTTGTGCTATCCTGATGCACAAGAAAATCTTCACATGAACTCATCAGTGACAAGCCTTGAAGTCACACAAAGCCACCCACACCCTTGGCATTAAAGACAGTGTCTCCAGAAAGAATATGATCTTTTGTTTCTTCTATAAGGGGCCTGATATAACTTGCTATTGGATTGTAAGAGTCCAAATCCTTTCTTAAGTCGACTAGAAAAAAAAATCACCAGTTTATTCTATTGTGTGGCGGTCTGGAGTTTCTTTCCTAAATAATAAAATGTGAATTTTGGGTGATAGGAGCAAGTTACTGACATTTTTAGATTGCTGGATTCTTTTCACTGCAAAGTTTCATGGGGGATTTATTTGACCTGCACACAGATGCAGCAAGGAACTCCTTAGGGTCTATGGTAGAAGACACCCACATTAGCCTCTTGTATAAGAGCTCTGGTCAGAGCTGGACTTGCACCATGGACACCTAGCATGATGACTGAGATGCCTGTCAGAGGCTCACTCCCTGCTTTATGTGACAAGGCAAGGATGCCATGGAGTACCCTACAGCCTAGCTAGTCAGAACCCCAGATGCCTCTAGATTGGGAAGCAGGCAACAAGGGGGGGCTTTCTTCTAAAACCAGTCAGGATGAGAGAAACTAAGAGGCCCCTTCCTCACCATATGCCATAGCAGAGTGCAGGGTGGATATGGATGGAAGAAAAGCAGATGCTGGTAACATTTATCTTGGCAGCATAGTTCTCCTATGCATAAGGAGATCTTTAAAAATCAAAAGAGAAAGGTAGAACATTAGGAACTTGAAAGCATCTCTATATTGTTGAATGGATTCTATGAGTTTTTAAAGTAAATTTTTAAAATCACACTTTAGTATTTGATATTTGATTTGGGTGGTTTAAAATTCTGGACTGCACTCATTTGAAAATGAAATATATTTTAAAGGGGAATCACATTAAAAGACCCAATGCAACGGTTATAACAAAGAGTATAACAGTTACAGTCCTGGGTATCTGAAGGAAACCTCAGAGAGGGCAATCAAAATGCCAGCATTTTGTATTTACAAACTGCTATGTGGTGTTCAGTGTGATTTACCATGTCTAGTCTCATTGAATCCTAATACTAGTTTACAAAGTTGGCAATAGAATTTTCTCATCATTATATTTCCAGATAGGAGACTGAAGTCTAGACCAGATTTGAGGCTTGCCCTGGAATAAACCTCCAAGAAAACCTCAAACAACATCTGCTTCTCAGTCTATTTTTATTTCTGGTACAAATATTTTCAAATCTATACATTTTGTGACCAAAAGAATCTGTCAGTGTCCAGAAGTGATTGATTTATCTGCAAATGTAGGTAAAATTTATATACTTACTCATGTTGAACTGATGTATTTTATAGTGATGCATGTGATTGGCTTATATGAAAATGTGTAAAATTCACATACTTATTCAAGTTGAACATGGTGGTGCATGTTCCAGCACTAATAAGATAATGTGTGAACCAACCCAGTAGGCAACTGAGCTGGCCGCTTTCCTGTGGATCTCTAGGAGGCCTCCTCCTCCTCCTGTTGTAGTTCAGTTGGCACATGCTTCTTTTGAAGGGCATCTCTTCTACATACCCCACCCTTTGACCCATTTTCTACCAACAGTTGGCACCGCAAGTATCACATTGCACACACTGCAGAAGCTTTGCACCTGCTGGAGATCTGTCTCAGCAACTTTCAGACTATTTAATTCACCCCGGGAAGAGCAGGAGTGGTGAAACACACTTTCAGAGACATTATCGGGTTCCTTTCCTTCACCACTTATTTCTCAGGCTCATTCTTCTCCACCCAGGCCAGGCAGACCTTCAGAGGCCACAGAGATGTGACAGAACCCCAGAAGCCGCTGCCAAGGTTTCAGACATGATGATATTCCATGAAGAAGAGTTTGTTTAGCTGAGAACTTTCTGGTAACTGTGGGTCCACTTTATGAAAAAGGTAGTAGACCTCTAACATTCATGAGGTCCACAAGAAGAGTATGAAAAGAACCCCACATTGCACTTGTTGACATATTTAAATTTCAGATGAAATAGCTATAAAAGGTAAAACATGTCCTCTCCTACCAAAACCATCCTTTAAATAATAGCCAAATTAAAATATATGTTTAAAGTTGTGTTTCTTATGTCCTGATATTTGGCAAAAGATAAAACACATTCAAATGCTATTGTTTCTTCACACTTTAGATGTTTTTGTTAATAAGCCAGTGATGTTTGCAAGATTAATAACATGAAAATGTACGATTTATAAACAATTTGTGAATTGAGTTCTTCACAAATTTATTCTTATTCTCATCGGAAAATTATCACTTATTAAATTGCTATAATTAAGATTTTCACCGGGTCTGGTGGTGTATGCCTGTGATATGAGCACCTGGGTGACTGACACAGTAGGATTGCTCTTGCTCTGAGTTTGAGTCCAGCCTAAGTCCCATGATGACTTTGTGCTAGCTACAAAGTGATACCTTATCTCAAAACAAACAAACAAACAAACCAAGTCAAAAATGAACAAAAAGGATTTTCACAGTTTGTGAGTATTAACACATATAAATATATTTTAAATATGTTTTTGGAAAAATTCTGATTACAATTATTTTATATTTATCTTCTAAAGGTATTTTTAAAAAATGATCTATTAAAATGAAGAATTACATTCAAATTAATGTACACAAAAACTATAATCTAAATTATCTAAAGTTAAACTTTTAACTCACCTTTCAGAATATCTGAATCTTTAGGTCATATTTTAACATATGTCTGCATTGGTGTTGCCTAATAAAATATAATGCAAACCATATGCTCATTTTTTCATATTTTATGTTAAAACTTTACCCATACTTAGAAATTTAAAAGCCTGGTGGTGGTAGCGCATGCCTTTAATCCCTGGGAGGCAGAGGCAGGCAGATTTCTGTGAGTTTGAGACCAGCCAGGTCTGTAGAGCAAAAGTTCCAGGAAAGCTAGAGTAACAACAAAGACAGAGAAACCCTGTCTTGAAAAACCAAAATAAATAAATAAAAATTTTTAAAAAGTTAAAAAGTATAGTGGAGTCACTGGCAAAATTAATAATTTTAATGGTTTATCTATCCCTGTATGACTAAAATATTATTTCAACACGTGATCAATATAAAACAATAAAATCTTTTATATTCTTCTTCACATTAAGTATTCAAGAAAAATTTAAAGCCCTTTGTAAATGCAATTTAAACTGACTGCCTTCTCCCCTGGATGAGTTACATTGTAGATGTCCAACAGCCACAGTTTCTTCACATGGCAAGTATTCCTTGGCTGCCGGTGTGCAGTTGTTGCAAATACTGCAGTCATCAATGAAGCTTTTGGATTCATGACTTGATACATGAAAAGAAGCAAGGGAATGAGTTCACACTACTGGGAATGACTGTGAGCAGAGGGACTCAACACGTTGTTTTCTTTGTCTTTCCTCTTACTCAGCCCCATTTACCACTCCAGCTCTCTGAACAGTATCTACTGTCCATGCTGACAGAGACAGGATTAGGATCTCGTGAATGTGGGTGCTGTTGTTTAAAAAGACAGGACGGGAATTTTATAAAAAGCATTTCTTGGGGCCCAAGTATGGTTAGCCATGCAAGTTTACACTTCATTATTTCAGGCCACTGTGCATAACTGAGCACCAGCTATGAGTAGCGGAGATCAGTGTGTATGCTAATTTGTTGACTGGTCTGTTTGTGTAAGTCACGGCTCTGGGTTGCACCTTCACTACTATGAGAGAGGCTCTGGATCAGGGCAGTCCCAGACTAGCCAGATTTTCGAGGAGCACTAAATGACTGGGAACAGCCAGGCCTTTCAGGACTTCCCTAGAGGAAGGTAGATAGGTTGCACTTTGGATCTTCTCAAGGCAAGAGCAGTATTCCAAGAATGAAATGAATGGCAGAGCAAAGCTGAAGAGCCTGCCCACTTGGGCATGGTTTACAAGCTGATGATTTGGAATTCACACAATCCATTAACTACTCTTGACTTTTTTTTTTTAACAGTAGTCAAATATCTAAATAAAGAAACAAACTATCCCAGCGGCCACTCACGTGTGGCCTTTATTCAGCATTTGTCATCTGTATTGAACATTTACTTATTGGAGGATGGTTTTTAAGACCACAATACAAAGACGCCATTGCTACCCATCAATAACTCTTGCCATTGTGGAGGAATCGACCCCATAGGGCATTTTTCTTTCCTTTGCTAGTACTTTCCTCTGAAATGTGAACACCTGGTTATACTGTCCTCATCAAATCTGGTGCAGATCAAGGTTGCTGTGGGACGTGTTCTCCATTATAACATTTTTTGGGGAAACCTGAAAAATTGCCATGCAGCATTTCACGGGGATCTCCTTTTAAGATTATTAAAGGAATTATAAATTCTCTGTGAACTGTCTGAGTGGAATACATGACACAGAAAGAAGAGGGAGAAGTACTTGTCAGGTAATTCTGAACTATATGTAATGGGAAAGAAAGAGATAGTAATGCTGACTCTACGTCCAATGAAAGATGTTCTTTAAGTAAATGATAAAAGAAATAAAAAAGTAAGTTACCCAAGCTACAATTGTAGTGGCTAAATCCATACAATTATTTTATATCATTTTGATTGGAGGTGGGGTTTCAACACAAAAAATATATTATAGAATACTTAGATGGTTGTAACTTTTCCTCGTGGAAAGAGTTTTTAATGGCTATTTCTTTTTTTGTGCATTTGAAGGACATTTTAGAGCATTGTACGTGGTTATTTAATTCAATTATCAATGCAGAGATATGATCATATCTTAAAATATTTTAAGTTTCTTCGTAAATTTATGATGGCGAACTATTTCAGTAGTAAAATACGATTCTTAAAATAAACATAAATATTCATTATCTTGTTCAGCCCACACAACTGTGCAAAGTAGATTCGCACTGCATTATCTTCATTTATCAGATGGAGAGACTAAGCCTGGTGACTTGCCTGTGCTCACGCATACTAGGGCTAGAGAGAACGGACATTTCTCCTCATAGCTGATAAAGGTTGCTTTCCACCATAACACAAAATGATCCTACCTGCTGCTCATAAAAACCATGATCTTTGCACATAATGTTCTAAAATAGAATCTCATAGGTAAAATAAGCACCCCTCTATCTAGGACCCAACAACATATGCTCAAACTGTGTGGATTTATTCTAGGTGAAAAGGATTAAGTAATTGAATACTACCAGAAACTTGCTGAGGATAGACAATTTTATGGTCCAAAATTAATTCACGTGTCATTTCTTATTGGGGAAATAGCTTAAATTTTTCTTTACAAAATAACCCTAATTATATAAGGAATGTGGCTGAATCTAATTTGTTTTGCATAAAATTTTGTGAATGTGTTGGTGAGTTGCTAGCTCCGTCAGACAAACCTGACTATTGATACTCGATTTCATTTCTCAACAGAACAATTGTCTCAGTAGATAATAAAGGCATAGTATTTCTCCCACCTTCTTCTTCAAATTCATAACTAGACAAATTCATAATTGTGTGTGTACTGTCATTTTTAAACTACGGCAACTTAATCCTATATACCGTATAGTAAGGACAACACAAGTTATATGAATTTGCTTTTCTTTCTCCACTGGCCCCAGATAAGCGATTAAGTGCTTATCAGTTACTTCATTTAAAAGAAAGAAAAATTGTAGAAGGCAGTCATGCCTCAGAACTGGTATTTGAAAGACTGTTGGTAGTGTTTAGAATGGGATTGGCTTGATCTGGTTGCCCTGGCACAGAGAACAGAGATTCAGCCTAAGAATCCAACTAGATGAGAATGGGCTGTAACAGAATAGTAGGACGTAGAGACACAATGTATACTGGAGTTACAGTTTCACTGAGTGATGAGTCGGGATGGCAGTGCATGTTGGAGCAGCCTCTCACTAGCTCATGGATGCCAACTGCAAGCCTCTCCTTCCAGGTCTCCATTCCCTGATGAAATGCTCCTGGGCTTAGAGAGAATATTTACATCACAGAAACTGGAAAATGCTGCAGATGAAGCCTCTGAACTGTCTTATTCCCAGGCCAGGTTAAATATTTACTGGTATATCTATGACAGAAAAAAAATATAAGAATATAAATGACAATATTTTTGACATGGTTTGAGTTACATGGAGTCCTCCGTTGTGCGCTCATGATCAGTTAGTTCTTCAAATTCTGTCCCTCAAACTCTGCTCGAACCCTTTTCTTCTCAACATCTACTGCTCCTGTTTGCAGCCCAACTATCTCCTTCTTAACCACTCAAAAGACTCCTGATTTCCCTGCTAGTGTTGACCCCTGAAGTGTATCTTTCAAACAGCAAATCAAGAATGTTTTCTACAATATAAACTGGGTAGTCTCGTGTTTATTATCTTTGTACCAATTGTACACAGAAAGGACCCAAATCCTCAACATGATTTCCCAAGGTGTTCATTCTTTATTCCCCCTGCTCCTATTCCTGCTTTGGTCTTAATACCTGACAGCCTTTCATTACTTCTTATTCTATGAACAGTGTTGTCAAAATAAGCAACAATTCTACCTGTGAATTTTAAGTTTTTTTTTAATATCTTGCATTTATTTGTTGACAATTTTATGCACCTATACAATATGTCTTGATTATATCTAATTTCCATTTTCCCTTCCCAAAGATCAGCTCTGAATTTCTCCACAGTGTGGGAGATTTTATCCTACTTTGTGACGGTTAGTTCTAATTGTTAACTTGACTCAATCTAGAATCTCCTGGGCAGAGAATCTCGGTGAAGGTGTAGATGAAGCTGGCCTGTGTCATCCCTGTGGGGGTTGTCTTAATTTCAAACATTGATTGGGAAGACTCAGCCCACTGTGGGCACCACTACTCTCTGAGTTTGGGTTCTGGTATACAGTATAGGTATAAGTAAGTATAAGTATAAGTATAAGTGTAAGTGTAAGTGTAAGTGTAAGTATAAGTATAGTATAAGTATACAGAAGGGGTGGGCACAAGTAGGCATGTAGGAATTTATTTCTCTCTGCTCTTGACTTTGGATACTTAAGTTTCTGCCATGACTTCCCTGCAATGGTGAACCTATAACCTGGAATTGTAAGTTGAATAAGACCTTTCTCTCTTAAATTTGCTTTTGTTGGAGTGTTTTAATCATAGTAACAGAAATGAAACTAGGACACATACCCAACTCAGCACACGGACCATTGTTTTGGAAGCCATACGTGATTCTTTCATCTCCACAATGGCTACCTCGGGAATTCTTATCTCTGCAGTCTTGGTCAATAATTATACTCAGTTCATTATACTGAAATGTTACCCATCTTTCCCTCTAAAAATCCTCAGGAGGAAGACAGCCTAGCATGCACTCCAAACTCAACATACACAGAAACTCAATGAATGTTTATTTAATGATCAATTAGTTAATATTTATTTACGACACACATTTTAGTTATTACATTTCCTAATAAACCAGGAGTATCCTCTGCCAACATCAGGAAGTGTTTTTGTTCACCCCATCATTCCGCTGTGGCCTCATCTCATCAGTAGTGCTGCTGAGGCTAATGTTGTCCACATCATCCTTGTTGCTACACTTATTTAATGTTATAGGCTTAGGCAGTGGGATTAACTATTTTTATGAGGTCAAGTAGCAACTTAAAAGCTATTTATCATCAATTACTTGCCCTTTGTTATAGTAACTATTTTGCTTTTCTCAACAACACTGTCAGTTCTTTTAGGATTGTGACTTATTCAGGGCCAGTTTTAAATAAAGACAGTAACAGTTTTAAATAATAGCAACAATAAAATGTCAGTAGCAACATTTCTTAAGAGCTCATACTACTTTTTGTGGTTGACTTCATGTAAGCATCTCAGTAGGCTAGCCCTATAGATAATATTATCAAATCTACCTTAAGATACATAATAGTTATTTCTTCAGAATAAATTCCCAGACTTACAATTACTCAAAAATGTCATATTTTTCACTTTTTATTTATTATTTAAAATATTTATCGTTTAGAACAGTTTAAGATTTATGTAGAATTTGTAAAGATAGAATAAAGATTCTCTATACCCCATCTTCAGTTTCCTTTATTATCAAGTATGATGATGTTGTCACAGTTGCTGTAAAGATAATAGGGTTTATACTTTAAGATTTACTTGGTTTTACAGAATGATCAGTCGTAGTGTGCTTCTATCTCTCTTTTTTTTGTCATAAAACACTGACTAAAAATAACTTGGAAAGGAAAGGGCTTATTTCACCGTGTTACTCATCATGTTAATTCATCATCGAGGGAAACTGGAGCAGGAACTCAAGGCAGGAACCTGGAGGCAGGAACTGGAGCAAGAACTCAAGGCAGGAACCTGGAGGCAGGAACTGGAGCAGAAACTGTAGAGGAACTTTGGTTAAAGGCTTGCTTTCCATGGCTTGTTCAGTTGGATTTCTTACACATCCTAGGCCCACAAACCCAGAGGTGGTACCATCTACAGTAAGCTGGTAACCCCCACATCAACCAGAATCAAGAAAACGTTGAACAGACATGCCTGTGGGCCAATCTGACAAAGATGATTCCTGAGTTTAGATCTTCTTCCCAGGTGACTCTTGTTTGTGCCAAGTTAACAAAAACTAGCCAGAATAGCTGATCCCTTGTCGATTCAAGACACAAACACATCACTACTAAACAAAACCCATTCTTTCTTGCTCATTCTCAAGGTTTCAAGTATATAAAGATCTCACAATATAAAGCATAACATAGTTTAAAAAGTCCTATAGTCTTTAAAATTTCAAACACTTTAAAAGTTCAAATCTCTTTAAAATATCCTAAGTCTCTAACTGTGGGTTCCTGCAAAAACAAAAACAAGTTAAATAACCTTTTACTCCAAAAATGGAGGCCATAGAGGGCATAAGAGCAATCACGCTTAAGCAAAATGGATGTCTAGAAGTGTAGCTCCAAATCTTGTGGCATGGTAGGATTCCCTGAAGTGAGTCCAAGAGGGCATTGGTGAAGGTGCTGCTTCAGTTGTAATGGAAACCTCAGTACATTGCAGACAGCAGGACTCTGGGACAACTATTAAGGACAATGGTAGGTTTGGAGTGGAGCCAGTGTTGTAGAGTCAAGTGGAGCCAGTGGAGTCAAGCTGTGTGTTGTAGATGGCAGAGAAATATTAGTTCCATGTGTTGCAGAATAATCTGCATTGGAACATTTCTGCTATTTCTAACATGATTAGAATTTTGAGGAGCATGACCAAGAAACAAGCTCATTTTACCACATCAGGGCAACAGTTCACATCAACATTCTTATCATGACTTTAATATTCATCTTTTTCGTCTATCTAGTTGATGTTATTCGAGTTACCTTTTTTTTTCTTATTTTAGTTCTGCACTGTTTGGGAAGAAGTCACTATGTATAGAAAACACTTGTGAAGTGGGTATCATGACTTGAAGGTAGGCTACCTACAAAAATTATTTGGAGTTTTTACTGCAAAGGTAATTTTATTCAGTGCTAAAGATAAAAATCAGGGCATCGTGTATGCTAAAGTGTGTATTCTAAGCCAGAACTAAATCTCTAGCCCCACGTTACAAGTGTACACAAACATTAGTATCTACATTAAACCTCAATTAAGTTTGTACTGCTGTACCAAATTCTAATCTAGCGTCACATAATCATTATACCCTCCTTCTTATGCTTATCTGTAAATTTACTTCTTTATTAGGAAATTTGCCTTCCACTGTGTGACATCCATTTACTTTATTATTGAGTTCTAGTAACTAATACGGCTATATCAGAATTATTGATTCATTCCACTGCAGGAAACAGAAGATGCTGCCTATATGCAGTCAATTTGCCTTAATCTTTTAAAAATGTTTTATTTACTTTTTTTTTGAGAATTTCATATAGTACATTTTGATCATATTATTTCCCCTCCCCAACTTCTCCCAGACCACCACCACTTTTAGCTACCCAACTTAATGTTCTTTATTTCTCTAGCAAACAAGACAAACAACCAAAATCTCTCTCTCTCCCCCTCCCCCCGCCTCACACACACACCATGGAGTCCAATATGTATTGACTAATTACAGGGCCTGCCATAGAGTGCGGTTGATATACCTGGTGTCACTTCATTGAAGAAAACTGATTTTCTTTCTCTAAGAAGTTATCAATTGCAAATAGCTTCTTGGTTAGGGGTGGGGTTTTGTGCCCACTTCCTCTCCTTCATTGTGTGGATTTTGTCTGGCTTGCACTTGTGCATTCCTTGTGCATGCAGTCATGGTCTCTGTGAGTTCACATGTACATCTGCCTTGTTGTATCTGGAAAACACCATTTCCTTAATGGTGTCTACCACATCTGGCTCTTACAGTCTTTCTACTTTATCTTCTACATAGATCACTGAGCTTTGATGCTGGGGACTACAATATCATGGCAGTGTAAGCAATTGTTAGACAAGGATCTGGTTACTGAAATGCCAGAAGGGTAACCCATTGGCTATTCTACCCCCTCCCTTTTCTTACTGTACAGCTGCTGAAAAGTCTCATCGATAATGGTGTCCCCATTGCTCATTAGTAAACCTAAAATTAATCCTTAAATTAGCTCTTACTAACTGGGAAAGGGACACATTATAGTAAACAAGGACATGGTGATTTCAACGCTAAAAATAATTATAACAATCTTATTGACCTTCAAGTCCTGGCATATGTGAGAACTATCTCATGTCTATTGGAGTCACATCACAAATTTGTTCATGGTATAATAGGGCACTGATTCCCTATTCCCCAGTAAAAGACAAAGGCCCCAATAATACAAGGGCCAAAGAGTCTGGGATAAGAAAGTTAGCACATCTGGAATGACAAGGACACATAGATAATCACTCCTGAGAATGCCCACCCTTTGATAATGAAAAAAATAGTATCTAAAGCTTTAATAAAATATAAACCTAAGATAGATGTGAATATTCTCAAAGCTTAAAAGTCTGTTTAAGACTGAAACTGCCTGAATCAATATAATAACTTGAAGATGCTGGAAGCCTCCCAACTTAATAATAGTCAAAAAGATAAGAGAAATAAGTACTGTTAGTCAATGGAATTTATGGCTGTAATCTGGGTAAGTAAAGTAAAAGCAGAGAGGAAGTTTAAGGCCTATACACTTCTTCCTGGCACCTCTGTACCCTTTTAACCATCCGTCTGAGATATCCTGAAACTACAAATCTGTTTAGCATGATACCCAACAAACCATTAATGAACCATTGTGTTAAGAGTTTTCTGAGTAAATACAAATCAAAGATTAAGCTGTCATTGTGAAGGTTGTTTCTGCTTACAATGTAACTATGCAAGTTCTTTGGAATGTGCTTGACATCAATAAACTATATGGGTATATTAACTGGGAAAGCAGGCAGTTCAGGGAGCTCTTACTCCTTGGTTGTGTGTGCCAGTTATCTCAAAAGAACAAGTGTCTGTGCTTGTTTGCCATTCTCTGTCACAAATCCATTTTCCTCTCCTTGGGTGTTCCAGGACTATACCTTGCTTATGGAGGCTATATCCCTGGCACTTTGAGGGGAAAGATATGATAAAGACATCCAATTTAGGGCTGAGTGCTCCAAGAGCTCTTTCTCTCTACACATTGTCCATTCATGGGACTCTATGTTAATTACCATCTACTACACATAGAAATGTTTCTGATGAGGGTTCAGCAATGCACTGATCTATGGGTATAGCAATATATCATTAAGAGTGGATTTATTAGTATGTTCATTTAGTAGAAAAAAATTGTAGTACGTAGGGCCCATGACCTATCTAGTCTCAGGTTCTTGGTCTTATTAACATTGACAGGTGTGAGTTCTACCTCACTGAGGGACTTTAAATCCAATAAAAAAGTTACTGGTTACACTAACAACATTTGTGCCATGATTGCACAAGTGGGCATATCTTGCAGGCAGGTTGTTATTATAGCTCACAGTGTTCATAGCTGAATGAGATTGATGATTATTTTTCTCCATATATATATACATGGTGGTATCTAGTATAGCATCTTCTAGCACTGTGAATGTTAGCCTGTAAGGGTGAGGTGAAGCTTCTGGTTAAATACCAGCTTGATTTCTCCATGTCCTATTACATGAAGAATATATTGTCTTCAGCAATAGGGTCTTACTGTCAGCCTGTGGAGGGTAACTTATGGCAGTAGCATTTTGCCACTATTCATTTTGGCCAGAAAATTGTACTGTGACCCCATTCAGTGAGGTTATTCTTACACAAGGAAGACAAAGGAGTTAGGTATGAGGTAAACAAGAAAGGTTGTACATTCATAACTATGTCTCCTGGTTAGATAAAAAATTAGAAGTGGGCCAAGCAGTGGTGGCACATGCCTTTAATCCCAATACTCAGGAGGCAGAAGTAGGTAGATTTCTGAGTTTGAGGCCAGCCTGGTCTACAGCGTGAATTCCAGGACAGCCAGGTCAATGCAGAAAGACCCTGTCTTAAAAAAACAAAATAAGTTAGATGTGAAGGAATTAAAGGAAATTCCAGCTGGATTGAGACAGACGGGTCTACTGACAGAATGCCTCATTCTGGCTAAATATCCTTGAATCTGCAATTAGGTTCTTGACATATTAAAAACGAAGGCACCACGGAACTTTCAAACCGACATATGTGCACAGTAATGAAGAGTCTGCATCTCCAAAAGACCCTAACTTCATTATAATTATTGTTGCTTTGACATCCCTACTCCATTGTAGCATTTCAAGAGGATTATGGAAAGAATTACCCTACAAGGGTAATAATTCACCACGATTTGGGAGGGGAGGAAAGGGTCATCTTACTGTAGTGAATGCTACCCACTTCAGAAACATTCATAAAAGTACTTCTTAAAATTCCATAAAAGCACTTGAGGGCAGTCTATTCTAATCTTTGTATGGAGTGTACTATTCTCCTTGCATTGCTTTGTTAAATAAGCTCCTGCTGAAACTGTGCCTTCTCTCAATTCTTTCTTTTAAAAAGAACCAGGGAAACCTTCACTTGATAGCAGTTCTAAGTATTTTGTAACATAACTACATTCTTTTGTGACAGTCTGTATTTATTTATTTACCTACTAAAGGGCGTGTTGGTTGTATGCAGCATGCAGTGATTATAAGTACAACGTCTATAAACATCTGTCTTTCAGATAAAAACACTTTTATTTAGCTAACTTTCCGTTAGTTCGAATATTTCAAGGTACACTATCACATACATTCTGGGTTTGATGGTCTGAGTGGAAATGGTGTTTGTAATTTGATACAAACATATCACTAATCCCACAGGAGTTAGAAAATCAAAAATGAAAAAGTCACATTTCTTCAGATTACTCTTGTTTTGTGTGCTTTGCAGTCAGGAACCACAATGCTACTATGTCACTGTTTGCTTTGGATACATAAATGCATCTTTTGCTCAGATGAAATTTGGTTTCACCTGAGAATAAATTATAAGGAGAGCTGTGTGCTCTTGTTGGTTCTGGAAAATTTACTTGTATCTAGCAGAACAAAACAAAAATCATACACACAAACAAAACAACAAGAACAACCAACTTTGAACCACTGCCTTTCAGACAGATGTAGGTTCCTTTTTAAAAGTCTTAGTCCCAGAAGGCCTCCGTGCAACCTGAGCCACTGAGCCATGTGCAGGTTTGGGGATGAACATCAGTTTTTAAGTCAGGAGAGTTGCTAGTTCTCTTACATCTAACTGAATCTAACTAAGAGCAGCTGACCCCATCCTTTGATTAGAAATCTCTTCTACCATATATATATCCCAGCTCATCACTTCTAATCTGCCTTCCGTACACCCCTAGGTATGGCACACTTTAGACAATTTCTTGACCATCTTGTGACCAAGGATGACTTTAGTCCAGTTTCCAAAGCTTTGTTCCTTTTCTCCATTGGAGGTGTCATCAGAATGGCTTCTATTTTCTGTATTTCTACCAACATTCTGCTGGTGACCACTTAAGTAATCCTTATGTGGAGTCTTTCTCCTCCAAGTGTTTTCTTCTGAACCACAGATGCTCTAGCTGCTCCTGGGAAATCTAGATTTTTATAGCTAATCCTTGAAACCCTTCTAGTCTCTACACATTACCCTACACTGCAGCCACTTCCATATTTCCAGGTATCTGTAAAGCCATACCCCCACTTTTCATTATTTTCTTAGTCTGTTTTGTATTGCTACAAAAGAATACCAAAGACTAAGTAACTTATAGAGAACACAGATTTATTTCTTACAGTTCTGAAAACTAGGAAGCCCAATATCAAGGTCCTAGATCCAATGAGTTTTTTTTCCTGCATCATTCCATGATAAAAGTAGATAATTTATTATGAGAGATCAAACTCAATTTAAAATGCTTTGCGACTTCCATTAATCCACTCATGAAGGTGGAGCCCTCCTGACCTTTACCACTCCCAGTAGGCCTCACCTCTCAATCTTGCAGTATTAGGGATTAAGTTCTAACACATGAATTTGGAGGAGTCTATTCAAACTACAGCAGCAGGATTTGGTTCTGATCAATCATTGGTATCTATAAACCACTTGTGAATTAAGTGATGGACTATAATCTCCATGCCAGGGAGTAGAGCTCAGGAGTGGATACATTCTAGGACTCTCTCTCTCTATTTGTATGTTTGAACAGCTCATAAGTATAAATAAAAATTACTATGCTCCCAAGTAAGGCAAGCACAGTTGCTGTTTCTAACTTAACCCTGATCAGGGTTTGTCTACGATTTCCTTATGTGACAGGCGCCCCCTAGTGAATAAGGAACTTAAATTGGCCTCCACTGTAGAATGAAATACTTTATTAAAGCTGCTCTAACGATGTCACATTATATTAAATAAACAAAGATGGTGAGGTTTTGTGGGGGTGAGCATAGGAATCTGTTCTCCTTAAAAATATCGAAGACTCCAAGACAATAGAGAAGCAGCAATCAATATTATAAGCAAAGGGAAAACTAACGTGCACTTAAGTTTCCAAAGGAAATGAGACTAGCCTAGAACTTTTTGTAGTTATTAGAATCAAAACTAGGAATTGAGACTGAAGAAATTCTTCAATCTGAGAAACTTCAGTTTGGGAAGTAGATTTGACAAATTAATACATCATATGTCATTTGGTTGATATTAGAATCAACTTAAATTAACCAATCAACTTAAAAGAAGGCTATGGTAATCTGGGTTATACAACACATCAGTTACTTTTAATTGCCTTTCCTCCCTGAAGCTCTTCCTACTTAAATAACTTCTATTATGCTCTGAAAGTGGTGTGAGTTATAATTTTGCCACCATAAATATTTATGACTTGCTATTTATAGCCCTGAGTTAGAGCTCAGGTAGTACTCATGTTAACGGTGTCAGACATTTGACTCAGTGGCCTTTAAAATAAGCCCTCTAAGTCAGCAAGTGGAGAAAAGCTGAAACAAAACGAGGTGTCATGTTTGAATAAAGAGCTGAAATTGTCGGACCATTCACAAAAATCTTGCTTTATGTCAGAAACTATCAAAATCATAAGAGTGTAATTTTTGGTTACTTTTCACAGGAATGGCTTCTTCTGTTGCTCCCCATCATATCTGAACTTTTTTTCTTTTACTAAAATAAAAAAAAAAAATTACTTGGTTCTCTTCTCTCGAATCAATTGCCCTTTGTCTCTTCAACACCATCCTTTTAGATTCACCTGAACGTCTTCTGGTCCAAGCAGACTTTTTAATCTATTTTTATGGTTCCCTCTTCTCGGAACCACCAGCAGCTTAATTTGGCGCAATTCCATTGCTTTGATGGTCCATGAACGTTGAGTCTGCTGTTCCAATACTCGCAAGCGTTAAACTACACGCTAATGTAATGGACTCCTCTTTGCCGCTGCATGAGACAAATGTCGTTCCTTGTAGAGAGAAACCACCTGCATTTCCTTGTCCGGGTGACAAGTCCGTGCCAGAGGCGAAGAGCGCAAAAGCACAAGTGAAATGGAGTGAAAGACAGGCAATGCCTTGCCTACTTCATCTTTGCCCACAGACTCCCCTTCTTTCCTTTCCAGTTTCCCACGGTGCATCCGGCGGAGCAGAGGTAACCGTGGGCAGGCAGGCGAGGAAAGACATAAGGCGCCGGGAGGTGGACTGGGTACCAGGTGTCCCCCTCCGGCGCTCCGGTGGCCCGGGTGGCGGCGGGTGTGTTGGGGCGGGGGGGGGGGGAGTGGGGACCTTAGCGCGCCTGCGCAGGCCAGCCACCACTCGCGACCGCAGCATCCCCGCGCCCCGGGCGAGAGGAGGCGCCGCCCCGCCCCGCGCAGCCACGTGACGCGGGCGAGGGGATTGGTGTTGCGGCACCGCGCGGCGACAGAGAGGAGCAGCGCTGGGCGCTCGCGGCTGGTCCTCCTCCTCCACCTCCTCCTCCGCCACCGCCGCCGCCCTCTGACTTCTTGTTGCCTCTGCTTGCCGCTGCTCGCCGTCCGCATCTCCAGCCGCTGCGCCGGGAAGAGGAGGAGACGCCGTTGCTAGCAGGGTCCCCGCCGCAGCAGCCCACCATTCCTCGGGGCCTCACCTCTCGCCGCTGCTCGCACCTCTCCGCGCCACGATGGGGCTGCTGGACTCAGAGCCCGGCAGCGTCCTGAACGCGGTGTCCACGGCGCTCAACGACACCGTGGAGTTCTATCGCTGGACCTGGTCCATCAGAGGTACAGGCGAGGGGCCTCACTCATCCTCGCTGGGTGCTCAATGGGCTGTCCACGATGCAGACGCCAATCCCAGGCCTCAGGCCAGGCCTGGTCCTGCGCCCCCCACCCGCAGCCCTGAGGCTGTTGGGGCGCCCGAGTCCCCACAGATGCGCCGGCGCGGGCGCCGCGGTTGTGCACTGGTTAATCGGATGCGAACGTTAAAGCTTACCCCCCCCCCCGCCCCGCTCCCCCCGCTCCCATCTCATCAGCTCCGCGGATGCAGGAGCTGACTTATCAGATGCTGCCAATGCAGCCAAGGAACTACCCCGCCCCGACGCCCGCAGTTCCCGAGCTCGCCTCTTCTCTCTTGTACTGGCACTCCTTGTAGAGAGAGAGGCCTGGAGACGGTGGAGGGCTCCGATTGTACCTGTCTCTCTGCTACTTCAGCTTCCTTGGAGGCTTTGGCAAAACACATCTTCCGTTTAGCTAACCTCTCTGTAGTATAATTTCGACTGAAAAGTAGAATCGCATTTTTTGGCTCTCTGAAGAACATTATTTTTTTTCTTGCTGCTCCCCAGTTGCAAATGATAGGCGACTGATGGCTTTGCGCAGTGCAGTGCGGTCAGGGGGGTGGGGAGGAAGGCAGTCTTTGGGAAGGGGCTCTCCAGCAGCAGCACCTAGAGGTTGGCCCGGATGCCTGCATAAGTACAGCGTACTGAAATTAGTGAACTTTTCCTTTAGCTGTGCAGTTTGTGGGGGCAGGACTGTCATTTGGGTGACTTAACGTAGTTTTCCTAGCAGAAGTGGTTGTAACGTAAATGTTCACGTCATTTCTTATTTCATTTCCATTTCTTAATTCGCTTTGTTGTTTTTAAAAGTTTTGGAAATCTGAAACATTAAGTTTAAAAGATTCTAGGGATGGTTTTATGATTTTAATTTTTGTTGTCCGTTTGCAGTATGACCTTGTATCCTAGCAGAGAAGGATGTTAACAGTACAGGTTATGATAGCTGTCTTCTTTAGAAACGAATTTCTTCTGTAGTTTTTGTGCTTGTTGATCACACAAATGAGACAGTGTGGTATAGCATGAATACAGTGTGGTATTTGAGATATGTGCTGTGGACAAAATGCTTGCTGGAATAGTTTCTGTATAGGACAAATGATTTCTTGACATGGAGGCTTCATTGACTCATTTAGAAAAGCGCAGTATTTCTCAGGATGTCACAAATTCGACATGAGGAGAGGCAGTAGTTCCCAAGCATCGCCGCTGGAGGCAATGGGACCTTTCTTCCTTGAGTTTTTCTTTAGTTCTATCACACTGATACGGGCAATACCTGGGAAGAAGCACCCTTCCCTTCATCTCTGTGATACTTCTCTGAATATTGCATCAGAGCTCTCCCTTACACAATTGTGCAGAGCTGAACATCAAACAAGCTCGCTGGCAGGTAAAGTCATGGTTGAGGTCCTCCAGCTGCCTTGTACCCAGAGTCACACCTAGGAACTCTTTCCCATCCTGGAGCATTCTTGTCTCCAGAGCCTCAGAAAGAAAAGTTGAGAGCAAAGCTAGAACCCAGCTTCCCGTAGTGGTTCATTCCAAAGAAGGAATGGAGTTGGAAGTTTTGTGTATTCACTCAGGTGAAAGCTTGCACTTTGAGGGGCCTATAAAGTAATGCACCATCATGGGTCAAGCTTGAGAAATGAGTAGACACAGAGACACTCAAGTGACCTCTTACTAGCAGGTCAGTGGGAGGGTTTTATCCATGCTCTTGACTATCCACTTACGAAACATGAGACTGCTTCCTTGCTTCTGTAATGAGCTGCCTTGTGCAGATAGAGGTGCTTCTAAACCAACCAGAGGCTCAGTGGCTATAGCCTGTTTGGCCTTGGTGCATCATAAGGAAGACCATCGTTCAGGACTTTCTTGAAAAACATCTTGAGCACCCGTGCTGCCCTTACACTTCTGTGTACTTTATGTTCCTTCTGGGAGCCAGGTCCCACTGCTCCCTTTCAAAGAACAGTTATCTCCCCCATGAATGTTGAAAATCTTGCTAAGGGAGCTGCAGACTACAAAGGGAGGCTCATTCAGTGATGTTGAAGAAAAGTGGGTGTGTCAGATGTTTGGAAAGAGGGAAATAAAACTGGGTGGGAGACAGAGATGCTCTTGAGAAATGATGTGGAGTGTGACGAAAGGATGGAGTGATTCAGAAAGAGCAAGCTGAGCTGGGCGCCATGCCCTGGGTGCCTCGCTGTAGGTGGATGCCTGGTTTCATTCCCTTTTACTGGTTCCTTGGGTAGGTCTCTCCTTGAACTTCCTACATGAGCACAGCTAGTTCCATTTCAAATTGTTTTAATAAGATGGTTACAGGTTTGTAGAATAGATTTGACAGCCTAAGACATTTTGTCCTGAGAACGAAAATAGCTTCTGGAAAAAGTTTAATTTTGAACTCTCCTACCAAACGGTGCTGTTTAATAAGACACAGCCAAAGGGAGGGCTACAAAACTGGGCTTTTCAACAGCATAGACCTAGCAAATAACAAATTTGTTGTGGGCTCCTGGGAACGATGTCACTTCTATTGTTCCATTGAAATTTATATATATTGAAATTTAAGATTTTAAAGAAAAAAAAACAAATAAATTTAACCTTCCTAAGCTAAGCATTCACAACGAGGAAGGTACTGATGTGAGACTTCATTCCAGTTGCTGATCTTGGAGTTGGAGCTCTGATGCCCTTGATTTTACTTCCCTCTGATTTTACTTTATATGTGTGAAAATGATTAAAGTCAAAAAGTATAATTAAATGCATACATAAAATTTTAAACAGACATATCTAAATAGTCTCCGGTCTGTTAAGTGCTAACACTGTCTACGTTATCCATTACTGCCATTCTCCTTCTGGCTGCTTGATTTCCTCACGGAGCATGGGTGCATGTTTACGTGTCATTGAAATGAGATCACAAATAGCCAGCTTAGCTGGGTTCTTGAATTCACTTTGGAAGAGCCAGAAGGGAAAAGGGCTGAGTGGTCACCTATGAGATGGTGACAGACTTGAGAGCAAGGCTTGTATTGTACAAGTCACTGCACTTAAGTCATGTATAGTTCTTTATTTCACATGCACCTGCCATACACAGTACATGTCATGGAGAGAGACAATAGTAGGCCACTAAGTCACAGCTTACAAGTTCTGGGGGGGAACACTGCCATTCTACTCCCTTGAAATCCTGGTGTGAGGACTCCAGGACAATCGAAAGAGTCCTTCTCTACTCTTATCTCAGTATCCCCACCCTAACTATGTGTCAGTCATGAGCGGGGAAAGCAGCAGTTAACTGGCTCTGTTTTCTGAACCTTTTAAGCAATTTCCCACAGTTTCCTTATCCCAGCAGTGAGTGAGCTGAAGGGAACAGTCAGCAAACATTTGAGGTGGTAGACCAAGGCAGAGGTGCCAAAGGTAAAGGGAACAGGGGCCGAACCAGGGACTGAACCGGAGAAACTGGGACTGTGAAAGGACCAGTGAGTCATCTGGGCCTGCTGTGGGAGACGATGCTTAATTCGGCTATAATAAGCTGGAGTCAGAGGAGGTTTATCCTGTGGCTTGCCAGGCTGCAGGGGAGGAACCCAGGTTTTAATGTTGAGCAGCATGCTGGTGTTCATTTCCTTTGACATAGTTAATGTGTAGTTTTCATCTGCGTTATTTCTAAAGTAGCTTTTGGTTTGGATTAGCCTGAGAAATATGTATGTGTGTGTGGGTAGGGTGGTGGTGGTGGAAACAGACATTTTAAATTCTAGATAGCTGATTAAAAATAAATTCTCCCTCTCTCCCCTCTTCTCTGCAAGGGCTAGGGTTTGAAGTAGAGTCTTGATGTGTGAACCAGGCCAGCTCTGAACCCACCATGTAGACAAGGCTAGCCTCAAGATCTTTATGTACTCATCTCCCAAGTGCTGTGATTATAGGCATGCACACTAGCATGAAAACAAATGTGTGGAATATGGCCAGCTTCTAGAATCCCCCTGGTCAGTGTTGTTATTGAAGTCTTGTCTCACAACCTCTCAGAAGCTTCTAGGGAAGAGGGGGTCCAGACAACTTTAGGGTTTTGGGTAGGTTGGTATTTTTCCTTGAAAGTCTGACTTGAGATAGTACACCTTTGGACTCAAATAGCTGATGCCCCTGTTCCCTCTCCATCCACTGCGTATAGCAGAACACCCATCATGGATAGATCCTAGCAGAACAAACGGTGCAGTTATGAGATTGATGTCAGGACAGTTTTGTGTGGTTAGGTTCTTTGGCTTAGAGAAACAGGGTTTTTAAGAATGGTTTTTTGGTCTTGTAAGGTGCAGAGCACTTGGTCATCCTTTTTTAAATTCAATGTTTCTTTTAAGTCATGTGATAATGTCACCTGTGAATGATTGAACATGAGTATGGCTTTTCATCTCAGCGACTACTCCTGAGTTAAGCATGTTTCCAGCAGAGAATAGTTATGTAATGAAGAGTGTCTTTTTTCACTTTCTGTGCCTCTTCTTTCCGGATATTATAACATTTTCATCTTTAAAATAAAACCAAGGTGTTTCTATATCCGAGTCTATTATTTAAAAATCATATGTGTTTTGGCACTTAGAGGAGAGAAGGAGGGAAATACACAGCTTCCAGAATCTGCTTGTGGGTTAGCTTCCTAATGAGCTCAGACAGTATCTCTCTACCCACAGGCCTGTAGCTCTGGCCAGCTCGGGGAAGTCTCTGGTCCTCAAGTAAAGGGGATGCCTGCTCACCTCTTTCTGCTCACAGCATTCCTCTGTTAACCTCTCTAGATACCATGTAGCTCTGCTTCCCAAACCATTCCCAGCCTGATAGGCTGGAGCAGCAGTGTCCTCTGACATGAACCCTTGTCTTTAGCAATTACTTGTCCGTTACCTTGCACCATTCTTATTTAGTCCTCTAGTCCTGAATTATATAAACCATCATTATGATCTGCCTCTTCCTTCTGTGGTTTCCACTTGGACATGCCCAAGAGACTTTTTCTCTTGCTCTTACATGAGTGGCAAGAGATGATCCTCTTAACCTAGCTTTGGTTTTCAGTTTTGAAAGAGTCTCCTTGCTGAGGTTCAGTCCTTGAACTTGTGATCCTCATGTCTTAGCCTTCCAAGTGCTGGCACTACAGGTGCCACCACACCTGGCAATCTCGCATAATTTCGACTAGTGTTATGTTGTGGTGATTTAGATGACACTCAATTACAGAAAGGTGCCACCCCATTTGTGTACTGGGGGAGGTGGGAATTGAACTTCAGGCCTCACACATGTTGAGCAAGCACCCTAAATTTTATTCTTTTTAAAAAAAAAAGTTTTTTAAAATTATTTTTATCAGTGATAATTTCAGTTGATGTCTACTAAATCTAATGAACCAGCTATCAAATCATTTAGTAGCACATAACAGAGATGCACAGTCAGATAATCACTCTTTCTTCTCATTGTACATGTGGAAACATTGTGATGTAAGTTGAGGGTAGCTTAACACAGTGAGTGGGAAGAGTGAGGGGCTGCGATTCAGGCGATCTGGCCTCCGTCATGAGGTTACTGCTACTGCCTGCAAGATCTTGGACAAGTCCCTTTTCTCCCCAGTCCTCAATATTTTTCATCTGTAATTAAGTAATAATTTTTTAGAATCTTCTCACGTCCACAGTTCTGTTATGTAGAACAGACTGGCCTTGGAACCACAGAGATCTGCCTGCCTCTGCCTCCTGAGTACTGGGATTAAAGGTGTGTACTATCGACCCAGCTGGATCCATAGTTCTGTGTAGATGCTACTTTTCTCTTCTTTGAACAGAGAGAGCAATTTTAAAGACATATATGTGGATTGATAATTTGAAATATGTTAGTGAAAAGTGTTTTCCAAAACACTTTTTTAGTACCTCCCCATTAATAAAAATAGTAGATTTTTAATTAGTCATTTTTGCTTTGTCCTGCCTGTTCTGCAAGAACCTTGTAGAGGAATAGAGAAATAAAGGATAAAGACACCAGACAACTGGCTGAAACAGCACTGTGTGTGGTGCTACACCACCATAGCTATTTAATTATCTCACTGTTCCTTGAATAACCATGAATGAGCTAATTTGCCAAAAACAGGAGCAGTAACAGAAAAGTTTAAAGTGATCTCAATTACATAGTAATTTTATCATGTGGTATGCAGCTTCTAAAGATGGCTTCTTATATAGTCTGGGCAAGTAAGTCATCAGTATTTCTTTGCATCTCTTTCTTTACTTTTAGACAGTTTTAATTTATTTTTTACTTGTGTGCATCTCCCCTTCTCCTCCCCCCCCCCGCCTGTGTGTGTGTGTGTGTGTGTGCGTGTGTGTGTGTGTGTGTGTGTGTGTGTGTGTGTTTGTATGTATCTTTGGAAGCCAGAAGAGGGCATCAGAGCCCTTGGAGCTGAAGTTACAGGTGGTTGTGAGATACTCATGTAAGTGCTGGAAATCAAACTGGGTTCTTCTACAAGAGCAGCAAGTGCTCCCAGCCACTGCAATCTCTTCAGCCTTAGGTCTCTTATTGCTCCCTGTACCATATGAAAATTAAACTATAGAGTACATGTCATCTATCATCAGATCCTCTGTGTAATCCACTTTTAATCCAATTTTCATCTTTCCCAGAACAATAACTTAAATATAAGTCTAAACTCAGTATTATTACTTAATTTTTTTAAAAAGTCCAATTTTCTATATCAATACCAAACTCTTCAATGATACACACACCATATGTGTGTGTGTATGTGTGTGTGTGTGTGTGTGTGTGTGTGTGTGTGTGTGTGTGTATATATATATATATATATATATATATAATAATTTCCAACAAGTTTGGAAGCATGGCTTAAAATATTTATGAAACCGCTAAAAATATGTATGTCTCACAGGAAGGGAAGAACAGAAGAAGCTAAATGATTTTGATATAAGTATATATGCCTCAAGGACTCAGTATATCATTTTAAAACTCTTCTGTCATTTTCCCATTGCCATTGGTAAGAAAATACCTTTTAGTGTGGTATTTTTTATTGTGTTTTATTTATATCTTGGAGTTTATGAGACAAAATTCATCAGTCCACTGAAGGAATCAGTTCCTGTCTGGTGAAACCACACACAAGCTTTTGTGATTTTTTAACTGGATCATTTGAAGGAGTAAGCATTTCTGTTTTCATTTTTACTTACTGAGTGTAAACTCAGGCACGCATATGTGTATTAGTGCATTTTACATCTTGGCCATTCCTTATTTATAGTTGCATAGCTAAGAGGTAGGAACCACTGAAATAACCACCGATGAATGAGCTGATGAACACAATAGAGAACATGGAGACAAAAGAATATTTTTTCAACTTGGAAGGAAATTATTGCACTACCTGTGGATGACAAAGGGGCATTGAGGTCCAACACAACTGGACAACGATGTGTCATCCCGCTCACATGGGCTTTCTAAAGTAATTAATAGAAACAGAAGTTAAAATAGTGTTTGCCAGGGGCTGAGAAGAGAAAGAGCTGACTGGGGAATCGGTGTTTAAGAGGTGTGAAGTTTCTGTTTCGCAATGTGAAACTGGTTGTGGAGATTGGAAGCACAACATTATGAGCATGCTTAACAACACCAGCATGTACTCTTGACACAATTGCAGTGGCAAACTTCATGTTATTTTTCACAATCACAAAGATTCATTGGGACTCTAAAAAGAAGAAGGAGGAAGAGGAGGAGGAGGAGACGACAATGACAGTGTGAAAGTGGATGAGGATCTGTGAAAGTGACAAGTAGGGACTAGAAAGGGAATGGGGGGCTGTAATCACAGTACATCATGTGTATGTATGTATGAAAGTGTCAAAATGAAACCCCTTGTTATGCATCACTAATATAGGTTAATAAAACCTAGGCAAGAATCCTACATACTGTAAAATTAATATAATGACATTCCTAAACTTGACCTTTCTTCAATATTGTGTGGTGAAACAAATCATTCTTTTATTTTATTTTTTTAGCTTAATATAAAATGGCTTTATAAAGAGAATACAAGCTCGTTGATTGACCTGAAGAAGTGCCTGCTTGGCTAGCAGACAGCAAACAAGGAGGCAGAAAGTTTTCGCTTTTCATTTTGTTTTAGTTTTACAGCAACCCTGGAAGAGAGGCCTGAAACCTTTTATTTCCTTCTGTATGCTAGCGAGTCCCCAGGGTTCATAGAAATGAGATAATGTGCTGTTTCATACCCAGCCTAATGGTCTTGTCATCATCACAGCGGTCAAGAAAAAAGTCTTCATGCCTCTGCCTCTGCATTTTTCTAGTTTATCTTTTTTCCATTTCTATCTTATCTACACAACGTTACTAAGTTCGTTTTCCTGTAAGATACTAAATCCAACCAAAATCATAGTACTAACACAGATAACAAAAAAGCAGCTGAAGTGCTCAAAGGTACTATTAGGGGTAGTGTATGAAATTCAACGAGGGGGCTGGAGATACTCAGCACTTAAAAGCCTTGTGGCTCTTACAGAGGGCCTCGGTTCAATCCCTAGCATCTATATGGCATCTCACAGCCATCTGTAATTCTGGTTCTGGGGGATCCAATGCCTGCTTCCGGTCTCCACAGACACCAGCATTCTTGTGACATACAGACATATATGTACGCAAAGCACACATACTTTAAAAAAGAAGAAACTAAAAAGTGATATTTTCTTAGATAAATCTATATGCTGACACTACATAAGACATGTACCCTGAGATGAAGTTGTCTTCCGTAAGATGGAGTGATTAGAACCGTTCAAAATTATATTCAAAGTGATTATGAATTTGTTTGCCAAATGGTGTTAAACAAAAGCTACCAACCACTGTTAATTAGTGAAAATTCAGGAGGGGATAGGATTTTACCTAGTGGATATTTAGTTTATAGACCTGTTAAAGCCAAAGTGCCCCACCCCATACGCACGTAATCATCACCACTTGCAGACACATGCACGCACAGATGCAAATGCTATGAGCCCTTTAACAAATGAGAAGCATCACTGTGACTTTCTTAAAGCTTTGAGATCACTGGCAGGGCTGAGCGTTGTTTGGACTCATAACCCCCAGACTACTACAGGGAGAGTTCATGAAACAGTTCATGAAATCTAGGATGTGCAGCATCATTTCTGGGTTTTTTTTTTCAGCTGTCTCTGTAGATAAAAATATTTTCCCACTGTGTGTTTCCCTTCTCTTAAATTGGCTTTAATGGACGGTGCTAGTTTTTAAACCCTGACGACTCAGCCCACTACCATCTGTGGAATATCTACTGAAGCTCCTAAGGACCTTGTGAGGCTGCAGTAGTACTTCTTTTTCATTATTCTATTTGTTTTATGTACATTGGTGTGCTGCCTGCATGTATATGTGTGTGAGGGTATTGGATCCCAGGGAACAGGAGTTTCAAAGAGTTGCGAGCTGCCATGTGGGTGCTGGGAATTGAACCGTGGTCCTCTGGAAGAGCAGCCAGTGCTCTTAACTGCTGTGCCATCTCTCCAGCTCCCATGCAGTGGTACTTCTTAACCCCTGTATATCCAATCTTCATAGTATCCCTCTAAGTTACATACTATTAGCTGTCTAGAGATAAAGAAACGCTTAGAACCACACAACTGGAGTCCTGAGCTAGGATTGAGGAAGATCTCTTTCCTTTGATAGTTTCATTTTTATAATGCAACATTGCCTACCTATTCATTTATCATGAGTACTGAGTGATTATTGACTGCTTATTAAGTGCCAGGCACTGTAGCCAGTGCTTTGACTTTATTATCACATTTACAACTTAAGTTCTTTGGGTTGGGTGCCATTGTTATCCTCATCTTCGAGGGGAGCAAATTGACTTTCCCTGGATCTTACATATCAAATACATAACCCACCCAAGTTAAACATCAGTCCAAGCATCCTTTAGCTTGTATCACACACCGATTCACTCTCCTGTGAGGTTATTTTTCCTTTGCAGCATCCAAAGCAATCCTTTACTGCTTTCTGCAGGAAACTGCATGTATTTCCCCATCTCCCCTCTAACTTTTATTATGTTCACTGTTTAGACTCACAACCGAAATATGTTTCTGTCTTCTTTTGAGCTTCTTCCTCCATTTTTTTTCTCTCTCTCTCTCCAGTGACTGCTACACAACTGAGTTAGTAAACCCTGAACTACTCTGAGGCCACCTGTGCCTCTGCCATCAGGTACTCTTCCTATCCCTCTCTTGCTGGCAAAGGATCTGCTCCTCCCTGCCTGCCAATTGCACTGACCTCTTGTTGTTTTCTGTGGCCCAGCTAGGTCTGTGTCTACCACTGTGCTTTGTGAACGCTGCCTTTCCCTCTTTGTTCATCCAAATGGTTTATTTACTGTCCTCACTTCTGTCCCCACAGAGTTAATATAGAAATTCCTCCTATGGGAGGGGAAGAGGTTTGGAGGATCCTCAACCCCATCTCATCCCCCAGTGCAGAGCCTGTCTTCCGCTTTCTTGAGTGCCTCTCAGGTGCCTGTCCTGTTCTGTCCAAGTGTTTAAAGCCCCTTCCTAGATTCTGCCTTTTCTCCTCAGAGAGACAGGAGCTCTTATGTGGCTGACTTTGTACACTGAGCATCCTACATCAGGTCAGAGACTAGAAGAGACCTTAAGGGACCTCTCCATCACGGAGAGGAGGTTGTTGATCAGTAAGAGGTGGAGGAAGATACAGGCTGACTTCCTAAGGAAAGGACTCGTGATCTGTCTTTGGAGATGTTTTCAACATACCTGTGATTTCGTATAGTGAATGTAGCCTGTGTTTCCATGTAAAGAGAAATTGACAATCACTATTATCACTTAGAATGTTAGTGGAAATAGATGTTTTTAAGAACTAGCTAGGACTGGTGGTACACACCTTTAATCATAGTGCTCAACAGGCAGAGGCAGGCTGATCTCTGTGAGTCTGAAGGCAGCCTGGTCCATCTAGTGAGCTCCTCAGCAGCTGTCAGTTTACTTATTAAAGAAGGACAGGATGTTTTGAGAGTACCATTGCGGGCATAGTTCTGATATCATGAATGAATTCCCAAAGCTAGTCTGGTTAGTGCTCATTAGACTTGTGTTTTTCTATTGATGGTGGCAGATTACAGAGATGTGGATTCTGTTAGAAGACAGGAGACGTAGCTGATTTCTCCAGATAGAATCAAAGACTAAGTCAAACAAGTCTGGGGTGGATTTTTTCCCCTCTCACTTTCCTACCAGTTTTTCCTGTTTCCTGTCGGTTCCAGGTGATGACTTTGTACTGGCATTTGGACCACACTTCGATAGAAAAGGAATGGAGTATTGTTAATTTTCTTTCCAGTCTCACACTGTTTAATACTGTGGGAAAAGTAGAAGTGTTAAATGAACTTAAGCTATTAATTTGAAAACCAAATGGGCCAGGCATGGAGGTACATGCCTGTAACCCAGCACTCGCTCCCCTGCCCCTCTGGATCACTTTATATTGCTTGTGTTGCCCAGGCTGGCAGGGAATGTGTCATTTTCTTGTCTCAGCATCTTGATTAGCTGGGACTATGGGTATGTGTCACACCCTGGGATCCAGTTCTTCTTGATGTAAGTCTTATCTTTTGCCCAAATATTGTGCTTAGTTCTCTGAGCCTCCCCAGGACATCACCTAAGACTCTTTCCTTCCCTGCAGTCTTTGTTCCATCTGTTCTAGAAATCTGCATATTCTAAAAATGTTTCATTTTTGCTAATATTATTTTTCTGAGATGCCATAGTAACACTTTACTAGAAAGTTCATTTTGGCTGGTGGAAATCCTGAGCTACAAAAAAGTTTAAGTCAGCCTTTCAAATAAAAATGTTGTCCTGTTCGAGTTTCCTAAGGGAGTTGTATTTCATTATGCATAAGTAGAGGTCAGTTGAGCTACTTAAAAACTACTGGATTGCCAATATTTTATTCTTTATTAAAATTTGCTTTATGTTGTTTTTAAAAAAGATTTTGAAAATAGCCTCTCAGCATAATTTGAAAATTAAACTAGTGAGGACTGTTCAGCCGATACAGAGGCTTGCTGTGCGGGGCCAGTAACCCCAGTTCAATCCCCAGAAAAATTCCACCAAAAAGGTGGAAAGAGAGGCCTGACTTGAAAGGGTTGTACTCTGACATGCATACACAGGACACGACATACGCACATGCCTGCCCTCATACACACATCACATAGACACAGCAGCAAGTCCGTAACATTTAAAAATGTTAGGTTAGTGAGAACAAGTTAAGAGTGAATGGGAAAATATTTTATCCTTACAGCATATGGGTTATAAATACCCTTGCCTTCTCAGTGTAAACTTGTCACTATGTGTTAATAGTAATTTTTCTTGAGTTTAGTTTAACTCTAACATTGGGAGAGGGGGAGAATTTAGTGGTTATTGTCAGTAGAATTGACAGTGCCTGATGCGACGCTTACCCTGTGTCAGACACTACCTTCATATTACCTAACTCTTTGCAACACTATGATCACCCATGAGGTCGGGGAGACTCAGCTGACTGGGAGGTGAGGATGCTAATGCTAGTGATCTGGCTCAGTGCTAGAAGATCTCAGGAAGCAGACAAAAAGCCCTGGAAGACATCAAGGATTTATTAGGGGAGAGGCTAACATTGCTCTAATGTCAGGCAACCCTATGAAGATTTGCAGAGCGAGAGAATGGGTGCATCCAAAAGGAAAAGGGGACTTTGTGGAATCTTTCTGGCCTAGGAACACTTTCGGTCACGGAATCCTCCCTTATCAACCCTTGAGGTGATAAGTTCCTCAAGGAAAGAAGGAAGGAAGTGATGGAGGAAGGGCACAGTTGATTCCCGATGTCTGGCTATTTTTTCTTTCCTGCCTCCCTTGCTGATGTGCTGCCATTCCCTCCTCTCTCCCCGTGTGACTTTAGGCACAATCCTTTTTCGTTTTTTTCCCCTTCACTCTCTGCACACTTTACTTGCTTGTGACCTTAAGCTCTGATTTTCATGGTCAGTGAATCCTCCCCCTGTCCGCTGCCCTGGCAATTCCTCTGCAACCCAGTGCCTCCTGGCAGCCCCACTTAGGGACCTCACACAGGGATATTTAGCATTTTCTGCTCACTTCCTCCAGGGCCTGCTGTTCTTGCTGGTGTACTCTACCTTGTCCTGACTTTCCCAGCTGTCACCTGGCCATAAATACATCAGGAATCTTGAGCTTTGCTTCTCCTTTCTCCTCTTGTATCTATAAATGTCCACAGATCTATAGCTGTTACCCTTTTGACCTTTGTGCAGTCTCCTGTCCATCCATCAACCAGACTAACTGGAGCCTGGGATTCTACCACCTCATGCATTGTAGAACCATGTCTAGCTCCCTGCCAGAACCCACGGAAGCATTGTAATCACTGTGGGCCCCTGCCATGGATGTCAGATGTCAGTTCAGGGCCTGGGGTGGGCCTGAGAATCAATAAATTAAGCAACACTTGCTCCTTATGTCTGCAGTGGAGACATGGTTTCCATGTCTCCTGACAATCTCCTGCAGTCTATTCTTCACTGGTACCAACTAAGGGAGCTCTGGGTAAGTTTCTCTAATTCCCTTCTCTGAAACAAGAGCTCGCTGCCTTTCTGTCTGCCTGGCATATTTTTACTCATCGAGTAGAAGTTCAGATGTCTGGTTCTGAGCTTCGTGTCTTGTCCACTTTGCTGTCCCTATGCTCAACTTGTATTTTCACCCTGCTGCAGAGCAGCTGAGTTTTCAAGCCTGTCCCTTCCTCCAATAAATGATGAATTTTGACAGGTTAGCAACCACATAATCTGCAGTCTCTCTTACACCCACACACTCGGTAGCCGCAGAGGGGGTGAAGTTGCCTGGGATTCAATGCTGTGTGATCATAAGATACAGATCAAGTTAGAAACAAAAATGTGTCAGTGGTGTGTTCAAGAAAGCTCCTTTGCTGGGCGTGGTGGCACACACCTTTAGTGCCAGCAGTGGGGAGCTTGGGGAAGAGGGATCTCTATGAGTTCAAGGCCAGCCAGCTCTGTATAGGAAGCTCCAAGCTAGCTAGGGCTACACAGTGAGACACTGCCTCAATAAATAAGTAAATAAACAATACCCATTTCAGATGGACACACCCCTTTGTTTTTAATATAGTTAACACCACTTTGAAAGTTTTGACTTGGTTGAGTAGCTATGTATGACTTTTCAAAATAGAAAAAATTAGGTGGTTATTGTCCAAACTGACACCTTTAAGCAGAACAGTCCAGCTTGCTACAAACCTCACGAAGCAGTAAATACATTACACATGAAAACCATTATAACCTTTAAGGATGAGGAAAGGTTAAAAAGCCAAGTATTGAGAGGTGTGATGACACATATCTGTCATTCCAAACCCAAGAAGTTGAGGTAAGAGAATCATGGGTTCCAGGCCAGCCTGGAGCTAGACAGTGAAACCAAAAGGCACTAAGGGACATATTGAAAACAAAGGCAGAAAGTGCATGCACTTTTGGAGAAACACATAAGAATGTGGAGAACCCCAGGCTTCAGTTGAAGCTACACAGAGAACGCAGTGTACCTGGATATGGGCTACAGCACAGACCAAAGTGTCAGAGTGCATGTCCATGGAGCTTATTGTTTCATTAAAGCTTGAGAGGCACTAATCTAGTTCATCTTCACTCCTCACATGATTGTAGATGAAGGAAACAAAGGGTGATTGTACCCTAGAGTCCGGTGCACCAGACCAGGGCCATTGCTGGAGCCCAGTCATTCACTGTATACTTCCTGTTATTTCCTATTGTCTTCTGGGGTCCTCATTGCATCTTAGTCTCATTTAGTGTTTGCTGTTGTACTGTAGAGGCTTTAGCTTCTCATTTGTGTCTTCCTCCGCCTCTCCTTGATAGTCCTAATTGTCTTTGCTGGATGAGAGAATAAGACAGTGTACCACCCTGCACATCAAAACGAGGAAGCAAACGTCATACTGGGATACCCAATGTTCTAGCTACTGTTTGGGAGGCTGAGGCAGGAGAATCACCTGAACTCACATGTCCAAGCACAGGCTAGACAACAGGGTGAGATCCCCTACTTCTGTCTGGAATCAATTACAGAAGTACATCTACTCTTTATTTCTGGATAATTTTGGAATCCAGTGTTCTTTTCCTATTTTCTTTTATATGTGACTATGTGTATAAGCTAATGTGTATATGAATTTGTGTGTGTGTGTGTGTGCGCGCGCGCGTGCGCACGCGCCAGAAGTTGATACTAGGTGTCTTCCTTATTTGCTTTTTACCTCATCTTTTGAGACAGGGTCTCACTAAACATGGAGCTCGTGGGTGGGACTAGACTGGCTGTCCAGCAAGCCCCAGGGGTCCTCATGTCTTTCCCTCCCCAGCATTGGATAAGCTTTCATCACCACACCCAGTTTGTACACAAGTTCTAGTGATCAAAATTCAGGTCCTCATACTTGTATGGCAAGTACTTTGTTGACCGAGCCTTCCCTCCAGTCCCTGAGTCTGTTTTTCTAATTTTTTTTTTTAACTTTCTGCTCAGAACTTTCTTTGAAGTCAGTAGGATTCACTTGTGTGGTGAGAAATGATCCAGGATCTTAGACAGTAAAGTCTCTTTAGAGAAGAATTCATCTTCGTTTCTTTGCCATGCCCGACTATCCCATTAACAGTGCTCTGTCTCATGTGTCAGTACTTACCCTCGTGTTTGTGGAGAAGAGCAGGACCCTACAGTAATTCCACTGTGACCCAGAACAAGACTTAGGCTTTGGGAGTTCATCTACATCAGGGGAGACCTAAGTTGATAAGGAACCTGTGTTTATTACAGGGGCCTCTGTCAGAGAAAAGTTGTGTTTGTAGGAGGATAATTATCATCAAAGGATAACCTGTCTTCTAAACCACCACACGTGACAGTCACATGGCCTTTGACAGACGTCAGCACAAGTCAACATGGTTTAAGTTCCTCCTTCTGATGGGCTTACTATTTCTCCTGTTTTTCAAATATTTAAATTTAAGTCTGGTTGCATTTGATTTGATCAATATAACCAGAGTTATCTTGAGTAGTAGACCTCCTTTGTAAAGTAGGAAATAAAATCTTCTTGCAGGTCTCCTTGTTCCCGTGTATGTTTTTCTTAAAGTAATTATCTCCCTTCCCCTTTTTGGTTTTGGGTTGTTTTTTTTTTTTCTGTTTGCTTGTTTTTGTTTTTTGATATTATAATATAACTATGCCATTTCATCCTTCCCTTTCTTCCCTCCAAACTCTTCTATGTATTACCTTCCCTCCGTCTTTCAAATTCATGGTCTCTTTTTCTTTAACTGTTGTCATTGTTGGTGGTGGTGGTGGTGGTGCATGTGTGTGTATGTGTGTGTACTCCTTGTATGTATATTTTCAGAGCTGACCGTTTGGTATTGGATAAGCAATTGGTATGTTCTTCCCAGGGGAAGACTATCTCTTCCACTCTCAGCATCTCTTAGTTGTCTGTAGTTCTTTGTAAAGGGTTCAAGTCTTGTGGGCTTTTCCCCTGTCTATGCTCATAAGTCTGTTGGTGTCATCCTTGTTCAAGTCAAGCTTAGGCAGTCGTGTTGGTGATACTTCATGGGTGTGGCCTCTGACATTTCTAGGAGACAGAACCTCACAGCTCTTACAGTCTTTCCACCCTTCTTCTGTAATGATTCCTGAGTCTTGGGCATGGGAGTTGTATTGTAGATGTATCCTTTGGGACTGAGACCTGCAACTCTTTATTTTGATCTATTGTGGTTTTCTGTAATGGCCTCTGTCTGTTGCAAAGAGAAGTTTCTCTGATGAGGGGTTAGAACTACACATATCCAGCTAGACCCCAGAGAAGGATGTCTCCTTTGTTTCGTTGAGACAGGATATCTCGTAATTTAGTAGACTGGTCTTCTGCCTGGATGCTTCCTTACCTGTCTCACCTTTTTATTTACTAATATTTCATTGAAACCATAATAATTATGGCACTTCTTGACTTAAAAGATTACTTCATGAAACCTAATTTTTTCTTGTGTCTTGTTTTCAATACATACGTATAGATGTGTGTGCATATGTATGTATACACACACATATACACATACACACACACACACACACACACACACACATTCTCTACCACTGAGCCACACCTCCAGCCCGATTAATATATTTTAAAACAGTATTCTACTACTTAGTTATCTAATCCAGAACTATTTTGCATACGCAGTTTTATTAATAGAGGTTACTGTAATTAACACCACATTAACTTCATTTAAACTGGATTCTAAGCACTGGCTAAAAGACTGTTTTCTTTATTTTTAGAATTACACCATTTATACTGAGAATGTTAAATGTGTTTTGTATTGCCAAGCATAAGTAGAAATTTGATTATATAAAAAAATGAAATGCTGTTTAACTTTAGAAGTATAAAATTTAATCTTAATATACTTTATATATAATAGAATTTTCTTAATCTGTTATTTCATTATCACTTCTTATTTTATCAGTGTTCTCATTTGGGAAATTTTTAAATTTAAAAAATTTAAATTATAAAATCGATTGATGGTTGCATATTTAAATATTATGGGCAATCAATTTAGTTTAAATGAAATTATTTGTTCCACTATATGTATTTACACATACGTGAATTAAGTGAAGCATACAAATGAGTTTTTTTCATAGATAATAAAATTGATACACACTATCAATGTAAAAGTAGCAAACAGATCTTGAATATGGCTACTGTTTACAGTAAATTAGAATTGTAAAGAGATTACCTTAATTTCTCGAGTATGATTGCGTGGTAACTCTTATTTCAAAAGCTGTTCTGTCTCGTGGCTTCCATTGTCCAGTATCTCATCAGTCTGACTTGTGCTTTCTTTAGGGGTGGGTATAGAGAGCAGTGTCATATTGCCTAATAAAGTTCACATGCTTAGTGCAGAAAACAAGTGTTTCCTTAAAATAATTGTTTTTAAACTATGAAGTCTTATTTCACTTTCAAGCTTATCCCCTAGATTTTTAGTGCATTTTTCTCTTTTGTTTCTCTAGAAAACATACCATGTAACATAATTAAAGAAGTGATTTTTTAATGATCCTTGTAGGAATCAGTGGTGTCTGAATTTGTTTTAGACACCATGTGTTTTCATGGGGATGGTGATCTACACTTACTCTAATTATGAAATTAGGACATTTTAATTCCCAAGAAAACTTTTGTTTTGTAAATGTATATTGCTCAGCAAATTTCATGTTGTTTTGTTCTCTCCGTAGATAAGCGTGTAGAAGACTGGCCGCTGATGCAGTCTCCATGGCCGACGCTAAGCATAAGCACCCTCTATCTCCTGTTCGTGTGGCTGGGTCCAAAGTGGATGAAGGACCGGGAGCCATTTCAGATGCGCTTCGTGCTCATAGTCTATAATTTTGGCATGGTTTTGCTTAACCTTTTCATCTTCAGAGAGGTAGGTTTACTGAGGTCACTCTAATAATTTTCCGGGATTATTGGAAGTAATTTACAGACGAGACCCCCATGAAACCACCGTTGCAGCCTCGTTCCTAGGGATGGCTGTCAACTACTCTAAGAGAGCGTTTTTAGCCTTTAAAATTCTCTAGACGACAGAGGTAGGAAATGAAGCAGAGGACAGCTGTACTGTCTTGACATTGGGAGTTGTTTGGCTGTTTTAGCTTCGTCTTTCTCATCTCTCAGATGGGGAAATTACCTGCCAAGTAAGGAAGGCTATTATTAGAGGTGAGCGGGGTGACTTTTCAGGATGTATGGCGTGTATTTGGCACTTAGTGAGCCATGGGAGCTACCCAGAAGCCTTCTCCATCAGTTTTAGGCCGTATACCTGATCAAACCAGTTTCATAAATCGTCTCGTGCAATGGACTGTATTTTCTGTTGGAGCTGAAAGGAGTCGGTTGCTATGCAGGTGTGGCTGCTAATCATCACACTTTTCTGGGCATCAGCAAATTCTTCCAGATATTTTGAAAGAAAATCCTGAAGGCCGGATTGGCACAGTCATTTTGAGTTGCCAAAGTCTAAGGAATTTGTTTCTAAGAGGCTTACTAAAATTCTCTATGAGCTGATAACTAGCCATGGTACTAATAAAATGAACCAACTCTTATTTAGAAAAGCCTCCACCAACTCAGCTCAGCATCCCAGCTCCACAGAGATTTCGTTTGCTTTATTTGGATACCTTTACTTAGTTTGCCGGTTACACACCAGTTTGGATCAAGCTATAAACCAGTTAAGGCAGGACAGCTCTTGGCTCAAAACCTCAAAGAGTTTATTTCGTCTTACACTTCCAAGTAACAGTCCAGACAAAGGGGAGTCAGGACAGGAACTCAAGGCAGGAACCTGGAGGCAGAATTGAAGCAGAAGCATACTGCATACTGGCTTGCTCCCCACATCTTGCTTAAACAGCTTTCTTATAGCACCCAAGAAGACAAACTGCCCAGGGGTGACACCACCCACAGTGAACTGGGCCCTCCCATATCAACAGTCACTCAAGAAAATGCCCTCCAGGCTTGCTCACAGGCCAGGCCAGTGGGGGCATTTTCTGAATTGCGGTTCATTCTTGCAAAATGACTTCAGATTGTATCAAGTTGATATAAAACGAGCCAGCACAGTGACTGAGAAATTTCTCTTTGATTTAGTTGACATTTAGTTATATAGAATTGGCATCCATATTGGTCTAGAAACATTAATTGTGTTTTTCCAATTTGGATAGGGGTAATGAACTATGCCAAATATGTAAGGTCTTGCCTATGTGGGTTTGATTATAGGAAGGAATAAACTATTCTCTAAATAATGAAAAAATGCTGTGTAATTGATGGAGTTGATGTTGTAGTGAAAAGAATTTTGTTTTTTGATCTTTATTAAAATGATAGTAGAAGCTACCATACAATGAAATTTAGAACTTCTAATACATTATATGACACCTCAGGGCTGGGGATGTAACTCCAGCATTTACCCAGTATATGTGAGGTTCTAAGTTTAACCCCCAGCACCAGCACCATCAATGAATGAGAAAATAACCCTGAAGTGTTTAATGTAGCTGAAATGTTTTTAAAGAAAGCACTGCTTTCAGAATACTTTGAAAGATTGTGTGTCAGATTTACTGTTTTTAATGCTTTGTCTATTAAATCTTTACTCCAAATGTCACTCCTTTTGTCCCTAGCTATTCATGGGATCATACAATGCAGGATACAGCTATATTTGCCAGTCAGTGGATTATTCTAATAATGTTAATGAAGTCAGGGTAAGTATACCAGTGAATACCATTGATTATTACAAGCAGTTAATTTTATGGGCTCTCAGTTTAGAAAAATATATAGTGTTGTATGGGAGTGAAATGTGTTAAATGGGGCTGAGAAAGTTCTGCTTTTCTTTAAAACACGTAATTGAAAAATCTGTTTTTATACCTCCACTGTGCCTTTATCTGGTGTTTTAAGAATGAACATGGTTGAATTGCAAGTGTGCACTATTTTAAAAATAGCTAGTTTTATATTTGATGTAAAAAGTATTTTCACTTTTTGCTATGCATGGTAGTGCATGCCTCCAATTCCAGCACTGGGGAGGGAGAGGCAGGCAGATCTCTGTGAGTTCAAGGCCAACGCAGTTCTGTAGCAAGTTCCAGGACACTCAGAGCTACATAGTGAGACCCTAGCTCCAATTTTGTTTTTAAATTTTTGTGTCAAAAGTAAAAATTCAGAAAGGCTAACTTATTTGAAGAAAGTATTTTAATTGTATAATATTTAGGAAGGAGAAGATAATCTGTACGGGTATGGAGTTAGTCTTTATTGAGTTTGTAAAAAAAAAATTAATAACGCTACATTTTCTTTTTCTAGTCACCTATGTTAGTAAAATTATCATTTAACTTATGTGGAAGAAATAGCAAACTATTAAGTTATTTAACAAATTCTTATATCTCTGATCTCTATGAAAATTATACATAACAAACTCATTTTTTACAAACAGATGCATGTTTAGCATGTCTCATGTATCTGTTTTATATATGTGTGTAACAGTGCTATATATAATATAATAATGTATAATAATGTAATAGCATCCATTAAGAAAAATAACTTTTTAGCATGGATTTTAGGGAATATAAATATGGACATCCACCAAGATCCATAACCAAATTGTTCTGATGTGCTTAGTACTTCACGCCCATGTCATTTCCCTACTGAAAGGCTGATAGACTGATGAAAAGTCACCTGTTGGCCACACTGACTTTATTCTCTCAGTGCATGTGTTGAGTCTGCATTCTATGCAGGCAGTGGCAGGGCCTGGACCACAGAAGCAAGAAGACAGATTAGGTCTCTGTCTGCAAAGAGCTCACGTTCTTGTGAGGGCTGGGAAGCAGATAGTCAGCATGTCAAGAAAGTTAAGAAAACAAAACCCAGGGTGTGACAGAGAATGAGCAAGGTTGCTTCACTCAGATTCACGGGATATGAGAAAAGATTTCTTTGTGATAACCATATTGCCAAAGAATCTCCTTAGTGGTGAGCTGGCTTCCTGTGAAAGGTGGGAAAGGAGAAGGGCCAGACTTGCCTTCTCCTGGGAGTACGCTTAGAAAGCCTCTTGGGTAAGGCAGTGTGTTAATATTCTTAGGGTAAGAATGAACATGGTGAAATAAACATTTCACTTAGAAACTCTTTTTTGTATGCACGGCATGCTTGTACCACAAAGTGTCGCTCCTCATTTTGATGTATCCCACTCAAAGACAGCTAGTTCATCTTACAGACTAAACAGAAACACAGTTACAGGTGAACTGGGCTAGTTTAGAGGTCCACGTGGAGGAAAAATAGGACTGTCTTTCCTCCTACACTTTACTATGCTAAAATGTATAGCTACTTCATCTTACAGCACCATGACTGTGGACATTAGATACATTGTTACTATGGGTAAATATTTCAGTGAGACTTTCAGCTAATTTTATGGTGTATAACAGTATTGCTCAGATTGAGTAGATGCTTGTCAGCTGATAAACACAAGAATTTATTTTGTTTCCGGTCTTTCTCTTTCTTTCTTCCTCCATGTTTTAAAATTGTAATGTTAGGGAATGCTTATTCCAAGCAATTGGCAATGCCCAGTTAAGATCCTGAGATTGCCAGAAAGCCCTGGTTATGATCCCAGCATTTAGGTTAAAAATTAATTTTGTTTTTCAAGAGAAAAATACAAAACACACAAGCAAAAGCGTCAGATGCAGGTGTAAAATGAGGAAGGGGATCTTAGCCTTCTGTCACAGAAAGGTTCATAAATACACTTCAGTTGTGCACTGACTTACTTTGTAGTCTTATATATGATACTCATAGAAAAGGCTCACTCTACCAGAGTTGCATTTTGCTCATTGTTACAATCAGAGTCTTGTAGAATGATTTCAAACATATACAGAGGTGACCTCTTGCTGGATCCTTAATCCTCCAGCATGTCACATAATCTTTTTGTACCATCTGGTGTCTTAATTAGAGCCTGAGAAAAGACTTAACTTGTGTAAACAGGATTATATTTGTGACCTAGGAAATATTTGTTGTTGTTGTTTTTAACTGATCATTTTAAAGATTTAATAGCACCAGTTACAGTGATTAGATACCTTGTACAGTTAAAGTGAAGTGGGGAGAGATGTTAAGAGACAAGCTGCTATATAAACTTAGGGTCCGTAGGAACCCCCAAAATAGCTACAGATATGTTGGCTTCTCTACCAGCTGCGAAGCATAGCAGTGTGACTGTGCATGTGTCTGTGCTCTGAAGTCGGACGCCACTTGGCTCCAAGTAGAGAAAGCTCTGGATTTGTGTTCTGGTGAGGATGTAGTTAGGTCTCAAGCCTACTTAGCAGAAGAATGATTGCATACCTCATACGTTTTGTGTGCTGTGTTTTGCATTTATCAGCACCAGGTGAAGCCCATACAACAGTGTGATTTTGTTTTTCAATGTGCCTTTCCTTCCCTTTTACAGATAGCTGCTGCTTTGTGGTGGTACTTTGTATCAAAAGGAGTGGAGTATTTGGACACAGTGTTTTTTATCCTGAGGAAGAAAAACAACCAGGTCTCTTTCCTTCATGTGTACCATCACTGTACCATGTTCACACTGTGGTGGATTGGAATCAAGTGGGTGGCAGGAGGCCAAGGTGAGGAACCTGCCTGCCTGTCTGAAATCCCTAAGTACACTGGGGGAAGGAGGCTAGCCTAGTGTGTCATTTGGCTTGCTTTCATGGTCAATCTCCATTCATGTCCAGTTCACTTTTTAAAAAATTCGCCTTTTAATCTGTGAAGAATTGAACACCTAAAGACTTGCCCTCAAGATAAGCATAAACCACCAACCCTAAATGTCAGAAAATAACAGTTACTTGAGTGGGGAATGGTGCTGGTAGGCAGTTCTGATCTGATAGAAACTGAGACACAATGCCTCATGTTCAGTCCAAACCAAGAGCTCACCTATGCTCTGATACAGACTTTGTATGACCTCATTGGTTCTTATTTAAGTGAACCGTTACATAGCCTCATTAGTACTAAAGAGATCAGAAGTCGCAGTTGGGCAGAGATTTGCCTCTAGTCTTTCAGAAGGCTGAAGGGTGATTGGTGTACAGGCTGGGCTGGAAACAGACCTCTCTTCTGGACTGAGGGTAGTGTCCTGTCACCATTGGCAACCTAAGCATTTCACACTTAAGATTTGCTCATAAAGTTAAGTAAAACTATGAGTCTGAAAGAAAATTACTAAATCTAAATTGACCCCCCTCAGCTCATGTCATGACAAAAGGCATTTTTTATATATATACATAAAGTATATACATACTTTAATTAATATTCTAAAGAGAAAGAAGGCTGCTGAATTTGAGTGAGTGGGATATCGCTATATCTGTATAAACTAAATGGATAGATCACTCAAGGTATGTAATGCTATCATGGTAGAAACTAAGAAATTAGTATTATTTTGCCGCTGGTGCACATTGGCATCTCTAGAGACAATAATGTTAGAGTACATTACAAGCCTCAGAACACTTAGACACACCATAGCCTTTCCAAGGAATTACCAATAGGTAGGGTCAAATTAGGGGACAATGGGGGCAGCAGTCATTTTACATTGTTTGCTGAGATCTCTTGGAGTAGCCCATTTGAGAATTTATGGCTTCAAAACCCTTTGCATTATAGCAATGCACATTTTTTTATTTATATTTTTTTAAAGAAGTCCTCAAACCTAAATTGTAAAAAATATCAAGCTTAATTGGAGAGGGTTTCCCCTTAGTATTTCTTTGACTTCTATTTAAGTAAAAAATAGAAAGTAATGTAATCTCAGTATCATCATTACCCAATGACACTTGTCTTGCAATTGCCTCTTATTTTTCAACAGCATTTTTCGGGGCCCAGATGAATTCTTTCATCCATGTGATCATGTACTCCTACTATGGACTGACTGCATTTGGCCCCTGGATCCAGAAATACCTTTGGTGGAAGCGATACCTGACCATGCTGCAGCTGGTGAGTAAAATGTTTTGAAAAGTTAACTTCTGGTTGTCCCCAAAATCAAAATACTTAAAATATTTGAAATTTATTATTTGTAAAGTGCCAAGTTGTTTCAGATAGTTTCCTTCACAAAAATCCACTTTCTAAGCAAGGCGCGGCATCAAGGTTGGCTTTAACTACTCACGAGTGTACTGGTCATAGCCACTCTCTTTATAATGTCCTTAAAGACTGGATTCAGAACCTGTCCCTCTGAGAGAAAACTCTGTAAAACTACCTGTGGAATGGATGGCTAAAATGTAAATACAAAGTAAATGCAAAGTACATAGACTCATGCGTGACTAGAAAAATACTTCCCATGAGTGACTTTCTTTCTGACTTATTATTTTATTCTCTCTTCTTGTTCTTGCTTAAGTTTTCCCATGCTTTGGTTCTTGTTAATAGATCTCATACACATAGCAAAGAAAGCACAAAGCCAAGGAAGAGGGGAGGTAGGGGAAAGGATTGAACACAGGAGGGAGGACTAGAAAGAGTTCTAGTTCTGTAAAACTCTGTGCTTGAAGAGCAGAGCCAAGGTTTTGAACTCCCAGTATTCCAGGCACAGGGTTCTCAGCGGCTCTCCCTTGTAAGGCTTCTCACTGTGTCCTGTATGGAGCTTGGGTGTGGCCTGCAGTCAAACTGAAAATTCAAGCTGGTAGCTAATCTCCAGGACTCAGAACGTATTCTAATATGCTTTAATCACAGTGTATGCATGATTTTTATCAGTGACATCACATTTAGAAATACCCATCTCTGCCTTAAGTTGCTACATAGCTGCCTAACCAAACAGGAAACACAACCTTTGGAGAATACTGGGTGTGAAGGACTCATTAGTAAAGAAATGCTCCAAGAAACTTCTTCCAGCATACGTGGAAGCTCTTTGATACAGTTTGTAGAATTCATTTCTCTCAGGGAGAGCGAAATGATCCCAAAAAATGAAGAGGTGACCCAAATCATATAAATTATTTCATCTCTTTGTTGGGCCTGCCCTGGGCTGTCTTTGAGCCACATCACACTCAATCACACCCTATACACACCCTTTTTTCGATGGTACAGGTTCTAAGAACCATTGTGAAATCAAAAGTTCTTTAAAAAATTGGATTTTTTGCCATAGGAATTGTAAATTTAATAGAACTGATATGTATGGGACAAATTATCTTAATATTTAATGAAATGAGTATATGGGTAATGCTATCCTTCTCAAGGAAACAGTAGTTGCCCCTTTTTTTAGAGTCCATTTTTAAGGTGAATGTGCTCTCTGTGACATGAGAGCAGGAAGAGGTCAGTTTAGGAGGAAGAAGGAGACCAGCAGGGGGAGAAGGAGGTTGAGCCAATTGCATGTACATGGATGTACATGGATGAGGATGTCAAAGAACACCATTATTTTTTGTTCTTGTGTAAAAGTTTAACGAAAAGCATATAGTGAATCTATCTGTTTGCTGACAACTAAGTAGAAAAAAGAAGTCTAAACTGTAGGGAGGGAAAAGACTTTACAAATACTGCTGTTTTACTCTTGTAGTCCATTGGTTCCCTCTCCTTGGATGCCCTTTAGTGAGTATTCAAACATCCAAATTCTGTGCCAGGGACTCTGGAATAGCCAATGAGCAAGGCAGAGAGCCCTGCCTTCAGAAGCTACAGTCTAATGAAGAAATAAACAGTAGAGAAGTCAACAGATACAGGACTCAGCATCAGATAGCTATCATACCACTTTAAAAACAAACACAAAGAACTGTGAAGGGGTGAGAGATCTATTTAGATCACTAGAATGCCCTTGCTAAGCAGATGGCATTTGAACTGTGTACTCTCAATGAGAGAGAGGCAGAGACTATTAACCTCTCAAACAGTAGAGCACAGTTTGGGCCCATGACAGCTGTGTAGATTGTCATGCTGGTATGAGGAAGTCTCTTACTACTTTGATTAAATGTTCCCTGCATTGCTGCTTTTGTTTTTCAGGTTCAGTTCCATGTGACCATTGGGCACACGGCACTGTCTCTCTACACCGACTGCCCCTTCCCCAAGTGGATGCACTGGGCTCTGATCGCCTATGCAATCAGCTTCATATTCCTCTTTCTCAACTTCTACACCCGGACATACAATGAGCCCAAACAGTCAAAAGCTGGAAAGACCGCCGTGAATGGCATTTCAGCAAACGGCGTGAATAAGTCAGAAAAGCAGCTAGTGTCAGAAAACGGGAAACCCCAGAAAAACGGAAAGCCAAAAGGAGAGTAAATTGAACTGGGCCTTAACTGATTGACAGTGAGGAAACTCCCTATGTCATGTAAAAGTTCAGGGGCAACAGAAGCAGAGGGTCTGGGGTGGGGAGAAAGGCAGATGTGGTGTATGCACCTTCAGACTGAGTAAACCATTCAGTGTGGTACCCAGATGTTTTATTTATGAAGTTTTTATTTTAAACACTTTTTTTTATTAGCCTTGATATTGTCAAGGTCAGAGCGATCCCAGTGTGACCTTGGAGCCTCTCCTCCTGCTCACATCCACCTGTTCAGTGGGTGAAAATTTCACCTATCTTACATTCGCTTGTTCTTCAGTCTGAATTTTAAATGATCACAGAAACAGTTTTATGAAAAAAAAAAAAAATTTTTTTTTTTTTTTGGCTAAATCACTAGTTCCCTACTGGTTGCAAATCAGTTACCTGACATTTTCTTGTCCAAAGATAGAACCATGGATACATTTGAATTTGGATTCATTTATTGACCCTTATGGTCAAATCTCTCCACCTCTAGTCAGAATATTCCCTTTTGGCTGTAATTAAATTCAGAAGCTCTGCTGATCTCTGTAGAATCTTAGAGGCTTGATGATGATGGTGTTGGTGACAATAAGAAAGAATAACAGTAAAATCCTGTCTACTGACCCAAAGGCCACCATGACTTTATGGCACAAATCACTGTGGGAAACAATTTTTTTTTTTTTTTTGTGATGAGGAAGGTAGCCTTTGAATACTATTATTAGCAGAATGTATTATAAGAATTAAGATTATTGTATGATTGAAACATGAAACAAATTCATGTCTTTGTCAGTAACATCTAAGGTAGTCACATTTACATGCAGTTAGAACTCTAAGGGTATGTTGATTTTGTCAGGCTTTTCCTTGTTTTGATTTGTGGCTGTTGCTGATCTTTCATATGTGGACATACACCTACCTCTTCTGTTGGAAAGAACATTTAAAATGAAATAAATTTTACTTAAAAAAATCAAGGAGTCCTCTAATGTAAATTTTGATTTTAACTTTCAAATGTTTTTGTTTATTTTGTTTTATTTACAAATAGCACACACCAAACATTTCTGTGATGTTATCCATCTCTTTCAATGTGTCTGATTTTGAGTGATGCTTACTTCCCTTGTGACTATGTTGCAAAATCTTCTTTATTAACTAGGAATGAAGTATAAATGCATTTTGGTGCAATATCTTGACTCCTTGGTGCTAACGATTGCTAAATTCAGTGCTTGCTGTTACAAGGTGTCGCTTGTAAATGCAAGATGAGAAAAAGTAAGACCAAGTCAGATCTTTCAAGTCAAATTTGGTGTTTACAAAAGATGTCTTTCATGTAATAGAAATGAACAACTGGAAAACTGCAGAAGAGACGTTCCACATTTTTTTTTTTACATAGATTAATTTGTTACAGGATGTCACAGAGGGATCATATGGAAAGAAAATGTGACAAAAATTGCATGGATATTTCTAAATCTTCCAACTTGTCAAATCTGCATGTGTAGGATGTCTGCTGTTTGTACAGACTTTCAGAATATTTTGTAAACTGTAAAGTATTTATTGTGCATCAAAACTACATTTTCCCCAAAGGCATGCAGTCATGGACATTGCAGAAAATTAGCAGCACATACAATAATGCGGTCTAAGAGGGTCCAACACTTTGATTTCTCGCCAGTGTGTAATGACTAGAGATGTGTAAATCTTTGTGAACATTCTGTACTGGCTTCCCAGACCCCTTCCCTGCTATTTGATTTCAGCACAATAAATATACTACTGCTGTGGGAAAAGTGATTCTTTTTGTTAATCGGTTTTTTGGTTTGGTTTTTTTTTTTTTTTTTGTTCTAATTGATTTTCTCTTGCCAACTTTTTACATTAGAAAAGCAATGAACTCATGACCACTGGCCCTTGCCTCCAGAGAGCTGGGATTACAGGAGCACAGTAGAATTAAAAAGCTTGTTTTTAAGGTAGAAATTAGTTCAGTTTGCTTTCAGACATGAAACGTCATTCTTCATAATTTTGAAGGGACTCTTAGAGTCTCATGACTTTAAGTGCCGAAATGACAGCCTTTCCTAATAGTTTTGATAGTTTCTGAATCATCACTGAGCAAGACTTCTTTTACAAAAGTATCTTCTTAAGTAGAAAATAGAGAATTTATTAAATATTTGCACATTTAAACATCAGGCTATAAACACCTGACACCGCCAGCTTTCCAGTGTAGTAAATGGCCGCAGCTCTTCTCCCCACCCCCACCCCATGTTCCCGACAGACACTGCCTGGGCTCTAGTTTCAGCTTCAGCATTACGAATTCATTCCTTCTTCTATTCCACACTCCAGGCATCTGAAAACGGTTAAGAGCAGAGGATGATGTTCCCATCTTGAAACGTGGACTCTCCCAGTATCACGGGTCTCAATAGTGGACTCTCATGTCTGTTGCTGAGGGCTGCTGCTTAGTGAGGGACCAGGAGCCACTGTGTCCTCAGGGGTCCTGAAAAGTCTCCTGCAGGTGGATATTCATGAAAGACTTAGGACTTTCAGGGACTTTTCCAGCGATTTCCTGCTCTTCTACTGAAGAGCAGTAAGAAAAAATAAAAACAGACATTCTAACCAAAGGGGCCACTTAAAAAACAGATTGAGATAAAAGTCACAGTTAGTACAGCCATCGGCTTGCTCCTGTAGGCTGCTGCAGGCTGCTTGCCAGGCTGGTGAGTGTCTGCTTTAGGCCCTCCCATTTTTGAGGTGCTTGTGTTAAGGAGCCCTAGAGAGGAAAGCCCATGCAGATGGTGACTGGCAGAGATGCCAGTCACTTGGGAGACATAGAGGGACTTTCTGAACAAATACACCAGAATTTAATGTTCCAGGGCTTAGTGCTGTTGTTTTGTTTCCAGTTTATTACAAATACCTTGGCCACAGCTAAGCTATGGGCTTTTTAAAATAAAAGATAAGGTGAACATCTTAAAAAAAAAAAAATCTTAATTCACAGATTTGTTCTATATGTGCAATGCCAGTACCCTATGTATGGAAAAAAAGAAAAAAAAAAAAAAACCCTGGAAGTAGAAATTATTTATCTGATTACCACACCAGTTTGGGCACTATATATTGACTAGTGGGGCAGAATGTTTCACAGACTTCATCTCAGCAGGAGTGACCACCTCTCACACTGAGCTGTTCTCTCAGCTCTTTCCTCCTTAGAGTTTATCCTCCACCACCTGAAATCCCTTCCCTCCTTCCTTCCAACTGCCCTTCCTTCCTTTATGTTTTAGAGAAGCCAGCTCTTTGTTCCTTTTCTTAGTTTAGAATTCTCTTCCTTGTGTTTGTGGGGTATGTGGTGGTGGGGTGGTGGTGCTAGTTAGAATTCTTTAGTCACCTGTGATACATTAGATTTAAGCTGAGTCTCCCCTCCCAGTGAGGAAAGGATTCTACGAACCAGTCTTTCGAGAATAATGATTACCTCGCTACTTGGAAATGAGGGAGTGGGTAGGTGATGAGCCTTGCATGATATGAAAGCATTATGTTAACAAGTCTGGCCCCACCTTGTGGCTTATGTTCTGATGTTCTTAACCTGGGCATCTTGGACAGCACATTCTATAGGCATGTTATATAGTCAAAAGTATTCTGTTCATACGTAGCTTCATTTCAAATATATATTTTCCTCCCAGTGATAGGCATCAAAATAAGGCCTCATGCATGGTAGGCAAGAGTTCTACCCTGAGCCATATCCCTAGATTTCACTGTATTCTAATCAGGAAACTTTAAGGATGTCCTATGGTCACAAAAAGAAAGAGAGTAACCTCTCTCCAAATTCATATTTACAAAAAAGAAAAAATAAGCTGTGGTTCTTCTAGAAGAATTATGACTACCCCTCATAAAAGTGAAATCTAATATAGTCCGCACTAAGAAAATAGCCTGAAGACTCAAGACAAAAAAGCAACCTGATGAGTTTGAGGAATAGATTTCTTACAGTTGGGATTTGAAGTTCTCACCCTAGAGGTCTACCCTAAAGATTAACTACTTTATGAGTCTAGTTCTGTCTTTGTTAGTGTGCTAGACATTGATTGGCACAATGAATCCATTCCAATTGACATGCTCTCTGCTCTCCTTCAGCACCACTGAGACGGGAAAACTAAATTTACATTCCTTAGGTTCCTTTGTGAGCTGTGTTTCTCTGGCAACTTTAACTTTTGCCAGCACAGGGCAATGAATTGAAAGTTTAAGGAGGTGGAGAACATGAATGTGTCATCTTGTAGTAGTACAGTTAAAACAATGGGCTCTTCCAGACAAGTTGGCAACAGCTGGCCTGTATGCTCCACTGTATACATAGCAATCACGTGTGTTGTCATACACATTTGAAGTCAAAGCTAAATAAAGGTAGTTTTCTGACTTTCATGTTTCCAAGTTACTAATAATTGTAAGAGCATTTAATCCTTTGAATTTGTGTGTGTGTGTGTTTGATGTACCTTGAGTGGTATCTGTTTCATACATTGAACCTTATATAACTCAGCATGTACACAGCACTAAACATGACCAAGAAATGGCGTTAACGGTTATATGGAATTATCTGTCTGCCCTAGTTGGGATTATAGGGAGCAATCACTTCGTGTTCAGTGAGAAATGTGATACTGTTTCCATGAGACACAAAGCTAAGTTATGACCCATAGTCATCTAGAATGGCATTGTAATTAAAAGCCATTTGGCAGACCAAATGGCTGCTATATTGTATGTACCATTATTATGCAAATGAGGGATGTAAAGATAAGCGGCAAAGCTGCTCCTGATTGTACGACAGTGCATATAGGAAGAAAACTAGCTTGTGTTTTAAATTCTTGGTTCAGAGTAGGACAACGGGCTTCTGTGACTGTGGTAAGAGGCTTTCTTGTACTTCATAGTTGCAGATCTGAAATGACTCCAAATGAGATCCAAAGTTAATTCATACTGTGGGTTGCAGAGCTAAAGCTTAAGTCCCCAACCTCAATAATTTTCCACGTGAATGTTGAAACATGGATTGTGAAAGAGTAGGGATCCGATGAACTGTGTTGTGAGTATTTGAGTAGATTTGGATGCATCTGAGAACCTGAATCTGTCAATCCTTTGACCATGCCTGGCCAATTAAAGCAGTTCCTCTTTCTTTATCAGGTGTCAGAGGCCTTTGTTACACGAAAACGTATAATGAGCCCAATCAGGGTAGCATCCCTCCAAAGGGAGGCTGAACCTCCTCTGCTACTTTCTAGGAGAGCTGTATGGCACATTCCAGGGGATGGTGAACAATGGTAGGGTTTGGCTCATTTTCATATGTAGTAATGCATGGGGATAGATTTTTTTAGGATATTAACCAATACAGGATGAAACATCTGTAGCACGAACTGAAGTTACTGTATAACATTCCAGAAATTCTTGAGGCTAGCACTCACCAGTGAGGAGTGGCTTTATGGTTTGTCAATTGTTTAACTGAAGCCTGGACTTAGTAGCTTACATTAATATGAGACAGAAATTAGAAATGTATTGGAATTACATGCAGGTGGGAATCAAAAGGCTTACAGAGCTAGTAAGGTTGGCGGTTTATCATGGGTTATCCATTTGTCTCCATTCTCTCGCTGTTTGATAAAAGACCACCAACATATTTGAAAACTTGCTTAGTGGCTACTTCCGATGTAGGCTGGGATAGTAGGGGGAGAAAGCTGTCTCTGAAGTAGCCCTACAATGGGAACATAGTGTCACAGGTTGGAGAGGCCAGGTGTCAGTACCTAAATGTCAGCGATAGTGTGGCTATGGCTATTACCATCACAACAGTAGAACCAGAACGGATATTAGAATGTCTTAGCTTGTGGATATTGATGGTGGTGGTAATTGATTATGATGTGTCTGGGACAGAAATAATGGGTAACTTACTAAACTCCTATTGACGATATAACTGACTAAATCTGGTAAGCCAAAGCCTGAGTTGCCATATTGGAAAGGAACATCCCTTCACCAATTCCCATATCTGAGCCAGAGCACAGACTCAGAGGTCTCTCCTTCCCTCCCTCTTCCCTTCCTCTGCCCTTCCTTCCCTCTTCTTTTTTCCTTCTTTCATTTGAAACAGGGTCTCAATATATTGCCTAGGCTGGTCTTGATTTTCTGGGCTCCAGCTTTCTCCTACCTCAGCCTCCTGAGGGCTGGGACTATAGGCATGCACTCCTATGTCTATCTACCTCAGTGAAATAAAGTTCTCAGGGTGACGCCATGAAGATATATTATAAATCTTCCCACCTTTTGCCAAGAGAGAAGAGAAACAGTTTGGGGGGAAATTACCAGAACATGGAACATATTCATCATTAAGCACCCAAGTTAATAATGATACTATGGTTACCAGTCAAAATGGGGTAGTATAGGCCAGGTGATAAATGGAGTTCTGTCTCACTGGGGCTCATTGATTGCTGCCCCTGCCCCTGCCCCTGCCCCTGCCCCTGCCCCTGACACATGTACCTTCTCTGTCACCACATGTACAGCTTCCCCTATTCATGAAAGGTGGAGAGGAATGGTATGAAAGACCAAGTTAAAGCTAGAATTTTTCTCCCAATTGAAACAATAGGCCCAAAGCAATGAGCACCGTATCACCTAGTAATGTCAGCATTCATGTTGTTCTCCAAGTTCTGAAAGACTCTAGGTAGTGAGTTTTTGTCACAGTCCCATTTAATTCTTCCTGTTTGACCTGAATGGAGACATAGTAGAGTCGTGGAGAATGACACCTCGTTATTAACTAATCATGAAACTCCAGGTTCAGCCACTGTTGCTCATGTAGTCAGTTAATGAGCAAATCAACGTAATTTTACCAGCTGATAGCTATCAATACGTTTGATATCTTTCTTTCTTTTCCATAGAGGTAAGTCACCTTTTCACCTGCAGTGGAAGCTGTGTATCTTTTATCTTGCCTCAGAATAATGCTGCTCATTCCTTTTCTGGAAGGGTCTACCACAGCAGCTTTGTTCATCCTGTCACAGATCACTATGGTCCATTGTGCGGATAGCATTTATGTTGATGTGAAACCATGTGTAGGAAGTAGAAAATACCATGGTTTCTTTGGTAAACGAAAATGGATGTCAGAGTAAGAGGGAAAATAAATGATGAATTCAAGGGTCATGACGATTAATAAAATTCATGGTAGCCCATTGAGGTGTAGAAGGCTGAGACATGACCTCCAGAGTAAGAAAATTATTACTGCTGTCCACCACCCGTCACTAGTAAACACCAGATGGCTGTCATCTTGTTGCCTTTTGTAACAACATATGCATCTGAAGGTGTCGCTTTTTTCTCATTTATCAGGGAGGGCATTAATTAGCCTGCCAGTTCTGATTGGGGTCAGAGTCAAGAAAAGGTTTTTCGAGTACCACGAATTGCAGCGCAAGCTACTCTGCTATTTAAGACTGAGGCGCCAATAGATTAAATGGTGGCTTGAAGTTTTTGACAGAAAGCAGTTCCAGGGGTGGCATCTGAAAGCCCTTGACTTAGAATCAAGGTGCAATCATTTATGGTTTTAGGTAAAAAGCCATGACCTAGTCCCTAAATTATTAAGAAACATATGCAAAGATTATTCCTGAACTTTGCTAGGCATTTGTGTATCCGACCACACACCACGAAATGATTCTACAAACTGAGCTGCTCACCCTGGGCTGAGTTGTTATCTGAGCCACCACTTAATAAGCTAGAGCAGGCACAGCAGTGTTCCCTTATCGAGTGAGAGGTTGTGAAGGCACAGTTATACGGCCTGAGCTGCCCTCAGATCACCGCTGCACCTTCCCTCCTTCATAGCACATGCTCCACCTCAGAACAGTTCTATCTAGAACTTTATTCAAATGCTGGCTGACAAGTTGCACACCTTGATACTTGTCCTTAAATGCTGAACCATACAGACTGCATCATCTCAGCTCCTTCTGTGGCTTCAACGTGGCCCTCAAATTCATAGGTTGGTTGAAATTTAAGCCCTGAAGTCACATGTTAATGGTATTTGGAGGTGGGACCTTTGGGCTGGAGGGGTTTGCTCTTCATGAATAAATGTAGTTTGGCTTATGTCAAGAGTGGATTTGTTAGATAAATGAACTATTCCTGGCCAGCTTGTTCTGTTATATGATGCCTTTATATCATGTCTTAACCCTGCAGGAAAACCCTCTCAAGCCAAGCAATCTTCTAAGACCATAATCTTATTCACCTGTTTTCTCTGTGACATATCCAAGATATAGAACTTTCTAGGAGCTAGAGAAAATGGAGAAAGTTGGCGAGCTCTCTGACCAACTGGCCTCTAGCGGATTTCAGTCCACAGGTCATGAACAGGTGACCAGATGCTTCATGCCCTCTCCCTACTTTGGGTTGCCTCTCAAACGTAGCCCTCTCCCTCAAAAACACAGCCTCTGCTGGTGAAGCCTCTTCATCCTCCTAATTTTCACTGAGCTCAAGAGTTTCCCTTCTTGTTCTGCACTTCCAGGAGAGCAACCTCTGACCGTTGCTCATTTCCCTGCACCTCAGACCACCCCTATTTTTTCCTTTCTCCGTCTCCACTTCTGTGTCCCATCCTTTCACTCAAGCTTCTTCATGCAAGCCATGGGAGGCAAATTCTGATCTATGCTGGGCCCCTTCTTGAGAAACTGAAAAAGGAAATAATTGAACTTGGCTTACAAATTATTGTCTCCAACATGCAAACACCAGCTGGAAAAAGACTGTGGTAACATTACGACTGAGCTTGGACGTGACCCCCAAAGAGATGCCTTGGTAGGTAAGAGTGTGAGGACATTAATTCATATACCCAGCACCCACATAAAAAGCCAGGTATGGCTATATTTCATGGCTGTAGTCCCAGCAATGGGGTATAGAGACAGATATACCCCAAATGTTTGCTGGTCAGCCAGCTTAGCTAAAATGGCTGGATTCCTGTTCAGTGACTCAGTGACAGACCTCATCTCAAGGCAATAAGACAGTGGGTGATTCAGGAAGATACCTGATGGCCTGCTCTTGCCTATGCATATGCATGCAAAGATGTGAGTTCCTGCAATTCATGTGTATGCAACATGTATACACCTAACACACACACATACACACACACACACACACACACACACACACAGAAAGAGGAGAGAGAGAGGGGGGAGAGAGGGAGACAGAGAGAGACAAGAAATGGCCCTGAAAGATGTGTGGAAAATTCCCTGTGAGAGGACATTAGGCTATACATTCTTGGTGGCTTCTCCTAAAGAAAAAATGACCAGAATTATGAATTTGGTAATGATTTGGCCAAATTATGAATGACTAGGGAAGACTAACATTGGAGACTGGTGATTGAGTCCTGAGAAGCTCTGAATGTGACATATTTTGTGTCCACTCTACAGAGGCTTTTTAATGAATGGCAGGGTATCAGTCTAGCTCATGTTTGCTCTGTGACTCATAAAGTAGGCAAGAGATCAACTGAAGTGGCATGAATTGTCATCCCTGGAGTCTGTAGATGTCACCCATCTTGAAAAAGTCAGTATTGTAGATATAGTTAAGAATCTTAAGATGGGACTGGAGAGATGGCTCAGCTGTTAAGAGCACTGGTTGCTCTTACAGATGAGCTGAGCTCTGTTCCCAGTACTCACATAGCAGCTCACAACCATCTTCAACTCCAGTTCCAGGGCATCCCATGCCCTCTTCTGGCCTTCACTGACACCAGGCATGCAAGTGGTGCATATACATACATGTAGGCAAAACACCTATACACATTTTTAGGAACATAATTGTAAGATGAGGAGAGAACTCTGAATTATTGATTGGGTCTTGAATGCTTCTGCCAACGTTCTTAAAAGAGAGAGAGAAGGTGAGAAAGATGGAGACAGGCTTGAAGGGATGTATCTCAGGAGTGTTGGCCCTCATCAGAAACTAAGAGGCAAGGAAAGGATTCTTTCTTATGGCCTCTAGAGAGAGTACTAACTGCCTTTCCCATACCTTCACATCAGACTTCTGGACTCCAAAACTCTTTGGAGGTCCTTTGCCACAGGATCACAGGGAGATGAACCAGGGCTTGAATAGTGAAGACTCCTCAGCAAGGTTGATCTGGTGGGCTCTCCTCGAAGTGGCCGCCTCCCACAGTGGATCCCGATTCTGGTCCTGATATGTGACCATCCTTAGACTAGACAGCCACTTAATAGATTCCGTTGCAGAGAGGATAGTAGCTCATTCTAATTGGGATAACTCATTGTGAACTCAATGGTTTGCCAGTAGTAGCATTAGTTTATGAACTTTGGAGCATTGGTTCATATTCAGAAATTTATTTTAGAATTAAAGAAATAAGGTACTCACACTTAATGCATCTATCTAATCTGTGGACTACAGTATGTAACTATTATAACTCACTTGTGATAGCTTTGCATATTTCCCTTAGTTATGTTGATATTCATAAACATGACCCCAAATAAAAGTACAGCCTCTTTTTCTCTCGCAATCTGATAGATAGTATATTACTGATGACAAAGTTTGAAATCTAATCTATAAAAAAGAAACCAAAGTGGAGTCACACGTACACTAGAAGTGAACAATCGCACCTGGCCTCAACTCAGCCCCCTTGCTTCTGATAATAAATGATGCTGCTGTAGTCAGTGTCAACATTTTTGAGGAATTCCTGGAACTGGTGGTGACTTAATCTCTTGGCCTTTATGGAATTCACAGTCTTGATGACAGTTGGCATGATGTTACCCATTTTCATACTTTTGTGCGTACATTTTTCCTAATGTGCTCTACAATGATTCTTCATTAAACACGACCTTGGGGGGCAGCATCTGCATAGACTTTTATCAAATCTATAATAATTTCCCTGTTCTCCTTTATCATCATTCGGTGCCACCAATAACTATGTTGACGACAGACAAAGAAAATTGCTCTAGTATATGTTTTACTCACTGCTTCATATACATCTTTTTAGCTATATCTTCTAATGGCACTAAATAAGCCATTTATTTATGATTCTATTCATCATTATTGCCTCTAGTGGCAAGTTGTGGCATAGGGAGGTGGAGATAGCGCAGTCAGTCAGTCATGTGCTTGCCGTGTGAGCATGAAGACTCAAGTTCAACCCAGCACCCTTGTAAAAACTGGAGTGTGATGGGATAACTTTATATAATTTTCTATAACTCTAATGCTAGGGGTTCGGAGGTGGAATCAGGATGATACCTGAGGCTTTCTGGCCAGTAGCCTAGTCTAGTCAGGGAGCTCCACAGCCAAGTAAAAGATCCTGTCTCAAAAAAACAAGCACCTGAGTAACAACACTCAAGGGTGATCTCTGACCCTGAAGCACATATGTGCATGCATACTTGCACACACTCATACACATGAACCTCCCCCATGTGCAAAGTGACAAGTTCAGTCACATGTGAAGCATCGGCGCTGTCACTCACTGACGAGGCATAAAATTAAAGTTAATGACTTCACTCTCTAAACTTTGGATAGATTTCTCCAGTTTCCTTAGTTCCTCTGGCTAGCTGGTGAGACAAATTGATTTTAAAAGAATCCTCCCTTTTTTTTTCTCCAGAGCATGCTATATATGCCATTCTCTCAATACATTATTTAGTAAACTCACTGTCAGGAAATTGTTTTGGTTTCTCTTGCCATTAAATATATTACAATATAACAAAAGAACTGTTATGAGCTTTAAAAAAAAGCCATTTTTTTAATGAGCAGTCAGACTTTTTTTCTGTTCTGTTAATTGATTCTCCTGGTGCAGTCCCTAGTCCCTGATGCAAACCAAATTTGGTAGCATGTTTTTGTATACCTTTTCAAATTACAGCCTTTGAAAACTTGCACAAATTCCCTACAAATTAAGCAGAATGCCTTACACTTTACCTAGACAAAAAAAGTAGTCATCTGTCCTCTGAATAATCTTCCTCCATGTGTAACTTTTTTTTCCTTGGGCTTCTACTTTCTTTTGAGACATTATAGAAGCCATTTTGCAATTAAAAATAACAATAGATAAGAGATTTTTTTAATGTTTAAAAATATTTTCAACTCTGTGTACGTGTGTCTGTGTCTGAGTGTGGGTCCATGTGCATGAGTGTACTGTCTCCAGAGGCCAGAGAGGGTGTCAGATACCCTGGGAGCTGGAATAACAGAAGGCTGTGAATTGCCTGATATGGGTGCTAGGCACTAAAGTTGGATCCTTTGTGAGAACAGTACCTGCTCTTAGCTGATGAACTCTCTCTCTGTCCCAAGGACTATCTTTTCTTGTACTATGAAAATTAATTGATAGGAACATAGAAAGCAAGGTTTGGGTTCTTTGACATCCAGCTGCTGATGCAGCATGAAGTCAAAGGTGGATTGTAACACCTCCGGGAATTATTGGAGTTTGCTGAGACGTGAAAGTGCCTTTAGTGACCAAGTGAGAATTATTCTCTGTCTTCCAAATGTCTTCATTAAATGCCTACTGTTTGCAGTAGTGGGTTAAAACACTGTTGGCAGTCTCTGCTTTATCTACGGAATCACCACAAACACATATAACGTCTCCAGTGCACTTGGAAGAAAACATGCTAGAAGCTATACACCACAGTAAAACTGAAGCATGTGTGTGAACATATAATGAGAACATGCATGTTTCCTTTGTGTAACATTGCAGTGTGAGTTGTTCTCTATAAAATTCACGCTTAAGCACCACACAATTGAGTCGTAAATTATAGCACAAAACACGTTTAAAATATGTTTTCCATGTTGGGCAGGGAAACCCCCATTCATAGATATCCTGGACTGTGTGTGTGCTGAGGGCCAATCGTTGAACACACCTGGCTTACATGAAAGTCAGCCATACTATACAAATTTGAACACTGATGATTTTGCTCTGTTTTTTGTTTGGAAGATAAACCGTGGGAGAAGATTGTGGATGGTAGGTAGACTGTGTTGGATATTGTTTATTGATTCTAGCATTCTTTCCTTACACATTTCTTAATCTATGGCAAGGGTAGTGTTCAACAAACCCCATTCCCAGGATATTTGAGACCAGAGTGCTGTGTCTCCAGTATTCTTCATCTTCAGTCAGCAAAAGATGAAGGAGTGAGATTTTTTTGGGGGGAAAGGGTAACCCAACAGCTCAGGCAGACTTTATGGGATAGAGGCTGATTTCATATTTTGTCACATGTCATCCCCTCCTTTAATGTGGGGCAGCTTTGATAGCACCAGGGCCAGCAATTGCCTGCAGTACTTCCTGCCCTCTGGGCCCAGCCTATGGGCAACAGTACCATGAAAAAGAAAGCAGAATGAAGGGTCATTGACTTCTGTTCCTCCAGCCTAATGCCTTTATGTAGGCACACAAGTTCCCCTGTTAAACCCTTTCTGCTTAAAGACTCTAGTTTCTGCTCTCTGTGCTGATTGTTGAACGTTATAGGTGAGTAAAAAAACAAAACAAAACAAAACAAAACTCAATAAACCCTTAAATTGTGTGCGGTATGATGTAAATTACTCCACTCTCAGACTGTAACCGCCATGAAAAGCAGAGTCGTTATAGGATTTGAAAATGAGCATCCTTACCTTTAAATTTGACTTTTTTATATTTGTGTATGCTACATTATATGAATATAAGAAATGTTTGTGTATGCATGTGGACATGTACTTGCAGTGTTCATGCATTAGTGTGCACATGGGTGTGGAGAACAGAGGCTGACTGGGTATCTTCCTCGGTCGTTCTTCACCCTACTTGTTATTTTTTTCCCTACTTTTCATGGAGTATGCGTGTTTAAATGTATGCCCATGCATGTCGAGACGTGCAGTTGATATCAGGAATCTTCTTCTGTCTTTATCCCACCTTATTCACTGAGGCAGGATTGCTCAATCAAGCCTAGATTTCATTGATATGGCTAGTCTCATAATCAATATGCTTGGGAGATCTCCTGTCCCTGTGTTCCCAGGCTAGAATTCCAGACAACCCTCTCAGCCCACCTGACATTTACACGAATTCCAGGGATCTGAACATTGCTCCTCGTGCTTCCACTGACAGGCACTTAAACCGAGGAGCCAACTTCCCAGCCTCTACTCTCCATTATTTTTTTAGACAAAGTGTCTCACTGAACCTGGAGCATATTGATTCAGCTAGGCTAGCTGACCAGCTACCACCAGAGATCTGCCTGTCTTTTCCTTCCTGGTGATGGGATTATAAGCAGGCATTGCTATGCTTGGCTTTTTAAATAGTTTCTAAGGAACCAAACTCAGGCTTGCGTAGAAAATACTTTAAGTCATAATTCTAGCTTCATGGACATTCTATCTATCTATCATCTATCTATCCATCCATCTATCTATAGACATACATGTGTTGATTTATTTAATTATTCTCATGGCAGAGGACAATTTATCCTTGCTAATTGAATCCCTAGTCCTAGAAGTTTTCAGCCTCTGTAAATCTAATCTTAAGCCTAGAACTGGAAGGGTTCTGCCTCTATACAATCAAATCTTCAAACCTAAATAAACCTAGAACATTTCAACCTCCAAGACTTACTGCTGACTGAGGTCACTCTGACTAGCTGAATTCTGAAGGACCTCTTTTCACTCTGAGCTGTGCTGTGAACTCTGAACTGTAAATCGTAAACCATCTGCTTCTGACTCTCTGCTTTCTCTCTTAGCTTAGTCTGGACTGGCTCTGCTCTTCTCAGCTTCTCTTTCTGAACTGGACTGTCCGACTACTGAGCTGACTGCACTCAGACTGCCTGACTGAACTAACTCTCCGCTTCTCTCTGAGCTCTGCCTCTTGTCTGCTTCCAGTCTGCTTCCAGCTAGCTTCTGTCTAAGCTCTGCTTCCACACTCTGCTTCTACCTTGCTTCCTTCTCTGAACTCTGAACTCTGCCTCTACTCTCTGTTTCTCCCTCTGAGCTCCACCTCTGCCTCTCAAGTGCTGGGATTAAAGGTGTACACAACCACTGCCTTCTGAGTTGGATTATTTAAAGACCTGTGCTACATTGGGATTAAAGGCAAGTACTAACATTCTTTCTACCCTAGACCAGCCATGCTGCCAGATTAAAGGATTAATGTTCCTCTATATCTCTCTATTTATCTTAATATTTTTACTTTAATTAAAATATAATAACATAATTTCCCCCTTCCTTTTCCTCTTTCCAACTTCTCCATATCCTCTCCCTCTAGTCCCTGCCATGTCTCCCCCATTACTCCCTTCAGATTCATAGCCTCTTTGATTATTATTGTTACATATGTGTGTATGTGTGTACACATAAATATATAAATACAACCTGATGATCATGGCATCCCCCACCCCCATTTTTATTTAGTGTGTGTATGCTTGGGCATATATTATGAAAAGTGGAATTTAATTGAGGATGGTAACCAGGAAGTAATGCTTGAGCTGTCTCTGTACAAGCTTCCCTAAGTCCATTTTTTTTTCTCAGCTCAACTTCTCGCTTCTGATAGCCAGCCTGTCTTCTCTTTGTGGCCCATGGAAGAAAAGCTTTCTACTTCTTTCACTATAGCTCGCTTCATGTTATTTTTGTGGTTCGACAGCATAAGGATCTGCATTCCATATTATCAAATGTTACTGAGATTTATTTGTTGTGATTCCTTTATATTCTTCCTCATTAATGTGGGTTTTGACATTTTGCTCATCTCTGCTATCTATTTAACAGAGTTATCAGGCTAGAAAATCAAGATGGAAAATCAGCTTGCCTTGTTATATGAAATCAAAAAAACAAAACTGAAGGCATTTTTTTTAACTGAGAGAGATTCAGAGCTGAGCTTTGTTACGTAGGTATAACCTGGAACATGTTATTGAATCTTTCTGGGTCTCTTTCTTCCTTCCTTTCTTTTTTTTTTTTTTTAAGACAGGGTCTCTCTGTTGTAACTCTTTCACTCTGTAGACCAGGCTGGCCTCAAACTCACAGAGATCTACCTGCCTCTGCCTTCTGAGTGCTGGGCTGGGTCTGTTTATTTATATGTAAAATGTAGCTAATAATAACTCAAAACAAGAGAATTAAATAAAAATGTATGTATGGTCTTTAGTTAGTATCTAACTCAGAGTTGTACAGAACGTGGGAATTTTTGCATTTTCTCAGTATCTTCCTAAAAGTTCTACTCATCCTCTATTTGGTAAAATAGTTTTATTATTATTTCTTATTTTATTTTATAACAGTTCTGGATAAATTTGGGCATTTTGCATGGGTATTATTCTTTCCACAGTAATAAAGAGAAAGCAAATTATTGTTTTAGGCAATCTTCTAATTGTAAGTATACACAAACAGAGCTTTGAGTTCATTTCCAAAAAAGGATTATATAATCTTGTTAAGCAAAAAACTAACTACTCATTGCATACTTAATTTGATATTAGTATTTTTGTTTTCTAGTCTCAACGTAAAGAATACTTCTGAAGTAGCTTTGCTATACTGAGAAAATGATAGAACTTTTCCAGTGAATTGATCTAGTGAAGTGATTATTAATAATTTTAAAGGTAACATGCATAATGTATATTAACTACTCCTTAGAAGATTGGCTGCATTGTTGTTTATATAACATAGCACATTATATCACTAAGTAGTTATGGTGATGCTAACTATGATTTGATGCCTCCTAAGATCACACATACACACACACACACACACACACACACACACACGTGCACACATATACACACACACACATACACACACACATGCACACACACACACACACACACATACACACACACAGCAAATACATTTGCTTTGCAGAGAGAAACTTTCCAGTTAAGGAATAATTGAGACATTAATCTTAGCCCTGAAGTCTGATACTGTTGGCTGCAGGTTGATGGGTTATAATTTGAATTTGGACAAAGAAAATCACTATAAGAAGTAGTACCATTTTTTAATCATTTCTGATGCACTTAGGTTTATTTAATAGCAAAACAAACCTAAGTAACTTTCTGTGTTAGCTCTTAATGCTTTACAGATGAAATTAGCATGCACCAGTTGTGCAATGGAGGTGGAACAGCAGGAAAGATAATCAGATTAAGGGCTCATGGACAGACTCTGTGACAATAATAGAAATTAATGACTGCAAATCCTCAGGGGCCTGCCATAGATCCCTGGCTTAAAGAACACTGCTAATACCATGCCCTTCGCTCTATGCATCTCCAAACCTCTTACAGTTTCAATATTACAGCCTCAAATAAACCACATTTATTAGCTGAGCAGAGTGTGCCTTAGCTGCTTGAGAAACTAAGGCAGGAAGATCTCATGAGCACAGAACTTCAAGACTGGCCTCGAGACTCTGCGTCAAAGATTTTTATTAACTTGGGGAGCAGAGATAGCTCAATGTTTAAGACTCAAGTGAGGTTCCAAGTACCCATATTGTGTGGATCATAACTGCTTGTAGCCCTGAGGGTACCTGCACTCACACGCACATACACACAGACACGCACACAAACACACATTAAAAATAAAACGAATCTTTAAAAGAGTTAAAAGTCATCTAAACAAGATCATAACGTTGATGTTATTGTTGATATACTCAGTTTCTTTGAAGTGACAAGTAAAATTTTCATTGTAAATATTCTTATAAATAGACTTCATCCCCCCCAACCCCCCCTCCCCGAGTATTTTGGGTTCACAGAAGAACACTGAGCAGAAATCATGGAAGGTCCACATAAAACCTGCCCTGCCTCAGGACTTCCATCAGTTCTTTAAGAAAGTAATACTTAAAAGCTCTGGTTTGCATTAGGGCTAACTCTTGATGTTATATAAGCCCTGTGGTCACACATTCACTATAGAATGGATTCAGGGCCATGAGAGTCCTCTGTGTTCCGCTTAGTCACCCCTCTCTCGATCACTTGGCAACTACTGATCTTTCTGCGGCCTCCATGTTTATACCTTTTCCGGAATGTTTCATACTTGGATTCATGTCGTGGTCTTTTCACATTGGGTTATTCCAGTTAGTGTTTAAGACGCTTCATATCTGTCTGTGGTTTTGATGGTACATTCCTCTTTGCCATTGACTTGTGAACCGTTGTTTGGATGGTCCGCCAATCACTTACCAAAGGACTTCTTGCTCGTCTCCATGTTTGAGCAATTATAACTGCTTGCCAATATCTGCGTTTAGGTTTTTTACAGATGTAATTTTTTATGTCTTTGAAGTAACTATCAAGAAATATGATTGCTGGTAAGAATATTGTTTAGTTTTGTGAGAACTGACAAATTTACTCCATAGTGGCAGGGCCATCTTGCATTCCCACCTGCAATGGAGAGTTCCCATTTTCCCTCACCCTTGGTCCTTCTGGTGGTGTTCTTGTTCTAGATTTCATTTTTGCATTGATAATCATGTCAATTTGCTTACTTCTCTGTGATAATTGAAAGGTCAGAGGCAAAGTAACTATTGTTTTATGAGTATGCATTTAACTAGTTTTTACTAGAGCTCATGAAAAAGTTAATCATAAATGTTAAGTATTTTAGCCATCATTTTTTTAGTTATTATTATAAGAATTTACTGAATTATTAAATACTAGGACCTTGAACCAAGGAAAATCTTTATTTCCTTCAGGTGTATGTGACAAATCCTATTGCTGCTTATTAGTATGCACCGTCCCTCTTCTGTCTGGCTTCACATTCCCCAGCATCTTACAGTGACTGAGGCTGATCTGGTAAGAGGAAGAGGCTGGCTCCAGAGTGGTTCATAAAAGGCTCCTTGGTGTGCATCATTATTTTATGATTAAGAATGTCAGCATGCTTATAAGGGTGGATCTGGTTTCTGTGTCATCACCTTTGGGACAAAGTTGCCTGCCTTCTTAAACTGAACTGTGATTAGACCATGACAAAATTTTTTTTATTGTAAAACATGCTAAGAGTTGGGATTGGCTTTTACAACAGTTTGTACAAGGTACAAAAAAACAAGTTATACTGGAGATAAGAACCAGGAAGAAGGGCACACTAGACTTTAAAATGGCAAACAGGTACAGCATAATGACTAGTCTTGTAATAGGCCATGTTGAGTAGTAGAGAGAATATTTTTCGGTAATTTGGGCAAAAACAAGGCATTCTTGTAGAAGACTACAGCATGGGTATGCACCTCGGACATAAAGTGACGTTGACACATACTGATGTCCCTCTTTGGCAAAGGTGGCCTTCCTTTCTTGTGAAGATGCAGATTGTTCCTGAAGGAATAACAGTTTATGAAATACAAACCAACTGTGTTCCAATTCATAAAAAAAGTATTCAAAATTAGATCGACTTCAAAAACATAGATTTAAAACTATGAATGGCCACTCGTGTGGCTTTGTATGGCCCTGGCGGGACCCTGGTGGCACCAACCCCGCTCTCCCAGCCACATGCTTGGGTTCGCTCTTGAATAGGTGAGCTGCGTGCTGTGATTTTTCTCACATTGGTGAGAGGACTGGCCATGTGCAGACTGCGATCATCGAGGAGAAAATGATCCAAGGTGGGATGTCTCCTGACTATGATGATCATTCGGTTCACACTTCCGGCCCACCTACTATGATTCTACACTGGTTGCTATCAAGTCATCAAGTGTTCATTCACCGCGTTGGCAGAGGAAGGGAGTGTCTAGAATCCCCTTGGACATTTTTGAAGCTGATTGCTCAGTTGAGTGCAGTGCATTCACAGGACTTTCAGAACACGTTGTCGGTGGTGAATGGATGCTCTCTTCTTATCTGTGTGGTGCATCACAGAAGTGTGGGTTCTGGAGCTAGCTGTTAAGGAGTAGGAGTCCTGGCTCTGACACCTCTGGGCTTTGTAAACTGGGCAATGTCATTCACCTGGGCTTCAGTTCTGAAAGATATGGTGAAGATTTAATGAGAAATTGCATGAAAAGCAGTCAGTCCAGGGCCTAGCAAATATTAAATATTCAATAACTACTATATACGTGTGTGTGTGTGTGTGTGTGTGTGTGTGTGTGTGTGTGTGTGTGTACCGTATGCATGTGTTCATGTGAATGGATATACACATGTAGGTGCATGCGGAGTTCAGCACTGGGTGTCTTCCTCAGTCTCCCAACTTTTACTTTTTGAGACAGGGCTTTCCACTGAACCCGAGGCTCATCACATGGCTGATGAGTTCCAGGAATCTGCCTGTCTCTTACCCCACCTCTAGCACTGGGGTTACAGGTGAGTGCCACTGTGCCTGGATTTATAATTTCCTCTGGAGATTCAGACTCGAGTCCTCATACTTGCATGGCAAGGCCCTTTACCCACTGAGCATCTCCACAGGTCCCAAACACTAAATATTTGTCACTGTTTTGGTAACATCATTGCCATAGCAGTAATACACTGTGACTGTCACATAGTAATTATTTTGATTTGTAAATCACCTAGTATTCATCCACTGCCGCCAATAGTCAGAGGAAGCAATTTGTACCTACTTTGATATCCACAGTACTACTGAGCCAGTTCAGTTCAGGACAGGATTCACTTGCATTATGTACTGGACTCAGAGCTGATTTTAGGAAACAGCCTAGAGAAAATGTTAGTAAGCTTAACATGCAACTAGAGGAAAGGTCTGGTCTTCTGACTTATGAGTTATAGAAAATGATCTAATAAGATTCCCCATCCTTCTGGGTATGGAATATTAACCATTTTCTGATATAGGGACAGATACAATAGTGGCATAGAAAGAAGTAAAAAAAACATAATGCAAATGGATCATTTAGCATTTTTTCCCTTAGATCTACTAGATATTTAATATAACTTAGTGCATTACTTTAATCCAAGTCTGAGCTCTTGGATCACTTGGGCATGGTTGTCTGTGGAGTTCTGTCAAAACCTGAAATTAGGTATCTTTTAAAGATTTGTTTTTGAATAGCTTCCATGATGTTTAAAATGGCACCTTATGCAGTATTTTTTTGTAAAGGAATAAGCCTATGTGAAAGTTAGGAAGGGTCTATATTCCAGGGGTCTATATGAAGGTATCACATTTAAAGGCCTGTGAGGTCCAGATGGAATGTAGAAAGAATGTTAAGAATGTTGGTACACACCTTTAATCCCAGTATTCAGAAAGCAGTGGTGGCAAACACCTCTAATCCCAATATTCAGAAGGCAATGGTGGTCCATGCCTTTAATCCCTAAAACAGAAATAGAATGTGAAAGCAGACACAGTAAGCAGAGCTCAGAAAGAGTCAGTTTCACACAAGAAGTGACATCTGAGGTGAGTAAGAGTGAAGGACAGCAAAGCGACTAATCAAAGAAAGAGTTAACAGAGTGAGTGAGGACACGCCCAAGTCTCACGATAGAAAGGCAGGCTCTCAGCTCAGAGAAGGTTAGTTACAGCAGGCAGAATGAGGTGAGAGCAGGCAGATGGAGGACAAGATACAGAGACAATGAAATGGTTTGACTGAGGAGCAGAGAAACTAACTGAGGAATGTGGATAAATGAAAGCTCAGGGAGACACACAGAGGCAATTTGGCAAAAGAAGTCAGTATCAGATAGGAAGAGTGAGTGAGTCAGTTTCAAGCTGAGCAGAGCAGTTCAGGCTGAGGCAGTCAGAGAGTCAGCCAGAGTCTGCCAGAGTCCAAAGAGTTCAGTCAGAAACAGTCAGCTGGCTCAGAAGGTCAGTTTGAGCCAGCAGCTTGGAGAAGAGTTTGAGCCAGAATAAGAGTGAGTTGAACCAGAAGAGTCAGAGTACAGCTCTGAGTTCAGAAGGAGCTAGTCAGAATGGCTCAGTCAGCAATAGGTCTTGGAGGCTGAGGATGAAGCCTTTTAGCCAGGACTAGCAGCTCAAATGTTCTCTGTGGAGCTGTCCTAGAGCTAAGAGTGAGTCAAAGCTCGCTTGGAACCCCATGTCATCCCTAGAGATGAGAGCAGCAGGTGTTCGGCTGCTCCTTGCCTTACTTAGCCTGGCTAGAACCCAGCTTCATAGGAGCAAAGAAATGTGGCTTGGTTAATGCTTTGTCTGCCCTGTAGCTGGAAGCACAGATTTGCCACATGCAGATAAGGAGGGGTCAGTGCCACTGTCTCAAGCAATGAGTCCCATTCTTGTGATCCAATGACCACTCCCCTGACTGTACCCCATAAAAGGCACCACAAAACCTGCATTAAATGAGACTGCTCTCCTACATGATTGTCTCCTGAATTCCTATACTCATTGTCTCACCTAGCTCCACCACAGACAGGATGGGAACGCCATAAGAACCATGTTCCACCCACACAGTCAGCTTGGGATGCTGAGGCTAGGAATGCACACATGGGTGAGATTTCTTTTACAACAATTCTTGATTGTACGAAGACTGAAGCCTTCCAGAGGCTGAAACGCTTCAGGGCTCCAGAACTAAGAACTGATGATTTAATTAAATAAAAGAATAAACTGCTTTTGAACCTGAATCAGCATCTACATCTGGTGAATCTATGGCTACAATTTGTCATTCCACATTCAGATCTTAAGTCAGAGCTTTCTTAGTTGTAGCTCAAATACACAGAGACTTTTAGGGGCAGGAGTATAGTTTGGGAAGAAGACAGCCTTCATTAAGAGAAGTAGTATGCATACCCTAAACCAGGGGTTCTTAACATGTGGATCATGATACCATTGGGGATAGAACAACTCTTTCACAGGGGTTGCCTAAGACCATCTGAGTATCAGATATTTACACTACAATTCATGAAAGTAGAAAAATTACCGTCAAAAAGTAGCAATAAAAATAGTTTTATGTTTGCGGGCTCACCACTACATGAGGAACTGTATTAAAGGGTCACAGCATTTGGAAGGTTGAGAACCACTGCAAAAGAGCCTGTCCTATAATTTTTGTGATAATTACACTTTATACTCTCAGATTACTGTTAAATACATCCAGTCAACAAACATTTAATGAATTTCTTGTATGTACCAATTATTGTACTAGCCTCAAGAAGATAATAATATACATCCCAAACCTTTGAAGAAGCTATAGACCACAGAGTTGGGCAAAGACACTAATAATTACATTACAAAAGATGCTGTAATTGAAGCCTAGACAAACATGAGAGTTAGAACCACTTCATAAAGCTTTTCATCTCCTTATAAAGAGATTTTATGAATATATACACATTCAAAGTATATTATATATTAAATTATATTAATGCTAATGCATTATATAGTTATAGTGGAGTTTCTTGTTGGAGAATACAGATTTGTACATGATATTTGTATTAGCCAAACTGAGATAGACATAAAATGTTAGTGAAATGTGCATCTTCCCTGTAAACATATTAAAGAGTCCATTGACTAAAAAATGTGTTCATGGAAACATCTTATTAATTTGTTTATTTTTGGCTTCATGAGTCAGGGTTTCTCTGTGTAGCCCTGGCTGTCCTGGAACTCACCGGTATACCAGGCTGGCCTCGAACACAGAGATCAGCCTGCCTCTGCTCCCAAGTGCTGAAATTAAAGGCGTGCACCACCACCACCTGGCTGGAAACATTTAATTTATAATTACCTTATTTTGTGTACATATCCAAAAAATGATCAGGGAAAAAGTCAATGAGAGCCTGAACTAGACTCCACATTTCCTCTCAGTCTGCACTGTGTCCTTTAGTAATTAGAAATCAATGTCAATGAAGTGGATAAAATGATAAGTGGGAAATGTAACTATATAGTTATTGGAAGAACATGGTGTAATTTTAAAGACCATTTAAATCACAGACAGTGCATATTTATTATCAGTTACAAAGTATCCACTATTTGTTACAAAATTCTTCTTAAGCAGTTAGTAACTTTATAACTAGTAATAAATATTTAATAGTAAGCCTCTGCATATTTGAAACTGCAGATCTGACGTTTGAGAGTGCACTAAATTTTAATCTGCCTTTTAAATGTGTAATTGTGAGAAAAGCGGTCAAACATTAAATATACCATGAACTAATGCCTGTGAACATTAAGTAAAGTTTGGATATATGGAAAGTCAGAGCTAATTTAGACCAAATAAGGCCAGAATATATTGGCAATTATAAATTTCCGTAATAGTAACTAACTAGGTGTTTGCAACCTACAAACAATGATGACAGAGTTTCCCTGCTAAGCAAGTGTGGATTCATTGCTGCTGGTTTAGACTGATAGTATGAAAATGCTCCTAAGGCATCTTGGGATATTATACAAGTCATCTAAGATCAGTATAGGTAGTCTTTATCTGTTGTTGGACCATATCCCAAATTTTTGTTGTTCATTCATTTGTTTGGCCTTCTGGCTGAGGTTATATCATATGTAGAGTAGAACTCTGTTTTACTCCACAACTTATTAAACTTAGGGTTTAACAGACACAGCAAAGAGAATAAAAAGTGGGACTTGAAACTTACCCACCAAACAGATTCCACAATGTTTTTCTAGGAAAAGCCTATCAGAGAGGTTGAAGTGTTAGTGCCTTAGCTGACACCCACGTTAACAGGGACATGCTCAGCTCTGAGTCATCACTTGTAACTCCAGCAGCTTGGAGCAGGGCCACCAGAACCTAGGATTAGTGTCTTGATAAAGCAAGGAAGTGTGGGAGGAGGACCCACCTGGAAGCTCCCGCTGGGTTGGGAGTTCTTTAAGAGCCAAGACACGTCTCATTTATCTTTGAATGGAAGTTTAAGGATTTAAAGACTTTTGCAAAAACAGGAGTTTTTAAATGGCTGCAGCAGATTGTCCAGTAGTAAAGTCATCAATGCACAATTCATCTTATGAGTAAATCGGTAGCTTGGACAGCAGCCAGGAACTGGAAGAAAAACAGGCAGCACACTTGAGAAATGCTTGTTCTAATATCAGAAAAAGAAAAGGGTGTCCTCTGAACTATTATGAAAGTTGGTAAACGTGAGTTACCATGTAATAGATGTAATCACCCATTGATGGATTACTTGCTATGACAACACTGCTTATTTACAGAAATGTTGACTGAGCTCTATAATTTACGAGCATTTTATTTTATGAGTGTGTCCAATTAGTACAGACTTCTTTTGGAATGATAAATGTTTATTGTATACCACTTTGGTACATGGCATAATCGTAGGAAGTAAATATGTTCACTAGTCAGACTGAAAATTACTAATTTTTACACAAGTGTTTGGCTTTAAATAACCGAAAACATGGTTCGTAGCAATTTATTAATAACCGAATGCTTTTTTTTTTCTTCTGTGCATAATTGGAAGTCTGGAAGCAAAGAGTGCAGGATTGGTATAGTATAGTACAGTACTCATTTTTGACAGGTTGAAAATGTCATTCATGTAATTTTTCAAACAATTTTCATCATTTCCCCCATTTTCCTTCATTACGTTTGTCATGAAATTCTTATGCCAGCTTTTATTTTTATTTTTACATTAAAATATCCACCTTGGTTACGGATTGATGTTTGTGGTGTCTTTTTAGATGCCCCACCAAAGGCACCTCCCCCATCCTTTTCAGATGACTGGAGCATGCTTGTGAAACACATGCACATCGATCATTTTCCGAATCAGTTCTAGAATGGCTTTTCAGTGCTCTGGAGCTTCACACGGAGGAAAGATATAACTGAAAATCAAAAGCCAAAAAGGGTCCAACTTTTTTTTTTTTTTTTTAAAGCTCGAGAGCTCTGATGTAATTTCTAGCTGCTTGACAGAAGAGACCACATGCCACAGGCTCAGTTCGCAGCTCTGGCTTCACTCACTGGAATCTGTGAGCCAAGGAGTTAGTCATAAATATCTTCACTTCTAAAATGAAGTCAATTCAGCCTTCACTGGTACCCCTTCAGGTGCCAAAAGATCTGACAAGTGTGAAAGTCTTTATGAACCATGGCGGTACGAAGAGCTTCGTCAACTCTAACACCTCCACTGAGAAGTTCATTTGGGGACAAAATGAAAACTGAAAGGGAACCAGGAGAGGACCAGGCGTTCAATGTTAGCCACAGTCTAAACCAGTCTTCCCATGCTGCCAACCCTGAGGCGAGACAGGGAGCCCAAGCGTTTTACTTAGAGAGAGGAGTAGCAGAGAGAGATAGATCACTGTAGGTCCTTTCCGAGCCTGGGCCAAATCAGGGTTAGCCTTCTCACTGGAATTAGGCTCTCTGAACTCCACATTTGGGATAAAGTCAGGATAGGCTCTAGAATAGAGTACAGGAGTCAGAGTGAGGGAGAGAATTCATGCCGTTTGTGCGAGAGAAAAAAAATAATGGGTGCACAGAGAGAGAGGCAAGAGATAACAAATTGAGATGTTAAGTCTCAGGTGTGGGTAATTTGTACATGGGAGCGTTTCCAGGCTCCCATGGTTAGGTGTGGCCACACAGATGGCTCCTAAGAGTCAGAGAGACCAGAGTTACTCATTTCAGTTGTTTGCCTGTGGTAGATAGACTAGCTTAACGAAGGGGCGAGAAAGAAAACTATGTTGTAAGAATTAGTCACTAATATTTACAAACAGTGTCTGAAAAAATATTTATCTAAATTGTTCACATTGAAACAATAGGATTGCAACTTAGTTTAGAAACTAAAGCCTTCACTTTATAAGTGAAAGCCATGCCAGCTGTTTTTATAAAATAAAGTGCCTTCTTTGAAACTTCCCATTCTCATAAGACTGAGATTTTGTTAATCTCCACCCAGTTCCTCCTAGCTGTGCTTGACTCATCCCTAATTATTAGCTTTTATGTAGAACAAACTTACCCTGTAATAGCACAAGAAGGGAGCTTTCTTGACATAATTCTTAAATGAAAAAAAAAAACAACAAAAAAACCAAAGCAACAACAACAACAACAAAAAAAAAGAAAAACAAAAATAAGATAAAATGTAAACCCTGAATACTAAGAGTCAGAGACCCACATAAGCAGCTACTGTGTTCCCACTGGACTCATCAGGAAGGTGGAGGAAATCCTAGTGATTCGACTGGTAAAGTTTTGTGAAGCCTCCAGTGAAATTATTGTATCACACCTTAGTGTCAGTTTCCCAAAGCCTGGCGACTCCTTGTGGAAACACTAGGAATCTTCCTTGAATTGTATTTCAGACTGTTGAAATTCAAGACTTCCTTGAATTGTATTTCAGCTACCCCTTTTCCTAGGAAGGGAAGGGTTGTGACCTAATACCCATGCTAAATGGCTCCTATGTACACCCAGGTCCAAAAGAAGAGTTTGTGCATCTTGTTCAGTATAATATAGGAATTTGAATAGGTGATATTATCACAGAAAGTATGCATTCATTTAGAGTTGGTCTTCTGTACTGTGGGCTCTACATCTGTAGATTCAACCAAATTGCAAAAAAAAAAAAAAAAAAAAAAAAAATACTGCATTTGGAAGAAGGGGAAATACTTTGTGCTGAATGTGATGGACTTCTGTCTTGTTGTCATTCCCAAATGATACATACAATAGTTGTTTACATAGCAGTTAGGTATTAGGTATCTCCCGTAATCTAGAGATGCATCAAAGTACACAGAAGGATGTGTGTGTAGGCTATATGCAAATATGTTGTTTAGTACAAGCACCAGAGCACTTAAAAATGTTGGTATCAGTGGTAGGCATGGGGATGCCCTTAAATCAGTGCCCCCCTGGACACCAATGCATAGCAATATACGCTATCAAGAGCACGAGGTTACATGTTTGCTGTGATGTTATATAAAATGTGGATAACGTGAAAACAGAAAGGGTACCATTCAAGGGAAGGAAGAGGACCAGAAGGAGGCAGGAGGAAGAATAAGGGCTGGTATTGGGGGACATGAATATGAGCAAACTATAATGAAAAAATCTATAAAGTCATGACATTCATTGCTTTCTATGCTAACTCAAATTAATTTAAAAAGAAACAGCATTACTAAAACTGGGACAAATAGACAGACAGATAAAATATGTAAAAAGGATACTCAGTATAATAAACACTATTCTCCTCAACTGGTGGGACTCTAAAGTAGAATATCATCATAATAATTTGAGCTATAATTCATAGAATGTTCTAGGCACAAGTAAACTTGGAGTGCCAGATGAGGAAGAGAGGAAACCAAACAGGCTGCAACTGGGAGATCTTCTGTGCCTAGTTAGCCACTCCAAGGACAGATTTAAATTCTGTCTAAAGGAATTGCTTACTTCTTCAGCTCACACGGTTCAAGAAATCTGTCACCCTTGGAAGGAATATGGACTCACTCCTGTGACCTCATCCTTCCTTTCTTATTCTACTTCTCATGCCTAGTGCCTGGTTTCTCAATTTCAAGGTCCCCACCCTCGTGGCTTATCTAAAGAAAATATCCAGCTAATGGTAGAAAACCTGCTCGGGTAGCCTCAGAAGCTGAGCTATCAAGGGAGAAACAGATGAGAGAATGGTTCTCAAATTAGCATATTGTGAAATCACCAGGGGAAATTTCAACATAGATGGTCGATCCCATTCCCTGAGACTGGAGTCAGTTGGACTGATGAGGGCCTGCAATCATGCACTTTTGACGAGTCCAGGTGGTATGGGTATTGTCAGTCAGCAAAAGACACTCAGTAGGAGTGGGTTAGAGAGTGACTTGTGACCTGGGGGCTTGTGTGTGATTTCTCTTGTCATCACTCCATAATAACCTTTCAAAGTCATCTAGAGATCTAGTGGTAGGTGTTGAATTGTCACAGAGGCTATAAAGAAAAAAGAGAAGCAATAGTTAGGCAAGGTGAAGCCTCTCAGGTACCTTGCGTAGGAGAGTTGGAGGGATGGTAATTTAATTATGGATTTATAATCTCTAGTTCCATGCTGTACAAATTCTTCCTGGTAACTCCTTTTTTTTTCTTTCTTTCTTTCTTTTTTCTTTTTGCGTGTGTGTAAGCCTGAAGATGACATCAGGAATCTCCTTCCATGGCACCCTACCTTATTCTTTGAGGAAGAATCTTTCTATTGAACCTAGAGCTTATCTATACGGAAAGCTGACCATCAGCTTGCACCAGTGAGTTCCTGTTGTTTCTGATCTACTGGAATTGCAGAGGCATCCACACTGCTTACTGCTTGCCTGGCCAATACTTTAACCAGAGTCATGGCCTCAGCCCCCTTTTTGTTCATGTCCCTAAAAATGCATTTTCCCTTTGTGCATTGACAACATCACCTTGTGAATTGTGGTGCTCAGAGTATTTCATGGCATTTGCTTCATAAACAGGAAAATAGAGACAATTTTCATGCTGACCCCAGATTCCTTTGAGCATTCTTAGTTTTCTAAGCATGGCTGCTTGTCTACTGTTGTTTAATTTATGACTTTTAAAATTGGAGTAATTAGGGAAGTGGCCTGAGGAGTTTCTGTGAGTAGGAAATATTTGTAAACTTGCCAGGTTTCAAAATCACTAATCATTTCTTTAGAGACCATAAACTTAACAGTTCTACAATTAGTCCTTTAGCTATATTGTTCAGGTTTTCAAAATTCTCACCTATCACATACTTTCCTAGGTAATATTTGTAGTTCTTGTTGAATTCTAGTTTGTCTCTGGTAGCATCAGTTCATCTTTTCTTTCTGAGTCTTCCTGTTTAAAGTATCACACATGTTTTTACACGTATTTTATGGAAATTGAATTTTCTTAGGTTAGTTCTTGAGTGTCCAATGGGTCAATGAAGAAACCTAGGGGAATGTTAAAAATTATAGATGCAAACAAACATGGAAACCCAACTTATCAGAACTCATGGGGCCCAGTAAAAGCAATGACACGAGGGTGCCATGATCTGGTGGCACAAGGCACCCACCTTCAAGGAGAGAGCAGTTTCAAATAAGTAACCTAATCCAAGAAACCAGAATAGGAAAAAAAACAAACCTCCAATCCCAAGTTAATACAAGGAAAAATTACAAATAAAATAAATATTTTTAAACAATGATAGAAAATCTTGATGCGATAAAAGGATTTTTTTGGCTTTTTTTTTAAAAAGATAAACTAGAAGAGGAAAGATGGCAGAATGGAGCTGGGCAATTGGTGGAGAGACACAGAGCTAGAGACGCTGTGGCAATGACAGGTATGGGAGCTTGGCCATGACAGACAAAGGACCATGTTGGTGATGGGTAGGGCCGGTACTCAGGTGGAGGCACTGCAAGCACAACAGTCAAGCCCAGGGTACCAGGCTCTTCAAAACCCATTCAATGAAGTCAGCATTACTCTGATACCAAAACAAGATAAAGTCAAAATGCTTGCCATCAGAGCAAGCTCACTAGCCACACTAGCTGAAATGTCAAGTTCTGGGTTCGGTGAGAGAACCTGCCTCTCCATTCATAAGGTGGAGAAGGTTTCAGGAAGACACTTGATGTCAACCTCAGGTCTCTTCACCCAAGAGCTGGCCATGCATGCGAACCCCTGTTACATAGCAGTGAAAAAGATAAACAGAATAAGGAGTCAATCTACTGAGAAACTCTTTGCTAGGTGTACATCTGCAAAAGGATTATTTTAATATTGTGAATAATATATAAAAAAGACTCAAAAACTTAATACTCCAATCCCAATGACCCAATCAATAAAAGGAGTGAAAGAAATGAACAGAATTCTCAAAAGATTATCAATGGCCAATAAACATGCACAAAATTGTTTAGCATCTTTAGCCATCAAGGAAATGTAAATTAAATCTACCTTGAGATTCCATCTTGCCCCAGACAGAGTAGCAATCATAGAGAAAATAAATAACAATAAGTACTGGTGAGGATGTTGGGGGGAAACTCTCATAAATTGCTTGTGGGAATTTATGTTAGTCTAATCCCTATGGACATCAGTATAGAAGTTCCTCAAAAAAAAAACCAAAAAGCTACTATATGACCCCAGATGCAACTTGATCATATGTACTTAAAGGACTCCAAGTGAACACACCCAGAGATACTTACACAGTCATGTTATTGCACCAATATTTATGATAAGCAAATTATAAAATCAGCCAAGGTATTTGTCAAAACATGAGTGGATAAAAAAAAAAAAGGAATTTGTTTAGCCATAAAGAACAAGGATATTGTGTTGTTTGCTGGAAATTGAATATAATTTGTGATTATCATACCCCATCAAACAAACCAGATGCAGAAAGACAAATATTATGCGTTTTCTCCCATTTATGAATCTTACATTCTGTGGCGCTTCTTACATAAATTGACACATACATAGATAAAATGAAAGTAGGAGGGGAGACTTGAGGAAGGAAGAAGACTAGTGGGAGGGAGGAGGAGGAAGACAGTGTGGAGGATAAATATTGCCAAAGTAAATTTCATACTTGAAAGTCATTGTCCTTATAAAATCTAGTAATGCATACAAAGGGATTTATGCCAAACATGGCATTGAAAGCACCAGAATGGATGTGTTTTAATGCCAGCACTCAAGAGACTGAAGCAGGAAGATCATCACCAGTTTGAGACCAACCTGTGCTACACAGCAAGTTCAAGGCCAGCCTGAAGTTCCTAGTGAAATTTTTGTCTTAAGAAATCAAGGAGGGGAAACAAATCTCAGTGGAGGGCATTTGTTTAGTACGTGCAAGGTTCTGGGTTCATTTCTCAGCATTTCAGAAACTAAGCCAACTAAAAGTGAAACAAAATCCCACAAAGCATTGAGTTAGCACCTGCACAGCCACAGCAATTCTCAACAAGCATAGACAGCAAGCATCCCTCATCGTCTTCTTTTGCCACAGGCAGGCCTTGGTAGGCTGTGTTCCAACCTCTTCCTGCCTTCCTTTCAGATTGGTCCTCTTCCTTTTCAATTCACAGCTCTTCCATTGGAGGCGTTGGGAAGTGACATTATTGCTCACTTTCCTCAGAAAGCAACAGGTACCTGCAAATGCTCAAACGCTGAGCTTCTGGACCCAGATCTGCAGGGTCCCCTAGAGCTCTTAAAAGGAGCCTCCTGGACCACCTGACTTCAGGTATCCTTTCTGCTCAACGAAAAGGCCGATTCTCATGCCATTGCCCTTCTCTCCAGGTTACAGAATACTTCTTTATTCTCCTGGAGACAGGGATATGTGATCTCTGTGTTCCTCTGTGCCCAAATCTCTAAAATGACAATATTGACCATATGCAGTTATTAGGAAGAGTGAGTTAACTCTGATAACGGGTCCACCATCTCTGGTCTGCTCTGCCGTTTATTTTGGCTCCCTTTCCTTTCCGAGGGTGCATGAGTTAAAAGTTTTGATTCTATTTTGTTTTTCTTTCTCTTTCTTTTCTTTCTCTCTTGCCTTTTTTTCCCCACTCTGAGGTTTTTATTTTTGTTTGTTTTGGAGTGTGTGTGTGTGTGTGTGTGTGTGTGTGTGTGTGCATATGCGCGTGTGCTGGCTAATCAGTACATGACTATTTTGTGTGTCCCGGTGCCCACAGAGGGCCTGGATATGGCACTGGATCTCCTAGAACTGGAAAAGCAGTTGTGAACTTCCTAGCATGGGTACTGGCGATTGGACCTGGATCCTTCTGCAAGAGCAACAAGTGCTCTTAACTCCTGAGCCATGTCTCCAGCTCCTTCACTGTGAGTTTCTAAAAGCTTTACTGCTTTCCTGTTTTCTTCTCTGTCTTCTCTAGGCCTGACTGTAGCTTGTGCTGACTGTAAACAGCCCTACCCATCCAGAAGACTCTCCTCCACCTCTCCTTTAGAGTTTCCCTCTACGTTGTAAAAGGACTTTATGGAGTAGGCACAGAACACACCCAGACACCAGATTCTTAGCATAAATAAGATGTATTTGCCCCAGAAGGTCAAAGGGCAGGGAACAGGAGAAAGGGAATAGGGGAAGAGGGATATTTTGTCCCCATAGGGTCAAAGGGACTACCTCTGAAGAGGGTAGAGGCAGATAAAGGACCTCAGGCAAGATGATGAGTTATATAGGGTTCTAGGTGGGATGGGAAAAGGGGGAGGTACAGTTGGGTGACTGATTCTGATTGGCTAGGAGGAGACCAAAGACTAGGAAATGAGGACTTTTGGGAGAGAGGTAGGAGTGCTTTGGAGGGGTTTCTGGGGACTGGGCCTGTGTGTGTGAGGCTGGGACTTCTGACCCATTGCCATCTTGGGGCCATGTGGGAGATGTTCTAACACACCACAATAATGCCTTTACTGACATAAGTACTGTCCTTAAAAAATATTTAATTATCAAGACATCAAAATGTCACTTATTTGCATGACTGTTATACAAAGAAATGTTTCTAGAAAAAAGTCTAATTCAGAAGGGATTTAAACAACATTACTGCTTTTACTAAGGAAAGATATTTTCATTTCTGGTGCTCATCATTATATTTAAAAGTGATGTGTATATATCATTGAAATATATATAAAGAAAATATTGCTGATTTACTCCAAAGACAACTTTAACCATAGACTTCTGCACGAGTCTACCTTAGGTCGTGTGTATTTAGGTATAACATGTGGATAGATCAACTGATTGCATTGTGTAGACTTTTGTGGATTCCCACATAAAAACACAGACTATAGAAATGTCAAGATGAACTTGAAATGAGACAGTGGGGAGGCATCATTTAAACATTGTTTGTGATCTTAATAAAGGATGGTTGATCTTATTTTGCAATGATATTGGGGCTGAATTTTTAGATAGATTCCTCATCCTTCAGAGAGGCATCCAGAGTTATTTCTGAGTAAAATGAAATAGTGTCTGGTAGTAGCACTGAAGAGTGGGAGGAGGCTCAAGCAAAACACAACTCACAGAGTTGATAATGCTCCACTCGTGGCGATAGATACACCGGGGCTCATTCTGCCCTCTCTACCTTTACCCATATTTAGATTTCCCACAGTTAAAAGATTAAAAAGAAGTAGTCTGTGTTCAAAACAAAAGAATCCATCAGGTCTCTGTCCTCCTGTGACTGAGCTTATCTTAAGTGTAAGTAAGTTCTCAAAGTATCCTCACTGTACACAGCAGCATTTACCATATTGGGACATCAGGAGTTCAGGAGCATCAGGCCACTGTCCCCAGAGCCTGCCAGCAGAGGGAGCTTGTTTAAGAGGGTGAGGAGGCAGCTCACCCTTCTTGACCTCCCAGAATCATTTGCTATCACAGACTCCCACTTTCCCCTTTCTTCCCTGCCTCCTGGGAGAAAAAAAAAAAAAACTCTCCATTAACCGCCCCAACTCCCTGCTTTCACTGGCCACTGCAGCTCTATGTCAACAGCGGCTGCTGGTTTGGTCTTAAGTTCTTTCCTTTTATCTGTGCATCTTCCATGACTGGCCTTTGCAGTTCCAGAAGTTCGATGGTTTCAATTTCCATGCAGCTCTGTGGTTTCCATTCACCCAGTCATTTTTACTCTGCTTTGACTATATGAGTTGTACTCTCACTTTGACTTGTTAGGCTTGCAGGCTATTAATTTGTTTATTCATTAATTAACATTCCAAACACTGTAAAACTTTTGTCATGCCCGGTTGAACACAGACAGTAAACACAGAGGGAGATACCATGACCTGTGCAGCTTGAATCTGGAAACCTGAACGGAGCAGTGAGGAGATGAAGACAGACACACAGACACACGTGTGGAGACGATGGGATCAGGTGGAGCGAGGACTGGCTGATGGAGCACCACCACTATCTCACCCATCCCCTCCACATGGTTGTTCTGTGTGTATGGCACAGAGGGAGGGGCTGGTGGATCTCCATAGCAGGTCCCTGTAGACGAGCAGTTTCAGGCTGTAAACTTCTTGGAGGAGGGAGACGCAATTGCTATTTTTTTGTACATACTGATCAATGGTCCATAAACACTTGTATTTGGGCCAGAGGAAGGAGGCTTTGCTAACCTCAAGCCTGGCCCACACAGGGGAAAGGCCTTAGCTAGTTTCCCATTGGTCAGAGGCCTTGGTCTGTGCCATGGCTGCACTCATATTAATAATACACATTCGCTCAGGATTTCACACGCTCCTGCCAAGTGAATGTTTTCCTCCACCTCCTACACCAAGACAAGACTCTTCTCAAAAATTTCACAATAATCCAATATCATGTCCTCATTTTATTTCTTAAGCTGTGATCTCTTTCCTAAGATCAGAAGAGCAAGGTTGCCAACTGGGTGGTTGGGCATATCACTCCCCTTGCTTCAGTAAACTGAGCTGGTCACTGACACTGCCTCCTGAGAAGTCTGTTTCTCACTGCTCTCAAGCCTTCACCCAAGAACCTCTTACCCTGGACGGTTCCTGTCTCCCTCCTCGAGACTGGGCCAGTGCACAATGACTTGGTTGTCCCAGGGAAGGGACCAGAAAACAGGGACCCTCACAGCTCTTTTTTTTTTTTTTTTTTTGAAGCAGGCAAGATTTGATATGCAACCTAGTATGATCCAGTCTAAAAGGTTTTCTATGCTGATAGGAAGAATGCATAATCTGAGGCTGTTGGGTAAAGTGTTCTGTAAGCATCGATGAGGTCCCATTTGATCTATAGTATATTATTAGCTCTGATATTTGTTGACCTTTTTGTCTTTGTTGTGTGTCCAATGCTGAAGGTGACCCCCACATACACCTGCACACATGTATATCCATCCACATGAACACATACATACAGTATACACACATGTGCACGCACACACACATACACACTAGTGTGTTAAAAAGAAGTCTAGTTTCACTAACAAGCCACCCTTCTCCACATTTTATTGCCTTTTCTGCGGCAGCCTCAGTTCCTGAGCACTGGCTTATCTCCCTTCATTTCTTCACCTTCGCCTCCGTTCCTGCTCTGCCCTCTGTACTTACTTTACCCATCAGTCAATGGCTGTGACTTGAACTGACTCAACCTCTTCAGACATTTGATAATCAAGACACTTGACTCTTAAGGAGGCACTTCCTTGAATTTACTGTGGCTCAAGGTATACCTTGAAGCAATATTAGCTTTCTGTCCCTTCCTGCATTTTGGGATGAACTTGTCTGTGTAGCTCTCTACAGAGGATGCGCTAGCATTTCATTTTCTATGCGCAGCAATTTATCTTCACAGTCAAATTTATTGATTTTAATTAATAAGAAACACCTGGTATAATACTGATGCGTCTTTATGCATATCTATAAGGACATTTCAAAGGAAAGTTAGGGAGAAGACTAATGATGAATGTGAGCAGCAGAATCCTGTGCCCTGGGGCCCAGGTGGAATAAAAAAGGGAAAAATGGAGAAAGCTGGGTGAGCAATGATTTTCCTCCTTCGTCTGCTTCCTTATCTGGTGGATGTGAACAAGCAGCCCCCAGCTACCACAGACATGACCTTGTCCTCTTGCCACGCCTTCCTTTCCATGATGGATTCTATCCCTTACCCGCAAGCCAAACGAAGCCTTCTTCTCTTAAGTTGCTCGTTGTCAGTTACGACAAGAAAGAGAAACTAATGCATCCGCAGTCACACTATGGTGGAGGGCTGAGGACTTGCGGCTGGTGCCCTGGTGTGGAGCCTTTTACCACTGGACAACTGTGAGGCAAGTTCTTAGCTGTAAGACAGCATTTGCCAATTGGCCGCCTGATACTTTTAAAAAAAGAATTTGATACGGAAACGAGTTTGGGAAATACCAGAAAGTTAAAACTGGTTTCTTTTCTGCTAGCATTCTCGTCTTGAACAAGTTAATGTCCAAGTCAATGTCCACTGCGAATCTGTAATGCACAGTGTTATCTTAGCACTTTTTAATGGTATCTGATCATCACTTTACAGTCCCCTTTCATTCTAAGGACAGGGAAATTCAGGTCACAGCACCAGATTACTCTCTTCATCCCATTTGCCAAGAGGAACCTTAACTTTGACATTCCTTGACTCACTACTCACCCAGCAGCTTGCTGTAAATTGAGCCACACATCATTTTCAACACTCATCAAAGCTTTTCTTAAGCTCAGCCCAGCTCATGGCCCAAGAAGGGCTCTCCCCCACTTGGCAGAGGACCAACTGAGCCTGTGTGCACACATCGGGGAGAGTAATGTTCTAATTAATAAGAGTTTCTATTCCTTAAGCCCTTGCTGATTCAAGCTTCTGGGATGAGAACTCACATGGGTGTTATTTAATCCTCAAAGCCACCTTGGAAAATAGGTATGGATGTGAAGTCTGTTTCTGAAATGCAAAACAAAGGCTCGGTTGTACCTGCAAGTTCAGGAACACACAGGTAACAGTAGCAAGCTTAAGGCTGAATTCCACAGCCCACACTTTTAGCCTATGCGCCTATGTTTTACTGATTCTCAAAAAGGTTTTGTTACATTAATTTATGTTTTTATTTGTTCGTGTTTGTGTGTATTGTGTGGGAGACTGCCAGAGCACTTGTGTGAGATCAAAGGATAACTCACAGAAGTGGGTACACTCCTTCCACCATGAGAGTCCTATGGATTGAACCGAGGTCATCAAGATTGGTGACAAGTGCCTTAAGCCACTGAGCCAGCTCCTCACCTCACCAGTGCATACTCCTATATTTTGACTCATCAAAACATTTAAATATTTTAGTCCAATTAAATAAATAGAAGACTATGCCAGAAGACAGACATATCTGTATATGCCCGGTGATTTTCAGAGCTATATTTCTTAGCATAGTGCTTTGTATGAAGGAGATGCCCACAGGTCTTTGTTGAGCATCAGTTAGAATGCACAACTTCAGAGTACCTTATAAGGGAAGGAGAGGAGCAAAGGACTCATGCCATGAACAAAGGCATCAGTTTCACAATGGTCTCTCCACCATGGGCATGTTAGGAAAACTCTCCTTGGAATGAGTGGAATGGCTGTGAGAGCCACTTAATTAACCAAGGACATAATTTCTTTGTCAGTGTATAGAGCTAGAGAAGCAGATGTTGCGTCTAGACTTTCATCATCTCACTCTTTGTTGCTGCTCTATTATTACACATCTCAGTTGCACCAGGTATGAATCAGGCATGCTTACACAATGTCCGGCTTCCTGAAGGAGAATCGCTCCTTAGTCAGATGTCAACTTCTCTCCTGCCCAAGCAGCAAAGATCGCCCGCAGACATTTGAGCAGGTGATGTGTCAGCAATATGGATGGAGGATTTGTAAGGAAAGAAACTAAAAGAACGCATAACATTTTATAAGTAACTTGTTCAATTACAGAGGGGAGGGGGGGAACACAGACTACAGACCGTGTGATACTATCTTCAAAGGGAAGTACGGAGGCGTATTTGATGAGTTTCTCACCTGGAGATAAGATAAGGATAATGTGATATATGCGCTGTGGGTGGGACTGAAAAAGGAAATAGTAATTATTTAAGAGAGAATAGATGTCGTAAACAGCCAAGAAAAGAATGAAGCATCCCAGGAGTTATATAAGTAGGAAAATTGAAATGCATTTCAGGAAAAGGCATCATGCAAAGGACTATATTCTTTTCCTGGTCCTAATGTTAAGCCTGTTCAGGTGACTACTTGATTCAAAAAGATGTGGGTACCACAATCACTTCCAGATGAAGGCGTGACACAGCCTTTCTGTCTCTTTCAAAGCTTTGGACTTCCCATAACAGGTGAGACTCTAAGAGCAATGCTGCTGATGTCTTTCTTACACACAAATCCTTGAAACAGCTGCGTGCGTAGCGAGGCTTTCCACAGAGGGAACGTCTGTGTACTCTTTTATTTCCTCTGGCTGGTTTTAGTTTACCTTGACACCTTTTTCACAAGATTTGAAGGAGTGAAATGCACATGAAGGCTAAAGAAGCCAAGCCGTTCTTATCCACAGCTCCTAGCCTTGTCTGAAGCACAACTAGCTCTTAATTTTTTTTTTTTTTTTTTTTGTTCAGGTCTGCAACTGCCACCTTAGGAAACACCATCAAAAGTTTAATTCATTGATACAGAAATTCTGTTCATTCATCAAATGTCTCGCTTCCTTTTCCTAATACAATAATATCAAATTATATTTGAAGTAATATCCTTGCTAGGAATTTCTTTTAATTTATTTGATTTATAGAATTTAGATTAGATAACATTAAGTCTTCTGAGTTTCAAATATGCCGTATTGGCTAAAGATGTACGTGACAGGGTCCCTCCCCAAACCACTACTTTGGAGCACGAGGTCTGAAAGCATGCAGTTTAAAAGCTGGGAAAGGGTGCTGACTTGCAGCCCTCTCCTTTGCTATCTAAACTGGGGTGGAAGGACAAGGAGATGACAACGAGCCATAGCACTCAGAGTAGAGAGACGACAGAGCAGAGTCTCTGGTTGTCCCTTTTATTCTACCTTTTATTTTTAGCATAGTTACTGACTAAGTGATTCTTCACAATATACAAATGACATACACAGGTACACAAAGTATTGATGTTGAGTGCTGGACACAGAATAATAAAGCAGATGCGAATTTGCATCTTGGCTCTCTAGATGACCTCAGCCAGGTTACTTCAGGCCTATAATCTGCCATTTGCCACATCCGTAAGAATGTGATATTAAGAACCTCACATGGCACCACAAAAGATAGCATCTAATGCATATTAGATACCCAATGATTATTATTCTTCCTTATGACTTATCTTAAAGGTATGATAAAAAGTTTAAGTATCTAATGCCCCAATTTCCTGTGCAATCCTGCCGTATATATCTCTTTATCTGTCTACCTCACTCACTATGTATACACACGTGTGGGTATGTTTATCTATGTGTGTGGAAAGGCTTAGAAACAGAAACCCATTTAAAAGGGGTAACGTATAGGGAACCTGACTTGAAGCTGGATTTTGTATTTTGGAAGTGACTTAGAGGAGATGACGGAGAGCAAGGCTATCACTGTTCCCAGCCATCGCTGGTGGTGGCGGTGCTCACTAGAGTCATGAAAGCTTTATCAGGTTCTCTGCTGGCTTTGATCTTTCCAAAGCTAATGAGAGTGCTCTGTTTGATGCATGCCCTTGGATGTGGAGATGGCTGGGGCAGATGCAGTTCTACCCATCCACCTGACTGTCCATCCATCCAATAAGCAGGCTTGGAACATATACTGCAGAAACCAGCTTTCATGGAACTCTGATACCATCTGAAGTCATCTCTGAGCTTGAGGCATCACCACGTTCTGGTTCAATCCACTAGTCTAGACAGTACCTTTGCTATTCAACACATAAAGCAGCATACTGTAAAAGTAACTTCACAAATAGTTTCCCCAGCGCTGGCCCTGCTTCCTTGAAATGACTGAGAAAGGAAGAGAAATTGCAAGGTCCAACTCTATAGTGCAGGCAGAGACCTGCCCCTCAACCACCATCTTCTTGCCAGGCAAGGCGCTCCTTCTTGGTGGGTAGATACGGGCTTTGTCTTGGTGACTGTTGAATTCCAACTGCTTGTGTATTTCAACATTGCTTATTGACTGTCAGACACCTCACCGATGACAGATGAGCCTCTCCACCCTTCTCGAAGTTGATAGCTGCAGTCATTTCTCGTTTCCCAGTACTGGAGCTCAAACCCAGTGCCTTATGCTTGCCAGGCGATTGTTCCAACAACGGTGTCATCTCCTGCCTAGCTTTCTTTTTGTTTTGAGACAGGTTCTCAAAATAAAGTTGAGCAGACTAGCATTCAACTTAGGCTTCCTAACTTAGGCCTGCCCGTGAATGAATTCTTCTTCACGGGAGGAAGGGCTCTGGTTCCTTTCAGCATGAAATGTCAGTGTTTACCAGTTTTCACTAGCGAGATGCAACCGTCTACGGAGAAGTATTTATTTTCCTTTATGTATTTGTGGGTGTACGTACATGCACATGACTGCGGGTGCCCGCCTGCTGGGGGGCAGCTGGATCACCTGGAACTAGAGTTAGAGTAGTTATGAGACCCGGGACATGGGTTCTGGAAACCTAACTCGGGTCCATTCTGTGCATACTCTTAACCGCTGAGACATCTCTTCAGCCCCTGATCACTGCAGTTTTAAACTATGCAATAGAAATTACATTTTGGCTTTTTGAACACAGCCGCTTTCTTCTGCAGAGATTTAGGTGGCATTGACTTCAGCAAGTCCTTTTGTCAATACTTCTCTCTATGCCCAAAGGAGCATGTTAAAATACAGGTCATGGAGCCCTGCTGGTGCCCGTGGGACAGCCTTGCGATATCCTCAGCGGCCGCTAGAGGGAGACGAGCGCCCGAGACGAGTGGCTTCTAAGACAAGTGGTGCTTCTGAGCCCAGGCTCTGCAATCATGGAAGGTATATTTAGAATGCTCTGGAAAACAAACAGCTTGAAACACAGTAAATCAAGAACTCTGTCAGATAAAGTATGAAGGCCTAGTAAAGGCGAGTTTCTGAAAAACAACACATATCAAGACGAAGACAGTTATTTGCATTATTTTTTTCCTGAACTTTATATTTAAAAAAAATTCAAGTCAAGAGTGTTGTACCTCTTTGGGGAACATCTGGCTACAGCAATCAGATCAAGCGACCCTGGAAGAATGAAAACATCACTAGAGCAGAGTGGGAAGGGCAACATTAGCATTTGCTCGATGAAACTAGAACAGAGTCTTGCATCTGCTATAGACTCGGAGGAGACCATTCTCTTCCCAGAGGGAAAGCTGCTCTGCCGTGGTGTAGCTTCAGCCAGAAGCTCGAGAACGAAGCCTTCCGCCTAGAGCCACTATTCCATTATAATCTCCAAGGTCACACAGCACCTTTCTGTGTCCAAGATTTCCCTCTGAAGAAGCCAAGACCACAAGTACACGTGTTTATGCCACTTGACTTTGCTAGTAGGATTGAGTGGCAGCCTGTTGTCACAAACTAGAAAAGTAGATTAAAAGCCCAGGTTGAGGCCTGGAGAGAACACCCTTAAGTTAAGAGCACTTCCGTTCTTAAAGAGGACCCGTGTTCTGTTCCCGTGGACCCACATCCAGCCCTCCACAACTTGTGATTTCAGTTCCAGGGGACCCAACTGCCTTTGGGACCGCCTCTGTCACCTGCCAGCACGGGGTACATATATGTAAACTAGATACACACAGACATGCTTAAAATAAAGAACGCCCTCTTTAAAAAAAAAAAAATTAAAAATAAAAAAGCCAAGGCTGAGAGACGATAGAAGAAGCAAAGAGGCATCAAGACAGAAGCCAGAGCTATTGGAGCAAAAGGAGGGGGATTCCATCCTCACACCCCAGGTTTGTAGCATTGTCCAGGCCTGGAGCCCCTGGGGCGATGCTGAGGTTCCTTGGCTCAGAGTTAAATGGCTTCCAGGCTGCCTGTCTCTGACTGCTCTTCCGGCTTTAAGGGTGTTTTTCTTTCTCTGTTATTCAGGACAGGGTTCTAACGTCCTTCGGTTCTTGTAAAGATGGCAGTAATCGCGGGGAACTGGATTCATCTGTCACCAAAGGTACATGCAACACAGAGAAGTCCTTAGAACCACCCCGCCTCCCCGCGCGCGCGCCTGCAAGCTCACAGAGGAGGCCCGCCTTCTTTTCATTTCGTTGTTTTAATTATGTGGAAGGTTTCCAGTTGCTGGCATAGGCTGCCGAGCTGCTGGGGGCGCATTTCAATTGTGACCTTGAGGACACTGCACTCTCCTTCAGTTCTGGCTTGTTGATGGCGTTAATATTAAATTAAATCAGCAGGGGGCACAGTTTCTTCACGGTTCCTTTTGATTAGAAGAAAAACACCTAAGCTTGTTTCTTTGTGTTATTTCTGAATTGGTTTTTACTGATAATCCAGATAACAAAGTGTCGCCCACGAATTCATTTCCCTCAGAAAACAGCAGTGTAAGCTATCCAAAAGGGAAATTTACTGGGAGTGCCCAACTAATGATGTAGGTTCTGCATCCGTGATTAAAAAAAAAAAAAAAAAAAAAAAGTCATGAGGGGGATGTATTCAGGACTGTGTTTTCAAATCAAGGCACAATGGTGGGACATATCACTCTTGTTTGTTTAGAATTTCTTCCTAGAACTCCCAGCCTTATGGTGGCTCTCTTTTTCTGGGCGTCTAGAAACCCGTGGAAAGACAGCATCCACGGATGCTTCAGGGGCTGTGTTTGCAGCTGGCTTCTGAATCTTAGAAGAATTTTCACACTGCCAGTCAGTATCTCACAGTTTCAGGATTACATTCCCCGTCTTACCTTGTTTTTCTGCGTGGCATGAAATGCTCTGCCTCCTGTCAGTAGCGGCAGGTACTCAGCCGCTATCTGGGATTAGTACCTTCATTTCTCTTGGTATTCCTTCTTATTATCTCCAAAACCAAAACTGTTTATGAATATCAGAAAGATTCAGAAAGATTTATTACCAGAGTGTTGCCAACAGCTCCTTAATTTATTATTAAAGACAGTATTACCAGCAGCTTAGAGCAATGTAGAATGGATCATGTTCTGGCTAGCTCCCTTTGTACTTATTAGCGAACTGAATTCCTTGCATAAAGGGATTAAGGCATGTATTTAAATCATGTGTGCTGATTCTCACCTGTAATCCCAGCACCAGGAGGGTGCTGCAGGAGCATTGCCAGGCATGGCCCAGTAGGGCCTTCACTAAAAAACAAAACAAAAAGAAACAAAAAACTGTTTTCATAATATTTAAGTAAATAAAATCATATATGTAGTAAAGGAGAAACAAAGTTACCTCAAACTCATAATCTGGCTCTATTAGCTACATATAAGAAGCAAGACAAATTTTAAATTTAATTTTAGATAAATAATAGTCCACAGATTTTAATTATTTTCAACCCAAATGTCTTTGTTCTCATTTGACGTACAATTTCACATATTTCTGGGGTACACTATGATGAGTCAACCTGCAGTGCGAGGACCAGTTCCAGACAACCAGTGTCTCTCTCATCTCAAACATTTATTGTTTTGTGTGTCGGGAAGATCAACAATTTTATCTACTCGCTGTTTTCAAAGTACCCATTTACTGTTTGTTGACCATGATCTGGTGGAACCAGCGTAGTAAATTATTCATCCTACCAACTACAACCCAGTGCTTATTAACTATTCCCTGTCCGGTCTCCCTACTCTTCCAAGGCTCAGGAAACTCCTATTCTACCCTCTACAGCTAATAAGATCTTCGTTTTAAGATACCACATGAGTCAGAAACACAGTACTTGCCTTTCTGTGCCCAGCTTACTTTTCTTAGCACAATGTCCTCTGGAGTCATCCAGTCACAGACAACAGGAGCTCAGAGCTCATCCTTTTCTGTGGGTATGGAACATCATCCCATTGCATATGCAAGCTTCATTTCTCTATCCAGTACCTGCCAGTCAGCCCTCCAGTCGATTCTAAATCAGAATTCCTAGATTAAACAGAAGTTTTATTTAGTTTTCGGAAGGACCTTCATAGTGCTTTCTTGTAATGACTTCACTAATTTTTATTCCCACCAACATCCTGTGAGAGTTCTTGTTTCTTTACAACCTAGTCAGCATTTGTTACTCTCTGTCTTTTCTTTTTAACACATATGAGTATTTTACATGCATGTATGTGTATACATACACATATATATACACACATATATATATATATACACATATGTACACACGTGTATAGCACATGTATGCAGTGCCTGTGGAAACCGTAAGAGGGCTTCGTGTCTTCTGGAACTGGAGTCATGGACCATTGTGAACCACCATGTGGATGCTGAGATCTGAACACAGGTCCTCCACAAGAGTGGCAAGTTCTCTTCACCACTGAGCCATCTCTCTAGCCCCCTATTCTCTGTCTTTCTGACTATAGCCATTTTAACTGTTGGTAGGAAGATACTTCACACTGGTTTTAATTTTTATTTCCCTGACAAATATTGCTACTGAGCTTATCTGTTGCCATCTGTAAATCCTTTGAGGATAATCTTCAGATTATTTGCCAGTTTTATTCAGATTATCGGGGTTCTGTGTTTATTAGTTGGGTGACTTGAACTCCTTTTAGGTTGTGGACATTCCCTTCTTGTCAGATGAATAGTTTTCCAATACCTTCTTCCACACGTTGCTTCTTGACTATGGTTGTCCTTTGTTGTACAGAAGCTTTTTAAAATTTTTTTCTGAGATTTAAAAAATCTATTTTTGTATATATGTATGATTGTGGGCACATGCCACTGTGACACATGTGTGGACATCAGAAGAAAGCCTGCAGGACTTGGTTCTTTCCATCCTTGTTGATCCCAGGATGAAACCCAGGTTGTCAGGGACTACCTCAAGTTCTTCAGTGTCTCAGGTCTCACATACTTTATCTGCTGAGCCCTCTCTCCAGCTCTGTGCTGTACAAAGACTCTTTAGTTTTTCAGTTTTTGCTTTGTTGACTTGCTTTGAGGATCATCTCCAAAAAACAACCTATTCTGGTTTCGTCTTTGATCATTTATCTTTGGGCTTGCTGATCTTCCTCAGAGAAAGAGTTCCAGAAAGCATTCTCCTATGCTCTCTTTTAGGAGATTTCCAGTTTGAAGTCATACATTTAAGTTTTTGCTTTTGATTTGGTTCTTTTTTGTTTGATGAGAGATAACAGTCTAGATTATACCTGTAGATATCCTGTTTTCCCAGCACTATTTATTGTACAGATTGTCCTTTCTCCAGCTGTCTATAATAGGTAGATTTATTCTCTATTCTGTTTGGTTAGTCTATATATTCAATTTAATGCCAGGGTCATGTTACTTTAACTCCAAGAGCTTTGTTGTATATTTTAAAGTCAGGAGTTGCGGTGCCTCCAGTTTTGTTCTTTCTGCTCTGAGTTTTGTTGTTGTTGTTATTTGGGGACTATTATGGTTCCGTATGAATTTTAAGAGTGTCTTTTTTTTCTACTTCTTCAGGAATGTTACTGCTTTATTGATAAGGATTATTCTGAATCTGTTGACTTCTATGGGGAGATAGACATTTAACAATATTAATTCTTCTAACGCTAGTGTGATATTTTAATACTTTCTACATTTTCTTCAATATCCTTCACTAATATTTTACGGTTTTCACACTAGAATGCGTCTGCCTCCGTGTAGGGACTGGATTCGTTCTCTTTATTTTCTTTTACAGCTAGTTCATATTGATACATTAAAATCCTATTGGTTTTTGTATATTCATCTTGTATTTTGTAACTTTATTGTTCTAATTTTTTTAATGAAGTCTTGGTTCTTATTATTTCCATGATCATGGCATCTACAAGGGTTCATTCACTTTGCTCCTGTCCAATTTGGAAGACTGCTATGACTTTCTCTCACATGATAGCTCTGGTTGAGACTTCTCATCTATGGGTTTTTGAAGCAACAACAAGATGTGGTTCATTTTGCTTTCACCCACCCCTTCTCCAGTATCCCTCACTTTTCCTGCACTGAACTCTTACATAGCCTCGGTCATGTATGAACTGGAACACGGGCATATTGTACACTTCCCTATATGATGTAATAGACAGAATACACATTTGTCATTCTGAAGTTTCTTTTTCTACAGAGCTGTCTGTTCTAGATACCTTCCCAGAGCACAGAATAGCAGCCCTTCTTCAGCTACCATGAGTGTCAGTGTACATCATCTTCCATGGTATGATGTACAGTTGTTACTGACTTGACCTCTCTGTCAGGAGAATGTGTGGTCTCTTCTATCATGTTGCTATGGTAACATCTCCTGTGTGCCATCCTGTAAGCATGAGAAGATGCCTATAGGGTAAAGTTCACTTCATAGATAGTTGTGTTAGAAAGTGGACATCACCACATGGTTCCCTCTAGGAACTGCGTATTTTCATTCCCCCAGAAAGGCTTGAGGGAGTGTGGGTCTCAGCTACTCTGACAGAGCATATTATTGAGTTTTAGGATGTGTGATAATAAGAAAAGCTATAATGGCATCTCAGCATAATTTAAATCTGCATCTGAGAAATCATGGGGAAAGTCAAATGTCTTTTCATCTAAAAGGTTTCTCCCTCACCGCCCCCCCAAATGTGTATGTTGCTAGAGATCAAACCCACGACTGTGCAGACAGTAGTCAAGCCTTCCTTCTACCGCTAAGATACAACCTCCTCCAACCCTTGTTTAAACATCCTTGTCTGTGAGTTATCTGTTCAGGCCTTAGCTCATCTATCTTTCAGCTTACTTTTTTTTGTTGTTGTTATTTGTTTGTTTCGTTATGGTTTGAATCTCCCTTTCTCAGAGTTTACACTGTGAAGTAACATGCCATATTCATACAATAGAAGAGGCAGCATTTTTCTTAGCATGAATTTGCTTCTTACTTTGTTTTTTTAAAACTGTGAATACACTTTTCAGTTTCGATGTGTGTGAATTAAAATATAAGATCAAAGGTTGTGTTGTTCTGGTTTGAATTTGAGTGGTTCGAATAGGTCTCACCCCACAATGGGATAAGTTCTTGTGACAAAACTATTCCCACTGAACACGTCCTAACATAGTGGATGAGATAATTCTGTATAGTTTCAGCGAACCAGTAATAAGAATGCAGCAGAGACAGGCTCTGTCTACTTAGAGAAAATTGCAAAAGATTCCTAAAGAGAGTTATTTTAAACCGGATTCTTGAAGGGCTTTGAGTGGTGAAAAAGGAAAGAGAAGATGGAAGATTAAGTCCTTACAGTCTCATTCCTGAAAGACTAGGCCCGATCCTGGCATCTCCGCGGCTTCTCTCTAACTCAAAGAGCTTCGCACCACTTGCGTCAATCTGCCGAGTACAGCTAGTGACCCGTGGTCATGAGAGGAGCACAGCATGAGATCTGTGGTCATGAGAGGAGATGGAACTCTCTTTCCCATAGAAACACACTATGACCAGAGCTCCACGGAAGCCAGCATGATGTAGATACTTCCCCAGCCCTTCTTTCTTCGTCTTTTTTTTTTTTTCAACATAATACTTTCATTAATTACTTGACAGTTTCTTGCAATGTATCTTGATCACCCTCTGCCCGTTCCTCCCTGGTCTATGCCCCCATGCCTGTAATGTCCCCACTCCTCTTCTTGGACCAAAAAAAAAGCCCAGATCACAGACATCACTGTGGTTTTTGGAGGCAGCAGGCAGCTCTGCTCATGGACAGCCACCTGGCCTATATTAGCCTGAGATTAAACATGACAAAAGTTCAACCTGAAGTTGGGCTTTACTGCCCAAACACACAGGCACTTGGACTTCACGCAGGTGGCCGGACATTGCACAGGTGCCTGGACATTGCACAGGTGCCTGGGCATCCTGCACGGACCTGCCCTTGACTTCTAAACACTCCACTGTTAAGTCTGACATCTCGTCTGCAAAATAAAGGAAACAAGAGAGTTCGTGGGCTTGTGCATGCCTAGCCCCTGATCATGACAATTCTAGCAATTCTATTATAGTCTTTTGGTCTCAATAGAACAGGAAATTATCTTTGAGATGTCCCAATAAATTACCAGTCAGTTCAACAATCAGGTAAAATTGAGGCTCAAGTAAGGACAGAGAACGGTGTAAGCATCCATGGTCCTTCCTAAACAGCTGGCAAAGCAAGGTTGAGTGGTAGACTTAGTCTGCTGCCTGTACAACTCATCTTCCTCTTTTACTCCACCAAATGAACTGCTGTTCTTTTCACAGTGACAAAGAGCCAGGGGGTGGTCTGTGACTAGTCTAGTCTAGTCCAGGCCAATCACAGAATCTAGAATCTCTTACAGAACTTGTTTGGCTTCTTTTGAAGCTCAGAGCTCAATTATACATAAGAGAAAATCAGCTGGGGCATTTCTGAGGGAGTTTTTTGTTTTCTTAATAAAAAAATAAGGAGATGATATTCAGTCTTCATTGTCTGACGGTACCTAGAATGGCAAAGTGGTACCCGGAACCGGGAAGCCATCTTGCCCAAGAAGACTGTATTGTTTTGTAGTGCCATTAGCTCTGATATCATGCTGCTACTTCACTTAGCAGGTGCTATGTCCACACTTCTTAGTAGGCCAGGAGAGGAAAAAAAATCCCTCCTTTCTCAAGGTACTTACGCTCAGGTCACAGAACAATATCGGCTGCAGTTAGTTGGCCTGCCACGTTTCCAGAGGTTTAGTTGGTTAGAAAGGCTCAAGTGCACTCAGGCTGCTCATGACTTACACACACCATTACACAAGCAAGACCAGCATGAGGTCAGCAACCCGAATCCCTGGACTCATACAGGTCAACATCAGGACTTCAGGGCCAGAGGACAGGAATACAAGTGGCAGGTGGGTCTGTTGCTGAGGAACAACCCGAGACTCCAGAGGAGTGGTTTTATAGCCAGCAACTGTTCTGGAAGGAGAGACACAGATAAGAAGTCCCAGGCTTTATCCCAGTAGAGGGAAGCAGATGGGAAAGTGACTGAAACAACCTCCTACAAGGCAGGGTGGTGGGTGGGGAATGGACTGCCCACCCCCACCCCAAGCTGCCACCAAGACAAGTCTCGGTGTGCCCAGACTTCACCCTCTTGCCCTGTGCAGAGATTTGCAAGGAAGTCACATGCCACAGAATAGTCACACCCAACACGCTGAAGGAAAAGTATTTCATACTGAGAAGGCTCCAAGGTGGAATTGGGGAAAGGGCTTGAGTTTGTCAAAGGACAAAAGATTTTCAGAAGAATAATGTATTCTGTGTATCTTTTTTTCATGTTTTGCTGAAATGTTTCCCAGTATCTCATGAGACTGATTACCAGGGCATTCCCCTGCATACAAAGGCAGCATTGAAGGGCATTCCCAGACATTGATTGGCAAGGACGCCAAGGTCATGCAGTCTTGAGAGGTGAGCGTAAACAGTTGTATCCTGTGTGTTCTCAGTAGTAGCAGCACGCCTCAAAGTCCCCAGGATACCACATCAACACACCTTTGCAGCTGAAGGCATGTGTGTAATCCCCAGCCACCAGCTGGCTTGCCTTGTGCTATTTCTTAAACACATTATGCAGATTTTGTAATATAAAATTCTGGCAGTAACAAATCTTAAATCATTTCACAGCCTTTGCAGCCCAGAAAGGAAAAGGCTCAAAAAACTGAGAGCAAATCCCCAGGTTCCGTGGCTTGTTCAGTTGTCGCCCCGTAACCATACCAGGTGGGTGATACCACAGCTATTTCAGATTTAAATATTCATGCCAATCATTTAATGTGATTGAACGTCGTAGAATTTATGACAACTGTACTTTATGCTTTTTACGGGGATAAAATTGAGATGAGTAGAATGCAATCTAATATCTCTCATAGAAATAGTCTGGTGTCTTTTGGAGCTCGGAGTTCTATTATGCACAAGAGGAAGTCGGATGGAATGGACTAAATATCTTTGACTTATAGTCCACATTTTAATCACTTCATTTGACTGGTGAAGTGAATTTACACAAATGGTCCACCCCATGGGCTATGTGAAGGTTTCAAGCCTGTCCCCACCTCCCTATGCCACAGGGCCCTGTGAGCCTGCAGATATGCTGACTGCATGATGAATCTCTTCAGCAGCAAGGCTTTCAGCCTCCTTTAAAAAAGGATATATGAACAATGATGTGTGAGTTTGTTTTGTTTTGTTTTTGTTTTGAGACAGGGTTTCTCCATGTAGCCGTGGCTGTCTTAGAACTTGCTCCGGAGACCAAGCTGGCCTCAGACTCAGAGGTCCGCCTGCCTCTGCCTCCCGAGGTGCTGGGATTAAAGGCGTAAACCACAGGGTCCCTCAGTGAACTATGTTCTTAAGGTCTGATTTATAACCTTTGAATTTTAGGATTTTCTAGGAAGAACTGACACCTACCACTCCCAAAGAAGGAAGAGATGCTGGCATACCAGGTGGGAGAGATGGAGATGGTGAGGTGTGGGCCTGGCAGCAGAGAATTCGCTGAGGGTCATCATGGCTTGAGTTTTTGGAGCCCTTTGCTCTAGTGCGCTCCAAAGAACACTAGCTACCGCCCTGGCATCCCATGACCTAGCTTGGTGTGCTGACTTGGACAGCTTCTCATTGTCTTACAGTTAGATGCAAGCTGAGTGCTATTTCTGGACCACACACCATCAGGAAGAGCTGTCGGCCTTACACTGTCAGGTCTCAGTAAACAAATACCTGTACTCAGGAGATGATATTCCTAGAGAATTTGTTGGCATAAGAGTTTTCAGTGAATCATTAATTAAGCAGAGAAGCCAGATTGCCTAAGAAGGCAATTTGAATAAGACGGCAAGAAACAACAGAAAGAAACTAGGGAAAGTGGTTCTAAGGAGGCTTCTGGTGGCTTGGATCAAGCCTTCTGTATTTGAGGTCACACAGTGCGCAGGCACTGTACTTAGTACCCAGCATACACTAGAGTAAGAACAAGGCCCTTACCTCTCAGGACATTTTAGTTCCCTGTTTTGTTTCTTGAATACAAGACCTGACTGTGCACTAGAATCTTCTCCAGAGGCTTGACACAGGAACTCAACTGAAACCTCAGCACCATTTTAAGGGGCGGACATTGCTCACGCTCCTAACTTTCAGGAAAATAAATGGAGGCACCGAAAAATTCAGCACACATTCTAAGTGACCTTGCCTCAAGTCACACACCAGCACGTCACTGAGACAGACACTGGTCAGTTGCCTGTGTGGTTACCTGGCAGGCTGGGCTCCATGGGAACAGCAAAGCAGAGTGACAGACTGGAGAATCGTAGGGGCATGCTCCTCTTATCATGTTTTGTTTTGCTTTTTAACATTTTTCTACTTATTTATTTATCTAGCTATTAGGTACGTGCGGAGAGGATGGGGCCTGCAGGTGGCGGCTAGAGCATAGCTTGCAAGACCCAGTCATCTTTTCCCATCATGCGGGGCTTAGGGATTGCGCTCAGGTGGGCAGGCTTGGTCAGAAGTACCTTTACCTGCTGAGCAAGCTCATGTTTCACTTTAGATAAGCAAGTCTGGGATGACTTCCTGGAAAGGTGGCACATCATAACCACCACCCCCCACCCCCCTGCCCAGACTCTTCACGTGCTTGAGAGTGCAAAGAATTGTGTGGTACAGAGGGCATGGGCTTGTCTTTCTCCATCTTTGTGATTAACTGAAAAAGAAACAGGAAGTCTCTTGCTTGGCAAGTGATATGAAATTCCTTTAACCGTGCAGGCGAGGTTGCCGGGAGCGGTACTCACAGTCTCCCTGTCAAGAACAGTCGTGTGATTTCTCAGGAATTTTACCTCACTGTGGTGACAATAAACTGAATTCTGTAGGTGATACAATCCATGCCCATTCCAAACAGGAAATAAAGTTCTGCCTTTTACAAAGGTGTTCAGAGTTTATCACACTGTGACAGTTTCCTGCTTGAATTGTTTTTTTTAAGAATTGCTAGAATTGCTGTTAACCATCACATTTGCAGGGCCCCCAGAAATATGAAGGATCACAGGCATAATCTTCCCAAAAGACCACGTGACCGTTTCACATTCCCTTGGTTTTGCCCTCTGCGCCTCAAGTCTCTCGTTTCTCATGTTGCTAACCATTGTCTTGATTCTGTTTTTATCATTTGGTAGTGGAATGAAAGGACAGGCTCTCTCTGCAGTTAGAAGAGTGGTAAATGCAGAGGGAACTCCGGTTTGTGAGTTTTCCTAGTCTTTCAGGAGCGGAGCTGTGGAAGGCAGCATGCATGCGTGAGTAAACGGATCTCTGCTAAATGGCGTAAATTTTCATGGCATGATCAGTAGGAATGGCACGATTGTGCAGAAGCTCCGACATGGTATTTAAATTCTTCTCCTCGACCTTAATGAGGCATCCATCAGAGCAGTGGAGTGGAACGACATTTAAGACACAGATGCTCTGTTTGGACACAGACCGTTCAGAGGCAAGGCTGCGGCCATGGTCTGGTAGCAGTGTTCTCTGTTCTTTGATTTTAACTTGGGGGGTCTTAGGATGCCTCCCCCGCAGAAAAGGGCTAACTAGCACAACTAGAAAAATTTCAAGCAGGACGTGGTGACCTATACCTTTAATCCCAGCTCTCTGGAGGCAGAGGCAGACAGATTACCATGAGTTCAAGGTCAGCCTGATCTATATAGTGAGTTCTAGGCTAGCCAGAGCTACAGAGACTCTGTCTCAAAAAGCAAACAGATGAACAACCCACCCCCCAAAAAAAAGTTGCAACAAGAATGAATCACTTGCTTTTTAGAATGTATTTTGAGACACACACACACACACACACACACACCAATAAACATTATCGTTACATAGTTGGGAGTGGGAGAAGAACACCTACCATATATTTGTCCCAGAGCAAAAGGAATGAATGAGAAGATTCATTCAAGGGCTACTGGGAAGAGAAAGAAACAGACACATAGTAGGGAGTTTATAGGAAACCAACTCTAAACACAGTCAGTGTTTGGTGTTCTTGGGCATGAGAATGGGGCTGGCTCCAGGACATTCTGAAGATACTTCTAGGTAAATGGGAAAAACGAGGATATGGCTGCCTCTAGGTATGGTTGAGGACAAGGCTTACTGTAGATATGAGGGGGAGCACAGCCAGGGCCATCTGGGAGGGTCTAGGCTGAGCATGGCCAGCAGACTGAACCAGGCCATGAAAGGAGAGGGGAAGGGACCAAAAGACCAAGAGGGAAAACAGGAGCCAGGAGGGCATGTAGCCAAAACGGCTGAATTTATAGAGTGTCAGAGCCGAGGAAGAGAAGTGGAGCCCACCCAGCCCCTGAGAGGGAAAGGGTTAGGGTAGGGGCAGGTTGAAAAGTTCTGAGAAGAATCAAAGGTACCAAGTGAGACCTGTCCAGGGTTTCTTTGAGACCTAACAATAGGGAGAAGATGGACACATTTATACTTCATATTGAAAAATGAATCTGCGTGCCTGCATTCTAAATAGCTCATCAGGTACACACTACAGATGGTTTGTTCTGAGTTATTCTTTAACCTGGATGGAACCTACATGGATCCTCAGAAGAATGTGAAGGTCATGGCCTTGGGATTGTGATGAACCACCACTACATAGAGACAAAAGATGATGAAGTACATGTATAGGAGACATGAAGAAAGAAGCACCAATACCATTGATTCAATGACCAGACTGACCAGTTAACTAGAGGGACAGTCTAGATTTTAGAAAGATCAACTGTCTTTGCTCAGATTTCCTATAAATTATGCTAGCTGGAGATGGAGCGGGGAAGGCAGACTTGGGGGTGTTTTAGTCTTTTGTCTTCCCTGAATGCCAGTTCTCTGAATAAAACTCAGCTTGTAGATTCAGTACCTGCCCCTGTTTTAATGACATCTGTGGTGATAGGCAGCACCAATATTGATATCCTAGATAAGACACCAACACTGTGTGAACACTGTGCATGTTCAAATCCCCTATATTAAACAGCATCACATTTATATATTACTTGTGACCATCCTCCTATATGTCAAAACATCTCCAGATTACTGATAGTACTGTTACAGGCATGTACCAGAGGTCAGAGGGTATCTGGTGAACTTTCTGGGTTCCTCTGTGCCAAAACAAAGAATTAGACGAGGAACGCATTAGTAGTAGAAAAGGAAACAGTTTCCAAGGTAGCAGGCTAGAGAGCAAGGAAGGCTATAAGCCTTAATGGGACTCAGCCACAGACTGATGAGCCTTCTCTAGTTCTGAGGGGGACCTGGCTTTCTGGGAGAGAACAAAGACATTCCGCTGTCCCTTCCCTTTAGGGTTAATCCAAATAGGCCCATACATCACTCAGATAGGAAATAATACCTCAAGAAATTTGACAGTTCCAGAAACTTTAAAGAAATAAGGTAAAGTCTACCCCAGCAGGTAGCGTACCATGGTGGTCTACCCTCGCACCTCCAGTGTGCAGTGTACCCTGCCCACTGTTCCCGTAGGTCACTACCCCGTCTCACCTTTGGGAGTGCCTGAGGTTACTCTGTAATACACAGTATCTATCTTCTACACTAAATTCTGCGTTCCATCTGAATTTATTTTTCAGAGAAGAGCTGAGGGGAGGTCAGAACAAGATCTCAGTACCCAGATGAGGGCGATGGCTAAAGTTATGTTTTAAGTTTAAATTACTGTGTTTAAAAGATCTATAAAACGAAAATGCTTCTAATCTGTAAGCACCACTTGTCCAAGGACAGATAACTTCCTGAAACGCTGGGGGCTGTTGCTCATGTTTTTATTTTTGTAAACAAGTTTAGTTGCTACTATTACACAGGATGCGCTTGATCACACGTAGGCAGGAAGTATGTCAGGATGTGTTCTTGTTCCTGATTGGACAGAGGTGAGAAATACATAGCCTTGTGGATTTTGCCTTTGTAAGCCCCTGGCTAATGAATGTAATTTGCTACCATACTCTGGAAGTCCTGATATGGCCTTGGCCAGTGTCCATTGTCTTGGCCGGTATTTAATAAAGCTTGCTTCAAATTTGGCTCAAAAATTGTGGTAGTAATCTTATTCTTGCCTGGTGGGATTAGCATAAACTGGTACATAACGCTAACTATGTTATCACACCAAAGACCAATGTGAAATTATTAAGCTCAGTTTCTAAGTCGAGGGGAAAAAAAATCTCCGCATGCTCAGAATCTCTTCAGGAGCTGCTTAAGTTCTTTTACTGCCAAGGCTGTCTCTCTGGTGGGGGTGGAGTGCAGAGAGAAGGACAAAATGGCAGAAAAGCAAGCAGATTTTATATGACAGTCAGCAGGGCAGAGATCTGCGCTGACACAGGTTGTTGGGGTTGACCAGGAACTAAGTACCCTTTCCTGAGATAGTTGACCTTTGGGAGAAGGTTAATGGAGGTTCTTGGTAGTCAGGATCCAGCCTTAGGAGATCTGCTTTTCCGGTAAACAGAAACCTTAGACTTGTTTACCCAATAACAGTTCTTCTGGGGTTTTTTTGTTTGTTTGTTTGTTTGTTTGTTTTGTTTTGTTTTTCAAGACAGTGTTTCTCTGTTATAACTCTGGCTGTCCTGGAACTCACTCTGTAGACCAGGCTGGCCTTGAACTCACAGAGATCTGCCTGCCTCTGCCTCCTGAGTGCTGGGATCAAAGGTGTGTACCACCACCACCTGGCAACAACGCTTCTGTTAACCTTCTGTTTAGGACATTGTCCTGACATTTTAGGGGAGTGGGGCTTTGGACCTAACAATTATCACAGATAAGTTCCAGGAAGCCTTTGTCTAATCCCACTGGTATTTATGCTACTCAGAGTTAGGAATAAGCTTGAGCAATGTCGTGCCTTTGTTGGTATATCAGATCAGGAGGTACAAGTTGTCGTTTTCTCCCCATTATCAATTATCAAGTATGGCCGCTTCATTTTGTTGTCCTCTGGATTTCTCCCCTCTAGATGCGTGGCTTTCCTTTTGTAACAGCTGGGGATGGGGCAGGATTAAGACTATGTAAGTGTTCTTTTCTCAGACAAGCTTTGCCCAGTGGTGTTGACTAATCTTGTCTGAGTAGTCTCATCTCAGGAATCTTATGATGGCTGCAAATGGAGTTTTCTATACTGCTCAGTTGGCAGGCTTTTGTAAAGAAGAGCTTTCCTCTACCCCTTCCCCCTATTTATTTGTTTCTTACTAGTTTTGTATATTTATACATTCTTTTCTTTTTATAAGTGGACTATGGTCCACTACTTAAGCTCCCTGCATCTGAGCAGTCCTGTCCATGCAGCTCCTATATTACATTAACAAAGCTTGTGTCTCTTTGAAAGGTTTCCTCCATTTCTCCTGGTGCTCGAGAGTTTATGTCAACTTGATACAAACTGAAGTCATCTGAGATGGAACCTCAATTGAGATAATTCCTCCATAAGATCTGGTTGTAGCCAAACCTGTAGAACATTTTCTTAATTTGTGACTGATGGGGGAGGGCCCAGCCCATTGTGGGTGGTGTTGCCCCTTGGCTGGTTGTCCTGGGTTCTATAGAAAAGCAGGCTGAGCAATCCAGTAAGCAGCTTGTTTGGAGGTAATCTATTACACATACCTTTCTGTTAATAAATATTCAGTTATATTATATTGAAATTCCCCCTCTCTTTAATTTAAAATTTGATGGACTCTTGCTATCTAGTATAACAAATACTTTGATTTTTCTCTCTTCTAAATAATCTGTATAGTTGACCTCAAGTCATATTTCCTAAATAAACATCTTCAGTTTGCATATAGAATTACAATTATGTACAATTATACATATTACACACATATTACATTATATATGTTACACATATTACATCATATAATAGTATACATTTATTTATTTGTTTGTTTGTTTGTTTGTTTGTTTGTTTAAGCCACTTGGGTTGACAATGCTTCCTAGAGAAGTACCATAGACTAACAAAAAACCCAGTATTGGCATGAAAACCTTCCTTTCTAGTAGTTAGTCAGGGTAGTTCAAGTAACTCCCCAAACTATAAATTATCAACAAAGAAGGAAGGGAGGGAGAGAGAGAGAAAGGAGGAGCCATAAAGGTAGGAATAAGATGTGTTGGGGTACCTGGAAGAAGTGAGAGAAGGGAATTGGGGTGAGTAAATATAATCAAGATATATTCTTTACAAGTATGAAATTGTCAAATAATAAAAGATGTCTGGTAAAGAAAAGACAAAATGGCCAGGTGGTAGCGCATACCTTTAAACCCCAAAACTCAAGAGGCAGAAGCAGACATATCTCTGAGTTTGAGGCCAGCCTCGTCTACAAAGCAAGTTCCAGGACAGCCAGGTCTACACAGAGAAACTTTGTCTTGGAAAAAAGAAAAAGAAGAGAGAGAAGAAAAAACAAAATCTGATCCCCTTGTCATGGTATTTGAGTTGGGTCTTTCAGAAAGAATTAGGTTTAGATGAGATTGTGAGAATAAGGTGCTCCTGATGGAACTTGGCCCAAAAATGAGGTAGAGGAAAAAAATGATTTGGAGAAAGGTCTTGTAATAACCTCTGGTCACTTTACCAACATTTGGAGCCAATCTGAAGTCCTCCCCGTACAGCCAGCAAGCCTGGCATGGTTGCCTCCTCTCTCTCTTGCCATATTTCCCATGCTTGAATCTTTGTCCACTGGGCACTTGGCATAGATATCCTTGCTGTTCACTCAGTCTGGAGCACTTTCTCCTAGACAGCCCCAGGGTATCTCCATTGTCAGGATGGTGAATCATAATTCACCATTGCCTTGCTCAGAGACAACCTTGCACCCCAACTGACCAGATAGTCTGAATGAGGGAGCTCTAGGTTCAGTGAGAGATCCTCTTTCAAAAGAAGATGGAGATCTACAGAGGAAGATACCCAACATTAACCTCTGGCCTTCACACACATGTACATACACATGCATGTACACTTATACACATACATGTACACATGTGCATGCACACAGACACGTGTATGAATTTTGTAAACCAGCAATTTATATGAGTAGAGACCTGGTTGCATCTATGACCATGGAAGAATAGTATTGACAGAAGTTTATAAAATATCTGTGGCTTTGAAACTGGTCTCTGAAACCCTGGATATTATTTATTTTAGCTTTGTTTCCTTCAAATATCTTCCATGAAGAGATCTCTATGGCTTCTTTTTACTATATCCCAGTGCCTGAAGCCCAGGGAGGAACAGACAGCCAGTACTGTGAGGCCAGACCATCCAGGGTTCTGGGAATGCTTGTTGTGAACTTCCAAGAGGAAGGTCGCAAAATGCATCCCCCATTCATGTTGTATTAGTGGGAAATATTACTTCAAATTTAGCCACATTAATTAAAGCAGGGACCCTCCCCATCAATCCATTTTGTATGTCTTCCTTCCACATTTACCCTAGGTTCAGAAATGCCTCATGTTCTCTTTCCAAGACAATACTACCTCTGGGAAGTGATTTTTGAGAATCATTCACACCACAGTTCATCATTCTTCTCTTTCCTGGCAGCACTTACACCATCAATGGTGAACACTTCCAACGAGGAAGCCAGTCCTTATTCTGTCATCTGTGAAGGGAAAAGATAGAGGCGCTCTCAGCTGTGGCATTCCATGTCCTACATGTGTAGCATCATGTTTAGGGAGGAAGAAATGAAAGTGAAGGATGAAAATTCTCTGCAGAAGACTCTTTTCTTGGGATGATTCATTTTATAGGAAACAAAAATATCTAATAGTAGTTTAATCCGTTAACGAGTCTCCTAGCAGTGGACAGCTCAGGGCATTGGTCAACTTATCCATAGTGCCTGGATGCTGCATACTTCCCTGATTGCCTCTTCTTCCCACCACGGGTACCCAGAGGTTTGTGGATATTCAAACATCATATTCTCTTATCCCAGCGTTTGAGGGGGAAAGGAAGTAGGTTCATGCGCCTTTACATAGGCAGAAACTTTCTCAGAGAGCCCAGAAAACTCTACGGACATCACATGGGTCATACTAGGTCATTCAGCCACCTCTAGGAGGGAGTTAACGGAGGTGAGTGGTGATACAGCATCCAGGGTGAAACACATCGAGATCTGAACAGTTTTGTTTTTAATCCACAAAAGGAGATTTTATCAACAGGCAAGTAAGGGAAAGAGGTACCGGAAGTGGTCAATTGCATCTTTCTGGACCTGAAACCCGCATCACCAGGGAGCTACTGTGAACAGGTCTGTAGCCAAGCTTGAAAACAACCATGCCCAACCAAACCCCTCTGCTGTGTCCTGCTTTGCAAACATGGCTGGACATGGGAGGAAAGTGTGTCAGGGGAGGGGTGGTGTTCTACCCCACAGTCAGTACAGTGTTCCAGCATCCTGTTCTCAGACATTGTCTCACGCGTCTGCTCTTTAAGTTTAACCTGCTGTGTGTCTTCTTTAGTCATATCGACAAACTTACTAGACAGTGCACTAGATCTTTTTATTTTTTGGGGGGGGGTGGTTTTTGTTTTTTGGGTTGTTTTTTGTTTTTTGTTTTTTTGTTTTTTGGCAGGCAAGGGGTCAGGCTAACCCTCCCAAAGAAATAGCGTAAATATTATTGTATTCAGATTTATTTATTAAAATTCAAAACTTCCACTTATCAAATGCTAGCATGCTGAGAAAATACACAAAGAGGGGGGTGCTTCTTTTATTGTATGCAGGCTAATGTTTTAAACATGTCGAGATCTGATTTGCAATTTTCAAATTACTATCTTCCTGGGCTGGCCTTGGAGTACCATCAAAATTCTCAGTCTCCATCAGGGGAAAAAAAAAATCCTCTACATGAGAGTTAGTACAAGAAAAGTATAAATGTTTAAAGGACACACTTTTCTTTGATCAAAGTAAAAATAATTATACTGATTCTTATGAAATGAAAGAAATTCTTATGAAAGAAAGTCCCATCTTCAGGGTATGTAGTTAGTACCTGCTGCATTTGACATAAGAAAGCTGGTTTGAAAAGTCTCACTTCTTTTTATGCTTCTGAAGTATTAATTTAAAGTTGTGAATAACATACAATGATCATGCACATTTATTACGTACAGTGTGGTATTTCAACATATGTATACACTGTGTCCTGGTTATGTCAAGTCAATTAGCATTTCCGTTTCCCTTTGTCTTTAAGCTGGAAGCCTTCAGGTCCTCCTGCACTACTGGAGATGCTTACTTGACAGGTTCTGTGTGAAGTCCAGTCACTCCCCTGCACTGTGGAACATCACAGTTTACTCCTGCCCTCAGTGTTTCGGCAGTCCATTATCCAATCTCCCCCTGCCCCACTCCTCACCCCTTTCTCATTTTTCAGTAATTGCTATCCTTTATTAAGGTCAAATTTCTTTTCAGCTTTCACATATGACAGAACATAGAGTCTTTGTCATTCTGTGTCTGGCTTATTCCTCTCGGTGTAATGCCCTCAGTTTCACCCACATCTCTGTAGATAATACAGAGCAATCAGCAATCAGCAATCGCTGAGCAATACAGAGGGTGTACGTCCCGCATGACTTTTATTTATTAAGTGGTTGATAGACACCTGTTGTAAAAAGTAAGCTCACCCACACGTGTGATCCTAGCCGCCGCTTTCCTTCCCGGAGGAGATGTGGCAAAGCTGCCCGGGCTTGCCGTCTCCAAGTGGAAAGCCATGTGGGAACACGGCGTGGATGGCCACAGTTTTTACTGCATTCCTATCCTGTCTTTGGCAGAACCCAGTGAGTTGACAAATGTTAAAACTCGGGAGAAACATGTCGTCTCTTTTAATGAAGATTTTGGAGTGCCTTTTAAGCTGTCCTGAATAGTGCTCTAACATGGGAGTGGAGGTTTCTCTCTGACACACTGATCTTACTTTCTTTGAATGTACTCCAGCTGTGGGATAGCTGGGTCAAATGGTAAAGTTTACTTCTGGTTTTTGAGCAAACTCCATAGAATAATGATTCTAAATTTTATTCCCATCAGCAGTGTGCAAAAGTTCCCTGTTCCTTATATCTTTATCAGCCTTTACTATGTGTTTACTTTAAATTTTTTGTCTTTTCAACGCTAGCTATTCTAATAGAGGTAACATAAAATGTGCATTTTGAATGAATGTACCCATGATGACCAAGTGATAAAAGTTTGAGGAGACAGATATGCTTATTGTTACTTGGCCATTGCACACCATGTATCAAAGCATATGACATCCCATACATATGTATGGTTTTCACGCATCAATTAAACAGTCAAAATTTTCAAATAACATTTATTAATAATTTAAATTAATTTAAATGAAAATAAAATTATATTAATATATTGGTGTTCTTTAATTTACTTGTTGCTTATTTTGTGTGGATGTTTGTGCACCACATACATGCATGCAGGAACCCATGGAGATCAGAAAAGGGCCTCAGATCCCCGGAAACTGGAGTTACAGGTGGTATGAATCACCACGTAGGTAATGGAAACCAAACTCATCAGTAAGAGCTCTTAACCACTGATCCATCTCTCCAGCACTACCTTGGCATTTTTTTTAAAAAAGGCAAACCTGGAATCACTGTTATAATTTTTTTTTAATTTTGGTAGGAGTTCTAGAGTGTCAAGACATTTTCTTTTACACATCTGTCAAAAGTGGGATTACTCCATTTACAGAAGAAAAATAAATGAGTTTCCAAAAGAACAAAGTGACTTACCTAAGGTCACAGAATGACAGCAATAGAGTGCAGGCTAAAATGAGACTTCACATTCCCTGCAGTGCTCACTGGTGCCTTTCAAGCCGAAGTACTACTATCCTAACGATGGAAATCACGTACTGATAATAATCATGTCTAAGAAGAAGCTAGCAACACAATGCACTCTTTTTCAGAAATACTTTCTGTGTCACACGCAGCTTTTAAAACCAGCCCCACTATCAAGCCATGGAAAGCTGGCAGCCAGGGGCTGCAGTGTGAACAAGTTCACTGCTGTCTTACAGTCTAAGCAAGACCTTCACAAATAGCTTGCTACCTTCCTGACTAAGCTCCTGGATAAGCAGACGCTGTCTGGCAATTAGGCAATTTCATGGCTTTAAAGTGAAATGACATTGTGACATTTAATGGTGATGCCTGTTAATCCCCACTAGAAAAACAGCACTGAAAACAGCACTTGTTATTTAAAAAAAAAAAAAAATGTATTTAGCACTAGATTTGTAATGCTATCAAGACTTTCTTTTCTTTCTTCTTACAACACATTTATGAGATTTCATTCTCTCTGGAATAAAGTCTTACTAATGTACACAGCTGTGGTATGTTCTCTGTAGAGAGACACCAAGCTTGGGTTCATAGCTTAGCTTCCCTGATTAGTGTACTAATAACCATGCTAGCCGAGCATACTCTCAATGGGCTTTCTGGAAGTGGTTAAGGTGAGCATGTCTGGAAATGATTGGAAAGAGGCTGGATCAGCTGACCTCATGGCAGTGCAGGCCAATGCTCACTCTGTTCTATAAAGGACCCATGCATTTATCCTGAGTTACCAATTTCCCAGATGGAAATGATCTAACCTGGGGCACATATACACATCTCAATGATGAGTCTTGAAAACCTCTTGAGGCTAGGACAGGATGGCAGGGAGAAATCTGCCTCTCAAAGACTCTAATCAGTTTCCTGTAGTTGGGTGTAGTAGTACACCCACTGTTGTGGGCTCAGCAAGGAAGAAGGATTTTCATAGGTGCAAACTCTGCCAGACCTCAGCAGAGCAAACCACCCTCCTGGCCAGTGCCATACTGGACAGTGGAATCATGTGCATTTGAGCTCAGGTGTTTTTATTGATACATACTCCTCAGGTGTTCTACTGATAGCATATGCAGATCATTATCAATCAACTTCTCCCACATAAATCTAACACCTACAGGCAATACAAAATGCCTAGGCAGTTCCCAAAACAATATTATAAACACAACTAAAAATAAAGATCTACAACAATTCCCCTTTTCTGTATTAGCCAATAAAAAAGTTGCTTCATCTCTACAATACAATTTAACACTACACTAGCAAAACTATTTACAAAATGAATAATCACGAGAGTTACTAATGCACAGGACCAAGTGAAACCAAACATTTATCAAGCTTTCACAATGTCTTTGGACAACAGCAAAACATTATTAATGTCCATTTATCTGGAATTCACTCACAATCTTCTGGGCTCTTCCAAAGGGCTTGGATCACTTCACAGGATCTGCTCTCTGTAGCACACACAGTTTGTCCTCCAGGCTCTGGCTGGCTCCACTCTACTGCTGCTGCTGTTCTTGGTGGCATCCCATGGTCCTGGAATCTTCAGAACGCTGGGGTCCTTTGCTGCAACTGAACTGCACTTTCATCAATGGCCTCTCCTGGGCTCTTTTCATGGTACCAAAGCCTCAACTTCTTTACATGACCTCTTCAGTTTGTGCCTTTAACTGCTACTGAGGCTGAACCTTCACCAATGACCTCTCCTGGGCTCTTTTCATGGTGCCAAGCCTCAGTTTCTTTACATGACCTCTTTATTCTGGATCTTCAATGACTATTGAGACTGGACCTTTACCAGTGGCCTCTCCTGGCCTCTCAGTGCCAAGCCTCAGCTGCTCTCCAAAGACCCATTCATACCTTCAAAACCAGAATCACCTGGATGACTCTTCCAGTATCAAGTTTGGTTCCTAGCAAAGATACAACCTTGGTCAGTTCTGGAAGACAGCTTCTGTGTGCTGACCCTGAGGAAACACTTTCCATATTTTAAGATAGAATCTGGTTTTCAGGAAAAACAATGTGTAACTTTGTCTGCAGGAAGAGTTCTCTCATGGAGTGGAGTTCTCATCACCATAGCAGATGTGTCTTGTCAGCACCACCTTACTTCACCAGTATCTAGACAGGTTTGCAGAAAACAAAACAAAACAAAACACTCTGCTAGGACTGGAATTTCTTTTCCTTCTTGCCTGTCTCCATGTTGGATGTGCTGGCATGATGTCGTGCCCCACATTAGTAAGTCATTTGTAGTAGTTCACTGGTATATAGGCTCAGCAAGGAAGAGAGAGGCATTTTCATAGGTGCAAACACTGCTAGACCTCAGCAGAGGGAATCACCGTCATGGCCAGTGCCATTCTGGACAGTGGAAGCCCAAGCATCTGAGCTCAGGTGTTTTTATTGATACAGAACTCCTCAGGTATTCTAACTGATAGCACATGCAGATCATTAGCAATCAAACATTCCCCACATAAATCCAACACCTGCAGACAATACAAAATACCAAGACCTAAGGAGCTCCTCATCCATCAGAGAACAAAACAATTTTTTATACATAACTAAAAATAAACTTCCACAACAGTTGGGCATCTTATTGAGGTACCAACTTTTTTAATCTGGGACTATCCATGGGTGACCTTTCACTGTCCTCTTCTTCTTTGCAATGTTCCCTGCTCTTCTTTTCCAGCCCAGGCTCTTGCATTATTTTAACCCTGGCTTCTTTCTCTGCTCAGTGAGCTTTTCTGGTCTACAGAAATGAGCCACAGTAGGAATGAGAGAAACAGAAAACTCATCAGAACATTCAGACTCCTTCCTTTTTGGCCTTATCTTTCTCTGTCTTATTCCTTATAGTCTCTCATTTCCTATTCACTGCATATTCCTCTTCTGACTGTCTTTTTTCATCTTCTTTACCTCTCCCCAAGCTCTCTTTAGGACTTTGCTTTCTTAGAAAAGTTAATAACTCTTAGGTTACTTTAAGTCTGATGACAATATATTCAATGGAAACAATATACTCATCTTCAAGGGACTCAAGAGGTCCAGTGAGAAGCATGTGGGTGTGTGGATGCCAACAGGCCACATGGGAGCATTTGCTCCTTTCCTTTCTGTTGTGGAAGTTTATTTTTAGTTATGTACAAAATAATTGTTTTGTGTTGGGTGAGGCGCTGCCTAGGTCTTGGCATTTTGTATTGTCTGTAGGTGTTTGATTGTTTATGATCTTCACCCAAGGAGTTCTGGACGCTCAGGGTTCCACTGTCCAGTATGGAGCCTGCCAGGATGGTGGTTCCCTCTGCAGAGGTCTGGCAGGGTGTGCACATATGAGACTGCCTCCTTGTCTCTCTTGATGAGCTCACATAGTAGGTATACTACTGCACCTTCCTCCATGTATGGGGCTTACCCTTGGAAAATGGAAGGCACATGCATGACTCCTAGGAATGGAAGCTTGAAGGCAGTGCATGCTCTGTTGTTCCTCTTCTCGGCCACAGTAACTGGCTGCATTTCGGATGGTGGCTGCTACAGCAGCCTGAGTGCAAGGAACAGGATGCCTTTGATTAGAGAGCACAGCTGACCTGGGTTAGGCATGTAGCACAGATAAGAAACAAGTCATTCAAACCCCGGAGAGCTGCTTGTTACACTCATGTCACATTTTTTCTTTTCTTTTTTCTTTTTTTTTTTTTTTTTTACAGTGGCAGTGCAGGTGCTGATGATAGTGAGGTAGACAGAATGACACACTTCTTATTGAATAACCCTGTGGAGAGTTTCCAAATGCAGAAAGAAATTGCAGCTTCAGCTCACTGAGGTCGGGAAGGCGGGCTGGCATTAGAGAATATTTCAGATGCGAAGCATCTCAGGTTATCTTATGTGTCAGACAGGAACAGTGCCGTCAAATCAATCATGGGGCTGTCTGCAACCTCCTCTTCTAACTCTTTATTCTTTACTGGTGAGCTTCGGGAACCAGGACACTGTCCTCTCTTTTACTGCTGTGTTGGAAGAGAGCAGGTCTTTCTTAAATTGCTCGTAGTACAGCGGAAACTGTACTGTACCCGCACACAGACTTTGTTGAAGAGTTCAGAAGAACAGAAGGGAAAGGCAACACTGAGACGTCTTGACGACATGGATGAGCCCGGCTTCAAGTCTTTCCAGTGGTTCTCAGCTCTTCTGGCCTCCCTTAGCAGACAGAGGCTCTGTGCCAGTGTCATACCCACCAGTCTTCACACACAACCCAACATTGAAAGTACTCTAGGAATCTCCCTATTGTAGACTCTTGACAAACCGAAGGTAAGGAAAATGTTTTCTCTCTCAAATTGCTTATAAAAATTTTTAATTATTAGCATTTTTTAAAAAAAAATTCTGGAACAAACTATTATCTAAGAAGACTTATACTAAGGGCATGAATTCCTTTTGAGGAAACTATTCCCATCTTCATCTGATGTATGGTTCTAGCCAAACTATTGTTCCAGAAAGGATGAAAAAAAAAAAGGCTCAACTTGGACACATTAACAACTCAAAAGCAGTCAATATTAGCATCCGTCTTTCATTCATGTGAAACCTAACCTCCATCAGGTAGCTCTCCAAATCACGCAGACTCAGTCTCAGGCTCCCGGAAGGCTGTGATCAGAAAAGGGAAGCTGTAGAGCTGTGGAGGGAGGACTCTGTAGTTTGCAGAGCTCCACTAAGAGCCTGCCCTCAACTAGCCCTATGGAGTCTGGGGCATGAGTGCTCTCTGTGAGGCCAGGAGGAAATGCCATCACGAACAACCAGGAGTGGCCTTGCTCTTTCCCTGTGGTCTGTTTCCTAAGGCTGTAGCTAATCGAGCTGTAGTTGCACCATCAGAAGCCTATTAACTGCCCAGCCCAGATGGGCTGCACATGGGACCACTGCTTTGCGCAGTCTCATGGTCAAGCTCTCCAAAGCACTCTACAGTGACGTGCCACTTCCATTCTTAAGGAATATACAACTGAAACAGAGACCCACTTCTTTTTTTTTTTATTTACTTTTTATTTTATGTGCATTGGTGTCAGATGCCCTGGAATTGGAGTCACAGACAGTTGTGAGTTGCTGCCGTGTGGGTGCTGGGAATTGAATCCAGATCCTCTGGAGGAGCAAGTGCTCTTAACCGCTGAGCCATCTCTCTAGCCCCCTGAGACCTACTTCTTCCATGAGATAGTTGTTATGTAGCCCAGGCTAGTCTTAAACTTACAATCCTCCTGCCTCTGCTTCTGGAAGCTTGAGCCAGAGAGCTTGTTCAGTTATTTCTTAATGAAAGATGCACTCAAATAGAAATCAAGAAATAAAATATACCCTAGGGATAAAATATAATCGAGAATTTAAAATGTTTACTTTCAGTGTTGTAAGAAAATTAGCATACTCCACTAAAAATTTAATAAATGTAAGAATTGATGGCCTAAGACTTCTACTTTGAAGAAACATGAAGGCAAAGATTCACCTGAAAGAATGGCTTTGTCAATGAGCTGAGAACACCAGAAGTTAAAGAGGAAATTGAAGAAATTACTGAAGATATTGTTCACTGATGCCCCTGGGTGTCTCATCGTTCGGGAAAATGTCATATGCAGTCTGTGTACTGGGATTAGGAAAATTTTTGATGGCATTTCTTTAGCATTTATTTTTCCACACCGACTTGAACTTTTGTTTGTTTGCTTTTGTTTTTGCTTTTGTTTTTGTTTTCTCCAAGACAGGGTTTCTCTGTTGTAACTCTGGCTGTTCTGGAACTCACTCTATAGACCAGTCTGGCCTTGAACTCACAGAGATCTGCCTGCCTCTGCCTCCCAAGTGTTGGGATGAAAGTCATGTGCCACCACTGCCCAGCTACTGACTTGAACTTTCAATCCCAAGCCTTTTCAGCTTTCTGGCTAGTAAAATCCTACTCTGTGGAACACCAGCACTCTGTAGAGGTGCTGACTGTGACTCTGAGTCTGGGCAGGAGGAGTCCTTCCACTCTCGTGATTCTACGGCGTTGTCCCCTACACCTATCTGATGAGATAATTTGCCGTATCATACTGTGATGTGTCTTTTTACCTTTCTTCATCTACTAGAAGCTGCTTTACCAAGGACAGGAATTAGGTATAGTCATGCGTCTAACTTAGTGCCTGGTACCACACTTGTCACAGAGGAGTCACACAAAGCTCATCAGATGCACAGGTGAGTGACAGCTGTAGTCGTCATGCTGCCCCATCATGCCTGGGATGGCGTGTGTGATCTTGTGTTGTAGAATTGTGGGTTATAATTGTATCCAAGTAGCATGATGTATGAAGGGATTGGTCCTGAACAGCGCTGAGCCTATCAAAATAGTTCATGGAGTAAGACAGACAACAAGTTTGAGAATTATTCGCGTTGGTAATTACACAATAAAAAGGAGATTTGAGGATCTTAGTTGCTGCGGTTCTTTGAATGAAACTGCCCCCCCCCACACACACACACCGTGGGCTCATGTATTTGTATGCTTAGTCCTCAGTTGATGAACTGCTTGGAAGGATAAACGAGTGTGTTTTTGTGGGAGGAGGTGTGTCACTGGGGATGGGCTTTGAGGTTTCAAAGAGTCCATGCCAGGCTCTATCTGCCTCTCTCTGTCTCTCACTCTCTCTCTCCCTCCCTCCTTCCTCCTCCTGCCTGTGGATCAGGAAGCTTTCAGCTACTGCTCTAGCACCATGCCTGCTGCCACATGCTCATCATGGTGATAATGTACGAACACCCCGAAACTAAGCAGGCCTCCCATTAAACGCTTCCTTTTATAAGACTTGCCTTGGCCGTTGTGTCTCTTCACAGCAATAGAACACTAGGTCGATCGCCTCAGAAGCCTTGGCACACAGCATAGCAGTAAGCTTTTGTTGACTTCTGAGCGCCTCCTGATAGCTAAAGTCAGACTACAACAGTTTTCCCCTTAAGACACATAATACGTGATTGCATCCTCACATTGGGATGCTTTATAAAGTTTCGGGTGCAAAATAAAGGAAATTATTTTTTCCTTCCCTTGAATTTTCAAGATGATATAGTAAAGCAGTATTTCAAAGGAGTTTATTAGTTTGAATTCTACTTTTCTGATTTTACATCTTTTTAAAGTGTGAGATAAGTATAGACCCATTGAAAAACAAAGAAAGGGGAGTGAGGGGAAGGCTTTAATTGAACACCGCAGACTTTTCATTGCTACCATCCCTCTTCTGTTAATAGCAACGGCATTTTGTCATTTCTGAGCTCCCTGTGAATCTTTTTCTCTTTTCATTCTATAAGTTAAAAAAAGTCTTCTTCAGGGCCTACAGGGTAAGTTGTAATAACACATTTGAGAGCTCTAAATAATTCCCTTGTGTCAGTGCACACAGTGAGTGTTATTCACAGGAGACCCGTTGTAGGGTCCCTGAAAATAGCCAATAATTCAGCCTGTCAACTTTTGATAACTCCACATTTCAATTCTACGTGAAGAAGTATAGGACTGAGCATAGCAGTTTCAAAAGAGATGATTGCAGATGATAAACTCTCGTCCTTCCAGCGATGAGACTACAAATTATTTGTACAAAGACACTTATTTCTAATCATGCCATGTCAATTTACTTCTTAATTGCCAGGTGATAGATACATTTGCCTAAGATTAGATGATGATTTAATGTTCATCTTGGGCTCCAGGCCCATTTCAGGAGCACCTGAAGCTTGTACCAGCAGCCAAGTGGCAATGATTCACACACGGTGCCTACACTTTCTTGTCCCCTTTATTTTCTTACTTCCTAAGTCGATTCCTAAATACCTCTAGATGTTTGGGAATAGCTCTTTGGATGGCAACTACATGTGTCAGAGTACTTGTCACCTGGAATGGCTTTTTGTCTTGACCCTGATTCTATCATTTCTTTCAAGTCTCGGATTGAATTTCTTCTTTGTGAACTCCCCCACCCCATCTCCACCCCCAGAATACCCTTAGTCTGGGTGATTAAAATGACCCAGATGTCCCCAGGGAGCCTAGCCTTAGGGAAATGTGATTTGAAGCCCTGAAAAATTACCAAATGAAATGAACAAACTTCCATTGCCTGGATGATGCTCCCCATATCAATAAAGGCTTCTAATTCTTGCTACCATGCCATTGGTGGCTGTAGAGGTGTAGACCCAAGTAAAAACCAGGAAGGGTCTATATTCCAGGGGTCTATATGAAGTAATCACATTCAGAGGCCTGTATAGTCCAAATGGAATGTAGAAAGAATGTTAGGAATGTTGGTACACACCTTTAATCCCAGTATTCAGAAGGCATTAGTAGTCCACGCCTTTAATTCCTAAGAAAATAGAGCTCAGAAAGAGTCAGTGTCACATAAGAAATGACAACTGAGACGAGTCAGTGAAAGACAAAGTGACTAATCAAAGAAAGAGTTAGCAGAGTGAGTAAGGACACACCAACTTTCATGATATAAAAGTAGACTCTCAGCTCAGAGCAAGTCAATTGCAGAATCAGTTACAGCAGAGTCATTTACAGGAGACAACAAAGTAGTCTGACTGAGGAGCAGGAATACAGTGTGGTTAGGTGCGGGTCTTTAGAGCATCTCTCATGCCTTAGGGGTTGCTCCATAAGCCTGCTTGGGAACCCACAAAAGAACCTATGGGACACGGGTCAGAGGGTGTCTCTTTTTAATGCAGGTTTTGGGGTGCCTTTTATGCAGCACATTCAGGGGGGTGGTCTGGCCACAAGAGTGGGATTGATTGGTTGAGGCAGGGGCTCTTGGCACAGCCTTATGTGTGGGGTTTGACCCTGTGTTCCCAGCCTACAGGGACAGACAAAGCATCTTTGCTTCAGTGAAGCAGGCAGTATTAATACCTAATAATTTAATAACTGGGTTGTGTTAGGCTAAAGGCAAGGAGCTGCCAAATGCCTTCTGTGTTCAAACCCTAGGGGCAATGTGAGGTTCAAAGCCAGCTTCGATTTGCTTTAGCTCTCAGGATACTATACCTTGCTAGCACCTGCAAGCTCATGTGCCCCCTGTTTGACTGAAACCACTAACTACTTTGGATGATAATAGAGGACTGCAAGAATTTGTAAGAAATCAGAGATAAGTCAGAAAGAAGGTCCCAGGGTTCTTTAACTCTTAACTCGGGCCTTTTCCTATGTGTCTTGAATTGTAGGGAAAGAGGCAGCTTAACTTCCATATTCTGTCTTTGGCAGTCTGTGCCTCACGGCCTCTGAAGTCCAGCTTGATTCCAGTCGCTCATTTTTAATACAGTTGTGTTCTCTGTCTTGTACATGCCCTTCTCAATCTTCTTGACTGCACAAACTGTTAAACTCCATGTCATATGAGAATCACCTCCTCACACTGAGATAAAGGGTGATTCCTCATCCCCTCCTTGCCTTCCTTTCTGCTCCCGTCGCAGCACACTAAACTTGCCCCTTTTTAGCTACACCAAATTCTTCTAGGGAGCCTGGATTTGGAGGTTCTCTGTTTTAGATGGCCTACTTTCAATGAACATTTGCTTAGAATACACACACAATTTCATTTTCCTTGTATCTCCTCAGTAAAAGATGGTGTCAAGCTGTGTGGGTGAAGCTCTGGCTTCAGGGATGGGACACTGGTGATAAATGGGTTGGAAGGCACAGAGTCGTGCATGTGATGACAGCATATGAAATGACCGTTCTGCCTTAGAGCATGCTTCCTCTTTAAGGAGCAGTAATATTGTCGGTAATGCTTCCAATCCCTGGAATTGTCCCTGAAACTTTATATATTATCCATGTATGAGATCCTGTGCTGAAATTGTGCCAAAGCACATTTTCACAAATTTGCAATCATCATGCATTTCCTTATATATCTTGTAAGTAAATCTATGACTCACAAACAGTTCCCAACTACTTTATTCGGAAAGAGTAGGAAACAGGACTTCAGTCATCTTGAAAACAGAAACACCCATCGGACCATTAGTTTTCACCAGTTGTCATCGCTGGGACTGCAGATGCTCAGCAGGGTGCTCTCTAAACTGTTTCTAAGTAAACAGCATTTTCCTGAACAGCTCAGTATTGAGAATGTACAATATTGACATTCCCCAGGGTTCGTTTGCATTTTGCCGGAGCATGCAGACATACTTGCAAAGAGGCTGATGCCACTATATGCAGTGAGAGCACATGTGTTTGTCTCAGTAAAAAAAAAAAAAAAAAACCTAAGTGAGACTGCAGTAGAGGACAACTGTTTCTAGAGATGTTCTTTGGCAGCTTTAAAAACAAAGAGTTGTATAGAGCTTCAGAGCTTACTCAGTCCTTTCATAAGAGCACATTCCTATTCTCTCTGTTCATAAGTACCTGACCGCACCTACTCCATGTAATTAACAGTTCTCTAAATAGTTTGAATTTGCTGCCTTAGGGGCTGAGGTGGTGGAGTCAGAAATGCCTGGGTCTCCTGACAGAGTTGCAGAGGTGTCAGAGCACATGCTTACACTGAAGAAATGGAACAGATAACAGTGCAAAAGATGACTCAGGGCGGAGGCCACTGGGCACAGGGAAGAGGGGGGATGGGGGGATGGGGGTGGCGAGGCTCCCTCCTCCACAACAGAAAGGAGGGCTGTAGGAAACCTATGTATGAATGCCAGCCAGGGATATATAGATCCCAGTCAGTTCAGAAACCAGAACAGCTGACATCTGGAAAGCTATCTCCCTGGGATTTTTGAAAAAAAACATTTTGACCAGTTGACATGAAGTGTTTAGCCCACAGGTATTGGAAATATGAACTATAGAGACAACTTTTTTTTTTCACGAAAAATCAAATGAATCAACCGGAAATAATGAAAGCCTTCAAATCAGAGAGGTTCCTGGGCCTGTGGTGTGTTCCTAGCTACAGCACCAGCACCACGCTTCTTAAGGATACTGCAGGTAGAGCTCATTTCTAGGAAGTCAGGCGAATGAGGCAAAGGTTGGCGGGGATCTTACTGAACTAGCTGGCCATTGCTTTTGGGAAACAGTTACACCTTTCCGGCAGCTGAGAGGACAGCAGGACAGCGACCCCGGAAGGCTGAGTTGTTTGTGAGGATAAATCACAGATTTTGATCAGCTCTTTATGTCCCTTTCTCTGTTCATTTATCTGGACTTGACCAACAAGCACCAAGTGGGAGAACGATATATTTTTAAAGATGGACTCCTCCATTTGAATGGCGAACGACCAACTGTTGGATGTAGCTGTATGATTCCTCGTTATCTACCATCTTGGCCTCTAAAGGCATAGTAGGGCGAGAGCTCCGGTCTGAATCTAACCCAGGGACAGGACAAGCTGAGGTGATTTAACCTACATTTATTTACTAACCACCTGCCATGGAAAGAGACTGATACCATATACAATGTGTCGCCAGTTAAAACAAACAAGCACAAAGCCTTGATCAGAAATGGAAAACGGCGAAGACATGCAAACTGTGTGTGGCAATGTGGCTGAGGATGCTGACTGGCTGGAAGGTCCTGGCCTCAAGGCAGAGACTGGGAAATGGAGATCCTCACTTCATAATAAGAGCACGGTAGATGCTCAGTAGTAAAAGTGAGGCAGTTTAGTTTTTGATTTTGCAGAGTCAGGTGTCAGCCCAGGATGGCAGGCACTCCAGTTGAGTGCAGCCTTAGTAACCTTGAACACAAGACCGCCATCTCTCTCCCAACGATCTTAGTAATCAGGAGGGCTTGGTCTTACACGTCATCTAGGTCTTAGATTTCCCTGTTTTTGTCTTTTCCTCAACAACAACAAAAAATCAGTCTTGGGTTTATCTCTGTGTTTCACATACTGCTTATTTTAAAGCTTATCGGTCGCATGACCTTGCAGGCAAGCTTGGCTGCAAGGAGATTTCTACTCTAAACTTCGTGTGTGTGTGTGTGTGTGTGTGTGTGTGTGTGTGTGTGTGTGTGTGTGTGTGTGGGGGGTAGAAGGTAGGGGGTACGGGGTAGGGGGTAAGCTTAGTAGAGCTGGGGTAGGCAACTAGGAGACTGGCAGGCATTAGCAAGGGTCTAGTGTTTTCTGCTCACTTGTGGTTAGACCTAAACTGAGTCAAGGCACCTTTGAAAAACCATCATCAGCTTGTTTCCTACAGTATCAAGAAGCAGAGCCATTTGTTTTTCTGTTTGGCTCATTCGTGGTTTTTCTTTTTGAATTAATTCAATATTCTAGATTAGATTATATACACAGAAAATCTAAATTTCTGTAGTCTCTTGCAAAATCAAGAGGTCTGGGCCAGTATTATGCGGGGCCACAATCCACTGGATCCGAATAGAGAGCCCTTTAGATGGGACAGAGTTCAGCAGCTCAAGACCATCGTCCTCATCTCACAGTGAATATCCGGTGCAGTTACACCTGCCTATCCATCATTACGATGCAGTCATAGGACTGCCTGGAGATGTTTCTTGGAGCCTCTGCTGGCATCTGTGAGATCCCGAGCAAGTGGCTTGTCCCTGTGTGACTATTTCCATATCTCTGTAACGGGGAGATAATAGTATACCCATCTCACAGTGTTATGAGTCATGGAGCAAAGTGCATGCATAATATTATGCATAATAAGTGCTATAAACGGATGAATGACAGCAACTAATTTATTAACTACGGTATATAAGTTGTGTATCCTTTATCTGAAGTGCTTCAGATTTTACAACTTTTCACATTTGAATATTCAAATTTGCTTATTTATTCATGACTGTCTGTATGTCTAAATGTGGTAGAGGCCCATGTGTGTTGGGGGATGCACACACCTGTGGAAGCATGTATGGAAGACAGAGGAAGATTTCAGGTATCTGCCTTATTCTCTTGAGACAGGATCTCTCACTGAACCTGGAGCCAGGCTGGCAGCCAGCAAGTCACGGTGATCCTCCTGTCTCCACCCTCCACAGTGCTGAGGGTAGAGGCCCATGCATGACTGTTTGGCTTTTTACACTGATGCTGAGATCCACACTCAGGCCTCCCGCCTTAAGCAGCACACACTCTTACCCACTTATCCACCTCTCTAGCCCCTTCGGTATTTGAATTTAAATAATGGGATGTCTTGGGTATGAAACCCGAGAATTCCTGTGTTTGGAGAGCCAAGTTATAGAAATACCACACACACCTGGAATGTCTGCTCAGGAAGCTCTGTGTTTAATGCACTCTAATGCCTGCATGGCAACATCGATTAGCCTGTCAGCTGTGCCTGGCCCTGACAGTCATGCCTGATAATGCAAGATACAGTATTGATGCTGAGAAAGAAAAAATGGATACAGAAAGCTGCGCGCAGAGAGCCTGAAGTGCAGTAGAACGGCCTGCGGCAAACACTGTTCCTGTGGTAAAATCCCTCCTGCTCCATGGGTAAGCCAGTGCATTTGATACAGGAGTGGCTTAAATTGCGTTTACACATTGCTGTACAGTTCAAGAGCAATTTAAGAATGTATTTTTGTACCTTAAATTCAGGTTGATTTTGAATATTTCTCCCAGATTATTAAACATGAATATATGAATACAACTGAAAATGTATACTACTGGAAACTAAAGTCCTGTTGTGAAGAAAGAAGACTCTTGTAGTAGCTTCATAATATGAGAATTCTTTCATCATAGCACAGGAAAATGTCTCATGAACAAAATCATGAGCTAAAGAAAATGATAAAGCCATGTGGTGGTGACACACGCCTTTGACTCCAGCACTCGGGAGGCAGAGGCAGGTGGATCTCTGTGAGTTCGAGACCAGCCTGGTCAATAGAGTGAGTTCCAGGACAGCCAGAGTTACAACAGAGAAACCCTGTCTCAAAAAACAAATTAATTAATTAATTAATTAATTAAAAAGGACGAAAAAAGAAAAAAAGAAAATGGTAAAATAACTAAAACCAAACGAAACAGTAAAGACCACTGAGGATGTTCACTGAGTAGGGCGACTTTGACGTTCACTGAGTAGGGCGACTTTGCGGCCACACTGGGCTGACCACTCTGAGTCTAACAATAGGGGGAAGCTTTCCTCGGACATCTCAAAAGAAAACAGGTAAACAAACATAAGGCAACAGAAACTCATAGGGCGGACAGAATGCAGCGGCAACTAAAGTCCAACTACTTGGTATATTTCCTTGCCTAGTCAAAAATACACAGTCCTCTTACACATATCATGAATACATTGAATTTTACATACAGCTGGTTTTATGACCATTTACTTTTTGGATTTTAAGAGTAAAAGTGAAAAAAGAAAACGTTATTTATCTAAAGAGTTTATAGCACAATATTTTTAGTGAAAATGTAATATTCTATTGTAATTGTTTTAAATTTTATTTTTAAATTGACTTGAGAATCTTAGAAAGGTGAAGACCCAAAGCCAAGAAATTTTTTTTAAAAAAAGGTTGTTTATATATGTCATCAAAGTCAAAGAATCTTGAAATGATTATATAACTATAACTTGGTTTTTATAAATTTCTTAAGCTAGGGTGAATGGATAAAGTTAAAATAAAGAGAGTGAAAATATGTAATACCATAGTAACACATAGGGGTGCCTGAGTCAGTCCGGGAAACGTGCCTGAGTCAGTCCGGGAAACGTAACTAAGATTTTTTTTTTATGAATCCTTTTGGTTTCCACCAGGGTGAGGTTCCTGATGTCCCAGCCTGACTGTTCCATCTCCACAGGCTCTCTCAGCCCCTCATCAGTCTGGGCATGCTCACCAGTAGCCGTTCTGGCTTTGCTCTCCAGTCATTTGGATTACAGTTCAAAAGCCACTGGCTCAAGAAACTGTAGGGCTCACGCTCTGAATTGAGATGTGTTATAAGCAGTAAGCGTCAGAAGAAATCGGAGAAACAAACAGTAATCTATTCACCATCTCCTTCACAAATCACCTAACGGAATCTGGCCTGTTCTCATAGGTACAAGCATTAGGGGTTTAGAATAGGAGTTTAGTTTGGTTAGCGAATAGGATTTGTTTAATAACAAGACAATGTTAAAGGCTTGGTGCTTTGCAAGCTTTATTTTGTTTTGTAAACAGAGATACAAGTAAACTTCACATCCATCTACCTGGGTGTGTCTCTCACCACAGCTATCTTCCCTACAGCTACTGGCTCCCAGCAAGTGCTGGCCATCTGGGTTTACACCCCAACCCCTCATCTCGCAGTAATAGGATCATCAGTCTTGGTGCCTGCTGATTACAAACCCCAGTATACCTTCATTTAGTTAGTCTGCTGGCAAAAAATTATTTTCTGATCCTTTAATCTGGTTTTCTTTATTGCTAGACACTGGATTTGCTCCTTAGCTTAATAACAAAAAAACAGGATGAGGAATTAGAGAACAAGTAATTTTTCATATGCTGGACAGTCTAGAAGCATGCATGAATGGAAGCAATTTAGACCATATGACTTCCTGTGATTTGGGGTGAGGAACTGGGAGGCCTGGGGGTGGAGTTTGGGAGCACTCTACAGCGGCTTCCTCTTTTCTCCATTGTTTATTTCTCAGATGAAGGAATGAACACACTCAGATGGAATTTAAATGGATGATATCGCTGTCTGAGTCATTCCAATCAGAATAGCCTCCTGAGGATTTGGCATTAAACGGGGCCTTCTGTCCCATAAGTAGAAGCTAATCAGACCGTTCATCAGTTTCTCTCATATGTCTAATCTGTTCCCAGAACATATCTTACACAGAAATAGAATGATTTTTCCTGTTCCCAAGCTTATGGTGTTCAGCAAAACTCCCCAGGTACCCTACATTTCTTTATATTTTTTTTCCTGAGCGATCTTTTTGACTATTGTCTCAGGAGTGCCCCCCTATGCACCCACCCACCCACACACACACACACACACACACACACCTCACTTCCAGGCTCTGCATGATTTGTGGTTCTTCAAAACAGTCCTCAATTTTTATCTCAGCAGAGACCAGACATAGCAAATCTGTCTTTCAACTTTTCTAAGTTTTGCTGTGAGTTAAAATGCCAGATTTAATAAAGTCAATGTCAATGACATTATTATGCTAGTATCTGAAATCTGAATAGATGTATTTGTTCTTTATTATAATTCTAAACAATCTTAGTTAATTATCAAAGTAAAAAAAAAATGGAACAAGAGAAAATTTAAAAATAGAATGGAAGCCTCTAGAGGTTATCCTTTTGCCTAGAGGAAAACTTGGTCAATGTGGAGATGCATAAGCTTATGAACTTTTCCCCAAACAACTGGAGTTTTAACAAGCATGCCATTGCACTGTGCAATGTTCCTGTCTGCTTGGGATTTTAGTCAATACACTTTTTTTCTTTTAAGATTTATTTATTTTTATTTTATGAATATAAATGTTTGCCTATATATATGTGTACTACATGAAGGAAATGTCCGTGGAGGCCAGAAGAGTCTATCAGTGGAGTCCCTGAATTGGACTTTCAGATGGCTGTAAGCTGCCAGGTGGATGCTGGGAACTGAATGTGGATCCTCTGTAAGAGCATCGAGTATTAACCAGCAAGTCATCCCTTCAGCCCCAGATCAAGCACTTGTATTCTCAGTTTCACAGGAGATTGTTCACTTGTTTTGATTTGCTTCCAGACACTTTACAACCCATATTCCAGATACAGAAGATCTAGAGCTGTTGATGAATGCAGTGTCTCCTCTCCTCCTCCAGGACCATGGAAGTCAAGACAGTTAAATGTTCTTCACCACCCAGTGGATCACGCAGGTCATACAATCACTTCCAATTGAGGGACTTTCTTTTATGGCCACAGCCACGGGAACGACTCTACAAAAAGGGTTACCTTTGTCCAAAATATTAAAAAATGAATATAAGAAGAGGCTATTGGCTTTGAACTCACTAATCTTTTATCCAAGATCCTGGACCCTAGATGAAATGCAAACCTGTATTCATTACCTGTTAGGTCTGAGCTGTGTGATTACTGTCACATTCTCTGGTTTATGATCTTACTTCAGGATGAGGCTGAGCTCATTGATTAATAGCACTCTACATTCTTGCAGAAGACCCAGATTTGGTTCTGAGCACTCTCGCTGGGCAGCTCACAGTTGCCTGTAACTCCAGTTTCAGGGGACCGGATATCTACTCCTCCAGTCTCCACAGGCACCTGCACATATGTGATGCACATAAGCTCATTCAGGCACACACACAATGTTCATAAAAATGAAAAAACATATGAATGAGTGAATGAATAGATTCAAATACTGCCTAGAGGAAACTCACGGTCACACATAGCTGTGCTCAAAGCTTTATGAATTGCTAGTTTCTCAACCACTGCAACATCTCAGAAGAAAAGTTCTACTGAGCCAGAATTTTCCCTGGGACATTCATGGAGCAGACCTAGTCCTGGTGAGAAAAAACAAACAACAAACAAGGATGTCAAGGAGAATTTAAAAAAAAAAAAAAAAAAAAACCCAAGAGCTCAAATATGAACAACTGTAGCAAAGAAATAAAAAAAAAAAAAGATAGAAGTAGACGGCTTAAAATGCTCAGATTTTAAAATGGTGAGATTCTTATAAAGGGTGGAAAACTCAGGCTGGTGAGATGGGCTCAGGAAGTAAAAGCATCTGCTGCCAATACTAAGAGTCTGAATTCACAACCAGGACCCACAGTGAAGGAAAACTGACTCCTGTAAGTTGTCCTCTGGTCTCTACAGGTACCCGGTAGCATGTGTGTACCCACGCACTTACACACATGCACATGAAATAAAACTTTAAAAATGCAGTAAGAGTAAATGAGCAAGGGTGACACCAATGCTAAAGTGGACGGGAAAAGCCCAGGAGGCCTCAGCCCTGCAAAAGAACTCCAGGCAACTGAGGAAAGCTAGGAATGGGAGTGGCAGTCTTCCCCAGGGAAGAGCACGCCAATTGATTGTCCAGTGCCAGTGGTCAGCCATGGAAATGTACATGAGTAACATCATGCAGACTGAGCAAGTTATATTTACGAATATACATGTATATGCAGATACACATGTGCATGTAACAACAATTAATTTAAAAAGAGATCATGAATCTGAAGGAAAGCGAACAGGGGTATATGGGAGGGTTTGGATGAAGAAAAAGGAAAAGAAAAATGTAATTATATTATAATCTTAAAAATAAAATATGAGATAAAAAACAAATAGTTAAAAGTTTTAAAAATTACATTCCACATGGCCATCTCTTTCATTAATTATTTTTTTCCTTTTGTGTATTCCCTCTATTTCTTTTTCCTAGTGTATGGACATTTTTAATTAATAAATATTCATTTATTCCATCACTGGCTTGGAAAACACAAATTAAGTTTCTAATTTTCAGAGGTTTTTCTTAAAATGTTTTGTAGAAATGCATTTAGTCAAAGCCATTAGTTCCTTAGTTAAAAATGCATTAAAATGCTAGGATAAATAACAAGGGGCAAAAGAATAATAGCCAGTGCTTCAAAGACACAAATAAACTCGAAGTGAACCAGGACATCTTAAGGAATATACTTAAAAGAGATTAATACCAAGGTTTACAAATTAATGGATCTATAATTAATGTACAATGAATACATTAGCATTTCATTAAGAATCTTTTTAATGTTCCACACAAGGCTCAACTCTGAGTTCAAGCAAATGCCCCGTATATTATTATTAAATTTTAGCAAATTATTAAATTTTATTTTTCTTGATTATTGAATTTTTATTATTAATAATTGTAATATGTTTTAAGTTTTATGTATGTAAGTGTTGGCCTATCTGATGCCCTTGGAGACCAGAAGAGAGTGTCTGATTCCCTGGAATTGAAGTTACAGACAGTTGTGAGCTGTCACATGGGTGCTCGGAATCAAATCTGGGTTCTGTGTGTGTGTGTGTGTGTGTGTGTGTGTGTGTGTGTGAGAGAGAGAGAGAGAGAGAGAGAGAGAGAGAGAGAGAGAGAGAGAGAGAACAGGTGCCTATGGAGGTCAGAAGATGTCAGGTTCCCTACAGCTGGAGGTACGGGCAGTCATGAGCTGCCTGACACTGGTTTTGGGAACTGCACTCTGGTCTTCTATGAGAGTAGTGATCATTTAACTGTGGAACCACCTCTCCAGTGCCCTTCCATTTTCTTATCAAAAATAACGTGGGCCAGCCAACTTACAACTTTCTTGTACCTCACGAAGACTATTCTTGCTTTTTTGTACTGTAGCCTCTCTCTTCATGTCACGAGTCAAGATCATTTTCTCTAGATGGACTGACTCTTCTTTTCAGTTTATATCACGATGTGTAACATATGCTAAAGAGTTTGTCTCCTTTGCAAGTAGCGATACCAGCAGTCACACATTCACCTGTTACTTGACAGCTGGGTGATCCCTTCCTTCTGCTCGCCAGAAACAAGGCACATCTGGAAGATGAGTTTGATTTGATGTTTAGCTTCGGGAAGACATTTTTCTGCATGAAAGTTATATGCTAAACCAAAAAGACTTCGGTTTGTTTCTATATTTACTTATTTATTTTATGTATGCAGGTGTTTTGTCTGCATGTACGCTTGCGTGCCAGAAAAGAGCATCCGGTCCCCTGAGACTACAGTGGTTGTGAGCTTTTTACCGTGTGGGTGCTGGAAATTGGATCCAATTCTGGAAGAGCAGCCTATGCTCATAGCCACTGAGCCATCTTTCCAGAACCCCCAGAAGAGTTTTTATATATGCAGTATTATTCACGTTTCCATTCACGGTGGCTTGACTCATTTCATTCAGATTTTAGAAAGCTTACAGAAATGTTAATAATCTAAAATGTCAGATGATGACAAAACATAGCTTTTTAATATAAAAATAAGTATGAATACTTTTTAGGTTTGGACAATAGTAGTGTTAAATTATAGAAATCATAATTAGTGGCATCCTATCATATAGCATGTTTACAGGAATATAGAAAATTAAGAACAGTGCAGAGGAAATGGAAGTTACTTTAATGTCATTGCTGAAGTGTTCGATCCTAAACATTCTAAGCCTTTTCTCTTGTTTTATTGGAAATCATTTTATTTTGTTTTGTTTTGCTGTGCTAGGGATGGAACCTCAAGCCTCACTCACAGTATCAAGCATTCTTGCACGGAGCTACAACCTCAGTTTGTGTTTGCTGGTTTCACACTTCATATTTTAAAATATAAATATAGCATGCAGAATCTTTTATGGTACTGTCTACCGAACCCAGTACTGCACATGTGATAACCAAGTACCCCACCACTGAGCTATACCTACAGTCCTCTTTTTATATGATCTTTAAGATAGAGTCCCACCAACTTGCCCAGGTTGGCCTTGAACTCACTCTGCACCACAAGCAGACTTTGAAATTGTAGTTCTTATGCCTCAGCCTCCTGAGTAGCTGGGATTATAGGTCTATTATCACCAGGCCCAGCTGGTGATTATTTTTCATTATAGGGTGTCATATTAATTATTCTTCTGAAGCAAACCTATCATAGTTGCATGATAATCTATCAAGGGTTTATACCACCACTTAACAACACCCTACTGATGTTTCCAACGAAGACATAAAATGTTTCTATATGGATCTTTCTGAAGATAAGAAGGGTGGTTTAAATGAGAAAGTCCCTCGTGTATTTGAATGCTGGTCCCCAGTTGGTGGAACTGTTTGTGGAGGTTTAAGAGGTCTTTGCTGGAGGACTTATGTTCCTGGGGTCAGGCCAAGAAACTAAATAGACTGTAAAGAGAACACCCATTACATCATAAAAACTAAAACAGGAAGGCAGCGCATTGCCTCGTTCAATCTCAGGCGGACACATGCACACCAAATTTTTGTCTCTTTGCACATATTCATCAATAACTAAGAAATCCCAGGAGTAATAACTCGGGGTTACAGATAAATCTTATTAAGTAAGCAAATTCACAAATATGGAATCCGTGGGCACTGAAGGCCCATTGAAGGAAAGCTGTTGCCTCCTAGTCAAAAGAATGGAATCTCCCTCTAGGAGAGTTATGCCATTGTCTTTTCCCTTAAGAGTTAATCCAGTTGAGCTGGATAGTCACCTGGCCACACCTCAGGAAGGTGAACTTACCTTAAGCCTTGCTGAAGAGATTGGAGGAATAATTAGCCCTTTGGTAAGATAATAAGCTTTTCTTTCTCTGAATTCTGGCCCCGGTAGCCCAATCTCCAGGAACTGCCATGAACTTCTGGTGGGTCTGCCTGGTTTTCTGAGTCCTGAGAAATGTTAACTGAACTTGTGCTGTAGGGAACTGGGGAAAAGCTCATGAAGGAATCGATCATAATGTTTTCATAATGAAATTCATGTTCACTAACAACCGTTGTTTGGCAAGGAAGAGAAGTCCATTTTCAAGAAAGTTGCTGAGACTGGCTCCTTCAAATCCAGCCACCCTGGCACTGGGGCACCCAGTGAGAAGGAGGACCAGCTGAATGTGTGAGTCAGGACTGCAGTGCCCAAGATCAGGGCCTTGCCCTGACTCTCAGTGTAGCATCTGAAGAATGGATTATTCTTCTAAGTTAACTGTTAAGATCTTTGGAGATTTTCGAAAAACAGAACTCACTGAAGTACCGTGGTTTCTTTTCTTTTTGAACTGCTGGTCACGGTTCTCTGCTTCTTCCAGCCAGAAGTTTTGGCTGAGTTTTAGATTCTGGTCTTGTTTCAGGGAACATCCAAGGTTGATTGCTACTGTTATCTATCTATCTATCTATCTATCTATCTATCTATCTATCTATCTATCTTTCCTTCTCTCGGAGTCGGAGTTATTGGTTTTGTGGTACAAATGTTCAGGTGTTTATTGTAGACATAGCCTCTTTCTCTGCTCTGACTTTAGTGACTTGAGTGGCTGAGGAATAGCCTTTGTGCTCACTTCTTGCTGAGCTCTTTGCCCATGTAACTCAGATCTGTAATTCTCCAAATTAGGTCCCTGAAGCCCATGAGCTCCTGTCTGTACCTGAAACTCCTTACTTTGCACGTCAGCTTTGATAATTAGGAGGCATGTTAAACCAAGTCTATGCAAAACAAAGTTTGTTGCTGTAGTCTCCATTCAACTTGTGTTTCCTTAATCTTTGTCACCTTAGCCAGAGGTGCCATCCTGTACCCAGCCACTCAAAACCAAAACCCCTGGGAGCCATCCATGATTCTGTTTTTACTTCGTCTACTGTCTCCAAAGCACCAGAAAATTCTGTGAGTTTCTGAAATACGTCTCAAGGTAGTTTCTCAAATCTGTCTCCATTTCCCTCTATTCTCACTCCTGCTATCTTGACTTCCTTCTACCTTAGCTCCTTTTCTCCGTCACTGGCCCTCCTGCTTCCTTTTGCTTTCTTTTATTAAGCAAACAAATTATTTTTTTAAAAAAAAAATCAGATCACATTCCATCTCTGCTATCATCTTCAATCACCTCAAATATATCCCTTAAACATTTTTAGGCAGCTAGACTGCTATCAGGAGGCTTGTGGGCTGATGAAGATGGACCCTTCCTCATAATCAGCTTTGGGCCCCCCTTCCCCCTATAAGGTTTAAGGAAAGGATGGAGGTACCAGGGCTTTGTTGTAAGGGAATGCTGCCTCCTCTTAGGGAAAAAAAAATTAGAATCTGAGTTGTACCTCTGGTCCCGGGTGGAGACGTAACATTTTAAGCTGCTTAAAACATTACATACTATTGTGTCCTCCCTTAAAAATTAATACAACTGGGCCTGTCAATCACCTGGACAGGAGACCACCCCTCAGAGACAGTCTCAGGAAAAGACAGAAACTTTCTGTGCTGCAGACAACACATCTTTGCCAGACAGCCTTGTGATCAGCACGTGGACATTGCGTGGGGCAGCCATCAACCAGACCAGAAGCAAGGCTGTTTTGAAAGCTGTGTGTCTTATTTGGGAAGTTAAGAAAATGATGAATAATTTAAAGAAAATATCAAATTCTGGTATCATCCAACAAGGATTGTTTGAAAAGTCGATATGATTTTATTATAGGGTTACTTTTCCCCAATATAGTCATGTCTTGACTTTGCCCTGAAAAAAAAAAAAGGCATTCTCACAGGAATATGCCTCCTTTTGATACAGAGAAAATGGGACTGCCTTTTGTAGGTTCTTAGTCTTGCGCATAAAAGAATTTAAAAAATGACCCAGAAGGAGGCTCAGGGACAACTTTATTATAGAGTTTTGGAGGGAAAAAATAAGCTGTAAATTGTGGACGCCCGCCTCGCCTGCAAGGAAGACGCCGCACACAGGATTCTTCTGGTTCACGCTTTATTGAGGACAGCCGTTCAATTAAGTGTTGAGAGCGAAGACCCTGATTGCAAAAGGCACCCTGCTAATATAGAGCATAGGGCTACGTGACCGTCAATGATTGGATACTCATCCAGACCCTCATTAGCATGGAGGGAGGCGGCAAGAACTGCTCACCTGCGCCTGAGCTGTAACTTGTTTACTCCAAATGCAAGCAATTACTCCAAATGCGAGCAAGAAGAACCTGGAAGCAGGAAACCGGCGCCATCTTGTAATGGCGTTTCAACTCGGCTCCCAACAGTAAATCTCTGCAGCTGCTGGAGGGGGTGTCTGTTAGCTGACAGGAGGAGGGAGAAGGGAAGCAGGGGAGAAAAGTATGCCTATTGAGTTGAGCCTAGATGTCAGCAAGCAGCTGTAGGAAGGGGCGTAGGGAGAGGTCTTCAGGGAAATAGTGAGAAAGTCCAGGGTCAAGGAAACCATGCTTAGCCTCTTGTTCAGGGTAAGAAAGTGAGACAGAAAAGGAGTTGGAAAGTTGTGCTTTTTAAGTTAGAGCTCAGAAAAGCAGGCTTAGCCCTGGAGATCTGCAAGCAACTGCCTCAAGGGAAGTATAAATCCATTTTCTCATGAAGGGGATAATTACCCCACCCATCTCTTTAGCATAACTCCAGGTAAATCAGCTTTTCTGAGGGGTGGTCTCTTGTTCAGGTGATTGACAGGCCCGGTTGTATTAATTCTTCTGGGGGGGGGGGGTAATAGTACATAGTGTTTTGAGGAGCTTGGAACATCGTGTCTCCTCCTAGGGCTTGAGGAAGAACTCAGATTCCAGGAACAGAACGGGAGGAAGTAGTGTTTCTTTAGTGAGTCTCAACAAAGCCTGATGCCTTCATTTTTCCACCTAACATTTTAACTGCTAAGAAGGGGTTTCCCTTCCTCGTGTTACCAAGGAAACAGGAGGTAAGATCCCATGCTGGTTATGAGGGAGGAGTCCATCCTCAGTTGTCTCCAAGCCTGCCAATGCCTTGTCTAGCTACCTAACATTCTGAAAGACTCACATTGTTCCACCAAGCCATAATGACACATAAGTTCTGGTTAAATGGTTAGGATCTCTCACAAGCCCCAGAGGTTATTTTATTTTATTTTATTTGTCTAAGTGAAAGAATAATTGCTTTAGGTTGTAAAGTCTATTGCTCTTGGAGCGCTGATACTTACAATGAAAAGATTTTTTTAAGAATATTTTAATTTATATAAAAGTTTCATTTAAAATGTAACATTTTTATTTTATATATTTCACTTAAAATATGTTTCAAATGGTGTTTTTACTTAAATACTGTAACCGCAAGAATAGAACAATCGGCTCTAGCAAGCGCTCTCTCGCCTCTTAAGTAGGAGTACAATACAAGCACTGACGCGTTGACAGTGGACAATAAAAAAAAGAATGGGGGACGGGCAAACTCTCGACGTTGGGACTTTTCAGCTCCAATACAGAGAAAATCAATCAGGCTTAGTTCATCCTCAAAGAGGCATCTACTGACTGGGGTCCGAAACTGCCAAGAGCTGTTTCCAAACAGAGGAACCGAGGACACAAAGCATGCCACGGGGTCCAGTTTCTTCCTGCCCCTTGGCTTTCCTTGCTCCGCGAAGATGGGTTTCAGCCCATCTTCGCTCAGCATGGATGACTGACTTCCAAGACACACTGTGCTTTTACCACTGACTGTGTGAGTGGAAAGCAGCAGACGTCTCTTCCTCGCCCGACCTGATGAAGTATCTGTGGATCTTACAGGCTGTCCGCGCCGCTGCAGCCCAAGAAGCTGCAGCTGCAGAGAATCCCACTTCGCAGATCCGAGCTCAGCCCCGGGAAGCGCGCCGTCTAGCGACTGCACCTGGGGGTAAGGCGGTGTGATTTTTGCCTCAGTTCCTTCATCTCTCTCCATGGATTACACGTTTCCAGCTCGTGGTGCTGTGGGGAACCAAACAAGTTAACATAAACGAAATACCTAAAAGAACAGTAACCGCAAAGACAAATGAATTCTGTTGCTGTTCTGGCCTTTGTCACTGCTTTAAGCAACACTAAGCACGGTCACCACTAGATGGCAATCGTGTGACGAGAGGCACAGAATAGTCTTTTTTTTGGCAAGAATTCTTTTTGGTAAGAATTGGCAGGTAGCAACCATTAACAGGTGCCGGAAAGTGTAGAGACCCCAGTCCAGTTCCTGCTGCCCCGAACCTGGGCTGTGACCCTGGTCAAAGCTAGAATTGATCTGTGTTCTGAATTTCTTCAAGTGAAATTGAAAGCTAATTCTGCACTTGGCTTACTATTTTTTGTTGTGGCTGTTCTATAAAGAATATCTTCTGCTATTGTGACTGTAACCTACAAAGCCCCAAAGTGACCAACAGTATTGGTTATTCATAAACATTGTTTAAAAATACAGCCGTGTGAGACATAATCCATTAATTTATTTCTAAATTGTAGTCACCCTGGGCGTCCTGAAAGACTTCATGTAATTTTGCAAGGTAACCAAAGGGCCAGAAGAAACACTAAAGTCATACCCGACTCAGGAAATTATCCTTGGAGACTACAATTCAGAAACTTCACTAATAAGAAAAAAAAAAGAAGTCATACTGAGAGCAAGCTTTAAAAATATTTCTCGGTCATGTAATCATGTACTTAACACTACATTCTCAAAACGACTTAGCAAAGAAAGAAGCCACTCAGAAGATTTCAGGGTCCAAAATATTAGTAATAGCATGGATACCAGTACACATTAGGAAACCATGATGTTTATTTGGGTTTCAGGATGGACATGAGGGGCTAGAGAGATAGCTCTGTGGTTAAGAGCACTGGCTGTTCTTCCTGAGGGCTTGGGTTTGATTCCCAGCACCCACATGGAAGTTCACAACTGTCTGCAACACCAGTTCCAGGGGATCGGACACCCTCACACAGACATACATGCAGGCAAAACACTAATGCACATAAAAATAAAAAATTAAATAAAAATAATAAAATGTAAAAAACCAAAAACCAAAAAAACACTTCTGCATGAATCAAACCTTTAGGGCAAAGTTGGAATAGGACAATGTGATAAAAAAAAATCAGCATTGATGTTGCATAATTTAGGGAGGTATTAAGTTTTTTAAAGTGGGAGACCTTGGAGTTCAGAACTTCTGTTCTGTTTCTAGCTTATTCAGTATGAAGACCCTTGTAAGGGGTTACCCAATTCACATTCAAGGGATGCTCACACATTTCCTTGTTCGTGTCTGAACACTCGGCCTTTATTTCTCAGCATGCTCTTTTCTTGAGATAAATCCTCCTGAATTCTGACAACTGGATCAGAGGTCAGGGATTCACAGGTAAGGTTTGGAGCATAGAGTTCTCTGGGTTTCCTTCATCCTTTCTAAATCCAGACTGGGTTGGACACAGTGTCTTGTGAAAAGAGGGAAGGGTAATTATTAATCACCAAGGTATCAAATAATTTTGTTTTTCTCTTTCTATTATTTCTCCCCCACTTAATACTTTTTAAACTATAATTATTCTTATGTATATGGGTGTTTTGCCTGTATTATGTCTGCACACCACATCTGTCCATGCTGTTGTGTCATGTGTTGTGTGGTTCATCCCCAGCTGGTGGTGCTATTTTGAGAGGTGCTTTATCGGTCTCTCCCACATTCTTCTGTTTATACAAACACTTTCTTCAGATTTTTTAAAAGTATTTTTTAATGATGTGTATTTGTGTGCATTGAGCGTGGGTCTGTGCATGTGAGTCCAGGGGCCTGTAGAGGCTCAAGTTTTTGGCAGTTGTAAACCAGCCAGTGTGGATGCTTAGCACCCAAGTCAGGTCTTCTGCAAGCCTCTTAGCCGCTGCGCCATCTTTGTTGATACTCATAAGGCTGCTCATATTTTGTTTTCTTCACTTGACTTTTTCTCACAGAAATTCTGTCACCTGGAAATATGTGAGCTGAGAATCATTTTCCCATTTTCTACCAGGGCAAGGAGTCGTGAGAGTATTCAGGCCACTGCTCAAAGGTGTTCATTATCCCACGCAGACTGCTTTCCTATACTTAACAGCCCACATACATTGTTTTAAGTAAATGGAAGAAAAACTTGGGGGACAGTAAGTGAAAACTTACTAAGACCTTTTGGGTGAAAACTGTCAGACACACTGTGCAGTGTCCAGTGACTTAGACTGCATCGAGGCTGTGTCCTTGGAGTTGGACACGGGGTCTTGAGAGGTAGAAAACTAGCTTATCTTTCAGAATCAGTTCTGTCCGGGCCTGGTTGGCACATCTCCTCCACTCTTCTGCATTTGCAGCTAGGTGCTGTCTCTGGGACTCAGGCTCTGTTCACCTGGCACCCAGCCTGGGGCAGGACTGGGCAGGCTTCAGGGAATCACATGGAAACATAAGTACCATAGCAGCATTTCCCTAGAGCAAAGGAATTTCTCTTCCCAGACACCTGATTCACTCTATGGTTTTGGTGCTTAACCAGTCACGGGACAAGCCTATCTAGGGCTATAAAGCTCTGTCTTACCTTCCAGTAAGCCCTGGAAAAGAAACCCTGGTCTCAAGTCTTCAAGAGACCCTCTCCAGTGCTTGCTTACACTGGGACACTTGGTGACATTCTGAGGTGCCTTGCAGCACCACGACGTGCAATGTCTTCTTCCTCCTGGACACAAGGAGAGGAGCCCAGGGTGACACCTTAGAAGGCTTGCCACAGCAGCCCTCCATCTCAAGCCATCCTGACGGCAGGAAGCCAAAGGAGGGGGCCCACACCTCCCGCTGAAAAGAACCGTTAAATCTCTGACCTAGATTCTCAAAATATTCAAGGAGAAATTGGGGACACGAGTGCTGGCCGCAGCTCAGTTCAGCGAGTCCTCTTTTGGTCTCATTTTAGCTGCATTTGTCTGAGCAGCAGGTGAAGTGCCTTTCAAAAGACCGTCATCTCCGAGGGAAGTCGTCTGTTTTACATTAATTGTCCATTAGTCTCCAAGCCTCCATCCATTAACATCCTCAGCCTCTCATTACGGATATTGTGCCCGGGTCCCGCTGTCAGTTTTTCAGTGCAGGGCTGTTTTGCTGCATCTGACTTAATTGCTCTAAGTGCCTGTTTCTTTGAGCGTACCAATTAATGCAAGCTTTCTTCTTGCACTAGCCTGGACAGAGATGCCAAGGTGAGGATATGTCAGCTGCTATTTACTCTAAATTATCAGACCTTGCCGCCTTAAGCTCCTACAGTGAGTATTTTGCATCTACACCGTTGTATTTACCCGACGGACTTCTAGAAACAATACATTTGGAACAGACCTAGTATTCTGTTGTAAAAAAGACTCCATGGATTTACAGTCCACCCGCATTATTGTGACGAGGGGTTTACATTCCCTTTGCTCCTGAATAGTTTAAACATGTCATTTTTAAGTGCATGTGGCAGTCTGCACAACAGCTCAGATGAAATTGGTATCGTGGATGGGAAAAAAAAAATGAAGCTTTCATCTTTAAAATTACAGCTGCTGGGGCAGCAGCACAATACTTTAATTGCTGTATCTCCCTGGATGTGACTGACTCATCTACCTCCAGCACCATGGCTGCTGTTTGGGAAAAAAAACAAAAAAAACAAAAGAACCACACATTTAAATGGAAGAAGATTAAGTGGAAAAATCATTAAGCTTAAGAATTGTCATGTTTCTAGAAAGTTTTGGTAGTCATGGAGCCAAGTGAAATTATTAGATCGACAGATTATCACCCATGCTTTATAAAAAAAAAAGAACTAGGAAAACACTTAATTTGATTGGTAAATCTTACAGTATGTATCATATTACATCTGTCAGGATTGAATTTTGGATTTTTTAAAATCAATACTAAAAGTGCTCAGTTTATATGAATTCCTTTCAAGATTTCGTGATAGCGTATCTACGAAATCAGTTTTGAATTGTTACTGTTGACATTGATTGAATATGTTATGATTTTAAAACCTCAGCCAGGGTTTGGCTCCATCTTTTAAGTGAATTTGTTAATAAATAGCCAAAGCGAATGCACCCAGATTGATTTGGTATAGGATATGGTAAAGAATTAAAGACAGTTTTGGGGGGCTTTATTTCTTGATGATTATATGGAAAGCATTCACTGTTGCCATAAATATTTATTTGGAACAAATACGAGCAACCCCACTGGGAAACACTCAACACAGGTCACCTTTGCCTCTGAGACCCTGTGCCTTCATTCCAACTGGTCCCTAACACAGCCATGCCTTCTGTCTGGGTCCAATCCTACATTCCACATTAAATGGCCCTGGTCAATAACAGGATGTGCAAACAGCTGCTGAGATTTAAGGCCCTTTGGCAAGGCCCTCATTTTCTTCTCTGTTTTCATTTCTCTTTTTTTTGAGAATAGACAATGTGTAGGAGGTAAGGGTGTGACTGGAGCCATCTTTCCACCCATGAGCTAACATCTGTCCCCTTGATGGACCAGTCACCCTTATTATTTCCACAGGTGTTTCTGCAACATGAACAGACTTGCCTCATCAGTGGTTACACTGAGGCATTCTGTGTTAGTCAAATTACAAACTAGTTTGTTTCGTGAAAATTCCTTTGACATCACATCCTGGGGAAATAGTATAATACATTCTAGCAAAGTCAAAAAACAGATATTAGGGGTTGTAAAAAACCCATACACACTCCTTCCCCCTGAGGCTGCTTCTTAACCCTAGCTGACATTTATAGCATGATTCAGATTTGCCAGGATGGTGAGGCTAGAGGTGACATGTCCACCACGCCAACAGGAGCAGAGTGGAGTGTTCTGCTGCAGCTTCAATTTCACATCTTTGTCTCTGCCTCGCTTGTCCTGAACTAATGATGTATCTCTGCTTTTGAATTGGCCATAGTGCCTTGGTTGAACGTCTAGGATGCTGTTGACATGAGTAGGATCTGGCCAGGGGGTTCTTTCTAGATTCTTATTTATAGGTTCAGTCCTGTACATTTGCTAACTCCCAGGTGCATTGCATTAACTCCCTTGTGTTTATGGCTAGATCTGTCCATGTGTGCAGTAGACACAACACAGGATGACCTCATGCTCCCCACCAGAATCCCCTCACCAAGTACTTAGGGGGTAAAACTGTGGTTTGCTTCTCACTGAGAGAATTGTGGCAAAGATGATCACATTGTTTTACAGGAAAGATACAAAGGGTTTTGTAGATATAATTAAGGTGCTTAATTAATTGACTTTTAATTAAACAAAAAGTTTATCCTGACTGTGATTTTAAAAGGTGGTTCTGTTCTTCCATAAAGCAAGCTGACTTTGTAGCTTGCTTTGAGGAAGCCCTGTGCCAGGAGTTCTGCAGCCACGAAGAAATGAGTTCTGCCAACAAGAGCAGACCCAGTCAAGCCTCCGGATGAGGATGCTAACAGCCAATATCTTCTGAGCCCGACACACAATGCAGGGAGACAATAGTAATTGGTATTGTGTCACTGTTTGTTATGTGGAAATAGGAAACTTACACATAAGTAGGACAGCTACATACTTTGCAATAAAGATGTTTGGTTTTATGACTCGGTGTCCCTGTTGCATTATTTACACATGGAGATCATTGTGTAAGAACTATGCACAAGGAACTTCTTGTACTCTGTAGCTAGAAATGACCAACTCACACCTCAGGCACTAGGTGTGACTTAGCTCACAAGCTTTACGATTCCTGTAGACTTTCTTTCACATAACCTGAAGGGAGATTCATTGTCCAGAACAGAGGACAGTTCCTTTCACTCTCATGGACACTCTCATGCCTACTCTGCAATCTTCACACAAGTAGTTGTATAACATATTCAGAATCCATAACATAAAAAATTAGTGAGGGCACATGTCTTTAATCCCAGCACTCGGAAGGCAGAGACAGGTAGATCTCTGTAAGTCTGAAGCTAGCCTGGTCTACGGAGTGAGTTCCAGAACAGCCAGAGTTACAGCAGAGAAACCCTGTCTCGAAAAACAACAACAACAAATTAGTGAGGACCCCACATGATTAGACTGATTGGACTATGCCTGTCATCCATTGTATTAGACATTTAATGTGAAAATGCACAGCACAGTCTCCACCAGACATCAGAGCAGTGACAGCATCACTCAGCACAGAACCCCTCAAATCCCCACTTCCTTGTGAAAGAGTGAAAAGCTGTCATCAATCTCCATTGAGATATAAACTGACCTTGCAGATCCAAGTGTGCAGAAGACCCTAAAAAAACTCTCTCTCTCTCTCTCTCTTTCTCTCTCTCCTCCCTTTCTGTGTGTGTGTGTGTGTGTGTGTGTGTGTGTGTGTGTGTGTGTGTGTGTGTGTGTATGTGTAGCATATTTGTGTAGGGGAATAGGCCTATGGGAAAGCTAGGAAGGGTCTATATTCTAAGAGTCTATGTAAGGGGATCACATTTAGAGGCCTCTGTGGTCCAGATGGAATGCAAAAAGAATGTTAGGAATGTTGGTACACTCCTTTAATCTCATTATTCAGAAGGCAGTGGCGGTCCATGCTTTTAATCGGTAAGACAGAAACAGAGTATGAAAACAGAGATCAGAAAGAGTCAATGTCACACAGAAGTGACATCTGAGATGAGTCAGTGAAGGACAGGCAAAGTGACTAATCAGAGGCATAGTTAGCAGAGTGAGTCAGAGTTTGGACATGCCCAACTCTCATGATATAAAAGCAGACTCTTGGCTCAGAACACAGAGTCAGTTATGGTAGGCAGAATGAGGTAAGCAGTTTGAAGCAGGCAGACAGAGACAAGACACAGAGACAATGAAACAGTGTGACTGATAAGGCAGAGAGGGTGGCTGAGGCAGGATGGAACAGTGAGTTACAGAACCAGGCAGGCTGGGAGAGACAGAGAGACAAAGAGGCAGAGCCACAGAAGTCAGTATCAGATGGGAAGACTGAGTCAGTTCGAAACTGAGCAGAGCAGTTCAGTCTGAGGAAGTCGGAGAATCAGCCAGAGACAGAAGAGAAAGCCAGAAACAGAAAGCCAGCTCAGAAGATCAGTTGAAACCAGTCAGCTTGGAGAAGAGTTTGAGCCAGAACAAGAGGTGAACCAGAAGAGTCAGAGTTCAGAAAGAGCTAGTCAGAGTGGTTCAGTGAGCAGTAAGCCTTGGAGGTTGATTAGATTGTATGGAGGTTTAAATGTCGAGGCTGAAGCCTTTGAACCCAAATCAAAGTCTACATCTACATATTTGTGTGTTGGTACCTGTGGAAGCCAGTGGCCAAACATTTCTTTAACAAGAAAAATAAAGCAGAAGTAGCTGTGATGTGAGGTCATGTTAATTCTTCTGTCGGTCCCTATAGAAACATCACCCTTCCCCCCTATGGGAGCTCTGTGCTCAGGCTTCCCTCTATACCTATATGCCCTGGCACCCTACAGTCTATCTAGTATTCACTAGGTTTGACCCACAGGGGGCATCAATGGGAGAGAGAAGGACAGGAAAGTGAGGTTCCGTGTTTATTCCCCTCTTACCTGGCACCTCACAGGTCTTCCAGGCAGTCCCTCTTCTGTGGCCTCAATTTTCACCTGGGCTCCCGCCAAGGCTCCCATTCTTGCTCCTTCAGGGGTGGCTGCTTCCTTCTGCTCTGTTTCCAAGGTGTCCCGGTGTACTTTTTTGGCTTCTCTAAAGCTGCTCGCTTAAATTCGTCACTTTATGTTATATTGAATCCCTTTTGACTATCCTGCCTGTTTTCCAAGGAATCTGGAGGTAAACGTAGGCACATCCCTTCAGCCAACAGACCTGGTTGTTTTAGCCATACAATGAAGTACTTGGCAGCATCCACAATGTGGTTTCCGCATAACCATCTTAACATAGTCTAATGGTAGTGATAGTGGTGATGAATGTGTGGTATATGAACGTATCTTTTTGTGCGATGCACATTTAATGTGTATGTGGAAGCCAAAGGAGGACATACTGTCCTGCTCTATGAATATGCAATACATGCTAGCGTGGCACCCATGAAGGTCAGAAGAGGGTGTTGAATCCCTTGAGACTGGAGTTATGAATGGTTGTTTGCTACCATGTAGGTGCTGGGAATTGAACTCAGGTCCTCTGAAAGAGTGACAAGTATTCTTAAGTACTGAGACATCTCTCCAACCCCCTTCCTAATTCCTTAGTGATAAAAACCCCAGCATTAGGCATACATCCCACACTAACATGACACAAAGGAGAGGTTCTAGCTCAAATGTGAAGACTAAATCCTGGCTGAACTAGTTGTCACCAGTTGTTTTGTTTTGTTCTCTCCTCATGATAGGTTTAGTGGTGAGCTTTTGGCATATTCTGGCCAATGGGGCATGTTCTTATGAACATCAAAATGCAGTGGGACCCGTGGAAAAGTCCTTATTTCTGAAAAAAAACAAACAAACATCAGAGGCCATGCTCTCTTTGAGCATGCAGTCATGTTCTGTTACTGGATGTTTTATCTGGGGAAGCGACAGTCATCCTGTTTAAATAAGAATGGCCTCAGAACACAACTGGTGCCAACACAGGGCAGCAGAATCGAGATGGGAGGGTGGCACACTGAGCCAGCATTCCTTGGAACTTAAGCCAGTCTAACCCGGTATTTTCTTTCTTTTGAAACCCAAATCTTTTCAGCTGACAGATTCCCATTTAAGCGCAGCTATTCATGGCCATTACTGTAGCTGTGGATTCAGGTTAAAAGGTTGTTTATTCTTTGTCTAATTCAGTCACTGGTTCTCGTCCTGGAGCCCTGGAGCTTTTCAGCCTCCTTATAATCTAAACCGTCTAAACCTCTGAGACCCACTGTGGACTGAAACACCCCGACTAGCTCCCTCTGAGCTCAGAGCTGGTTGAACTCAGCTGATTCTTCTGATTCAATGCACTCACTGCTCTGGCTCAAATTCTTCCCCAAGCTGCTGGTTCAAACTGACCTTCTGAGCGAGTTGTTTCCGACTTGGCTGACTCTGGCTGATTCTCTGACTGCCTCAGACTGAACTGCTCTGCTCGGCTTTAAACTGACTCACTCTTCCCATCTGTTACTGACTTCTGCTGAGCTGCCTCTGTGGCTCTGTGGCTCTCCCTGAGCTCTCATTGCTCCATACTGCCTCAGTCAGCCTCTCTGCGGGTCCTGACCTGCAAATTTGCTCTGCAAAGGACTGCTCTTAGACGGCACCCCAAAGCTTCTACAAGCTTTCAGGTATTAACACCTTGCATGGCTCTGGAGTAGCATTCCACTGCCACAGCAGCTATGGAGAGGTCAAACTTGTTTCATTTAAATCCCTCAAGGCCATTTGTTTAAAACTTGTTCATCCTGAATTGACAATAAAGTACCTCCTGTTTGAAGTCTGCCCACTCCATCCTTGGAGGGAGGGTGGACAAGAGCCTAGTCATAGATAACCTCTACCCACCAACTGCTTTACATGCTTTCCTCTAAGACAGAAAACAATTGAGGGTGTGTCAATTGTGGCTGAGTTGTCAACAAGCCGCCATGGAGCTTGTCCCCTCCATGTAGTAATAGAAACAAAAGAATCAATTGATAAGCAATTGTCTTTAAAGTATACTAAGAAAAAGCAAAAAGCAATTGGTGTTCATTTAATTGGTGGAGTGTTTACTATGTGGAAGTGGAGACTTCTACTAGTTGTAGTTCAAAATGCACTCAGGTGCCTGGGATACGGTGCCTGAGCCAGATGTAGCAGCAGCAATCTCCCTGGCAGGCTCTTTAGAAGCCTGGGATCTGCAAGGACCTTCTGAACCCTTCAGCTCTGAAAACTGAAGCAGCGCAGTAAACACCTACATTCTTGTTCACCACAGAATCAAACGCAGACTACGAAGACAGAAAGGATCTCAACCAAGGATGCAGCTATTTCACCCTTGTGAATTAACAAGGAATAAATATAGAACATAAGTGTTGATGCTTCTAGATTTACACACATCCCTACACCTACGCTCCTAAGGATCATCACGTTTGCAACTAACCTCACTTCTGTGATGGAGAGAACAGCTAATTGACAAAAAAAAGCTAAGTACAGAAAGTCAGAGCTTCTGTGCTAGTTAGCAAGATTGATACACTTCCAGGGGAAGCCAGAGGGAGCCTTAGTAACAGCCTCAGCCACCCAGAAGCCATTCAATACAAAAGTTCTGGACACTTCCTAGTTGCTTGCCACCCCAGCAAACGTATCAACACCAAAGCACTAGCAAGGCAGAGGCCCCCAAAGTCAAAGTCACATCTGTGTACAGCATCAAACTTAATTTATGAGAAATCTGAAGGTGGAGAAAAGGGAAAATATTCAAAGTAAAAGATTATGCAGTTTGGGGTCAATGACTTATTTCCCCATCCCCCTTAAAATTAGTACAAATAATTGATAAAGGACCCTCCCTACGCATTTAGTTTAGTAGTAGGCTTAGAAGTAGCTAATGGCATTCTGCTTAGTCAATGAGGTCAAATATACAGCCCTACAGGCAAACAGCTGGACAGCACTGTAGCCAGGTCACCTCAGATCAAGACCCGGCACTTGCAGCACAAGCTTCTTTGCATCTGTGCAAAACTCTTTTGCTCAGTCAGCACCTCCCTTCCTCCTGTACTGCTAGATGCCCCTCCCCCAGGAGCTGGACAGACGACTCTATGGTGGGATTCGGCTGGCCTGTGCTTCTGTGCTCCCCAAGGGGTCCTGTCCTCCTAAATTAGCTCACATAAAGTCACTCGAGTTTCCTAAAGCATTGTAAACCCTGCACAGTCCACATGGCCAGTTGCATCCGTGGTCCTCAAGGCTCATTTGCTTGTGTTAGCACATTGGGGAGTTGGGGTGGAGCCCAGTGACACAACAGTTATATAGTCTGCGTGAACACACTGGTGCTCATACTGTGGAATGAAACGTTAAAGTGTGTAACCCAGGGTTATGACTTCAATGCTTCTTGCCTATAGAATCATTTTCTCTTCCGAGTAGGAGCAAGCCATGCACAAAAACTGAATACTTTAGTGCTTAAATATTTGGCCAAGTCTGAGGTCAGTAAGTTGTCTGTCTACCTATAAGGAAAACTTGCTGTACTGACACACACAACTGCACAGCATCTTCAGGATTCTGATGCGTGATGAATCATATGTATAAATTCCTGGCTTGTGAATGTTAAGTCTTCCAATGCTAAAAGAGGCCACTCTAAGTATTATAGTAGGCCTTCAATGTACCAGCAGGCATGTGTATTTGGTGGGAAATTCCTGGATCTGCCAATGGAAGAGGTTTAATTGTGAGCAAAGAGAGCAATACAATAATTACTGTTTACCAGGTGAATATTTGGTTATCGATTATCTGCATCGTTGCTATTGCTTTAACTTTTAAACGTACTGCTATGAGAATAGGCAGAAAGTATGTATTTTTGTGTTGTACTGTCATTGTTCACTCCTGACTACTGGCATATTCTCTGTGCTCCACAATGCTATTAAGTCTGGATTATTAATTGGGGCCCCAAATGAGTTACAAATCCTACCGCATAATAACAATTAGCAATTTATTAAATATTAGGTGCCTTCACAACTAGTCCCCACTGTTCAAACAGAGGCTGTTGTCCATGATAATAATAATGGAAGATGAATGGCATAGTGCAAGGGCAACTAAGATTTGCACAGCAACCTGTTCTGTGAGCTGCACGTCTGTGTGCTTAAGGCAATGTCAAATACACTGATCAAAATGAAATGATCACAAGGGAATGCAGGTGGAGTGTCAGCTCCCTCAGTAATCACTTGGGTGTTAGCCCTTCCCCCAGAGAGGTCACGACTGCTATTTACTGAGAGCTGAACAAGTCACAAACCAGGCACTGCCGTGTGCTTTCAGAAGTACTCAGAGACTCTCATGACCAAGTCACTGATAGTTGCAAAGAACTCAGGTGGCCAGGGTTTGAATCCTTGCCCCAGGAGGCACTCCTGTGGGACTGACTTTAAGCGAACTATGCTTCCTCTCTGTTCTTCAGTTTTCCTCAATCACAAAAGGGGCCAATACCTAGTGGGGCTAATATGTGGAAAATGGCTAGTGCCCTGCTTTAAAACGGCACACGTGAATATCATTTCTACTTTATCTGTGAATGGTTGGTTTCACAAGAACGCATATGAAGAGAGAAACCCCAGGAATCACTTTTGGGAAAGTTTTCTACACACCATAAAGCCCAGAATAAGAAAAAGAAATGACAAGGACTTGAGCTGCTTTGAACAATCTTTTCATGGAGATTAGGACCTGGCTTGAACTTTTGAGAATGGAAGGCACATAAGGAGACAGAAAAGGAGAGGACAGCATGTTTTAAAGGAAGAGAAGGAAGAGGAGAGTCAGGGGATAGGGGTACTATGCAGAAGAAAGAGAATGGGAGGATGGAAGAGAAACTAGCCAGGGAGAAGTCTGGGGAATTATCATCAAAGGGACGAAGAAGCATAAACCAAGGTGCTGGACCTGGGTGTCTCTAGCATCCTCCTAAAGGGATCCAAGAGGATGCTGCAGCACTGTGGTCCTCATAGTGTGACACAATTAGCAACACCTGGCGTGAGGTGATGGGCAGGTGGTAGGGATGGAACCCAGGGCCGAGCTCCTAGTAGGCAACCACTCTACCACAAACCACACTCCAGCCCTGAGATTCTTTAGAAATGAGAACTCTTAGGCTCTACTCCAGCCAGAGTCGCTGTGTTAGAAGCTCTGGAGGTGGTGCCCTCTGTGGGATTCTGACATACATAGAAAATCTGAGGACCACTGACTGGTGTGGTGAAAGCAAAGGCCCTTGGTCCTGCCCCATTCTTACCACTTAGACAAAACCACCTTCTAGGGCAGCCTCAGCACAGGTGGTAGAGGTCCACAGCTCAGACACATTTCCTACAGACCGAAGGAAAAAGTCCAGTGGGTAAGCAGAGAGAGGAGAGAGTAAGTTCCTCCTCACATCTCAAGGGCCTTCTGAGTATCCCTCTCTCCCGCCTGTGCTAGCATCTATAGGAGTTATCCCTTTGCTGTCCCTCAGAATAGATCTTGGGCAGTGGATCTAAGTGAAAGAGTCTGGCCGATATCTGGCACATGGTGTTTAGTAAGTACATAATTTTCTTTCAAGGTCTATTTAAGAAGTGTTATCTTAGGAAATATTCAAATAATTCAGGTTATTTCAGAACAGAAACTTCTTCTGTAATATAGGCCCCAACCTAACTTACCCATTTAAGAAATTGACATTCCAGTGATTTTTTCCCCCACACCAATTCCATCAGCCTCACTCACTGGCTTTCAGTCTTTATTAGATCCTGGGCTTCCACATGTAGCCTAAGGACGCTGGAGTGGGCTGTTTGCTGCTAAGAGCAAACAAATGGCTCTTTGGTATAAAGAGGAACATTTGAGAGAAGCATCGAGGAGAGCACCAACGTGTCTGCTAAGTGCTTTTGCACATGCTTTTGGAAAGGTAGATAATGGAACGGATGAATCGAATTTGCTGACTCTCTTAATGCTCCTTATTGACTTATTTGATAGGTCCTTATTTGATAGACTCACAGGCAGATCTAAGTTCTACCATGAGTCTACTGATTCCAAAATAATCCCAGAGGATGTTAAACATTTTTTTCCTTTTGTGCTGACACATGAAGTGTCTCATATTTGCCTTTCATAAAAGTATAAGGACAGGGGACTGGGGGAGCCAAAGAATTGGGAAGCAGTTTCTATTTCCATTGGTTGTGTAGGTGAAGAAAATTGGTCTGCAGTAAATATAAGTGAAAAGCATTCTCTCAACTTCCTAGAAGGATCACAGCACCCTTATACTCTCTTGATTTTCTATTTGAAATATTGCCTAACATGGAGGATAGAATTCAAAGTTGTCATCTGTTGCTTAATAAGAATTCCAACTACTGTAGTATGTACTGAGGTCCAACGGCCAGGGTGTGTTTTTCTATTTGGGGTGGGAAAATGAGAATGAGGAGAAAGGGCTGGAGAGATGGCTCAGCCATTAAAGGCTAGGCTCACAACCAAAAACTACAAGAGAATGAGGAAGAAAAGTAGATACAACTTTTTCTTTTCAATAAGGAAAGATATATTTGGGTTTAGTTTCAGGAGTTTTGACCCGTGGTCTCCTGGCTCCATAGCCTCGACTGCAGGACCCCAGCAAGGAAGGGACATCATGGAGGAAGGGGGGTGGGTAGGAAAGCTGCTCACCCTCTGGTAAGTGGAGGGGACAGAGAGGCTGCTGATAAGATACGCTCTTTATACTGGGCAGTAGTGGCACATGCCTTTAATCCCAGCACTCTAGTGGCAGAGGCAGGAGGATCTCTCTAAGTTTGAGGCCAGCCTGGTCTACAGAGTAATTCCAGGACAGCCAGAACTTTAACAGAGAAACCCTGTTTTGAAAAATCAAATCGGGGGAAAACATACAAACAAACAACAAACACTCAGAGACACACCCCTAGCAGCCCAAGTCCTCCAACTAGGCTCCACCTCCTAATATCATCCATCTAGCTAAGAATTCATCAATGACTGAATCCATTGATGAGACTGACACCCTTATAACCCAATCATCTCACAGCAAATTACCTATGGAAGGAGCAATCTTTCAACAAATAAGTCTTTGAGGATATTTTATATCTAAACCATAGTATTCTGCTCCCATGTCCTAAAGCTCCATGTCCATTTCACAAAGAAAAATGCATTGTCTGTCTCCATGAGTCCCCAGAGTCTCAACCTCACCAGCTTTGCTCAAAAATCCAAAGTTCAACATCTCCTCTGAGGCTGCAAAACAAACTCTTAGCTATGAGGCTCTGCAAAAGAAAAAGACAAGCCTTATGCTTGTAACATGCAAGTATGAGACAGGGGACATCTTCCCGTCCCACGGGGAAGAATAGGAAACTCACAAGTCAAGATCAGACCAAGCATGGAGAACATTAAATCTATCTTCACTTCCGGTGTCCATGGCATATGTGGTAAGACATGAGCTTCAAAGGGATAAGGGAAAACACCATCCCTACAGCCTTGCTTGCTTCTGTCTTGGGCTGACCTGGCATATCACCTTCTGTGTTCTTTGACAGACTTTCGACATTCCTGGCATCTCCAACTTCCTGGAGCTTCCACTTTGTCTTTAGCAATGGGAGGGTAAAACCACCACCTCCCATATTGTCCTCTGAAAAGCTATCTGCTGGGATCCTGACCTGGACATGTATCACAGACCCCTCCAAGCCTTCTTTGAAATCTTAGCAGAAGCTTCTCCAAGCACACAACTTCTGCTTTCTGTGATCTTGAAAAACCAGTACCACCCAGATGATGCCAATGACTGCTAGCAGCTCAAATAGCTACACCTCTTGGATCCTGGATGTAGTGACCTTTGAATGCCTGAATTGCAGAACCTGGGGAAACACTTTCCTACAAAGTCCTTTGCAATCAGGGCACTGTGGAGGTCTCTTCTCAAAGCAAACCCATTTGAAATGGGTTACAACTTTTATACCTTTATTCTACAGTGAGTAGGGTCTAATCGATTCCTGATATGGCCTCCAGACATCATTCCTTTTGTCTTGGGTCAAAGTGTTTGCCTCATTTTTAATGGTAATAATTAATTCAGCAATTATACTTTTCTTAGTCCCAACTTGAAATATATTATTGTGGGAAGAAAGCAACTGCAAGCTTTTCAAATCTTTACACTCTGCTTTTGTTGCTGTTATTGTTTGGTCCTAATCCTCACTATAAATCCATCTAAAAGCAGCCAGCACTCACCATACCACACCCTGAATTGCTGGGGTGCCTTGAAATTTCCTCCACCAGATTAATTAATTTGCTACCCATAAACTCAGACTCTCACAACATCTCAGGATATGAACAAACTGTAGACATGATGGTTTTTCCCAGAGTATAACAGGAGTGGACTCTAGTTCAACTCTGGATAAAGTCCTTGTTCCCAGTAGGAAGCCCCTGAGCACAGTCTTCCTTGTCCACGTGCTTTTGCATTCTGTTGTTCTAAGCTAACACCAGGATGGCCTGTGAAGTCCTGCCCACGGCATGCTAGCCCACGTTTCCGTTTCCCTCCCTAAGCCCTCCCACAAGCCAGTCCGTGCAGCTTCTCAACCATATTGTCAGGTGAAGTCAGAGCAGCAATCCCATTTCTTGGAACCGATTTTCCATGGTAGTTACTTTTGTCACCCTGACAAGAGGACTTAAGGGAGGAAAGCTTTCCTTTGGCTCACGTTTTTAGAGGGTCAGTCCACTGTCGGCTGGCTCCATGGCTTGAGGGCCCCTGCAGGGCAGGGACGTGATGACGATGGGCATGGGCAATCTGGCAGAAAGCTTGCTCACTTTGCAGTGGATGGAAGGAAGGGAGGAAACATGGCCTTTATGTTTTGTTAATTTTCATAATAATGTCTTAGCGTCTAAAATGGTAGGTTTTGATGACATTTTTCACTGTACTTTGTTTATATTTTACCCTCTACCATCCATCTTCCTCCTTCCTACCAGTCCCCCTCCTTACTACAGTAACCCTGCTTCTACTCTCATGTCATTCATGTGTGAGTGTGTGTGTGTGTGTGTGTGTGTACACTTTTCCACATACAAGAGAAAACGTGATGGTTTTGTTGTTCTTTGCCACAGTTGTGAGAGAAAACCTGAACGACTTGTCCTTTTGAATCTGGCTTATTTCATTTAACATAGTGCCCTCCACTTGCCTCTTTTCCTGCAAATGGCATCATTTCTTGTTCTCCTTCACAGCCGAGTCAAGCTTCATTAGACACAAAGCCTTTTTATTGCAGTGTTCAATTACGCATGCCAGGTCCAGCCAAAGGCCTAACACTGTCAGGTCTGCCTTGGCATTGGTGCTTTATGTAATAAATTCTTGCTTAATTTTCTGGGCATCCTGATTAGCTACTCAAAGAGGATGACAGCAGCTGGTTAACCAGCCTTTCAGGTTTTAGTCTTGCCTCAGCCCCAGTTCACGCAACTTACCCCTAATGGGTCAGTCGTCCTAACCATTTCTGTGACCTTGTACTACCTTAAAGATGAATGCATGTGTAATGTTTATATACATGTTGTACAATCTCCACAATAACATTGAGGGTCTTCTAGAAAAAGGATTTCTCTAACTCACAACAATACTATGACATCTCACCTTGGCCCTAGAGAGTATTTCAAAATTAAACCATGCTCATCCCAGGATTTGAATGAAGTTGACTAGAAGACTCCAGGCCCAAGCAGAATTTCCTATTAGTTTGCTTTTGCTGTTACCTCTTGGTCTATGCCAATGTTAGCTGAGGAAATATCAAGTTTTCCTTTACATCTTAGCTTGGGCAGGAAGGAAATATCAATCCCATTACCCTCATAAGTTCATGCTGAGTCTCTATAACAGCAGTTCTCAACCTGTAGGTGTGACCCCTTTGGGGGTCAAATGACCCTTTCATAGGGGTTGTCTAAGACCATCTGCATTACAGATATTTACATTACAATTCATAGCCATAGCAAAATTATAGTTATGAGGCAGCAACGAAAATGATTTTATGGTTGGGGATCACCACCACAAGAGGAACTGCATTAAGGCTGCAGAATTAGGAAAGTTGAGAACCACTGCTCTACAACAAAAGTCACAGGGAAAAGTTAACAAATTCACCTCGTGTTTTATCTTTTCAAAAACAGAACAAACAAACAAAACTAAGGAAAAAAATCAAGCCTCAGGTTTGAAGTGGGTCTGATGAAGTATGGACAGTCTGAGAAGTATAGTAGGCACAGTGTGAAGACAGTGTAGCAAAGCAGGAGAAATTTGACAAGGCCTGTTTGTTTAGACTCCTTTCTGTGTTCCTTCATCTACAAAGACTGGAATGCATACTCCTTGTCCTGGCTTTAATGAGAATATCTATTATTCTCCGCTTCCAGCAGTCATTAGTTGCCTGTACTTTGTCTAGGAGTAAGACCCCCCCTATAAATCTCCCTCTTTCATATTAATATGTCCATTGATATCACTATTGTTTTGGTCTTGTTTATGTATCCATTTGTAGCAGAGAGTGTTTCCCAGGGATGAGCTCTTTATTGGCTGTCCAATGAAAAGAGGTCTTGAAACCATATACATACAAACAACAAAAACAGAATCAACATGGCTTTTTAAAATATATTTATGTATACATACACACATCTACATATATATGTAACAAATATAATGAAGAAAAAAAAGGATATCAACTTAAGAATTGAGCATGAGAGGAGCTCTAGAGAGGGTAATTGGAGGGGCTGGAGGGAAGAAAGGAAAAGGGAGGTGATGTAATTGATTTAATTTTTAAACAAAAGAAAAGAAAGTTTTATGACCTGCTTTGGGGAAAAGACTGGGGACAATTGGAGAGGCTTCTGTCTCTGTGGCTTCCTGAGATTCCTTCAGTTTAAATACTTCAAGGTGCTCTATTTGGGACTAGTGTACCTTGAAACCTTTAGACATCAGCTCTTTTAAACATCTTTCCCAGTCCCCAGGCTTAGGGATATCTTAGGAATTTGTCTTCCTGGACCTCTTATCACTTTTTGTGAAAACTGCTACTTTAAGTGTTTTTCTCCATGAATATGTACTTTCACTGAGTCCGAAGTTCTACCTTCTGTGTAGAACTTATATGTCCTGGTCTGTATTCCAAGGCTTTGCTGGTTTACAAGAGATGTTGAACTCCTGTTAGTATTCTATTTGTTAGAAAACTAACAAACTAAAAGGGGTGGACGGTCTTCCATACTCAATAGGAGCCAGTTAGGAAAATAGCCATTCTGGTCCCGCCAGCATAGACTATGTTCAATATGATCTCAGTCAAGCAGTAAATAGAGGGGCCAGGAAAGAAGACTCCAGGGAGTACAGAAGAAAGATTCTAGACCAAGTCAACCTGGGGCTTAGGAACTTCAAGTCTGAAATACACGGGACAAAATAGATCATGGCTGAAAGGGTCCTCTTAGAAATGGTCTTCCCTAAATGAATGGCCTAAATTATTTGGCTTTCCTTGTCTCAAGTTCCTTAGCATTTTTGATCAGTCTTCATCTTATTCATCCAAGGCTGATGGGTTATTATGAATCATCTTTCTATTGTGGTCTCTACCAGAAGGTAAGACCCAAGCCTTTATTACATTGATGGAATCTGTACGAGCACTCAGTACATGGCAAGACTCTTAGCAAGTAATCGGGCATCCATGATTCTTGTTGGTACTTGTCTCTAGTACTTATGATTAACATACACATGGTTTTCTCAAACGTCGAACTAATAGTAAAAATGAGATTAAATCAATGGCAATTGGGAAACTGCTACAGCCTAGATATAAGGGAAAAGATCTCCCAAAACTGACTTATCTTCAGTCAATAACTGTTTAGAATGAGCCAAGCCATAGCCTGAGTCCTATCATATATCAGACCATTCTGGATGTTCAGAGGGTACAAATATTGAATTCAACAGTACTATACTTTCTTCGGACCCCATATTTGTACAATGAAATAATGGGCTCTGCGACAGATCTTGAACAAACTGCTAAGAGAATTCAGCCTTTGGACAATTAATTCTTCTTAATCAGGAAGGAGATGTCAGGATAATTCATAGGAAAGAAATATACAGACAAATTTGTAGGATGAGCAGAAATTGTCCCAATTAACATTTTTGTTTTCCAACTCTACACTGATCCCAGATTCTTCAAGTTCCCATGAACCTTGACTATATCACCTGGTTACAACCTCCTGTACTTTTTACTCTGGTGGCCTCTGAGACCTTACTTCTACACATGGCAAATGAAGTTATAGCCTTGCTGGTGGTTGGTAATGAACTTCCTCCCCCATTTTACTCAAAATAAGATATCTTTTTTTTTTCAAGACAGGGGTTCTCTGCTGTAACCCTGACTGTCCTGGAATTGACTCTGTAGACCAGGCTGGCTTCAAATTCACAGAGATCCACCTGTTTTGTCTCCTGAGTGCTGGGATCAAAAGCATATGTCACCACTGCTCAGAGAGATAAGACATTTTAAGCCCTTGAAAATATTGCTTAATGCTGTCTTGGATTTTTTATTTGAAAATTAAAACTTTAAACTGGATAATCCTTAAACTACTCTCTAGCCCTAAAAGACCCTGAATATGAACTAGGATTTGTGCTTGAGCACCACATGGCACCCATGTGAGTCTCAAGTGCAGGATTGTAGATGGATAATATCCTCTTGCTTCCCACAATGCACAGTCTTGGACAATGTCTGGACATTTGGTGAATTCCAAAAAAGTATACAAAACTTAAGTGTTGCAAAAGTTTATTTTTAATCGTGTTTATGATAATTGTTTATACGTCAGGGGCAGTTTCCTAAGCCCTGGCAGTTTGTATTATCTGCAGGTGTTGGCTTTATGTAAAAGATGTTTGATGGCTCATGACATGCACCTGCTCACTACTCTCTGGCAGAGCCATGGTGGAAGAGCAAAGTCGCTGTGGAGGAATTCTTGTGGCCCTCCTTCCTATAGTCTCCTATAGTCTACAGGAAGAGAACACTTAGAGCTTGAGTTCCCCCACCATAAAGGTGATGGCTTGGCTGCTAAAGGATTGTGGGATGAGACTAGGCTACAGGTTTCCTTCATTATGGAAATAGATGGTTGGACGAGAAGCTAAAGTTTTTCTATCAATAGAACACCTGGGGAGCTTTTGTATCAATTAAAAAAACAAACCCTGAGATCAGATGATTGAGGTTTCACTGTCTAGGATGGTGTTTGCCATGGCAGGTGGTTTCATTTGCTGAGGTCTTGCAGGGTTTGCATCTATTGTGGACCGACTCAGTAGTATACTGCGACAAGGGGCACCCAAGATGGGGTACGACATCATGCCAGCTACATTCAATATGGAGACAAGGGAGAATGGGAGAGAAACTTCAGACCTCATGGAATCTGGTAAAGGTAAAGAAAAGGTCCTGAGGGTAGAAGAGAGTGAGAAAGGAGTAAATCAGACTCTAAAATAAGAAGTCTCCTTAAAAGGGAGAGCTAGGAAGGAATAAGCCTCTATAAGGAGAGAAGGCTGTGAAATAAATAAATAAATAAATAAATAAATAAATAAATAAATAAATAAATAAATAAATAAGGAAGAGTGGAGTCCAGAGAGGGAACCAGAATAAATGGAAAGCTCTTTAAGAGAGAGTTGTAGCTCAGGGCTACAGCCAGAGCACTTGTAAGGAATGGTTTGGATAAACGTTTTGGATAAATTTTCACGGTTTAAAAAAAAAAAAAAAAGAATTTAGCAGGAAGCAGGAGAAAAAGCAAAGTTTCAATGACTTCTCCTGGTCATGGAGTTGACCCAAACACAGGGAAACAGTATGGCTACACTCTCTCCCACCTGTGGGAGCAGTCATGGAGCAGGAAATTGGAGCCAGAGCTTGCTTTTTTACAAACTGACTTTGTTGATAGCTCTGTGTGTGTGTGTGTGTGTGTGTGTGTGTGTGTGTGTGTGTGTGAAGCCCAAGCAGGTCTTATGTTTCGGGTCAATGAAGAAGGTTGCATGTTTCCCTTGGAGCAGTGATGGAAAAGAACACCAAAGCACCAGAATGTTTTGTACAGAGATTCTTCCAGTGGGTCCAGGACCACCCCTGCTATGGAATACATGGCCTGGAGCCACGAAGCAGCTGATTTAAACTGACCAGTTTTTTGTTTGTTGTTTGTTTTTGCAAACCTGACTACATGTCTCTCAAATCTAACTAGAGGCTAATAAGAAAGACAAATGGTCCGGATACTGGTGACATGGTCCTGACAAAATACATCTGCTATGGTGATGAGAACTCTACTCCATAAGGGAACCCTTCCTGAAGACAAGGATCACCTGTGACAATGCTGAAAAGGACACTTGCTTAAAAAAAAAAAAATATATATATATATATATATATATATATATATATATATATATATATATTAAAAACTCACAGATGATCAGAACTAATGGTTGCTATAATATGAAGAAGTCTTTGGAACGTTCTGTAGAACTTTGAACTCAAACACATTTCTTTAGAAATTGCCAGATACAACCATGCTGGACATTGTGACAAGCTTGATAGATGTGTAGTTTCAGTTAATCCTGTGCATCCTAACAAGCCTCATAATTGTTCCTCTTGTTAATAGTTTTGTGAGTGTTGAGTTGTATGGCAGAGATAAAGAAAAATTTTTGATTGGTTTATACAGAAAGGGGGAAGTGTAGCAGAAGTTTATTTTTAATCATGTTTACAATTGTTTGTGCATCGGGGGAAGGGCTGCCTAAGCCTTGGCAGTTTGTATTATCTGCAGGTGTTGGCTTTATGTAAAAGATGTTTGATGGCTCATGACATGCATCTGATCACTGCTCTCTGGCAGAGCCATTGTGGAAGAGCAAAGTCACTGCGGAGGAATTCTTGTGGTCCTCTCTCCTATAGTCTCTGGCAATAAGGAAAAAGCATTTCCTTAGGCCTTGAGTTCCCCCACCATAAAGGTGACATAGCTTGTCTGCTAAAAGATTGGGGGATGAGTCTAGGCTACAGTTTTCCTTCACTATGAAAATAGGCCATTGGTGAGAGGGTGGGGTTTTTCTATCAGTAGAATACCTGGGGAGCTTTTGTATCAATAAATACCCCTGAGATCAAATGATTGAGGTTTCACTGTCCAGGATGGTGCTTATCATGACAGCAGACTTGCTGGGGTCTTGTAGTGTTTGCATCCATGAAAATGTCTCGTCATCTTTATTGCAGACAGACACAGTAGAGTTCTGCTATACTTCATACATCATTGAGTATATTTTAAAGAAATACTGCCATGATTCCAGCTGGTCTAGAACTCATGATTCTTCTGCCTCAGTCTCCCGAGTGCTGTGATTACAGACATGCACCACTCTGCTTAGATTTTCTGTTTGTTTGATGAGTCGGGGACTTAGACTGTAGCGAGGCTAGGCTTAGAACTCACTTTATATCCCAGGCTGGTCTCAAATTAGCGGCTATTCAACCATCTGTGCCTCTCAAGTTCTAGGATTACAGGCAAGAACCAGCAAGTCTAGACTTAAGGCTTCTTTCCTTAAGATTTTGTTAAATGTAAATATAAACAGCACAATTCCTGGAAGCAAGTACACTTCTGTAGGTGTTAAAACATACATGCTTAGTAGCTTCACCACACCTGGAAAGTATAAAATGGTGGTCTATTCATTGGATCAGTCTGTTCTGGTCCAGCCAGGAGAGATCTATGTCTAAGAGCCACTTACAGGTGTAAAGAGAACAGCTTCCAATAGGTGCCTGGTATGTCAAGCACTTCCTCATGAATGATGTTGCCCCTGAGAAGCCATTTACACTCCACAGAAATCTCTGCTGGCTATCATGAAACGCAGGCACCAACCGACTTGATAATATGGGCACACTGTGATCTGGTGACTCTCTTTAAAAATTCAGGACACAAGAGCACATGGCTATGGTCTGCTATTACTATTATGTGATAGGCTTTCTCCCCTCGTTTCAATTTTTTTAAGGCAAAGTAACATAAATGCAGATAATTAATTATTAATTCGACAACTGCTCTAGTCAAAACAGACTGTCATGTGTTGTTTCTCCTGTCCCATTTGGAATTTAAATTTGCTAATTCTTTCAATTAGATCTGGGTCCAACAATATGTTTCTGGGACTCCATTTAGTTATTAACAAGAAGATATGTTACTATTCAACTGACTGAGTTTATTATTTTATAAACCTTGGTGTTTATTATTAAAGATTAAGAACACTAATGAGATTGCAATTTGGGGCCTTATTGAGACTATGCTCTTTTTTTTTGTAGAAATACTTTATTTTTCCTCAAGAACAGTTTAAGGTAAAAAGAGATATATAAAATTTTCATTTCTCCAATTAGATCTAAATGCTTTGTGAGGGTACAGGGAGACAGGCGCTCTTAATGATGGTGTAAGGCGTAACCTGATAGAATCTTCCTGAGTGACAGCTGAACAAGACCATTCCAGATTTATATCTTATAAAATATTAGGTACGGCTAAGAGCAGGAGTAGAGATGAGGCAGCTGGGGACAGTTGGGGCAGCTTGCTCTAGGAATTCTGGTGTCTGCCTTTCCAGCATTGGAAATGCAGGCAGCCACAGGACCCATCTTGCATATGTGAGCGGTGTATATGTATGTATGCACGTTTGCACCTAAGGGGTATACATGTGTGCAGGTGTGTGTGTGTGTGTGTGTGTGTGTGTGTGTGTGTGTGTGTAGGCCTGAGGTTGATGTTGACAATCTCCAATTACACTTCCACTCATGTTTGGAAGCAAGATATCCCAGCTTAACCCAGATTTCCCTATGCAGCTAGCTTTTCTAGCCAACTTGCCCTTAGGATCCCGACTCCACCTTGTGAGGTTGGAATTACAGGTGAGTCACCACATCCACCGGGATCTACCCAGCTTCTGGAGATCTGAACTCTAGCGGTCTTGCTTTGGGGACAAGCGATTTAACCACTGAGCCACCTCCCCTTCCCACAATCCAATTAGAACTTCTAGCTGCCAAGGTGTCTAGACATATTTGTTATTCCCCATATAGTTTCTCCTGGCTAGTACAGATCTTCATACAGATCTTCATCTTATAAGGGATTGGGTCCATAGAAAACCAATGTGAACAGTGGACACATTTCAGTGGTGGGCTTCCTGCTGATTTATTTCTTCCACTCATTTGGACGAAGACTTAAGGAGCCCATCAACTCTGCCACCGTCAAAATAGGATTCAGGGATGAGAGAGGTGTTCTCTTCACTTGGAGCAGGTTTACAATTCTTCCATGTCGTAAGATCATGCGGGCAGGTTATTCTTCATGCAAACATAGAAAAGAATTTAAGATAAAAGAAGGGTTTTGAACACTCAGAGGAGAAAATTCTTCATTGGTGGCCCCCCAAAAAGAAACGCCCAGGCCCGCCCCTCCACGCACCCCTGACGAGGCAGATTTCATAGAACATCAGAACCTCGTTTACACAAACAAAGGTTAAAAATCCAAAGCTCCAGGATGCCCTGTCCCGGTGGAGCAAACCCCGTTGTGAACATAAGTTTGAAGAAAGAGATTTCATTAGATTGTTGGATGCTCCCCTCCCTGAAGTGTCGCCTGTGTTTAGGACTGGCTGGCTGTAATCTTTCCGCTCTATTTGCTGCAGGAACGTTCATTATTTTAGATCAAAGAAAACAGAGGAAGCCACTCACACGCTTCCCCAGTGTCTCTCTCATTAAAAGTAATTATTTTCCCAGTTCAGTCCTCTTTGTTCACAGTCGTGTCCAGTGAGGAAATGGGTCTTAAGAAACCCAATTATGTCTGAGGCGGTTTCAGAATCCGATAAAAGGGTTGGGGGCTGGGGCTTCAGAGCAGCCTGCCGGGGAAGGAAGGACTCACAGTTGCAGCTCCCTGCCACATTAAGAATTCTGCTCCCTAGGATTAGCTTGGAAAGCACTTGGCCTTAAATAGAGAAATTTTCTGGTTTTAATGTCTAAAGCTGAAAATAATGAATTTCATTAAAAAACGAATGAACTCATTTTCTGTATTACTTTACAGCAAGCAGATGATTTAATTACTGCACCAGCCAATGAAGAATAGCAATTCAGTCTGGGAAGTGTTTTGGTAATATTGTACAGCTATTTTGATTGCTTTATTTAATGAATGTATAAAATACATATAAATGATTCGTTTTCAGACAGAGGGATTTGATCTCCAGTTCACTGTGGAACAAATGTATTGATTATTATCAACACATCAACCATGCCTAATTAAATGTTTCTATACAAATAATTTCACAGAAGGGACCTTAGAGCCTAGTCAACCATAATTCATACTAACTTTTTTTATTTGTTTGTAGAAAAAGAGCATTGTGTCTTGAAGACAAAAATAATGTGTTTAAAATTTTGAGAGGTGAAATATATATATATATATATATATATATATACATCATGTAGAAATCTGAGTCCCAGAAGGCCAGAAGACACTGGGCTCAGAGCCCATGCTCCCTTTTCAGTATTGACTCTGGCTTTTCATGATTGCTAGAGAAATGTGTGCTTCGTGGTGCTGTTCACACACACCTGGAAAACAGCCATAACTTCCCTCCCTGGGATATGGCTGAAACAATCTTGCAATAACCAATGCTCAGAATTTACCTTCTCCAGAGAAGAGGATGTGGTGAGTCTGTTTTTGTTGTTGTTGTTTTGTTTTTACTTTTTTGATGTTTTACTATAACTTAAAGCTTATTATTTTCATGACCACAGGCTGTAAGTTTGAAACATAAGAGAAAATTCAGCCCAAAAAGAGCAGAACCAGTACATAGGTGATGCCACTTAGCACCAATAATGAATGCCTAACTGTCCTTTCAAATGCGACCACAAGCAGGAGCCAAAGTCAGCACCAAACAAAACACAAAGGGCTCTAAGATATTCATCCTACATAAGCATGCACTGAGAAATAGATACAGCCGTATAACATATGCATAACATTCTGTCAGTCCACTGAGTAATGTATTTTAGTGAAAGACAAACATCTGTGTACGTCTAATGGATTATTCACAAAGCAAGGATACAAGCATTACGCGCAAACTCAGTAGTCTTAAGTCACTGGTACTTCATATTTTTCAGGGTTTTTCTTAAATTAAAAAGATTTTGAGAGCATTTCAAACATGTTTGTTCTCTTAGTGCAAAAGAAGGTTAAGTCAATTTACCTGCGCTGCTTCATACGGATGGAGTTTAGGGTGAAATGTCCTATTTATTCAACTACAAAGAGAGTTGATAATCAAGTAAGTTATTTATATTTGTTGTGTGAGATGGGTTTTAAATACCAGACATTTAAATAATGAGTGTAAAGGCCGAGCAGAGGGAGCACCATTTCGAGATGAAATGAGCTAGAATATTTTGGAATTTATTTATAGGTCAGGCAGTAAATTACTCTGATTAACACAAATCAATATCGCCTTGGCATGGTGACCCCAGTGAATTTTAATTAGTTTAGGGTACTTTTTTAACCTTGGTATCCATGTAATTCAGTACATCGTGTTAAGAAAGTGAGATTGTCTACAGTCTGTAGCCACTTTTACACTCTCCGAATTCTGCTTTTCTTCTTGGTCAGCTTTCCAGAAAATGGACTGTTAATACAAGAAGAATTCCGATAACTTGGCAAGATATTTCTCTCTCTCTCTCTCCCAATTAAAAACTTAGGAAACATTTTTGCTAGCTTGCTATTTTTATAGGTATTAAGACAGTAGATGAACTGTTTTAAGACAAAAATCAATATATACAATACGAGGCCCTTTCCATTTCCATTCACTGAAAGTTTTTACAGTTCAAGTAGTTGAAGTGTCTTCCAGTTCTAGCTTTGGAGAAATTTCCAGATTAAGCTTGCCTCAAACTAAAAAGGGCAGTGCTGCAGCAGAGGCAGGAAGGCAGACTTACCTTGTACTGGTGTGTATGTTTTAAGTTCTCTCCCCTCCCCAGGACTGAAATGAACACTTACCAGTTTAGTTTGTAAGAAACAGGTTTTGTAAATAGCAGACCCATGGAAAGGTATGTAATGACCTGACGGTCTTTAAATCCAGAGAAAATGTTTTTAAACATATATTTCCCTGGCTGAGGAGATACTCAGCGGGCAAAGTGTTTGCTGTACAAGAAAATAGACCTGAGGTCAGATCCCCAACAGTCGGGTGAAAAAACAGATATGATAGCATGCATCTGTAATCCCATTGTTCTACAGAAAGGAAAGAGATAGGGAAAGCCCTGAAAACTGGAGGGCCAACTAGCCTGCAGCACACAGTGGTGAACTGCAGGAGGCGCTGTCTCAAGCAAGTTGAAAGATGGAGGCTGACATAAAGTTGTCCTCAGACCCCCACACTTGTGCTATGGCGTGAGTGCATCCACACACATGAACATGCACCCACATCATATAAATAAGAAGTAGATGTAAATCTATTTCACAGATTAGTATGTGGTGATTTGAATGAAATGCCCTCCATAGGCTCATAGGGAATGGCATTATTTGAAAGGATTAGAAGGTGTGGCCTTATTGGAGGAAGTATGTCACTGGGGGTGGGCTTTGAGATTTCAGATGCTCCAGCCAGGCCCAGTGTCACTCTTTCTTCCTGCTGCTTGGCAATCCAGATATAGAACTCTCAGCTACCCCTCCACCACCATGTCAGCCTGCATACTACCATGCGTCCCACCATGATGACAATGGACTAAACATCTGAACCTGTAAGCCAGCCCCAATTAAATGCTTTCCTTTCTAAGACTTGCTATGGCCATGGCGTCTCTTCACAGCAATAAAACCCTAACCAAGACAGAGGCTTTCATGATTTTATTTAAGTTTTAATTTGATACTAGAATGGTTTAGTCAAGTGTATCTTCTTTTAATAGTACAATTGAGCTGTGCATGTTATTCTCTTTGTAGCTAAAAATCAAGTCAGACAGTATTTATACTCACACAGTAGTAGAGTGTTTGAACATGCAAGAGTCCCTGGGTTCAATCCTCAGTACTGCAAAACCAAAAATCATACAGAGCTTCACTTAGTTATATATGTCCTGGTCAAAAGAAAAGCGGGATGCTCTTTCCTTCTCTCTTTAACCGTTAAAATCAGGGAGAATACTGTGAACCTTAAGAAACTCACAGTATAACTCTAGAACCAGGGTAGTGCTGGCTGATACTACTTTCTCTAAATTCCAAAAGGAATTTAGCTTCGGTGCTGTAGCTATACAAGTCAATACAAGCTATACAATACAATACAATGAAAAACAAAAACAAACAAAAAACTCTTACAGTAAATGCATGTCAGAATAAGGACCCAGGAAAGAATGTTTGATTAAGTTAGGGATGGTATTACTACATAAGAAGAAAAAAAATATTTACAATAGATTTTTCAAATAATTTATTTTTAGTTTATGTGCATTGGTGTTATACTGCATGCATGTCTGTGAGAGGGTGTTAGATAACCTAGAACTGGAGTTATAGACAGTGTGAGCTGCCATATGGGTGCTGGGAATTGAACCTGGGTCCTTTGGAAGAGCAGCAAGTACTCTTATCTGCTGAGCCATCCCTCTGGCCCTGTAATATTTTTTTTTTATTAAGCTATACATCTGTTTATATTTTCAGGAATTGAAAACCTTTTGTATTCTCATGCTGACAGGTGGTTATTAATTATTTTTATTATTTTATATGGATGTTTGGCCTGTATGTATATCTGTGCCTACAGAGGTCAGAAGAAAGCATCAGTTCCCTGGAACTGGAGTTACATATGGGTGCTGGGAATCCAGCCAAGTTCCTCTAGGAGAACAGGCAATGTGCAGCATCTCTCTAGCCTCTGACTGCTAGTCTTGATACACTTGGTAAATAGTCCCAGTGTTCAGGAAGAAGTGTATTGTATTGCAGTCAAAGGACAAGAGAATCTTTATGATTTTGATAGCTCACAACAGCCAGTTCTAAGTCCTCTTGTTCTCACTGATTCGTCTGAGTAAGTCTTTCCTTCTTGTCACTCAGATTCTCTCCTGCCCATTCAGTCATACCTTCCAGAAAGCTAAGCACTGGCATAAGAAGACTTGCTTGGGTTAGCTTCTGCATTGGTAACAGCAGAAGTGCTGAATGGATACCCAAACTTATCAGAACCTTTTCTTGCAGTCATCAGGGCCCTTCCATATGTATCCAGAGTTTTTAAGCATGTACACATGTCTATAAATCCTGGAAATTACGTCAGTTTCTCAACCAGGATTCATGAGAAAGATTCCATTTAGATAAAGAAGACTTACAAGTTGACCTGCATTTTCTTTTGATTGTAAATTTTGATTCCAGCATGTCACAACTGGGAAGAAAGGAATGCTGTTAGAGCCCATTAAATGAAGGTCAGAGATGCTGGTAGGCACCCCAGGAGACATACACAGACACATATATACACGTACACACACATACACACATACAAACACACACACACACACACACACACACACACACGCACACATACACACATACAAAAAGAAAGAGAGAGAGAGACATCATCTGTATCCAAGTGACAATAGTGCTAAAATTGAGAAACCAACTACAGCAGAAGGGTCACAGAATATGGATTCAATAATCAGAAAACAAAAAATCCATCACATATGTTCAGAACCTGTTATGAGATATGCCACAAACTAGAAAAGCTATCTGTGATGGACCCTGCAAGGGGAAGTTTAGGTAACATGGGAGCGTGCATCACTGTTATGCCCAGGACCTCGGCTCACTGTAGGAAGCAGGGCAGAGGCATGGCACCCTGCTTTGCTGTCCTGTATAGGACTGGAACATGGCTTACTTCGGAACAGTGAGGAAATCAGTCATGCAAGTCACCGCGAGCTGACTTCTCCACTTCGTGCAGGTCAAGATCGGGAGCATCCTTGATTAGAAAAGGGAGTGCTCCTGGTCAACTTGGAAAGGGAGTGCTCCTAGCCAGAATGTGTCAGGTACTTTTGCCTGGCTGCCAAAAATCATGCCAGAATAAGAAAGTCATCTGTTGCATTCCAAAGTTAGAAAACGATCATGATATGTGTGTTGCCTTCTTGATAGGGCCTGTGCTTGGATTCCAGGATGTTTATATTTCCCCCTTCTGGCTGGGTATAAGATGAGATTACCACCGTGCAATTTGTGTAGGGGTGGGATGGTGGGGTGGATGAATGGTAGGGGTCGGGGGAATCTCCCTGAGGCACTGAAAGAAGAGATCTCTTACAAGAAGGGATCTCAGCTGGAAGAGGTGCTGATGGGTCCAATTTTCCCATAGAACGTGGAAATGTAAACAGGAGTTAGCAGCATGATTAAAGGAATGCAAGCAGCAACTAACCCATCATCCTTGACCACCATTCATCAGTGCTTGCAATTAGCCCTCTCTCTTTGTTTGTGGCCAAAGGAAAAAAGAAAAGAAAAATCAGCAATAGAAAAAAAGAAGAGAGACCTCTCAGTGGCATGCAAAACTAACACAAATGATTGATGAGAGCAGATGGTCCCCTGGTGGTTTGTTGTATTAGTTTCTTCTAAATGTATATGCCTAACTAATTACTTCAAGATTAAATCAAATATTTAAATTAAGATAAAGATAAAATTAAGGCTAAATGACTAGAAGCAGAATGGCTACATCAACTAATCAGCTCAGTGTGAAATTTGATCCATATTTCTGGATTGCCTCCATATATAATGTCCTGATCTGATTGGTCCAAGTAATAGTTCATGTTATTTTCATTTGCATGTCTCTATTGTCTCCTTTTTCCTTTCAGAAATTAACTGTGTGGGTTTCTTCTTTTGTTAGTTACCCAGTGACATTCTTTGATATTTTTTTCCTGTGTTTTCCTCTGATTTGAAAAAGTTCTTTGCAGAATAAGGATTGCGTTTGCAATATTCCTTTTATATGACTGTAAGTATTTTTTCCCGTGTTGTATTTTTTCGTGATGTTCCAACTGTCTATAGGGGTTAAATACTTGGGGGCTTAGGGGATGATTCAGGGGGTGAAATGCTTGCTATTCAAGCATGAGGACCTGAGTCGATTCCCAGCACCCATCTTTTGACAAAGCCACGTAAACACATTGAGCTTCTATGTCCTCTAAAACATCAATCATCTGGCTCATGGGAGTGTTCTCAAATGCATAGGTCCTTTCTAAGCAGTGAAGAGTGTGCTCTGCACCTCCAGGATCATCTTGTCAATGTCATACATAGACGTGGGGAGGTGCTATCAGTTCACTGTGTACATGTGGACAATCATGCTGTATTTGACAGTATGGAAAGGAGCAAGGCACCTTCTCAAGAGGCTATATAGGCCAGAAGGAAGGCTATTATAATACTGTAGAAGGAGTATGGGCTGTGACGACGACACACGTTTAGGCAGTGAAGTTGATGCCACTCAGTTCCCCTCAGAACCGCTGGGCCACAGTCTGAGAAGCCTTCTGCATCTTAGATTAGGCACTGAGTATGACAGCCAGCTTCACAGGCATGCACATAACTCTGAAAGGTCTTGTGCGTGGTTTAATGTTTTGTAGTCTGCCCAGCCCCCCATGTCTATCTGTCTGTCAGTCAGGCTCTGTTTCTCTCTCTCCATTCCTCCTCCCCTCTCCCTTCCTCTCCCTCTCCTTTCTCTTTTAGAAATAGATAGGGTGTCATAGTGTCTCACTGTGTTGCCAGGCTGGCTTCAAGCTCAGGATCCTCCTGCCTCAGTCTCCTAAGCAGTTGGACTCACAGGCAGGTACTATCACCCTCAGCCTTGCTTTCCCCTCAGGAGGCTCTACATTCTTGTATCTGACAGGGAGCCATGCAAATTACATGACCAGTCCTGCTGCTGGAAAGTGTTTCCTGTTTTGTCTGCTTTTCAGGTAACTGTCCCTTCTTTGGTCTCTTTATAGTCAGTATCCTTTCATGAACACTAAGTTCAGGTGCACACCCAGACACAAGGTCCATGCCAGGCAGCATGCCAAGCTCTGCTCTGAACATCCTGATGCAACAACAGAGAGCCCTGTTACTGCCTCTCTTCCACAGTGTGGGAGCTAAGAAAGGCATCCAGGGTCGCACCACTGAATACCCAGAAGCCAGCGTTCAGCCACCCTCCCTGGCTCCCACAGCCTGTGCTTTGTCCACGCTATTCCCTTAACACCTCTTCTGGGGCTTAAATGTGTAAAATATAAACTTCAGACACTGTTACTGACTGTTTCAACAAAGCTAGTGGAGACCGACTCCGGGGACCACAAACCATTGTATCTTTACCCATTCCACCTAACAAATTCCCTGTGCTCTCTTGATGCAATACCTCCAGAGCCTGACTTCTAGGCCCCTTCACCTCCAGCTCCAGCCACTGCCCTGCTTGAATGGACAGCCCTGCGGTCTGTAGATCTAGGTCAGCTTTCAAGTGTAGGGTCCATCGTGTCTCCTGTCTTTCCCATGCTTCCCGTCTCATGCGGAGAAACATCCTTGCTGCCTGTGGCTGGCACAGCCCTACACTCTCCTTTACAGATTCTATTCCTCCCTCGTTGGTCGTTCCTTTTAGTTGTTTGTCAGTACAAAACCAAACTTCTAGAAGCATTTTACTCTCAGATACCCAACCCTTACTCCATGCTCAAATGTTGGTTTGCATAAAGCTCTTTTATTGGCTTCTTTTCTCCTCACTTAGACAAGGTACCTGATGAAAGCAGCTTAGGGAGGGAAGGGTTTATTTCAGCTCATAGCTCCACAGTGCAGCCCATCAAGGCAGGGAAGTGGCAGGAGCAGGAGAGAGATATTGCAAATCAGCTGGTGATACTACACGCAGTCAGGAAGCAGAAAGACGGCAAAAGCTTGCTCTTCACTTCATGTCTCTTTCTGGACCCTGTCCCATGACGTAATAGTACATCTTCTGTGGCAGCTCACAAGGAAGACACAGAGGCATAATCATACATGCAATCCCTGCCAGATCTCACCAGAGGGAACCACCTGTCATGGCCAGCACCATCCAGGACAGTGGAATCCCGAGTGTCTCATCTCAGGGGTTTTTATTGGTACTTACGTTCCTCAGGTGTTCTATTGATGGCATGAGCAGATCATGAGCAATCCAACATCTTTTACGTAAAGCCAACACCTGAGACAATACAAATGCCAAGGCCTAGGCAGACCTTTTCCCAAGAGTGCACAAAACAACCATTTTAAACATAACTAAAAATAAACTTCTACATCACCATGGAATGATCCCACCCACAGTTAGGGTGATTCTTCTGACCTCAATCAGCCTACTGTAGAATCTTCCTCACAGATATGCCAAGAGGTTGGTTTCCATTGTGGTTCTAAATCTCGTCAAGTTGACCATCAGTGCTAACGTCGGAGGTCTTTTCTGACAATAACCTGAAACAGAGCCTGCCTCCAACACACTGTCTACTTAACTGTTTGTCTTCCAGATCTCTGTGTCAGCTCGGTAAAGCAAAGCTGCCACTGGGTCCTGACTCTTGCCTATCATTTGCATTTAATACCTCAGGCTGCAACCTCTTAGCTTGAAGGTCCACCTGAGCCAAACTCAAGGTTTTTTTTTAGATTTTAAAGCACATCTTTAGCCATACAGTGCCTGCCTACTTTTATAAACCGCCCCCCCCCCAATTCACACTCCAGCTGTTTCTCACGGATAAACAAGGGCTCTGCCTCTTCCTCAGTTCTCTGACTCAGAGGCGTGTTGCTGAGATTCGTTGTAGACTCCATAAGTCCTCGACAGCTTTCCCCTGTGGGGAGATCCTTTCAGATGCCACCAGGTAAAGCTTGTGTGCTTCTTCCTGTCTTAGAGTTTCTACTGCTGAGATAAAACACCGTGATCAAAAGTGGCTTGAGGAGGAACGAGTTTATTTCAGCTTATAATTCTTAGGTCACATTCTATGACTGAGGGGAGTGAGCTCGAGGATTCAAGAAAGAACCTGGAAGCAAGAACTGAAGTAGGTGTCATGGAGAAGTGCTGCTTGTTGGCTTGTGTCTCCTAACTTACTCAGCTGGCTTCGTTTTACAGCTCAGGACCACCTGCTCAAGGGTAGCCTCACCTCCACAGGCTGGGCCCTCCCATGTCAGTCGTTAGTCAAGAAAATGCACTACAGGCTTGCCTACAGGCAATCTGATGGAGATATCTTCTCAACATTACCATCTTCTCAGGTAACTCTAGCTTGTGTCAAGTTGACAAATAAATAAATAAATAAATAACTTGGAATATCACTGCCTCTGTGATCAGATCTTTCTCCTTAATCAGCCCCCAAATCTTTTTAACTCAACCCCTACAATGTTTTAACACAGCACCCTAACCCTTGACATACTTTCTCTCTTCTTTCTAAGTGCCAAAGAGCAGGAATTTGTTCTGTGCACTGATGCACCCCTAACATCTGGAACAAAACTTCTCATGCTCGAGCATGATACCGATACAGACATCCATCTTTTAGGATAGGTCAACACAGAACAGGTTTTCCTCAGTGCAAAAGTGATACACATTCAGTAGAAACTTCTTGAATTCTGAGTTTTGATCTTTTTTTTTTTTTTTTCCAAGTAGCAATAAGTAATACTATCTTCTTGGGAGTTTGGGCAGTGGTAGAGAGCTGATGTTCCTAGAAGTCACATCAACTGGAGAGAAAACACTGGCTACTCTTTGGTGAAAGAAGAAACATAAAGAAAAAGAAGATCCATGAGACAGGAAAGAGCCAATGCTTTGTTATAAATAAGGCAGGGCTGGAGAGATGGCTCTGTGGTGAAGAGTGCTTGCCATTCTTCCAGAGGACCCAAGTTCAGTTCTCAATACCCGTATCAGGCAGGTCACAACCAACTGTAACTGCAGCTCCAGGGAATCTGATGTCCTCTTCTGTTCTCTGTGAATACCCATACGTATGTGGAACACAGTCATGCAGACAGACGTGCATACACATAAATAAGATATGCTTTCTGTTAGATGGCTTTACCCCACTGTATGTTGATGTACATGCCCCATGCCTGTTTAAGGAAGACCAGGTGGAGCTGTGATGTTCGATGTAATAAATGCATTTTAAACTCATAACAGTTCAATTCACAATGGGTTCATTTAGCTACAACCTTACTGTGGGTCAAAGAACCTCTGAATATGTTCACTGGTGAAGCTAAGGAGTAAAGGGATCATCTCTGTGCTTTACTTCCCTCTTCCCAGCAACATTTTATTTTCAATAAGGAGTTCTCTTTCACAAGATGGCAAAGCATTACATGGGGAAAGGAAGGGATCTTGAAATCAGGAAGCCACTCCTGGGTAGGAGGCTGGAGGAAGTCACTTAACGAAATTTCCATTCTCCACCTTCCCACTCCCAGAACGTCCTCCCTTAAATGCATGAGTTGCTGGAAGAGCTGCTGCTCCACAAGTCTGATTGCATGAGTTCTTCCTGCTACGCCTGGTCTGACTTCAACCTCGAGAGTCCCTCACTGCCTCTCAACAAGAATCAAACAAAACAAGACAGGCTTTGCACTCCCAGGGCACAGCACAACCTACCCATGCTTAGAGAAGTGCAGCGTTGGTGGGGAATTATACTTGTGGGCGCAGCTCTGTGTGTCCTGTGCAGGCATTCAGGCGTTCCTGGCAGCCTTTAGAACTGGATTCTATTGTGCGTTTCTTGGCTAGTCACCGGGGTGGGGCTGGGGTAGATTTCTGTGATGCTTAGCCTCTGCACTCTCCTGCATGGCTTTCAGAAAAACACAGCCTTATCTGTGGTTTCCCGGGTTGCATGTGTCAACATACACCTGGCCACTTTCAGTGATTCACTGCCTAGAACACAGCATAATTCTCACACTGAACAGTCAATACATTTACTTATGCAAGAGGCTAGGAAATCTTCCTGGCCGGCCCTCAGTGTCCTCTGACTCTGCTAGCTTCTGCTAAACTTCTTTTCCTCCTTGTCAGTACCACCACTAACTCCCATTCCACCCCTCAACCCCTGCTTCCTCCACACTCCTGGTTCTTCTGGACCAGAAGATCATACCAGCACTTTCCTTCATCTCTCCCGAGCCATCCTCTGCTGCGAAGGCTTCCACTACTTACTCACATCTCCTCCTTGTCCCTCCCTCCCTCTTTCCCTCGCTCCATCCTACCCTCTTTATTGTGCTTCCATTGAGCATCCATTATTGAGCATCCATTCTGTGGATGATGTCAGCACACCAGGCCCTCCTGCCTCAGCTATATCCTGGTTGTTCTCTCTGCCTAAGAGCTTACCACTGCATAGCATAGGACAAAGCCACTTCCTTCAGGTCTCTGGTACCCCTGGACACTGAGCTTAAATTTGAAGTCACCGTCGTCTTAACATCCAGCATTTTAGATCACAACTCCTTCCCAGCCACATGTGTGTTCTTTGCCTTGCTCTGTCTCTGTAGAACTTTACATCTAGACTCTACTCTGTTACTAATTGGTCACGTTCATTCTTCAGTCTTCCTCCTCGACTAGATTATTTCCAAAAAGCATGTACTTTTCCCCCTGTTATTTTTCAACACAGTGATGCTCAATAAATATGTATTATATAATGAATGTGTGAACCCTGGGTTTCCAATATCACGTAGTTTCTTGCACAGAGCTCAGCCAGGCGGCCTCTCCCTCTGCGGGTCTCTCTGGCCTCCTTCTAACTATTCTCTTCCCCACTTTCAGATCCGATGTCTGTTTTTACTTTGAGATGAAAGTACAGAGGGATATTTGTCCTGGGCCTCTCAAATTCTCTCTCCTCCACCTTCCTGCTTCTCTGCTTCACCTGCGCTTTTGCTCTCCTGCCCCCCGTTTCTCAGGAAGGAAGGTGAAGTGTTTTTCTGACAGACGTGTGAACTCCGTGTCCTGGAGGAGGTTCTGGTTTTCCGCGAAAAGAAATGATGAGGCTTTCCCCGCACTCTGGCCTGGAGAGCAGAGAGCCCAAGGTGCTATTGATTAAGGCCATAGGCACCACATCACAGAGATTCCGAAAGCCTGCCTGGGCCAGGGGCAAAAGCTGGAGGGCTTAGGGGCAGGGAGCTCAGACATAGAGGGAGCTGACACTGTGGGGCGGACACCAGGGAAGAGAGAGACTATGGATAAAGCAAGCCAAGGTGAGGTTTCAGGGAAGTGGTAGGACCCAGATCTCCAATCATGGCTACAAGTAGGATCCTGGGCACTCCCAGGTTCCTTACAAAGGTGCATTGTACGTACCTCTGAAGCACCACCCAAGGTAGATATGTCAGAGGCTACCTCAGGATCAGCGCCACCTTGTGGCCACACAAGGAGCTACAGCCTCGGAGCTCTTGAGAGCTTACTTATTCCGGAGGCAGAGGGGCAGAGGAGGGAGACACTGTTGAACAGAAACACGGAGACCAGTTATTTTCATTAAAAGGAAACGTGGCAGTTTATACCGGTCATCCTAGCGAAAACACACATATTCCCAGTCCCTCCTCTCTCGGATCTTCAGTTCCTCTTATCAGTTCTTTCCTTTCCTCCCACAGTAAACACAGTAAACAAAAGAGAAGAAAAGACAAAACAAAACTCAAATTGTTGCCCTTTGGTACCGCTGTCTTGAAGTCTTTGTAGTGATCATGGCACGACACACGCGACAGAATCCACCGCGTTAGTTTTTAAGCACTGTTCCATGTGCGCCCGCAGCTTCTCATCTTCCCAAACTGGAACTCTGAACCCACTCAGCTCCCCACGCCTGCCCGGGGTTTCTGACCACTCATCCCGCTTCCTAACTCTCATCTACGTACTCTTGCTTTCCTGGGGAGAGGGGAAGTGGACACAGCCCAATTCGAAGCATATTCTCAGATACTGGGAGACTTCTTAGGAATTCCCCGTGTTTTCTGACTTCCTTTCTTTGCCACAAATATAAATATAAATTATACGTATATGTGAATGTATGGACATGTGTATACGCATATGTATAAAAGAAAATCACCGACAGACTCTGGGGAAGGGAGGTGGGTAAGTGTGTAAGAAACAAGCAGCTAGGGGTGGATGGGAAGGGCATTCCAGGCCAACAGAGCAGCAGAGGCACCTCAGGTGTGGTGCAGTTTGGTTGCCACAGCAAGAGCATGTGTAATTAGGAGGCGAAGAAAGGGGTGGGCAGCCGCGATGGCTGCCAGGTGGGCAGAGGGCAGAACTGGGAAGGCACCCTAAGCAGCCTGTGATTTGCCAGTAAGATTATCAAAGCAGTTCAGGAAAGAGTAGTACCGTTGGGGATTTGGCTATCATTCGTCGGCTGACTTACTAGGATTGTGGGGCAACTGAGTCAACACAGCAAAAAGAAAATAAAACGAGTGAGTCAACAAAACTCATCACAAACTCATTTGAAAGGAACTCGATGCCTAAGTAGTTCGGCCAAGAATTCGTTTCTAGGATGTGTGGTTGTATCTTTAGTTGTAGATGCCAATGGGAACTCAGGGTGGCTTTTGCAGATACTGAAGGGGAGGCAGACTGTTTCCAGAGCTGCCCAGCTAGCCACCAGCTGCCTCCTCAGAGCACAAAAGGAGGCTGTGTGCAGCAGGGGCCAGCTGCACTCACGTTCAAATCCTTAGCACCTAGCCTGGCATGTCACAGCAACCCAATTATTGAATCAGCCGGTGAGTTTATGCTGTGTTTCCTCAAGGGAAGATCGACAAAATCCATTTAGCTGAGTTGCTCAGATTCAAAACTCCTAAAAACCGTTTTCTTAATTTCTATTTAAGCTTTCTTTGGTTATCTAAATAAAGGGATTAAGTGGTTATTCAGTTTGGAACTGAGAGTTTTAAGTGAAACAGCTCAAGCTAGATATTTTTTTTTCCTTGCTGGCCCTGTTAGCTTTCCACTACGCAGCTCTGTCCACCTGTGTCTAGGGAAGCCATGTTCACAGTTTGTTAAAATGCAGTGTCTTTAGGAAGAGCCAGAGTAATTTTCCTTATGTGTTATCTTTACTGCAACTAGATAGAACTGGTTTGAATTTGTTCAGTGACAAAAGTGAAATTAGGGACTTTTGGGAATCATATTTAACTATTCCATGACTATGGCCAAAAAAAAAACTATTATCTGCAACTAGTAGTACAGCTCATGGGAAAAGGAGCTTGTTGTCAGGCTTGGGATCAGGTTCTATCTTATGGACCCCATGGTGAAGGAAAGAATAGGACCCACTCTTACAGATTGTCTTCTGACCTCCATATACATGTTGTGGCAGGCAAGTCCACATGCATACACAAACAAATAAATATATTTTCAAAACAATCCCCAAAGGCCAGTGATTTAAGCAACTGTGCCTGTGTATTGCCTGCTCTTTGAGAACCCCTAGACATCGGATTTAGAGTTCCCAGGTTGGTCAGCACACTGAAGGACAGAGAGGTGGTGCCGGCTCCTGACTCCATTCATATTTTTCTCTACCAAGCTCTTCCTGAATTGTTATTGTCTTACACTTTTTACATTTTCTCTATTATGCATGGCCATTTGTGGAGGTCAGAAGACAACCTACAAGAGTCAGTTCTTTTCTTCCACCGTAAAAGTTCCAGGGATGGAACTCAGGTCATCAGGCTCAACAGCAAGTTCTTTCACTCACTCAGCCATCCTACTACCCCTGTTTCTGAGTTTCATGCTTTATAACCAAGCAGTATCGTAAGTGTAACACTTCTGTGATATATGAATCTCCCTAGGGAATTGCCAAGTGCAACTTAGTATCACTGGCTCCTTCAGTTTATAATCAGTGCATTAAAAGTATGGGAAGCTAGGGACTTCCGGTTGGCATCTAAAGTAGGAAGTAGTCTTGTAGGACTGAGAACTTAAGCTTCGAGGATTTGACACTAACCCTGGGTAGACAGTTTCAGAATTTAGCTGAATCACTGGGCATTCTTTTTAGTGTTAGAAATATTGTGAGTAAATGCCAGCTTACTGATATTATGTCTAAATATACTCAAATTGTGAAAAGAAAGAAGTTATGTCACTCACGAAATTCTTTCAATTATAATAAATGAGTTAGTTAAGACCCCAGATGATCTTCGCGGAAAAAGATGCCACCAAAAGAATTCAGAACTCATTTATTTGTAAGACATCTTTTCAAATGCAACGATCACTAAGAATAAGAAGCTGAACAACTAGATAAACCTGGGAAAATCCAAAACTATCAGTTTAGAACTGGAAAAGGACCATCGAGATTCTGGTCCTCTCTGGAACATCTGGTAAGATCTGGAGACCCCCAAACCAATTAAAGTGTACTGTCTACCTAGGCACTGAACAAGAGAAACAACAGGGCCCTGCTCTGCCATCTCCCTGCTCACCCAAGACCGTTCATGTGGGGAGCAGTTGTCACAGGTGTGCTTCTGTAAGTTCTCCCTTACCATGGCCAACCAGCCATGTACTACTGATTCACTGGCTCCGCTCACCTTCCCCCAGATCTCATATCTACGCCAGCCCACCTAGAGACCCGTCCTCAATTTAGAAATCAGTTTACCTCCCTTGCACATCAACTTGTTTTTCTCTTTTTGTTTTTAGAGTTGGGCACAGTTAGAAGTCACTACTCAGTGTCTTGCCATTTCAGAAAACAGCAGGCGCTGAAGAGCCACCCCTGCCCTCTACCTCTCCATTTGCTCCAAGCAAGTCACACAGCTCTCATGGAAAGGTACCAACCCCGTCATCGTGTGGTAGATTGACACTGAAAGAAAAAGCACAGGAGTCGAATGGTCACTGGAATTCTCTCTCCCTCTCTCTTCTCCCTTAAGCAACTCAGCAGATTCTCAAGGAAAGACTCTGACCCTAAATGCAGATGGTAATCTATGAAATCACAGATTCTGAGAATCTGAATGAACAGGTCCTACTGGTCATCCTCTTCACACACACAGCCATTAAGTCAAAGCCTTCTCCATGTCTCCATGTCTTTCCACTCTTGATAGAACTTGATGGAACCACCGAAGAACAATAAACACGTTTGAGAAGATAACTTAATTTGTGAAGTTCTTAAGTTCAAATCCCAGAGCCCATGTTAAAAAGCTAGGCATGGGGGAGGCAGCCAGTGGGTGGGGGGGGGGCTGTTTGTAGCAATCCTGGCACTGGGAAGGCAGGGCTAAGCAGATACCTGGGCCCCCTAGCCAGCCTGACCCAATTGACAGGCTCCTGGCCAATGAGGGATCCTGTTTCATAAAATCAAGCTGTGTGGCTTTTGAGGAAGTACACACTAAAGGCTGTCCTCTGATCTCCACTTGCATGCTCCCCCACATGCAAACACACCACCACCACCACCACCACCACCACCACCACCACCACACACACTGGCACACAAGTTTAAGGCTATTATTTCCACAGGAAGGCTCCTTGCTATGTAAAGCACGTAAATACGTAGGCTTTTCTTTTGTTAATCTGTCTTCTGTACAAATGCCTCAGCTATTTTTTTCCTCAGTTCAGTGGGTGAAAAAAAAAAAAAAGATATTTTCCCCTGCTCACAGGTTCTTGGGGTTTGGGGGTAAGTATTCGCAGCCAGAAAGGGCGCAATCGTTTCTAGGTTCTTACACACTGCAGTAAGAATCTTCATTTGTTCCTTTCTGTGGCTGGATTTCCCTGTGTGTATATACTGGGGTTGGTTTTTTTTTTTTTTTTCGTTTGGGTTTTGGTTTTTTGTTTTGTTTTGTTTTGTTTTTTTTCCTTTCATCAGCTACTAGTCTTCCTCTAGCCTCCAAGCTCTGGCTACCGCTGCTGGTGCTGCCATCCTGAACGTTTAAATCCAGTACTGGAAAACCTTATTGAGGTATTTTAGATGTGGAGGTATTTGGGAGACTCACTGGGTGATGTGATACAATGAAGGCTTAATACTTTACTGGTATTTTAGCAGAATTTCCATGCATCTATTTTTTAAAATGTTTGTATCCTTTTAAATAATAAAAGAAGGAGTTACTAATTAGGTATGCTGAAGGAAAATTCAATTCATTGCAAATTATCTGGGAGCTGCGCGCACCACTCCAGCTGTGGACAATCAATCCTGCTCAGGAAAAAAAAAACGAGCCCTGGCTTCTCCGTGAAAATGGAGTCATTTAAAATTATACTCAGATGTGCACATTCCTGCATGGGAGTGGCTATTTATACGCAAACAGTATGCATATCCAGGTCTATTTAGGAAGCAATCTGTTTGCTATAGACCTCAGGACCATATCCTGTACTTTTTTTTATATATATTTTATTAGCACTAAGCTTAAAGCTATTTCTTCAGTCACCAAATGACAGGAGCAAGCAAATCCTTTAAGTGATACGTGATGCACAGGCAGCATGGCTGTTAATTAAGCCATATTCGCCTTTTTTTGAAACCACTCTCTGTCTCCAAATAGCAAGAGAGCTCCAACACGCCTATGCCCTCGCCGAGAAGGGTTTTAGCATGTCGCTGCTCCTTCCCGTCCCCTTTTCAGATAGATACAGCTTCCGTCTAGCTATTAGAGTTACTGAGCCTAACCACATGACAGGACATGTAGACTTCCAGTGCACAGCTGGAAACAAAAGCAAAACTAAAAAAAACAGGCTGCAATTTCTGTGATGGAGGGGGGGCTCTACACAAGACGCTCATTCCAGGGGAACACTCAGACAAGCAAGCATCCTGATACTAACAGTGTCCTCTGATGGGGAGATTTACATACCTAAGAGCTTGTTTGATCCTATTTGCCATTCCACTTTGTTTAAAATGCATAGAATTTGCTGTCTTTACCATATAATACACACACACACACACACAATACATAGGAAATGTACATAGGAAATGCCGGCCAGTGTTTCTGAAACACGCATACACACACAAACAAACAGAGGGGGAGGGAAAAGGAGATAAAGAGACAGAGAGATCACAGCAGTAATGTCAATTACACTCTTCTGCATCGTGACTGATGTACAGTGTCTCAGATGTGTCTTAAATATAGTGTGTCCTTCCAATACCCAGGTACAGATTGCCTCCCATAATTTAAGATGTCTGTGACTGTGAAAGCTGGAAAATGAATGCTAATTGAAACACTGAATGCTTCTAATGAGACACTCCAAAACAAATTTTAGAATAAAAATATGCAGGGCCATTTTGTCAATAACAGAAACCTCTCGAAGTTTCACATTCTGATGACACAGATTTTAATGTTGTCACTACTTTTTAAATTTTCAGTAAGAGTTCATCATGGAGGCTGTCAGCACACTAAAAAAAAAAAAAAAAAAACTTTACAAGATAGATGAATCTGTTCTACATGGAATTTTGAAGAAGATAAATTTGCCTGATGGGCCCCAGCCTCTCTGTTGGGAAGTCTTTCTGTCCTGTGTTTTACCCTCAGTCCTTAGGCATTAATTAGGTAACTATGAGAACCCAGCCTCAGGAAAGGAGCTAAAATGTCAATCTTGTTCGTATATAAATGACTAGAAATAGATTAACAGAGCAAAGTCTTAGGTCAACGCTAAAAGAAACAATCTAATACTGGAATTTTAACCAAAATAATATTTAAACTTAAATGTATTAAAAAGACAATGGTGATACTGCCTTAAAAGCACAAATAATGTCCATGAAAGAAATACCTTGTATAAATTTCTCTATATTTATAAATTAATGTATTACGTTTTTCCCAAGTCTTTTTTTTTTTCCTCTGAGATAGGATTCCTCCGTTGTAACTCTGGCTGTCCTGGAACTTACTCTGTAGACCAGGCTGACCTTGAACACACAGAAATCTGCCTGCCTCTGCCTCCCAAGTGCTGGGATTAAAGGCATGCACCATAACCGCCAGGCCTCAAGACATTTTTGATATCATATAAAAATTTTAAACTAGTCAAAAACCATTTTAAGTGAGATCATGTGATTGATACAAATGTGTGCTTAGATTCACTATGACAGTCTGTGTGACAGCAAACATTCAGAGACAAGGTAAATATTCTTCCCCTGGGCAGCTATAAAATAATGAAATACCCTGAAACCTTGCTGACTTTAAGTAGATGTGGGTTTGGTTTATGCAGTTGGTTAAGTACTTACCATACAAACATGAGGACCTGAATTTTGCTAACAAGACAATCCCATGTGAAAAGCTGGGTGTTACGGCACACGCTTGTGATCCCTGCACTGTGGTGGCAGAGACAGGCAGATCCTCGGGGCTCACTGGCCAGCTACCCTAGCCTACTCAGACAGCTCCACGTCCTAGTGAGAGATCCCATCTAAAAAAACCAAGGTGAGCAGTTCCTGAGAAATAATTCCAGAGGTTAACTGCTGGCCTACACATGTATGTGCGCACACATGCACACACACACACAGGTGTAGCCCAGGATGGTATTGAATTCTTGATTCTCCCACTTTCACGGGGCGAGTGTTAGGATTAGAGCTGCGTGCCCCTGCACCTAGTTTAACGTGTATTCTATGTGGAAAGTAAATCACAAAGAGCCCTTCCCGCTACCACTGCTTTAGAAGCGGTGGGACCTGGGAGAATGAAGCTGATAAACGAGGCGGAATAAAGTCTTGTCTTACCTTAAGGTTTTATTGCTGTAAAGAGACGCTATGACCATAGCAACTCTTATAAAGGAAAACATGGCGTACAGTTCAGAGGTTCAGTCCGTTACTGTCATGGTGGGAAGCATGATGACACTCAGGCAGACGTGGTGCTGGAGAGTTAGCTGACAGATCTACAACTAGATTGATAGGCAGCAGCAGAGAGTGTGGAACTTGAGCATCTAAAACCCCAAAGCCCACCCTCAGTGACACACTTATTCCAACAAGGCCACGCTTCCTAATAGCGCCACTCCCTGCGAGACAGTTGGGGCCCTTTTCATTCAAACCACCACAAGTCTCATGCAATAACCAACTTTATTTCAAGCACCAGACATTTATACTCTGATGGTAAGAAAGCTCATATGAGTAAAGCTCTCATGAGTTTAAGCTGTATACAATGACAAGGACGAACCCCAGGTGGCAAGAACATGTTTTTACATAGAAGCATATAAAGGCCAGTTTAAGCATTTGATGGAATAACAACAGCAAGCAGTAATGAGTGATCTGAAGTAGGCTCACACCTATCTACTCCATCTGGGAGGAACACGAAAACACATTCCAAGAACAATCCGTGTTTTGAAGAAACCAAGGTCACAGGATTTGTCTTGTTTTCTTGACCTGTTCCCGCAAGCATTCAAAATTTCTGCTTACATAACTCCACTCCTGGGCTGTGTTCTGACACCCCCGCCATTATGGATTCTCCCTCTAGAACTGTGAGCCTTAAAGATCAAGACATAAAAATTCCGAGCAGTCGCTGTGTCGCATATCATCAAGGAGACTAAAAAAACCGCCAAATGTCTTGTGAGTGCAAACATTTTACCCACGGATCCATCTCCTCAACTCCAAACAAGGCTTTCAAAATCCAACCCAATAAAAAGTGTTTCTACAGCAACCGTGAATGAACTTGGATTGACAAACCTGCCTGTCGAACCATTGAAAATGGAAGTGTGGTGATCCACTGTGACTAAACTAGGCCTTGCGGATGGAAGCCATGATACTACTGTTAGTCGTTAGTGGAACAGACTAAATAAAAGCAAAATTTTCCCTTTTTTCAAAATGCAAAATGCTCATTAAAACTTAATAATATACAACATTTTTCTTTTTCTGTAACACATTGTTAATTTTTCAACTATGACATGATCATATTTGCATATACTTTTCACTGTTTTTATCTCGTTTCTGTCCATCAATATTGCTTATTTCTTGGCATGACAATGGCAGTGCTTTTCTGAACACAGTACCATCTGGACACGGCTCACAAGACATGCCCATGGTATCTGCACACAGCTATGTGGCATGGCAATGTCAGTTGCCTCTCCTGGCCCACCCTGCTTTTAGCTTCGGCCTCCCCCCCCCACCCCGGGAACAAAGCCATGCAGTGTAGTGCATTGTGGATTATAGAATAGTAATTTGTAAATGTCTTCATTGAGAAGGCTAGAAGATCTAATTTTTTGTAAGCACAGTAACTTTAAAATATGCATACCACAATGAAATATTTTGATTTTGAAGGGCACAGACATATTTTACCAAGATTTAAAATTGTATTACTTTCCTCACAATCTGAAAATTACTTTGTGTACAGAAGAAGAATATGAAACAGTAAGGAATTTGTCTTTCAAATTCCCTAAGTCAGCCTATAGAAAGGAGCACTGATTTGGGGGTACCCCACTCCCCACAGTTTCTCTCCCCAAACCCGATCTTCCTCCTTGTCCCTCTTCCTTCGGGAACATCCCGTATCAACCAGGATGCCCGCAGGACATCTAAGAATCTCTTAGACACACCTCTAATTATTCTTTGCTCTAGAGTGTGGGGATACTTAGCATCTTATGTCTCAAATCCCAGCAAACAGGAAAAAATCTTTGAACAGCACCTCACACCGCACAGTTTAGAACAAGCAAGATATCACGCTGGTACCTTCTGCTGGGTCTGTTTTCTGGTTGACATGGGTTAATGTGTAGCAGTGATTTTAGTTCAATCGATGATTTTAAGCTGTCCTACACTTTTTCTTTTGTTTCTTGTGTATGTGCATGTGTGCATATACGCATATATGTGTCAGCCAGAGGCTGATGTCAGGTTTCTTCCTCAATTACGCTCTACCTTATTTTGTGAGACATTGGACAATGTCTCTCATTGTACCTGAGGCTCCCTGGCAGCAAGCCCCTGTCTTCCCAGTGTGCATTGCATGGCCAGCTCTTTACATGGGTGCTGGGAACTCAAACTCAAGTCTTCGTATTTGCAATGTAAGCATTTTACTGACAGCTATCTTCCCAAGCCTCTAACAGCAGTTTTTAAAAAGGCTCACCTTTTTTAAGTATCATGCAGCACTTCAATTTGAAGTTTTAAAATAAAATGGCAAAGACCTATAAAAGCAGAAGACTGTGTAACCTAAATGAACAATGGGACAAGACTTTTTCCCAGCTGTTGCGGTATCAGGATGATTTCTCAGGGATGGAAAAGTGTATTTTTTGTTTTCGGCTGAAGGGTGGAATGGTGCTTAAATGTATACCATTGCTTTGAAGATGTACACTTATTAAATCAGGTTTATAGACATGACATAAATCCCTTCTGAAATGGTTCCAAATTGCTCCTGGGCAAGTCATATTTGAATTTCTTCATCTGCCTTTCCTTCCCCAGGCCAGAGAGTCTGAGGGTGAATGGCTGCCTGTGTGGTTCCCTCCCCGGGGAGAAGTCACCGAGGCAGCCCTGTAAATGAGCTGTGCTGTCTGTGTACCAGGGCCAATGACCCGGAAGCCTGAACGAATGGGACTCAGCTCTTGTTTTCCTCTTTTCTTTCTGCTATCGACTGGGTAATTTGGGCACATGAGATCGGTAAGTAGCTGGTTTGCTCTGTGTAAGCTGACCTTTCGGGTGGAACCCCTGCAATAAACGAAGAAAAGAAAAAGGTCACCACGAAACTCCTGTGGCTTTTGATTTGGAACGAGGTTTAGACTCCATTTGATGATTTCTGTATAACGCATTCTGCATGGAAAAAAAAAAGGTTATGCATATCTCCTTTCCTTTTAAAGAGAATGCTGGTTTTAGTTTGCTGACACAGAGACGGGAAAATTAGCGAGCAGAACCCAACCATAGTGATTGAGGCCTTCCTCAGAAAATCTTTAAAATTCTGCATCCTTTCCCTTTAACAAGAGGCTATATACATTTAGTTAGGGAAGGGACCACAAAATAAGTAAAGGCTGATGATACTTCAAAGAAAAACAGACTTGGAAAGGGCTACCTTTCCCATTTCCCATATCAGGATCCTGCTCTGATCTAATAATACGGCCCTTTAACTTACGCTCTACCTAGAGCATAGTCCAGCTCCCTTTACCTCCTTTTGAAATACTGATTCTTCAAGGCAATACGCTGGAAAGCTGAAATAAATACCTTCACACTTAATTAAGAGTGGCTTCCTGATCTATACGTCACAGACTATTTGGATGGAATGCTTCAAAATCTGTTTTTAATCCCTTTAACCTATTTTTCAAATTAATGCTTGCCCCAGTATAAAGAAGCCACTGTGGAACTATATATGTCACTAAAAAGTGTCATTTTCATTAAGTTTTAACTTAATTTACTTGTGGCTTGTATAGTTGACTGAGCCACTACTGCATTTTGTCCACATAATAAGCTTTCCAGTTTTTTAAAAATAGATGCTGGTCCTTGGGTCACAGCGGTGGGAAGAGGAGATCTTAGTGCTTCATTCATTGGGGAATTGGTGACCGGCTAAGGAAAGTGTGTAGCTGGGCAAGGCCAATCTCAGCTTTCCCTGGAGCCAATAAATGAGCACTCAGTTAAAAAAAAAAAAAGTTCTCTCTTCCCAGCTAGCCTCTACATTGGGACTGCGGGACTGGGGAAGACAGGCTCACACTGTGGGGAGATCCAGTAGGAGGAGGTGACCAAGCACCAAAGACTTGAATGTGACAGAAAAAGAACGGAAGTTCAGTGATCTCCAGATCTGCTGGTCCCACTGTCATCTGGGGTGGATTGCTGCCGCTCTGCAGGTGACTTACCTTCTCTTCCGTTTAAATTCTCTTCCATTATAGTTTCTCCAACCTGAAGCTTAAAACACGTCATTGTTAAGCTCTTGGGTTTTTGTTTTGTTTTGTTTTTTGTTTGTTTGTTTTTTTCAGTTGCATCGGTCCTGTCAGCTTTGGCAAGCTCAGAGGAATGTACGGAAGCCCCAGGGGAAATACACAGACTCAGCCATCCTCTGCTTTTGTCTCTTCTAGAATGTTCTATAAAGGAAACCATTCAGCACATGGCCTTTTGCACCTGACCCCCCCCCCTTTATTAAATACAGGGATTAGCAAACTTCCATGAAGGAGCAAGTAGTAGATATTGTCAGCTTTGAAGGACACATGGTTGCCTTTGCAGCTATTCAACTCTGCCACCATAGCCTGAGAGCAGTCACCGGCAATCTGTTCATAGGCGTGGCTGCATTTGGCTTGCCAGCCAAGTAGTTCCAGAGTAAGCACAAAGCAGTGGTGGGCTATCCGCATCTGCCCCAGATGAAGTTTACTCCTTTCTGAATGCCTAATAACGTTCCATAATATGGCTGCATTACAGTGCGTTTGTCCATTCAAGAGGTTGAAACACATTTGAGTTGTGGTCGTGTCTTGGTGATTATGAGTAAAATTGAGCTGTGAACTGAATGTGTTCCTCCAAATTCAGGCTGAGACTTGATCATCCGTATGTATAGGTGGGACCTTAGGAGCCCTTTAGGTGGCAATGCCTTCTCCTTTTGTGAATGAGATGAAGGTTCTTATAAAAGAGACTTTTCCCAGGCCTTACCCTTGAGGAGGGCTTGAGGAGAACACAGTGTTTATCCACGCTGAAAGGGTGCAACAGTGAATCACCACCTCGAAAGAGAGATGGCCTCTCCTACATACTGGGGTACCCCAGGGAATAGTCAAGCCATGTAGCGTTGGTAGAGGGTGCTGTTACTGCTTTGCTCTCATCCCAGAGAGGGAACACTCCTTCCTACGTTGATAGACCAGCGTTCTTCCCAAGTCCTAGCCCCCTCCAGAGGGTCAACTATGATTGGCAGAATTGCTTTACCTGTCTTAACCAATGGGTCTCATTCTTGGGACCAATGATCCTCTCCTGCCTACCCTATAAATGTATCCTAACACTGCATTAAAGATGCCTTTCTCCTGAGTTCCTGTACTCACCAACTCACCAAGCTCCGACCAAAGGTAGGATAGAAACACAGTACGACTCGCACCATCCACACCTGGGGATGGCCAGCCACTGATGTCTATGGCTGCTCCATTCCGCAAGGAAGCCATGGCTGGGGAAGCTGGCATGGATGAGGTTTTTTTTTTTTTTTTTTTTTTTTTTTTTTTTTACAACAACACAGTGCTCCTGCTGGAGCCTTCAGAACTCCCTAGCTTCTGGAACAGAGATGGCCTCTCCCACATACCACTCCTGCTGGAGCAGTCAGAACAACCTAGCTTCCAGAACTGTGAAAATAACTTTCACTGTTGTTCTCTTCGTGTCGTCCATTCTCAAATATTTTGTTAGGGCAGCATAGACAGAGACCAGCTGAGCTGCTATTAACATTTGTGATCTTGTTTTCTTAACTTAAGATCCATTGTTCATGGGGAAAGACCCCAGAGTGAGATTTCAGAGCTGAACGTTGCTGCATGTTGAGTTTAATAAGATACTAACAGGGCCAGGCTCAGCTGGTCCCAGGGTGGCAGCTTTGAAGTCAGTAAATCAGCGATAATTTGTTACAGGGGCAGGTTTCGCATGACAGAGTAAGCTCTATATTGCTCATTTTAAAGACCAGTCCTTAAAGTTGTTAAGTTACACAAAAGTTGCCCATAATCCTTCTCTCCTTACAGATGTCCCTTGTTTTCGAATTCCACTCCCTGCTTATGAAGTCCGAGTCATTAAGTTCCTGGGCCTTGCTCTAACTGGGCCTTCAGCCTCTGTGCTTAGACCATGAAGCGTTTCCAGGTCCTATTTGCGCTTGATTTGGATAGCAGAATATTCTAAGTTCCAATGAGAACACACTAGGCTATTGACAGTAAAGATACCATATTGAACTGATAGTGGGTTTCTTCAGGAAATCTGATAATGAAACTAGCAAATATTCAATAGTCACATGGATTTCCAACTGTCTCAGTTCCATGAGAAACATCAAAGAACACAGGTTAGGGAAAGAGAAGAGCTGAACTCTTGGTTCAAGCCACATCCCATCATATTCTACAACACATCATAGTCCAGAGTCTCAGCCTTTAAAGCACAAACCAAGAGAGATGCTGGATGTCCCACCTGCAACCCCAGCATGCAGGAGGCGGGGGCAGAAGGATCTTGAATTCTGAGCTATATGGTGAGAACTTTATCAAATCCAAACCAAACAGGAAAAGGAGAGGGAGGGGGAGGGAGAGAGAGAGAGAGGGAGAGAGAGAACTTAGTCCTGTTGCTACCATTTACTGATTGTGTGACTTTTAATAATTTACACTTGTTTAAGTGGACTCATTGACCAACTCTATATCTTTTACCAGTTTCAATGTTCTGTGAACATATAAGGAAGAAATTGAAATTGTAAGTAGACTGTAGTAAATGTGAAAACTCAGTGGGGGCCAGGGAGTCACTAATCAGTTATACATTGAGCATACTAAACAGGTAAATAACCATTCTGACTTCAGTTTTTAAGAAAAGCAATAAGCACCCAGTAACTCATCCAGTATCTTGGAAAGTTAGCAGCTGTCCAAACTCAATTATGATTTGCGATTAAGTGAAAGCACATGTCTGAATAATTCTGAGTTTATGACTGAGTCAGCGCCTCTGTGCTGTGCTAAGAGGGAGACTGTGGAGAGCTGCAGATTGAAAAGAACTGGGAAGAAGAGACAGCAGCGCCTAGAACACAGAACAGGCTGTTGAAAGTTAAAAGCAGCCACTTTCCGACTTGTCAGAGAATTCGGAATTAAAAATCAGAAGAGCACAGAAAGCCAGCACGCATACCGGATAAGCACCGAGAGAGCTGTGAAACCGCCTAAGCGCCTGTAAGAATCAGATAACTGAGAAACTACGACCAAGTGGGAACCACCCAAACAAGGCGACTCGAGCTCAGAGGCGAGGCACTGCGTGTTGTCCTTTTCGGCTCTCCTTCTCCTTGCCCACTGTACCTGCACATGTGGGAAACTAGATACACTCCAGTACGGGGGTGCAGGCCTTGGCGCTTCTACTTTTCCTTCACCTTTAGCAGTAAATGTTATCTCAGCTCAATCACACGGTCTATTGTGTACCGTTGAAGAATTGTTCCGACATTTGCTTCCACGCCTTCCTCATGGTGAATTTATACTGTTTGCTGACAGGACACTGTGATCAACACTGTTGTCTTGTTTCTATTTGGCACCACTGTGACACTCTCTATTTCTTTCATTTTTCCTTCCCAACCCCCTTCTGACAGGTTAGAGGCTAAATATTGTATTTTACACATTAAACATTACCCTTAAGTTAACTTTCTACATATTTAATCATATTTTGTTTTCTGTAAGTGCTTTAAGATTTCAGTATTTCATCTTCATCCCTTATAAGACACAAACCATATATGATATAGTTATTCATTCAACAACTTCTGTCCTGTTATTTTTTTTTTTAAGCTGATTTTAAATTTAAAAGTTTTTCAACACACATACCGAGAGAGAGGAGGGGGGAGATAGCTGAGTTGGAAAAAGAAAAAAAAAAAAAGTAAAACTTACCATGTAATTATGAGGGCCTGAGTTCGAACCTCAGACACCCATGTTAAAATGCCCTACCCTGAAGAGGCAGAGACCATCTCCCTCAGGCTTTCTGGCCAGCATCCTAGCAGAACTGGCATGCTCCAAGTTCAGTGAGAGAAGCTGTTTCTAAAAATAAAGCGGAAATCAGTCGAAGGCGGCTAACACCAACCTCTGACATCCGCCTGCAGGTAGGCACGAACATACACACACATGCGAAAGAAATGAAAAAGTAGTGAATAGTTAATACATGCTCAGAAAATGTTAAATATCTTTTACTGATGATATTCGCTTCCTGTAACCCAGCCTTATCAGTTAACGAGTTTGTTTTGTTTCATTGTTTAGGTTTTATTTATTTTTAAAGGATTTTTCATAACATTTTTTAACTGTTGGAGTATTCCCTATAGGACATTTTTATCATACTTACCCCACTTATCCAACTTCTCCCAGACCTACCCTCTCCGTTCTTACCTCCCTACCCACCCACCCAACTTTGAGTTGCCTCTGCTGCTGCCTCTTCCGCTCCTTCCTTCTTTAAACACACCTAGTCCAGTTTGTGCCACCCATATATTATTGGCAGTGGGGCCTTCCCTGGAGTGTGGCTGACTTATCGTGGGTAATGCCAGGAAAGAAAACCGACAGTCTTCCCCTAGAGGCTGTCTAGTAGCGACAGCTCCTCAGCTAGTGGTGGGATTCTGCGCCCACACCCTTCCTACACCGTGCCGGCATTTTGGCTTGCTTGAGTTTTTGAAGATGTTGACTATGTGTCGTAATCACTGTGCGTTCATGTGTGTGACTGCCCAGGTATGTCCAGAAAAGGCTGTTTCCTTGAAATTACCCACCACCTCTGTACATTAAAACCTTTCTAGATGCCCCACGTTCCAAGCAGATGACTGACTGAGCTTCAGGGAGAGAGGTGTGATGTATATGTTCATATATGTGGGTTGGGTTTTTTGTTTGTTTGTTTTGGGGGGGGGAGTTGTGCGTGTAGTTTAAATGAAATTGTGCTATAATGGTTGGATAATAACCCAACTAGATAACACATGCTAGGAAATTAAAAAAACAAAACAAAAAAAAAGAACAGTACCAGGAAGAGAAGGGTTACCTCTTTTTGAGTTATTGGCCAATGGTCCCATAGACCCCTAAACATTCCGGGACATTGTCAGTACTCTTGGTTACCCTCTAGAACCTGACAGTAAGACACCACTGCTGAAGACATCATACACTTGAGGCATATAATGGAAAAATCGAGACAGTACTCCTTGGAAACTTCCTCCTCGCCGGCTAGCTTTTATAGTGCTAGTGCACACTGCCAAAGGATAAAAGGAAGCATCTGTCTTACCCAGTTGTGAACCCTATAAGCTGCAATAATGACTGGCATAACAAGATGAACCCACTAGTATAACAGTGGGCATGAATGCTATGGGAATAACCAGCCACTTTTTAATTTAATCTAAGGCCTGCTCCATGAGGCTGCTCCCATACCCAGCATTGTTAACAGAGACAGAACCTGCAGCTAAAGAGATCATAGGACCTAGGGGAGAACCTACCACTACTATTCTGTTGACTAGACATGTATTAAAATGACTCTTAATGAGTTATTGCTGTACGCACAGATCAGTGCATCTCTCAAAAAAAAGTTCTTTTAGTAGATTGCAATTAACACAGAGACTCTCAACTGATCAACATGCAGAGAAATTAATTTATTTCAGCATAGTAATTCTTTAATAAATCTGAGGGAGGGTTTATTTGTTGTAAATATTTTTAGTTTCAATCTGAAAATATCTTCTTATATCAGTTTTAAATAATAATTGACCTAAGCAGCAAAATTTCCAATTAATATTGTCCCTTTAGTCCATAAAGGGTATCAGTGTTTCCCGCTCTGTTCACCATGCCGGTGGCAGACCCCTGTCTTCTGGTTGCCATTCCTTCATCACAATTCCAGTTGTTTCTGAGTGCCCAGCATATCTTAGTGTGCCAAGCACACGTGTTGACTCCTTCAAGAGTTCATAACTACCCTCTGAGGTTGGTGTTACTTTTTTCATTTGGTAGATAATGAAATCAGAGCACTCACAGTTAAATATCTTTTCTTAAAGATGTATTTTGTTCCCATGTGTATGTGTTTGTGTATCCATGTGTGCAAATGAGGGCCAGATGTCCCGTGGAGGCCTGAGCCATCAGATCCCCTCGAGCTGCAGTTGCAGGCCATTGTGAGTTGCCTGACTTGAGTGCTGGGTACCAAGCTCGGGTTCTACGCAGGAGCAATATACACTCTTAAACACTGAGCCCTAGGGATCAGTGTTCATAGCCAGTTCATGGTAGAACCAGAAGCTCGTATATCTTTCTGATGCTTGGTATTCTTAGGATGCTTTGTGGCCAGGGAATCACATTCTTCAGTTAGTTTACAAATTCTCTGTTTCCCACTATTCTGATTGCTTTCGCCAAACTCCTCCTTGGCAAGGGCCATGTGTGTAGCTGTAGAGACAACACACCACATAGTTCTGGGGAGACCGTTCAGCTAAGGTTCATGAATCCTTTATTTTCAACTTATTTTGTGCCAGTTCACCTAGGGACAATTGCATCAGTAATCAGTTGTTTAAGTAAGGGAATCTCTACAACGTATTTGTTAAGTAGCTGTTATATACCAGTGCCTCAGGGACAAAGACTGTTTGTTGTGTATTACTCTGCGAAGTATTTCACGTTGATCCCAGCTTCATAACAATAAAGATAATATAACTCCTTCTTCCCCCGTGTCCTGCTCCACTGTCCGAGACCGATTCCTGAATATTATGTAACCTGATCTTCACCTCAATTATGTTGAGAGAGCGTGAGAGATAACAGTACAATCATGTCCATTTGATAGACAAGACAACAGTACTCAGAAAAAAACATCAGCCTAAACCAGGTCATAAAACTGTCAGACGGGAATTATACCCACACCCTGTGAGTCTGGAACAGCAGGTACAACACTTTCAGAAAAGCAGTAATGAAGACTTTTGGAATGCAGGGACTGTTGTGCGCATCACATGGACTGGTCCCTGCTGTGATTAACTTGACATGAAATGAGTGCACTGCAGCAGATGGCGCAAGAGACTATGTGACAGGGTGGGAGGCTTTGATCTGACAAGATGAACCCAAATGCAGCCGGTAGATAAAGTCTAGGCACCGGAACATAGCACACAGACTCTTTCCATCTTGACCCCACCCCACGCCCCACTCCATAACACTTTCCGTTCTGTTGCCTTATGATCTCTGCCTCCCGAACTGTAATTCTTTAACATTCATAAGTACCTTGGGCACCTCAGAGCTGATACTTGTCTCCCTTATGGCTCTGTCTCTGTTGCCCTTTCATGAAGGCTAGAACAGGAATCCCCCTGTGAAGTTGCTCTGGGTCAGGGGTCTTCATCTGTATGGAGTATTGATTATTATTTGCATCACTGTGACATGACCACAGAACCAACTTAAGGGAAGAAGGTTTTTTGTTTTGTTTTGTTTTTTTGGCTTACAGTTTGAGAGGGGCTGCAGTCTGTTGTGATAGGGAAGGCAGGGAGCTACTGCTGCTCTGTCCATGGCGGGAGGAAAGCAAGAGGTCACCCGTTCACATGACGTGGCCCGGGAGGCAGAGAGGACAGACAGAAACAGAGTTGTGTAAAACCTTTAGAAGCCACCTTCAATGACCCATTTCTGTAGGTCAGGCTCCACCTCCTAAATTCCCTACAACCTCCCCAAACAGTACCATTAGCTTGGGAACAAGTGTTCAAATGTGTAAGCCAGTGAGGATGCAATGACTAATCTTCGTGAGCAACTCGACACACTTGGGGAGAGGGAGCCTCAAATGAGAAATTGCCTCCATTAGGTTGGCCCTTGCCATGTCTGTGTACATGTGAAGAGGGAATTTCTTGATTGCTAATTGATGTGAGAGGGCCTAGCCCACTGTGGGTAGTACATCCCCTAGGCAGGGAGGCCTGGGCTTTCTGGGCTGTGATTCTGGTTCCAGCTTTGTCTTTCCTGGATGCTGAACTATTACCTGTAAGCCAAATAAACCCTTCCCTCTCCAAGTTGCCTTTGATCAGAATGTATATCATAGCAATAGAAAGCAAACTAGAAGAGGACTTCACATTCAAACCGTAACATGCTTCATTACTAATTCTCCCATCTGCTCTATCTACTTTTCCCGTGAGCCCTAGAGAATAGAGACCAATTCTATGTTGTTTGTGTAGCTGCAGTTCTTAGCATGGGGCTTGGCCCAATCTTGGGGTCTTTTAAATTTTTGCAAATAAATGAATAAATTAAAACAAGTACTTTCAGATAGATTTTTAATGAAGTTTGAAATTTTCGTCGCACTTTGATATGACCATACCTAGCTTTTACTTTCAAGTTCCCCTCAAAATACGAGATTCTACATTAATACCTCCCAAATAAATAGTCAACAAATAAATCAATTTGATAATGGGCTAGTCGGTCATAGCGAGAAGATATTGTACTTCCTCCATCTGTGGGATCTAATAATAATTGCTGTCACTTTAAAATTTAATGTAGTTAGCTCCATGTGCAATCCCTGCCTTTATTGGAATTTAAATCTATGAGCTCTCATACTTAATCCTTACAATTAATGCAAGGCAATGTGCTTAAAATCTGTCAAGGAATCAGAATGAAAGGTGTGAGAAAATATAATTCGCCACATTCCATATTGATCTCATCATTTCTGACCCAGGGAAATAGAATCAATGTTTACGACGGTCGTTGATGAGGAGCGGCGGGGGATAAATGAGCTTCCCGTGTGTATTCATGGCTGGTAAGTGAAATAAAGGGATCCGCTGTGAGTTAAATCTCTGTTGATTAAACCTGAGTGCCTATGGCCGAAACATCATCATGAGCAGGTTGAGTTGCCTGGAGGGTATCTGTGGCTGGTGGGAGCGGCAGGCAGCGGCTTTCTCTCAGCTCAGCGATTTCACTGCATATATATAATTCCAGCCAACTGTAACTGAAAACACTTGGACTCTGGGCAGCACTACAGAGACCGCCAAGCCATAAATGACAGAATGGCTGTCGCAGAGAACCCTCATACAAGGAACAGTGGGGTTTGACAGGCACAGATACCAGCTGCCGCAGACACCAGGCATTCCATTAGGCTGTCAAAGCCAGAGTGAAGAAAATCCAGTCTCTTTGTTGGTTTTGCAAGTGGGCAAGGGAGAAGAAATCTAAGCAGGTATTTAAGGAGAGGGAAAAAATTGTAAATGTGCTGTTTTTACAGCTGCTCTGACTGCACCACATATTACAGAGGAATTTAAGGGCTTTGGGGGAGGTACTTCTGCAAAATAGAAAATGCTATCAGGCGGTCATTTGTGTGTCCTACTTCTCTCTCCATTCTGCAAATATCCACAGAGTTCCTGCTGGGATACATAAAGGATATAAAAGAAACAAGTCAGATCTAGGCTCAGGTAACCTTGTTTGGCTAAAATGCGCCTTACCACTATCAATTGCATTTGGGAGCTCCAGTGAAGAGCATTTGGTGTGTTGCTTGAACACGTCACCTCCCACAGAGTCCAGAGAGTTCTGTGACACAGGATCCCACTACTGTTGTTACTATAGAGATACTTATTCTGGAAGATGTTTAGCATCTTGGGCCATAGGAATGCAGTTTTAGAAAATGATTCTTTCAAGTTCCTTCACACATGTTTGTATTTTTAGCAAAGGGTAACATTTAAAGTTGTTTTATTTAATGTTCAAACTCAGCAATTTACTCACTTCCAAAGATCTTTATTAAGGAATCTGCTGCTTTTTCAGGCACTTTTGGAAATCTAGCTTTACTGATATAAAATGGGACTATCAAAGCAAACATATGCTAATATAATAACCACAATGGTAAATTATTATTCTGGAGATGAATGGTTCGGAATATTCTTTTCTAATGTTTTAGGTATACACTGCCAGGCAGAGAAACCCTTTCAATATAGAATCCTGGGGGAAAAAAAAAAAAAAAACACAAAGATCCTTGAAAATACAAAAAAGAAATATAGGAACTGGAACTCTAAATCATACATAGATTTGAGGGTCCAGTGTGAGCTTAAGCCCCATTTAGCCATATGCCAGCTATGTCATACCTGAGTCTATTGTATGACCTTTCCCAGGAGGACAGGAACAAATGTCTACTTACCCCAGAAAGCACACCAATGTCAGACCAAAGAAACAATTCCACCCAAGTTTCACTTACTGGCTAGTAAGTTATAGTGGCTACAAACAGGAATACAGGGGACAGGTTACTTCTTTGTGTTTGGATGAATCAAGGACAGCTAAAGCACCAAAAAGTGTGAGTGAGAATATGTATGTAAACTTTGTCCCTGAAGTTCCCTGCAGGAAGCTCAGTCAGCTGGAGTCTCCTCTGCCCAGCACATTGCTGTTTGCATAGTCTTGAAGAGGAACCTTGTGAATCCTGTACATTTCAGGAGTTTCCTGAGACTTGTTTTGTTTATTTCCTGGACCTGGTAAGACTATTTACTCCCTGAGTCTTAAGGAGCCTCCCTTTCCATCCAGGGGGAAATGATTCAGTTTGGAGGAAGCAGTTACACAACATAGTTTCTCTTAAAGCCTTAGTTTCCTGTCTTTTAAATGCTGTAGATAGTAACTACTGTTAACTCTTCATGACAGCCATGTGAACACATGCTTTTGATACATCTCTTAGTGGACAAAGTCTTCAGAGGTGAGGACTCTCAGTACTCAGATTTATCAGATGAGTAAACTGAGTCACCCCTTTCTCCAAAGTATGTGAAATCCCACCATACCACAACATCATGTGAATGTTCTGTTTCATGGAGGCAGGTTGTGCTCCTTCATTCTCCAGATTTCTCTGGGCCTGCAAACATCTATTAGGATCCTCGAATTTTGGCTGGAAGTAGAGCAAAGGTGTTAGATAACTAAACTTTGGTTTATTGATATAGACAGGAAGGCCAATGAATGGGGCTTCTCACTCCTAAAATATCTAAAAAACCAAACTCATGTTACACATTAAGGTGTAACTTAATTTCATCTCTCCAAATATCCAACTGGCCCCTAAGTGTTTTACATCTTTTTTTAAAAAATATTTTTACCCATTTTGTGATATCTAATTATTCTGACTTCTGTCTGTTTAGTGCATTCACACACCCTCCTTCGCTTCCCTTTAGCATTCCTTCACTGGTGGGTATGGGTCCTTCCTCCCTTGTTCTCCTCCATGGCCTGGGTTCAATTCTAGTTCACTGTATCACTAAACCACAGAAATGTGTCACCTCATGGCCCAAATATAAACATTTGGCAGATTATGTGTTTTCCTTCTATGAACAGCACGGAAACAACACTGTCAAGTTCTGCAGTGATGTGTCATGTATCACCTATATGAAAAGGAAACTGAAAGATGCCAGGAACTAAATGTTTGGGCCCTTGAAATCACTATGCCCATGGTCAAAGCATGCTCAAAATAATTTTCTTCATTTAAGCAATAGTGCATTTAGTCTATAGTACAGATGCTCGATTTATGATAGGGTTTCATCCTCATGAACTCATCATGGATAGAATCTATCATAAGTCCAAGATAGTTTGGAGATGCTTAGCCAAACAAGCATAGCTAACAAAGCAGTACATTGTAGAGTTGTGGTTGTTCCCCTCTGATCATGGCTGCTGGAAAGAGAGTATATCACTAGCCTGGGAATGCATCAGATTCAAAATTCCAAGTCCAGTTTCTAAGAGTTTATCACTTTCTCCCCACCGGGAAGTCAGGAAATCAATTGAGCCATAGTGAGTTAGGGACTGTCTGTATTCTGCCAAGATGCTCCCAGATGACCAACAGAATGAAACAACCTGGCCTTTCTAACCTGGCCTTTCCATTCAGTTTGCCAGAATCTGGAAGATGATTACCCGTTTTTAAAAGGGCTATTCTTTAGGTATGACAAGGCTCACAGATCAAGAGACAACTGCCATTGGGGAGGGGGGGAACTGGCTTTATGTTGGGAAGATAGCTCAGTAGTTGAGCACTTGCCTAGATGCACTAGGGGTAAAAAAAGAGAATTAATGTTTCAGTGCTGGGACAAGTATTTGCCATATTTAAGTATGTCTCCCATGCCCTTGATTCAGAGCACAATGAATGTGTGTCTGTATGTGTGATATGGTAATCATTTATTGAAAGAAACAAACATGTGTGAAAGTAACCTTATAAAGCAAGTCTCCACCATAAATGTTGGAAGCATTGTTGATATGGATTGATAAATCTGTGTGCAGTGCTGTTTGTTATCTGGTTCAGTTGGGGTCAATAAAGTTCCATCCCTTGTAAAACTCAAAAGATTTCTGTAAAGAATTCTTCACACCTCCCCCATGCGATGTTTTCTGTGCTGCTCAATAAATACAGAGCAAAAGCCCTTTTTTAGAGACATACACACAGAAAGAGAGACAGACAGACTCATAAGATGGCACAGGCAGACACAGAGACAGATTCCTACAATAGTCAGATTTAAAAAGGTAAGGAGAAGGCAGAAGACACAGGGAGAGAGAAGCAGAGAATTCAAACCTGGGCTTGTTCTTGGTAGTGTTTTGATTTCTTTTCCTAAACATGACACTGACACATTTGGGGTACCCTAAGGTTATTACTACTGCATTTCACCAACACAAAATGTATATGTAATTCAAATATCAATATGCATAAAATTTCTATTGGCAGAGTCACCTCCTTAGGTACCGCCTCTTGCTGATCCTGCACTACAACAGCAATGCTGACCCGCTCAGACAGAGATATATTACCTGAAGTGCCGAAAGTGCTTGCAGCCTGACCCTTTGTAGAAAGTGTTTGTCAGCCCTCATATTGCATTGCCATTAATATAGAGAGCGGGGTTGCATACTAGATATCACAAATCATGAAGGCTACTGAAAAGGGTTACTCTGAGGTATTATGGGAAACCAGAACACAGCTGGCTTAGACGATGAAGGATAATGGGAGGAAGGAATTACTCATCAGCAAAATATCCCCAAAATATCAAGTATAAAATGTTAAGTTTTTTTTTTTTAAATTGGTGAAAACATGAAATTGAACAAATAAACAGAACACTATGTGCACTGAAATAATCATTTCATGGTTCCGAGGGCCAGTTCAAATCCTGTGTTCTTCATATTTCACAGCTATTTCGAAGTTCAAATGCAAATCCATAGGCAACTGTGAACAACTGCGTGTGATATGAGTCCTACTGATAGTAAGTATGCTTAAAAGTTTGCATGCACACTACAGACAGATAAGATGCAGAGCAGTACCTCACCATGGAGGCAAAGTGTTCTAAGGCAGCCAAGGAGGTCATCACAGAGCAGCAGCCGGGGCCAGGAACCACCACCACCCCCTGCACAGTATGCACAGGTGAAGTATGAGAAGCATTCAAGGGCATCTGCTCCAGATTTCTCTGCTGTCCCCCCATCAGCCTGGGGAAGAGGACTAGTCGTCCACCGGTCAGCAGGCATGTGTCCTTCTTGGAATCATTTACTACCAGATGCTGCAGGTTGTTTAGCTCAGTAAGCACTTAATTAGCACCTCTCCTAGGAAGAGGACTCTGTGTCAAAGCTATTGGGAGAGAAGACAAAATTGTGGTCCCTATTCTCCAAATGTGTGGCCATTGTGGAGAGATAAATTAGTGATAAGAAGCAGCAATGGAGAAATTCTGGAAACAATTTATAGAACTATTCAGGAAAGAAAGAGAAAATTCAGCCCAAGAAGTCAGGAAGGCTCCCACACCCCCACCCACACCCCTGTCAAAGGAGAACAGACAAAGTGCATCATGAATGGGGAATGTGACAATCAGCATAGGCTGGGAGACAGGCACAGGCATAGTCTGGGAGACAGGCACATATATAGGCTGGGAGACAGGCACATATATAGGCTGGGAGACAGGCACAGGCATAGTCTGGGAGACAGGCACATATATAGGCTGGGAGACAGGCACAGGCATAGTCTGGGAGACAGGTAGAAGCATAGACTGGATGATAGACACACATAGACACACACATAGGCCGGGAGGTAGACATACTCCAAAGAAGAAATTGGGTTGAAACGTGTGAGAATGATGGAAAGCTGGAGATTAAGACAGGCATTCGGACAGAGAAGGTTTCTGCAGGATTAAATATTTGTCCATTTGGCAATGAGTAAACACAACGCGTTCACATAAAGATGAGGTATAATAGATGGATTTTTTTTTTTTTAAGCAACTAACAGCAGAAGACAGAGCTGGATAATTTCAAAGGAAACAGAAAAGACGGGTGGTATTCCAGCAGGAGAGAAGCGAGCAATGAGAAACAGTGTACATCTTTGCCCTTACAGGATAACAAAGAATATTCTTAATCGACAGACACACCCTGTAGAGATCCAGGGAACAAACATGGTGAGGGATGGAGAGCAAAGATGAAAACCCAGTCATGTGGCTCCCTAGGCAGCAACGACCACAGAGGTCATTGATGGTGACTCAAAGGTAGTTGCTTTAGGGGCTGCTGGTCATTGTGACAAAAGAAAGCTTCCAACAGAGATTAGAACTGCCCCCCCAACATCAACAAGATGATTTCCAGCAGCAGAGCACCCCAAAACACATATTTGACACAAAGCTTGGGAACCCAAATCTAGGGCACCAAGAGAAGTGCCTGCAGGTGCAAGATGTGGCATCCCCAAACACCAGCATCACAGTGACACCTGGACACATGAGGTCTTGCTCTATGAGAAAATAGGCTGTTTGTATTTAGCTAAACTGATCAAGACATTCTTCTAGTGTCCAGGACTCTGTTCAAATTTTATGAGACCTGAAGCTTATTCCAAATTAAGAGAACAGAATTAGATATGCTGACTTGGATTCCACTCCAGGCTTCCCCTATCTCTTTCAGTACTTGGCTACCCTGGACTCAACTATCCATCCTGCCAGATATGGAATCCAATCTTTTCACTTTGAAGGAAAAAGTAAACTCTAGAAAGAATGATGTCAAAGGACTTCGGGGCTTTTTTATTCCAAAGGGGATATTTTAGCAAACTGTGAAGTGAAAGATCCAAGGAGATAGACGATGAATCAGACAGGAACTCAGTCTCATGTCAAGACAGTGTTTTTGAGGTCCTTGGCACAAAGTACAACTTGCTATTAACAACTGAAAAAGAAGGAGGAGGAGAAAGAGAGGAGGGCAGAAGAAGAGGAGGAAGAGGAGGAGGAAGGGGCTGATGATATGGCTGCTAGGGTTGAAGACCTGAGTTCTGTATTCAGAACCCACATAGAAGAAGGAGAGAACTGACTCTTGCAAGCTGTCTTCTGACCTCTACACCTGCGCTGTGGCAGGCAGCTATACATGTACGTGTACACACACACACACACACACACTGGAAAATCGTCAAATGAAAAGCCAAAACAAAAAGATATACATTTGCTTTATAATCATGCATGACATCTGTTGCTTATAGTTCAACCTGAAAGACCTTTGCTTTTGATGAGGTAAGAGGAAGAACTGAAGAGTCTAGTCTATAAATTGATGACTGGATGGATTTCCCACAGATAGCTTATGGCTATGGTGCTCTGCATTATAAGCCTCTTCCAGTTTTTTGTGTGTGGGGGGGTGTTTTCTGTTTTGCCTCTATTTGCTTCAATGCCGGTTGGTGTTGGGCATGGTCATAGCATGTCTCCCTCACTTCCTGCATCACTGCATCATTGATGTTGTGAGTTGGCACTATCATCAGAGGGGATAGACCTCAATCTCATCATACTCCTGGCAGCAAGATCCCAATGTAGAAAGTGATGGTGAACCAAATAGTTCTTAAAGTATCCTCAATTCAACTTCCCCTTAGCTAAACTTGGCCCACAAACAACCCAACACATCGCTTCAACAGAAACAATGACGGAGGAATCTGGAGAGAAAGAGGCAGTAATCTCAGTTGATCTTGTAATTAATTTTATGCAAACATATTGCTGTAGTCTGGATCTTAACTGTCCGCTAAAGGCCATGTGCTAAATGCTTGGTCTCCAGCCTGTGATGCTACCGAGGGTCAGAAGAACCTTTGGGAAGCGAGGCCTAGTGGATGGAAGTTAGCCTAGTGGGGACATGTCTCCCTTAAGGGAATATTGGGAGCCTTTTTCCTCATCCCCTCTCCTTTCTCTTCTTCCCAGACACCATGCAGTGAATACTTTCTTCTACCATAGGCTCATCTTCCACGGACTCAAAGCAATGGGGCCACACTATCGTGGATGGAAACCTCTGAGCCCATGAGCCAAGATAAGTTTTTCCAGCTCATGATATCTCAGGCCTTTGTTATAGTGTCAGAAAGCTGACCGAGACATATAAGCTCATAAACTCATACTACAGCTCATCTCACAGTCTTGAAAAGGTCTCTGTAGATCAGGGGCCTTGGTGCTTAACAATCTTGACTGGATTCATTTGGTCTAGCTAAGTTAATCATAGATACCTTGTGTTCTCTAATATACTTGACATTCTTTTAAATCTCTCTTCAAGACTGGTGCAGTGAAACTGAGACTAGAATACCGTTACTAAATATGAGGAGCTTCTCCCAAAATGTTCCGAACTAAACTCAAAGTAACACATACTCAGAATAGTATGGGCAACTCAAAAACATCAAGCATCATTTACCCATTTTAGTTTTGGTGTTACAGTTTTGAGGCGGATAAGCTTATGTAATTACTCTGTTGGAAAAGGCATATTCTTGGCCAGTGTGAGAGAGTCTATGCAATCCCTTATCAGTTATTTTACAAGATATCTCTAGATAGTTTCAGGACTGCAATATTGTGTAAACCTGTGCGTCTGGGCCATCTAACCATTTGTAGCCCACAGAAGCCCAACCCAAGAGAGAGTGGAATGAGTATCCTCAGGGAGAAGCCTTGTTAAGTTACCTCCTCCCTCCCAGTGTCCTTTTGTGTAAAAGACCCCAAACTCTGGGCCTACTGTGGAGAAGGAGGAGTAAGAAGAGAGAACACTGACGTGATGTTAAGTTTTCTATTGCAGTGGCACAGACCACTTTAAAACTTAGTGTCTTATTGTCTCAGTAACAATTCATTATTTGTCATGATTCTGTAGGGCAGGTGGGCTCAGCAGGACAGTTCTGCCTGGATTTCACATGTGGCTATGTTCACCCAGGGTTGGCTGAGCTCCACCACATGATCTGTCTTTATTCAACAGTCTGGCACTAGGTTCTTGTGTGGTAGCTAGAGCCCGACTGTGAAAGCTGGGACTCACAAGGTCAGGGCTTCAAATGGGGTCAATTGTCACCTCCCCTTGGTGAACTGGCCCATGCAGACTGTATTTAAAGGAAAGGAATATGGATTCCCTAATGATGGATGGTAATACAGATCAAGGGTGGAAACAGGCTGCTGGCAGCTCTAATGACACTCAGAATAGACATGGGGAGAGAAGAGGACTATGAGAAGGACAAGAAGTGAGACTTGAACCTAGTGTTTTGCATTTGAGGTAGGAAGAGGTCACTGACTCTTCCAGAGACTAGCCTGTTGGATAGCCCTGCCCCTAAGGTCTCTGTCCACCATGCCCAGATAGTTCTCTGAGGACTATCAGAATGGAGGGCTCCCTTTGTAAGTGGGAGGGGGAGGGCTATGGTAGTATGTTGCTGAGGCGGCTCACCAAGGAAGACAGGGAGAAGTTCTCATATGTACATGCCCTGCCAGACCTCAGCAGAGGAAACCATCACCATGGCAAGCACCAACCTGGACAGTGGAACCCTGAGCATGTGAGCTCAGGTGTTTTTATTGATTCTGAACTCCTCAGGTACAGAACATAAGCAATCAAACATCCCCCACAGAAATTCAACACCTTTAGACAATACGAAATGCCAAGGCCTATACATCCTTTTTTCCAACAGTGAACAAAAACAATGATTTTAAACACAACTGAAAATAAACTTCCACTACAATTTCCCTTTTCTGTATAAATCAATTAAAAAATGCTTTATCTCTACAACACAATTTAATACTACACCAGCAAAACCATTTCCAAGAGAAACAATTACAAGGGTTGCTAATGTACAGGACCAAATGAAATCAAACATCTATCAAGCTTTTCACAATATCTTTGGACAACAACAAAAAAAGCATTATCAATGTCCAATTATCAGGAATTCACTCACAATCTTCTGGGCTCCTCTAAAGGGCTTGGATCTGGCTCTGATTTCTGCAGCACACACAGTTTGTCCTCCAGGCTCCAGCTGGCTCCCCTCCACTGCTGCTGCTGTTCTTTTTGGTGGTCATTCCATGGTACTGACATCTCCAGAATGCTGGAGTCTCTTGCTACAACTGGGCTACACTTTCACCAATGTCCTCCCCTGGACTCTTTTCATGGTGCCAAGCCTCAATTTCTCTTCATGAATCCTTCAATCTGGGCCTTCAACTACTACTGAAGCTGCACTTTTACCAATGGCCTCTCCTGGCTTCTCTTAGTGCCAAGCCTCAGTTGCTCTCTGTGACCCCTTCATGCCTTCAAATCAATACTACCTGGGTGACTCTTACAGTACCAAGTTTGGCTGCCAGCACTAGATATAACTTCAGCCAGTTTGGAAGACAGCTTCTGTATGCTGATCCTGAGAAAACACCTTCCAGATTTTAAGATAGAGTCTGGTTTGCTGAAAAAAATAACTGGTCACTTTGCCTGCAGGAAGAGTTCCCTCATGGTGTAGAGTTACCACTTGTAGACAGGTTTGCAGAAAAAAAAACAAAAACAAAAAACTGTTCATTTTAATTAGTAGCTTTTGGCTCTAAGCTGTAGCTTCCACAACAGGGGGTCCTGGGCTGGTGTTAAAACATTCTGGCAGTTTGGCATTCTTTTTTCACCACTACTAATGGGAAACATACACTCGTCTTCATAAACCTCAAACACATCTTGAGCTTCACACACGTACAATACAGCTATCAGAAAACTCAGTTTGTGAAAAAGTATGCTTCCATCAGTGGAGGGAGGGAGCACTGGCTCCATGATCAGGAAAAACAGTAAGAACCTTGCTTTTTCCTGCTCCCAGCTGAATTCTTTATCTCTAAGGGCCTCCATTGTGTGGCTCTCACCTCAGATCTTTACCCCTCATTTATTTATTAATTTCACAACCTTTGTCTTCATAAAGGCTTTTTTCCTTTCTCTCGCTTCTTCCTTTACGAGGCTTCTACTCATTATTTTTGCATGTGTCCAATCTCTGTCCTCTGAGAGCTGCCCTGAGCATACTTTACTGGACTCTTCCGGTCTGGAGTTTCTTTCTCTTCTTCTCTGTCTCCACATTGGATGTTAGCTGGCAAGATGCTGTACCCCATGTTGCTATGCCATCTGTAGCAGTGCACTACTGTGTAAACTCAGCCAGGAAGACAAGGAAGAGTTCTCATATGTGCGTGCTCTGCCAGACCTCAGCAGAGGGAACCACTGCCATGGCAAGTTCCAACCTGGACAGTGGAACCCTGAGCATCTGAGCTCAGGTGTTTTTATGGATTCTGAGCTCCTCAGGTGCAGATCATAAGCAATCAAACATCCCCCACAGAAATTCAACACCTGCAGACAATACAAAATGCCAAGGCCCATGCAAGAGTGCACAAAAACAATGATTTTAAACACAACTAAAATAAATTTCCTCTACAGCGTGGGAGGGCTCTCCCACCTGACCTTACTTGATGAGTGCCTCTAATCTTGCCTTCTGATTATTATTTGGAAAAGGACCCTAGCAGGGAGCCGCCTGTGAACTCTAGATGACCCTGCACCTCCCCCCTCTGCCCCATATGATAATTAAGATACATACAGTACTGTGTTTTAACAAATTAGGTGCTGACCTGTTGTCTTAGGAGCCCTTATATACTTTGTCCCTGAAACAATAAAACAAACTGCCTCTCTGAAGCTATTCTCATGTGTTCTCCCCGGACACACACACATACCACCACCTGGTCCTCTGGAACTCTGTGGCTCCTGCTCCACCCACCCCCCACCTACCCACCCCTCCAAGTTGGTGTGCAAAGACTCCCGAGAAAGGGGAGACCATAGCCTCCCTCCTTCCCTATTCATTTGCTCAGCCCTGTAGAGCATTGTTGATGTTGAGGAAGGGAGGCAGCTTGTACTTCTAGACTAGGCCACGCAGCCCGGAGTGAACTGTGATAGCCACGAGGCAGGGTCCAGCCTCTGGTAGGACCAGCCTCCTAACTAAAATTGAACTAATCTGACTCAGTAAAACAAACACCTCCTCCTTCCTTGTTGTGACAAACTGATTCAAAACTTGAAAACATACTGGTGCAGAATACTTGTGTATTCTAGTTAGCATATCCTTTGTCAGAAACTAGGCAGTCTGCTCAGACAGGGAGATTATCTCGAGGGTTGCTTGGACCTAGAATCAGATTGGAGGAGTTAGCTGGTCTCAGTCCTCCTCTGCAAAGCTTGAGGGAAGTGCCTGCCAAGTAAGCAAGCAGCCAGACTACAAGTCTGCGCACTAAATCAACTGTACACAAACTGCAAGCTAAGACCGTACATTCTCTAAGGGTTAAGAAAACAAAGAGGAATACAAGACCGAGGCTACACAAGGTCCACAACGCTTACAATATTTATTATCTGGCCATCGCAGGAAGAGTACCATAAGCCTCGAATCAACAGTAAATTATTTGACAGAGGGCACTCAGTATTTCCTTGAACAATGTTTACAAACTGCATGTCACCACTGAGAGTGGGCTGTGACATTAACTTGCTGGTTGAAAGGAAGATGGTGTGACGCCATTATCTCAACCAAAACTTATGCTCTGAAACCATGACCTTCGTTCGGTCCCTTGGAATGTCTCTGTAGTTGGGCATACAGCCTTAGACACTGTCACTGTGGACTGAAGCTCTGCTTTTTACAAAGTCTGACTGGATCTTGTTATGATTTATGGGGATTCAGAATACGATTAAATGAGGTCATTGGGGTGGGCCTTAGTCCGGTATAACCGGATATAGTCATCCCAGAGGGAAGACCTGTGAAGACAAGAGAGAAGGCACCATCTGCAAGCTAAGGTAAGGGGACTTGGGAAAAATCACTGCTGACCCCTGACCTTAGGGATTTCAGAATAATATGCACAAATTTAAGAAATAGAAGAAAGGATGAATAGGAAAGTCTATGAGCTCTGTACAATGTAATGGTAAAAACAAATAAACTAACAAACAAACAACCTGGACAGCCACTGTCTTAGAACAAAGGTGCTCATTGTATTTGTTAAGAATATCTGCATTATCCTACCAGGGTCTCTATTGGGGCCACTGACAAACTTCTACTCTTTATTGTCTATAAAGACTACCATCCATCGAGTCTCAGTGCTTATGATTTGATGCTGTGATCTTCTCGTATGCCACCATATCCTGGACTTGGCCATGAGAGAAGCTGTTTTTCCTAAGGTCAGATTTCACTTTGATTTTTAGTGATGCTCAGAACATTTACAAATGGCTAATTGGGTTACTGGTTGGGATACAGTAGACTGCTATTTTTATCTGAGCAGTGTGGCTTCCATCCACAGGCAGCAGCCCTCCATTTTCTTTTAGGGAATCAGTTCTGTCCATCTGTCCCAAGGAACAGGCCTGTGACATTACAAGCTGGTGAAGGTCTTCCCCGACACTTGATGTGTGCTCCTTTGTTTTAACGCCTGTGAGAGCTTGGAGCCAGTTTTCCTTCAGTATGGAAGATCCTCTCTGTGGGACAAAGCTCGGTTATCCTTGGGGAAGTGATGGTTCCTGTACTGTTGATGGCTGGTCTTCAGGCCACGCCTCAATGGGTGGGCTTAGGAGGCTGAAAGCTGGACCCAAAGCCAAAAGAAGGAGAGGAACTAGAATTCCTAACCTTAAACAGTGTTAAAAGAATGCATGGCAAGTGCCCTGTAGGGCCAAGAACTGAATTAAATCAATTAGTTGGCGATTAAAAGAAAATCTTTCAAGTATATTTTCTGTTTCGAGGAGTCATTGTATATGATGACTATGTAGAAATAAGGACTCCTACAAACAATTATTCTCTTGTTTTAATTTTAATTAAGAAAAACTAGAAGAGCAGAAATTACGGAAATAAAAGGATATCTTCAAATCCAGCTTCCTCGCATAGACACAGCTGGTCACTCAGGTATCTGTGAGAGTTTGTCACGTGCCTATAACAAAGCTTCCCCAAGCTTTGGTTGCTGAGAATCAATCCCAAGAAGCACATGGGTGATTTTTTTTTTTCCCCAAGATACTAAAAAAATAACTTCTTAAAAAACAGTGTTCTGCAACCAGAGAAGATGATAACTTTAAGACTATATTTAATTAAGATCTTGAAGCCCTTCCAGCCTCTAGTGCACTAAGGGATTATCCTTAGGAGTGAAATGTAAAGAGGAACAGGCCCATACAGAGCGCTTCCGGACTGTGGCATAGCATGACCGGCCAGCTGAGATGCTATTATAGTAATCTAAGCCAACAAGAAGACGTAACAGTGGACACTGGCCACGAATGAGCCTGTGCAAAGCTGAAGCGCTCTTAAAGATGCGGTCACTCCTCTGCTGTTCTGCAAACACCTTCATGAATCACTGGCTCTGCCGTCCGTGTTCTGATTTCCCCCCATCTTATTTCTGAGTTCCCCTTGTTTCTGCAGGCTACTAGTGCACCTGTTACTGGAATTCCACCTGTACAAATTTCCTTTTTTTTTTTTTTTCTTTAGCAATTTTCTTCAGGCATTGCTGGATCTCTCTCATTTCTTTTTACTATTGCTGGACTTCGGAACACTAAAGGATTTTACCCAGAACTTCTAGAAAGTCCAATCCAAAGGTTGTGTGCTTGCATTTGCTTGACCTGGTTGAGATGTCTCTCTCCCTTGGTTTTTCCAGTAACAGTGTATTCTGGTTTCTCTGGTTGGCTGGTCCCTATTCTGCCCTCTGAGACTTCCTGGGCTGATGCATTATAGCCACTGGGATGTCCAGTGTCTGCACATGCTGGTCGTTTCACCTGCATCTCAAATTCAGGCAATCTAAACACAACCCATCTCCCTCCTTGGGTTAATTCCATCCATTTACTGAGCTAGAATGTTTGAGTGCCTTCCTTTCTCTTTCTTCTCAAGAGTAAACAAGGCGACTCCATGCCCATAGCCACAGTTCAAGCCTTTATCACTGAGATAACTTCCTGAGTAGTCTACAGACCTCCTGGCCTCAGATGACCCCCACCCCACCCCTCCCTCATCACTACCACCACTCCTTTCCTTAAAACGAAAACATAACTATTTGACACTCTTAATTTCAATTCTTCAGTGTTTCCTTAAGTCAACAACAGCAATTCTCACGTGGCCCCGAATCACCCAAGGATCTTGTTAAAATGAAATTTTGACTAGCGTGGGGTCCTCAGAATGCTCTGGTCCTTGGAGCACTCTTGCAGTATCTAGTGTTTAAAGATTCATATCTCATAATGTGAACGCCCAGGCCCCTTATAAGCAGGCCATCGTTCAGGACACGCCGTAGCCTGCATTTGTTTCAAACCTTTATCCTAACCCAGGCCTGTGTACACGCTACTACTGCTGACAGATACCCATCTACTGGGTGTTCAAATAACTACTTAGACTTCAAATAATGTCTTCTAACAAGATATTTCTGTCTGGCTGTCCAGGATGGAATTGGATTTTAAATCCTTTTTTATGTTTTATTCTGGACACTTTGGGGTTTTTTTGTTGTTGTTGCTGTTTTCTTGTTTGTTTGTTTTTCAGTGCTAGGGATCTAAACATTGTCCATGCTAGTGGATCCCTTTCAATGTAATCACTTAATGATTTCGAATGATTTGCACACATGTGTGCCCATCTTTACCATGCAGCTGGTCCATGTTTCCCTCGGAGGAAACTGCTTAGTCAGTGGTCTCTCAAGAAACAGAACTAGTAAAATTAATATATATGCCATGAATTAACATAATATGGGAACCATGAATTTGGTACTTGTTCAGTCAAGGGGATGGGATATCTCCGCAGTCTCAATCTGGTGCTGGCTTCCTAGAGAGCTGCGGGTCATCAACCTGCGATTGAATCCCTAAGAAGGAGGTTCTAATGGCAGGGAAGGAGTGTCTCACATCAGGATACATGAACTTGCCAGGGCACGCATGCACAATGCAAAAGCTTCCCTCTTCCTCGTCCTTGTATGTGAATTGCTACCAGAAAGCGTGGCCCAGATTTAGAGTGGATCTTCCCAGCTCGAATGATCCAATCAAGAAAATCCTTCACAGGAGTGCCCAGCTGCTTGGGTTTTATTTGACAACCAAGATCAGGTGTTACAGGAACCTTTGCTTCTTGTAGGCTTCGCACAATGCCTGGCACAAAGTGAATCTGCAGCTATTGTTCATCCCACTTTCTTTAAGGAAACCTCCACGGGCCTTGCTGCAAAGGATGAGCCAGATCAACAGTTCAGTCCTGTGACCCTCCCAGTTTCCTAACCACATTTCTCATCCCTTTTGATTGTCTGTGAAGCAGACAGGAGCTGAGGATTAGGCCACACTCAGAAGAGAAAAATCAAATACAACTTCCATACGAGGAGGGACAGAGGTTTCACTCGCCCTCCAGTGTGAAATGGTTCAATAATATCACATTTGCTTCACATTTCTTAACGACTCACCCTCGGGTCTTTAGCATGGAGAATTTTTTTTTTTTCCCTTAATGAAAATCTCACTAAATTTTTCATGAGGCTAGTGGTGGGAGAGCAGAACTGTGTAACAGCCTCACGAAAAATATATTACACATCTTCTAGAAATGTTCTTTTAATATTTTCATTGGGTTTTCAATTGCTTATCTTCCTTCTAGCTTTATAGTTTCTTTTTATCATTAGAAGTGGCTAATTAAGAGGTAGATGAAAATACATTTGAAATATTTGACTGTTTGGCCAGGTTTCTCACAATCTCCAATGCCACTGGGAAGTAATGTTTTGTGAGCAATCACCCTCCCTCCCTCTCTTTTCCCCTTGCCTCCCTCCTTCTTGTCTTTCTTCTCCCTCCCCTCCCTTCTCCCTCCAGGAGGAGCGATGTTATCATAGGGAGAATAATTTCTCATAACGTAGCTAGACCTCATCTGCCGCTTCCAGTGTAATCACCCAACAACTTATTAATTATAAAAACTAATGAACTGTTTTTATAGATTTCCGAGCTTTTGCTTGTTGATATTTGCTTTGTTTAAAAGCCATTCACTTGGCTAACTCACTCTTCCTAATTAGTCAGACACTGAACTGATTGCCTCAGCCGAACTAACTACTTCCTATCAATACTTACAATCTTCTACTGCTGAAAATCTGATTTATTTGCATGATCTGAACCTTTTCTCCTTAGAGTCAGGGACTTTAAGTATCCTAACTCTGGATCACAGGGTTAGCTCATACAATCCTGCGGAAGGCAGGATAGTATCCTTTGGTAAAGATGGCGTGCGAATGCATTGCCTTACATTGGCAGAAACAGGTCTGCCAATGGAAGGTTCTAGAGATGAAGAGGTTATGCTGGATTATTATGTGTGGTGACCCAAGGTGATCACAGGGGTCTTTTCAAGAATGAAGAGTGTCTGAGCTAGAGGAAGAGGTAGGAGGTAGCATGTTAGTGTGTGTAATGTGACTGTTAACCAGAGCAGTCCAGCCTTGAAGGGCTGAGAAGCCAAGATAGCTGATTTTCTTCTGGAACCAACAGAAGTCACCCCATTTAACCAGAGACCTCCAACCTGAATTCCATTCGTATCTGTGTTACATCTGCATCTAGATCTAGAACCATCTAGATGGTTCAGCAGCAGCAGGGGACACCAGGGTTCAGTTAATGTTGCTGTGCAGAGGTCAACAAAGAGGCACTGCTGTACCCATCTCTCCTTCTGTGTGTTGTAACTCCTCTTCCTGAGCAACAAGTGAAGGACTGCTCACTGTGGTTTCCTGGCCCAGAGTGGTTCTGCTCTCAGCTTTCTGCTGGTCCCCTGAGCACTGCACTGGGACTCTGGGCAGCTTCTGCCAGAGCCAACATCATAGTTAGACTTTCTATTGAGAAGTGGTATAAGCTGCTTCGGTTGATGCTGCAGGGAATCTGATTTGTTCTATGATTTCCGTTTTTAAAACCCAGAGATCCTTTGACAGTGGGTTTTGCAGTGAGGTAACACAGTCCTGCTCCACCCAGGCTCACCTCACCCCTGCACTGAAGACAGGAGCACACCCTTCACCTCCTTCTAGAATGGGGTTGCCCGACCCTCTTAGGTAACTAAAGTACTGTAAAGATTTGTGTGCTGCAGGAAGCTTTTTAAAAGGCAGATTTCACTGTCACTGCCATCTCCAGGGGTCTTTCAATTTGACCAGGTGATGGTTAAAATATAACAGGAAGCCCTCTACTTGTGTGCAGACATTAGGCCTCTAGGTGTCGCCACTGCCCAAGCCCTGTTACCAAAGGAAGGCTTGCTCTGTGCACACTGGCTGAGCACTTAACTGCATTCTCAAGATTATCTAGTAAATGTGTGTGTGTGTGTGTGTGTGTGTGTGTGTGTGTGTATGTGTGTGTTACAGAACATTATCGCTCTTCTCCTTTTCTTTATAAAATTGAAAAGACTAACACGCATGGTTACCTGTAAATGTTATTCCTTTGTTCTAATTTTCTTTCTAGCACTAGAATACTCAGGATCTTTTTATTAGATTGGTCTTGCTGATCTCTCCAGGTGGCCTCAAATTCGTAATGCTCCTGCCTCAATCTCCCAAATAGCTGAGACTGCCGGTGTGTGCCACCACACGCGACTGGATTTATTATTTAACTGTTGCTTCATTAAAAGTGTGCCCAGATCCATACGTATACAAAATGGTTTTCCTAGTACAGCACACTCCAGTGTCTTCTGGTCCACTAGATCTGTCTGCAGTTTTAGAAGCTACTGTAAGTTGCTTTCCTTTTCAAAGCAGTGGGGAGCAGCAGGCATGGAAGAGTGCTTCAGAGATCCAGAAACACTATGATCAACCAGGGTTCACTAAAACCTGGTGCCTTCCCAATCTAAGATTTCAATCACCGTAAATTATTTCTATGTTACATAGAAGAACCTAGAAGATCTTTGTTCTGCTTTGGTTTCTGTTGCTGTGACAAACACCATGACCAAAAGCAACCTGGGAAGAAGGGTTTGTTTTACCTTACAACTTATAGTCCGTCATGAAGGGAAGTCAGGAGGGGAACTCAAAACAGGAACCTAGAGGCAGGAACTGAAGCAGAGGCCGTGGAGGGGCACTGCACACTGGTTTGCTCCTCATAGCTCACTCAGCTTGCTTTCTTATACCACTGAGGACCACCTGCCCATGGGTGGGACCAGCCCCAGTCAAGAAAATGCCCCACAGAGGTGGCCACCTGCTACTCTGATGGAGGCAATGTCTCAACTGAGGTTTCCTCTTTCCAAGTGTCTAGTTTATGTCAGGTTGTCAAACACCAACCAGCATAGACTTAGAGGAAGGATGAGAAGTCTGCCATCCACAGGGATCCTGGCCCTCGTGACTGCCTTTCCTCCATGTGACCAGATGCAGAGGACTTTGTCTTAATTTTAAACTGTGACACATTACTTCCAAAACTGTCAGCTGAGCCTTTCCTTTCAACGTTAGTGTTGTTTACTTTTTAAAACTTATTTTAACTGTGTGTGCATGTGTGGGTATTTGCACATGAGCACAGGTGTCCATGAAGACTGGAGGCACTGGATGCCTTGGAGTTAGAGTTACAGGCAATGCAAGCTGCAGATGTAGAGGACTCACTCTCGAGACCAGGCTAACCTCAAACTCACAGAGATCCACCTGCCTCTGCTTTCTGAGTGCTGGGAATAAAGACATGCACCACCACCGCCTGGTTTTGAAACTATTATTAAGCAAAGAACTTCACTTTGACTATAATCATGGTTACTGTAAGACAAGAGAACATGCCGATTTTACCATCCACCTACTTGTTCTGCCTAAGAAAAACACTGAGCAGCAGTTAGTTAGCTCATATATCAAAGGCGACATCCAGTAACTGCTAAACTTACAGATTTCTGTCAGGCTTCTCCAAGCAATTTATATTGATTTCTGACTTTAGAGCTGAGTCTAGTAAGAAACCCAGGAAGTACAGAATTGGTTTTTTTGTTTTTGTTTTCTGAATCAAAAGAGCAACAGCCCAAAAGTTGCTACTATCTAAACTAGCTGGCTAGTTAAGGGTTATAAAATAGGCATTCAATTCAATGAATTTTGATCATATTGAAAAAGTGGACAGTATAGAAAAGTATCAGGTTTGAATTATTTGCATAGTACAGCAGAAACAGCATTTTCAGCTATTGGGGAAAAAATCAGGCTGTTCAGTTAAATGATGCTTTGCTACCATAAAAGTTCTAAATCTCCCTACATATGACTGACACTGCAGTAAAAGTCTGACAAATCCTGGGCTTTTGGGTGAAGGTATTCAACCTCCAGAACCGACAGCCATGCTAATCCCTGCCGTGTGGATATCCACACAATCCATACCACAGAGTCTACTGGTGCAGAGGACCCACCTCCTCACCTCCAGCTCCTTTCCCAGGAAGACTGGCCTGTGCGTTGGCGATAGCACTGTTATAACCCACGCTGGGTGACTTATGAGGCACTCTTAGGTTTCTGTCAAGGTACAGAATGGTACTGGCACTCTCAATAGTGATCTGCTACTCTTAACTTGGTCAACGCGACTCGATGGCACACAAATCCCCACGGCACTCATGAGAAAATCCAAACATAAGTCAGGTATACACTGAGGCTCAAGAACAGAGGTTAGGCAGCGCTGGTCAGGAAAAATGCATCCTGGACCAGGCATCAGTCGAAGCCAATTACAGTAACATGATTTGACTTTGACTTTGCACTTCCTCGGAATTAACAAAATCCTCTACCCACCTATGGACTCTCCGGATGCCTTGGAACTGAGTGGGGTGCATGCTATCACAGGGGCTGGCACCCCCTGTGATTTCCTAATGAGACCTGCTTTGTCTTTCACTTCAGGTGTGTGACCTTTTAGGAAAAACAGGTCAGGTGATACAGGGAAGTTGTTTTTTTTTTTCTTCCAGTTTTCTATTTACTGTAAGGGTAAATGGGGAGGGGGTGATGAGAACACACAAGTGTGCCCAACCATGTGCACTAATAGCCAGGCCCTGTAGCAGTTCCCTGCTGGGTGACTCAGCCAAGAATATACGGAGGCACTCTCATAGGTGCATACTCTACCAGACCTCAGCAGAGGGAACCACCATCATGGCAAGCACCATACTCGACAGCAAAACCCTGAGCCTCTGAACCCAGGTGTTTCTATTGATTCAGAACTCCTGGGGTGTTCTACTGATAGCACATGCAGATCATTAGCAATCAAACATCATAAATCCAACACCTGCAGACAATACAAAACGCCAACGCCCAGGCAGCCCTTTCCCCATCAGTGCATAAAACAGTTATTTTATATGTAACTAAAAATAAACTTCCACAAGGCCCTTTAGACATTACAAAATTATTAGGTTCTTCATATTTACTGTTTTGGAATTCAAAGGACGAGGCTAAGGCCAATTCTCTCAAAACAGGTTAATGTTTCTCATGAATACCTGATTACACGTGAAATTATATTACAAGCTTTACATATATACTTCAGTTCCATAGTTTTATTTTGTTGTTGTTGTTGGTTTTGTGTCTTGTTTGTTTTTACTTAAAATAAATATAGGTTGGGTTTTGTTATGTAGCCCAGCCTGACCTTGAATCCTCCTGCCTCAGCCTCTCAAGTTCTGGGATCACATGTGTGATTCAAGTTCTGAGATCACACAGCTTGAAATTAAATTTCAGCAGCTTAATAAAACTGGTTAAACAATCAAAATAAAGATCAAGCCTAAGCAAGTGTATCTTCCGGATGCACTTGTATTTGTGACAAATCATTCCTCAGTTTAATTAGTGAATCACTAGTTCTCCAATGATTTCAGCCAGCAAGGAATACAAATTTCCTGTAATACATTTTTACTTAAATTACCCAATTACGCAGGTTTTACAAAACACTGGCAATCTCATCCTTTAGCTCTTAACAAAATATGACTCCAGATGTCATTAGGACATTCCTTTTATAGAACCCTTTTATGACATGTTTTAGTCAGCAATTTATTTTCTTAAAGCTCAAAATTCACTTTTCAATGACTGCTCTGTGGTAACAAAGAGAATCAAGCATTGGTCTCCTGGAAGGGTCACAATGCTAGCCTTCTCAGTAGAGGGTATTGAAGGGATACTAGGCAAAAAGGGGCTCTCCTACTGTGTCTGACTGCTGCACCATGTGTCAGCTGTGTGGGTAGCTTGCAGGACACGCAGTCCCTTAGGGACTGTGCACTTTTGGCTTGACCTGTGATTACCTCTTTGGCACGGACATCACTTGTCCAGACCCCCTTTGGACACCATCACCTACCTGCTCCTTCTATAAGCATGGCTGCCCATTTGCTCAGCAGGCCCTAGCCTGTAGTCCATGGGTTGTTTCCTGTTTGCCCAGCAAACTTCCTGCCATCCAGAATCTCCTCCAAAGACGTCTGAAGGGCAGCTTCTCTTCATGCTGTCCCTTCTTGGATATTCTCCATCACCTCTCGGGTTTTCTTACATCTGACAGGCTTTTTTTTTTTTTTTTAATCGGAGTTAGGCAATTCCTTATATCCGTCTCCCTTGTTTAAATCACTGTGTGATTCTTATCTTCTAATTGGTCTTAGACTCATATAACATATTTCAAAGTTATAGTTGTCAGCAGGAGAAAAAAAAAAAAGATAAGGAATCAAAATTCCAGTGATAAAGTAGAAAAAAAAAGGGACTTCTTAGCACATGGTCATATAGTAAATTACAAAATAGACTGTTGCACACACTAGCACTGCACATATTTCATCTGACAGCCAGCTTTGTGGCAAATTTATGGCTCATGAGTAAAAAGAAGACACACAAGTAATGGCTTTCTTAGTATAAGAGCAGGGCAAACTAAAGAAAATTAAATACACCAGAAAAGCAATGCCTGAGATATTATACAGTCAACATTTACACTCACAGGGAGGTTAACAAAAGCACCAGGCTTTCTTCAACAACAGCATGCAAACATAAACAGTAAACGTGCCATCAGCAAACTCCACAAAGTGGTCTTAGAAGACAAGAGCAAAGTACTATCTTCGGACGAATGCATGCGGACATGAACTGATGATTATGCCATCATTGAAGAAGGTGAAGTTTGTTTTTCCTCCCTCCTTTCTCAAAAGTTCATCAACTTAAAGACATAAGCAACGGTACAAATGGGGGGAGGGGCGGGACTTAAAGGTTAGGAGCATAGTGGCAGTGGTAGGGATGCTCGCTTAGCATGTATGAAGTCCTGGCTCAACCCCAGCACAATAGAACACAACACATACACAAACACACACAACAGATTCTCAAGTTTCGGCTGGGCAGCTTATTCAAAGGCCTTTTTTCTCCCTCATGTCATGAAAATTACCATTTGATACCAATTCCACAAACAAATCACCAGAATATAAATTATAACAATGCACTGAAAATAGCACCAATCAAGAACCACTTGCTGAGAGTCACTGTCATTGTTAGCAATAGGAACAACCTGGGAGAAAACAGCCCTTGACCAACATCTACTTTCTGCACTTGGCTGAAAGGACATCTGAGGCAGACACCACCAAGTTACTGTATGGGCTCAGCAGCCTTCTTGCAGCTGTCTAGATCCCAGCAGTTCTTGTCTGTGTTTACTGCAGATGTATTACTATTTGCACACTGGGTTTCGAGGAAAAGAGCTCCAGAGCTGGACACACTGGCCTCTCTTTCACTGAGAGGCAGCTTGGTGCCCTGGGTGAGTCATGACACAGGGAAGAGTTTCTTGCTGTGTTCGGGAAGTTTATTTCTAGTTGTTTTAATAACTGTTTTGTACATTGTTGGGGGAAGGACTGCCTAAGCTTGGCAGTTTATATCATCTGCAGGTGTTGGCTTTATGTAAGTCTGTGATTAGGACGTTTGCTCCCTCATGCCTGCAACCTGCTCACTGCTCTCTGGCAGAGCTATTGTGGTTCACTGAGATCTCTCCCTTTGAAAAACAAAGTTGCTGTGGGGGAGGAATTCTTGTAGTCCCTCTCCAGGAACAAGGAGAGAATGCTTCCCTTAGGCCTTGAGTTCCCTCACCTTCAAGGTGACATAGCTCAACTGCTAAAGGATTATGGGATGAGACTAAGCTACTGGTTTCCTTTATTGGGCAAAAAGGCCTTTGGATATAGGGTGGACTTTTTTTTAACACCTAAGGAGCTTCTGTATCAATAAAAACCCTGAGATCAGACAAGTGGGAGTTCCGCTGTCCAGGATGGTGCTTGCCATGAGAGACGGTTCCCTCTGTTGAGGTCTGGCAGGGTTTGCATCTATGAAAAGTGTCTCCTTATTTTCTTTGTGGACACAGTAGCTACCTGCTACATTGTTGTTCAGAAGTTGTCCACAGGTCAGAATGCTAGTCATTTTAGCAGCTAAAATCCTGTTTGTCCAGCCACCTTTTGGGCAAGCTGGCTAACCTGCCAATATCCAGTTCTTTGGCCATGATTAGGATGCTGTACAATTCTAATGACCACTTACTAGGAATGTAAACGAGGACGCCCACTGGGGAAAACTGCAGCTGGAGCCACTCAGGGTCCCAGGCTGGAGAATGCAATGTTCTTCCTGTCCTCACATCTTGTCACCCTAGTTGTTGGTGCCCGCATTTCTGGGAGCACATCAAGAATGGTTTACCACAAAGATGGGAGAGGGTAGAACCTCCTGCTGCCAAACTGCTGTCCTTTATGCATGGTGGTTGTCCCTGGCATCCATCATGTAGCCAAGCTTTGGACTGTCGCAGACCCCAAATATTTATATCTATCTAGTGATTTTATTAATACATGACATGAAACAGATTAGCAGGAAGAAAAAATAAGAGAAATTAAGCAGATGAAAGAAGTGGGATAATAGCATTAACAACATAAATCGTATCAGCAAGAATGTTTATCTTGAACATCTTGCTCTGCCCACCCAAGAAAGCAAATTCCTACCTACATATGCAATTCATTAACATAGCAGATTATGGGCCCCAAAGCACCTGGACTAGTAGCCAAATGGGATGCAGATGGCTGGCACCTCTCAGGCTTGCAAGAACTATTCAACTAATTCACTCTCACTGAAGGGAAGATTTCCAAAGCAATAAAAAAAGAATACTGAATTATTTTAATGGCAAGAGTACTAGATAGGTTTACCTCAAAATTACTATTCTAAGAGAACAACAAAAGGTACTTTAAAACCCTGGGCAGTTTGTTTTAGCCTTTGGCAATATGACCAGAAAATGTCCAAAAGGTAGATTATCCCTATATTTTTGTGAGCTTTGCAGATAACCGAGGAACCGAGGGCTAAGTCCCAGAAACATTCACCACAGTTCTGCAGATGAGGCATCTGCGTGAGTCACTGCATCCTCCTTTGAAAACAGAAAATACAAAATGCCACTGTGGCCTCCTTTGGACACAGCAACTCCGGACATGAACTCTGTAAGAGAGAGAGGTGTCATGCTTTCTGACACCCCACAGCACTGCCGGTACCCAGAAGAGACACTTCCTTCACAGCAGAAATGCTTCAGGCTACAGGAGTAAAAAGCAGAAGGAGAAAAACAGTCATTTTGGCAGCTGTATCAGAAAATCATGTTTCCAAAGATGTTTGCATTTTCTTTCAGGATTATAAATGAAGGAGGAATTTTACCAAGACCTAAAAAGATGTCCAATGTATTTATTTCTCTATTGCAAATTCAAGCAAAAAAAGAGTGATACAGAGCAGTGCTGTCCAGCAGGGAAACAATGAGAACTGGATATGTAATCTAAACTATCCAAGTGGCCACACCTATGAGTGTAAGTAATCATCTTAATATCCAACTTGATATATTCAGAATATTATTTTAAAGGGTAACCAATACAAAAATTACCCAAGAACTCACTTAAATGTTCACACTAAGTACAAAATCTGAAATATGTTTCCATTCAAACCATGTCACAAACCCAAGTGGGCACATCTCAAGGTTGCAGTGCCTCAAGTGGCCTGTTGGCACAGTGGATGGCACCGTTCTGAACTGCAGAGCTTCCCTCTGTGTAACAGTGGTAAGCACAGGTACTTGCTTAGACCTTCATGGGAAGGTTTAGTTATAATGCTTTTTATTATTATAGGGCCCCATATTATGTTTAATAGTGTACAGGTCTATTTTACAAGGAATTCTTCTCAACTTTTGTTCTATTCACTGTTAACAAGTTTTCTGTTAATACACTTTAAAATAGCAGCATCAATGGTCTACTGAAAATGTCCCTCAAAAAGGAAGAGAAGCCTGGTTCGAGTTCCTTATAGTTCTACACACATGTAAACTGCTGCCACCGCCATTCCCCGGGTTCTGCTCAGCACCGCATGGAACTTCTTCAGCCTGGGGATTGTGTCCAAGTCTGAGCTCAACACCAAAGCAAACCCCTGTGATTTAGCAAAGATTTTTCTGCTGTCTTTTTAAAGTGTCACACCACTCTAGGCCCATCACTACAGGCCCACTGTATGCTGACATCCTAAGCAAACATGCACACTTGAGCATGAAGTCTGAATGAAGATTTCCTTCTGGTAGAGCAGACTGAATTATAGCATTAATAACATAGATTTCCTGCCAAATAATAAACTGATGAGCCTTAAGACACCCTCAGAGATGAAAGCCTATGAGCAGAGACATCCCTGAGCATACATCATGTCTGATATGCAGACAGGTTGTAAATCAGCACACCTTCACTTCCTGAAAACATTCATGTGCTTCTCACAGTTCTGGGAATGGCTTCAGTTTATTTCTGTTTCCCCTCACTTTAAGAGCTAACTCATGGGCTAGAGGTGTATCTCAGTGGTAGAATGTTTACTGAGCATGTGCAAAGCCCTGGATTCAATCTCCAGCAATACAAACAGAACATTTAATAACTAAAAACATACCCAAATTGCTAAGAAGTTTGACACAGGAATCCCATAATAAACATGTTCAATTTACTGATAGAAAAAAAGTCCAATGAAACCACAGTGAGATATTATTTTATATTATGTGCCTGGCACAAATTTGACTAACCATCTTACAGGTTGGTCAGGATCAGTAGTGCTAAAAATGTTAGCATTCTGGTGGGAGCATATGCTGGTATCACAGCTCCAGAAAGCAATCTGACTCCATCTTAAAACTAATGTGTGCTCTCAGTGTACGGCCAGCAATTGGATTCCAGGTGTGGGTCCACTCTTGTGTATGTGCACTAGAAATCAAACGAATGCAAATGCACACAGCAACGTTTGATGTTCAGCAGCTGGAGAAAGAAAATGTTATAAATCCATTTAGAAGAATGTTTAACAATGAAAGCTCCCATTGCAATGGACATTAAAGGGAAGAAGCAAAAGGAAAAAAACTGTATCTGGTTTAACTCTGTTTATTACTCTTTAAGGAGACATACATGGAGACAGAAACGTTAAAGGGTACGCAGGCTTCCATCCAAATACAGGGTGAGACTCCCTTTATTCAACAGAGAGAAAGAGGACAGGGAAGGGCACATTGGTGTCTAGGAGGAAAGGGAATAAAGTCAGGCAGCAGCATATGGGGTTATTATACTTACTCTTTATTCTTTAGTAGATATGTGTGCACGTATGCATATAGTCCATTGCATGTATAAAATCTAAAGTCAGGATGGTTTTAATAGGGAAAAAACCATTAACATTTCCAATGAGGAGCTGTAACCTCGAGCACTGACAACTACCTGGCCTGTCACTGACTGCTGCTGTATTTGCTGCTCTTGTTTGTTCCCTCATCCTATTGTTCTGCTCTGACTGGGCCCATCACAGCGTGAGGGCTTAATACATGCTGGCAGGAACTACGGAGGTCACTAATCTGCCTTGTATGTCTAGGAAACCCTCCCTTTGGAATCTGGGTCACAAGCAGGCAGGGCTATCTGCCGATTTGGTTTCATGAGTTGACAGGTTTCTGCCAGCTTAGAGCTTGTTGCCTTTGACCCCCTCCTCCACCTCCCCCCAATCTGTCCTGGTGTCTGCAATTGTTTCTTGGTGAGTTTAGCCTCAGTCCCTACCTACAGAAACGTTTTCTTCTGCTTTCAAATGTGGCTCAAAGGAAGCCTAAGTGAGAGCCCACCTCTCTCTTGTTTTCTGCAAGCAGTATGGTACAAACCACTAGAGTAGCTTCAGTGTGCCTAGGAAACCACATAATACACCTAGACTTAGCGCCTGAGTAAAGACTACCGCAGCCCTGGACTGCCAGGACTCTGTTTGCCTCCCACCATGCCCAGGCAGAACCATGTGCATCTTTTTCAACTGAGTGGCCAAATGAGCTTGGCACTTGCAACAGTCCAACCTTCTGATGGATGGGAGCAGAAACTCGGCTTCCTAGCAAAACAGAAAGGATCCAGGCAACTCCAGAATAAAAGTTGGAAAAGGAGAGAGGATGGGAAGAAACAACAGTTTCAGAATGCCATGTTTTCTGGAATTTATTCTCCTTTAATGCAGAATATAAAATCTGAGAGCTCACTAATGCCTTGAGAAACAAACACAAACAAACTGAAATCAAAACGATTATACAGACTGAAGTAGACTCAGAAACTCAGAGACACTTCTATATAAAAGGTATTTCTAGAAAAAACAAACCCCACGTTAAAATCAAACAAAGCAAACAAACAAACAAAAAAAGCCTTTGGTACCTTTCAATAACAAAAGAAAAATATTTAGATGGTTAAATTCACACAATATAAAAATGTAAATGTTGGATTAACTTTATAAAACAGGAAAAAAAAACAAATATATTAGCATCCAAGGACAAAATATTTTTTCTCCTCTTTGATTTGGCAAAGGATTTCCTAAACTAAATTTTCTTCTGATCTGCAGACACCTAGAGTATGTTTCACATGTTTCACATTCTCAAATTAAAATGGCACCGCTTGGTTGCCAGCAGCACACTTTCTGTGTCCCACAAGCCTACAGGCAGTCAATACTATGCCTTGAAAGCTCTTGGAGTTACAGCCATGCCTGCACTTCTTTCCTAGGCTTTGAAGACAGTGGCAACCAAATCTAAAGGCAGCTAATTAGAGAATAAGAATGCTATTTCGCCAAGTGTATAATCCTAGCATTTGGGAGGCAGAAGCAGGAGTGAGTTCCAAGTTTACACAGCAAGACCCTGTCTCAAACATCAGAAGGGAAAGGAAGAAGGGAAGAAGTCAGTCGATCAGTCAGTCAGATTGGTAGGTAACCTTACAAATAAAGATGCAGTATGCCCTGCACACATCATAGCCTGGGAACTATGGCTGACCCCATATACTGGGCTGTTAGCCACCGTAACAAGTCACTACCATTAATATAATTTTTCTTTGCTGATTTCCCAGTGTTCTCCCAAAAGAATCATGGGAAGAAAATGATATGCCACTGTGACAGTAATTCTAAGCACACCATCTATTCAGTGTGTTTAACATGGTCATAGCAGGTATACAATGGCCAATTAAAAAGTTACACGGCAAATCTTGGTATCTGTCTCATAAGCATGATGTTGTTCTTATGATCCAAAACTTGCTAAAATTTCACTTTGCCAAACTGGTTCCTTGTACTCATTGGCAAGAGGAGACTCAATATAAGCTGGGCTTTTTTCACAAGACAATTTTAAATAGAAATGTGTCTTGTCAGAAGACTCACAAACTCAAGCACAATATCTAGTTAGAGGAGAAAAAAAATCCTGGAATGTCCCCAAGATTTATCAAATGAAATCTGACCTAGGTCTTGTTTAATACCAACTAACCACTAATATCCAGGACTTGATAAGCTTTCTCTGGAGAGAAAATTGTACATCAAACATATGGTCCATTTGTGAAGAAAGCTGTCCTCCTTTCTGCTGACTGCAACAGGACTGCAAATCTCAGGCTAAGATCTCAGCTCCAGCATTCAAAACAATGCTAGAGAACAGGCCACACTTAGCAAAGCTTGGGCAGGGTGGCAGAGAATGCAACTTGTTTGGTCTTTCAATTTCTCAAGTATTTTCTTCTCAGAATCAAAATGACAGGTCCAGCATCATGCTGCTAGAGATAGATGGGGATTTCAGTCAGCCCAAGTTTATCCTATTAAAGGATATCCCTATATTTGGTGATTAATTCTAAACTATGCCAGTATGTAGAATAGTCATCTTTGCTTTGCTGAGATAGAACAGTTCAGTGCTCATCAGTGTCCACCCAAAGCAGGCAGAGACTTTGCTTCCTAAGAACCATTCAGGACTGCTCTCTAGACAGCCCATTTCTTGTCTATGCTGCTCTGAAATCTCACTTGTACTAATACAGTGAGCAAGAATGTGTGTCTGTGTTATTCTGAAAAGCCTGAGACTTGGATTGGTCTGAAATACGAACAGAGAGAGTAAAAGAAACAATGATAAATAACAGGGAAATCACGCTGACAGAAGTCTTGGTGTCTGTTATTCCTTTCTATGGTACCAGAGCTGAGTGCAGCATGCTGTGTATGCTATGCCAGTGCTCAACCTGTGAGCCCCAGCCTGAGCAGTACTGGAACCTTCTAATACACTTCATCAAGGGTTCACAAAATATATCTAACTGAACATTTCCTTTCTCCAAAAATACAATCCCTTCACAAAATAGAGCAAGCAGCTGTTACTTTAAAAATATATGTACATGTGTGTGTAAGTAAGCTAACAAGAGCTGAAAATGCTTTTGCATACAGACAGAGCAAACTTTAACTTAGTATCTAAGTAGTACACTTCTTAAGATATGTCAGAAGGAGACAATTCCTATTATGGCCATTCTTTTCTGCTCTGTAACCTGGTTGTGATCATGTGACTTTGCAACAGTGTTTTTGGAAGCACCTGTAGGAGCCTGAAAGGATTACAGGGGTGAAGTTTCCATTACAGAAGGGAATCAAGAGTGTCTAGCTTTTCCAGCAGGTGTTATGACAAAATACCAGAGCAGTGGCATTCATGATTCTGCAGCAAGAACTCTCAGTATCCTTTGTCAGCCAGCATCGCTTTCTTCTTTCTGATTCAAAGACATTACTCGTCCTGGCCGACTGGTTTCAAGGATGCAATTCAGGCAGCTTAAAAAGGAATGAGTTTATGCAATTCTGGCATCTAATAAGACCAATGGTTTCTCCCTGATGGTGCCGCCCAGGTATCTGTCAGTCATTAAAGAACAGACTCACAACAGGTGACAGTACTTTCAGGTGAGTGAGGCAACTGCAGACAAATCAGAAAAAGAGAAACCACTACCACAGTCCTGATTGGCTTAGAACAATCATGTGTCCCCATTATTCCCATGTGCTCTCAAAACACCTTTTCCAGGTCAAGCGAAGGTACTGATTGTGCGCGTGGCTTTGTCACAGTGATGCATCAGGTAAGCAGGTGTGTGTTGAGTACCAGGTGTGCTCCAAAATGCAACTCCATCACCTTCTACTCTTTATCTCTAAGGTTCAGCCTAGAAACAGAAGAGGAGAGAGGCTCAGTCATCTGCATTGACAAGAAAACTTGCCTTTTGGCATTTTTTTTTTTTTTTAATGTCAGGAACAGATCTGGGGGATGTCATACTGAGTCACCCCTCTGTGACTGATAGAATCAAGTCCTGGCTTTTAAGCCAGAGCCCCGATTTCAATCACACCCATCCAACCTGCAGATACGCAAGGAAAAGGCCCATTTTCAGCAGCCACCTGTAGTCGCCTTCCTCTGAACACTGCTGTGCTACTATCACAGCAGGTGGCTGTGACCTCTCAGCGTGCTGGCTAAGGGGGACCCTGGGTGAATGACATCGTCAGAATGGCCATATCATTCATAAAGCATCACCATCCCAACGGTCCGAGTGCTACGCTGTCTGTCCCCATGACCCAATTAAACAAGTGTCACCAAGAAGCTGCTGCAATTTGCTCCAGATATGGCCAAAAAGTGTGCAGTGCAATCAGGTGTGCAGTGCAATCAGCTGTGCCACGTTTTGAAACTCACTCCCTAATGGTGGGGATCTGGAGGCAGAAATTTCTATTGGCGGTTCCACTTGGAGTCTATTAGAATAATGAACTTTGTAACTTTTTACCTAAAAATTGTTGCCGAATGGGTCCCTTTTCCTCAGTCAGAGATACCATGGAGGCCACCACTGATGACTCCTGTTACTCAGTTTACCCTTCTTGGTACTTCCATCTCTCCCAGCTTTGATGGAAACTTTAATTTTACATGCTAGCAGTCCATTCATCTTTCACTTTAAAAAGTTCTACGCAAGACAAACCATGTGTCCTAAGCCAGTGTGGCTATTAGGCCACCAATTTGTGATCTCTGCCCTTCCCCCACTGTCTACTTACGAGAACAGCCCAGTCAGAGCCAAGGAGCACCTACCTGCCGTGAGCCATCAACACACTCTCCTACCTCCCCTGCAGGGCAATTACAGATGCTAACCGTGAGCTTCTGTGCTTCCTGTCAGGCTTCCTAGATTTGTCTTTTATGTGTGCACATTGCAGGGGGTAGGAAAGGAGACAGGGTCACTTTTGCCGTAGCACATCTATGACCATTCTGTATAAGCCTGCAGACTTTATAACCATCAATTATAACCAATGTGAAAAATAAGCTATTGGTATGGAGGGGCACTTAATAGTTCCTCTAAGAGCAGAAGTTATGCTTTAAATTTTAATTACTCTGCCTAAGAGATCTATGGAACAAGGACATAACTTCCTGGAGTGCTAGGTGGGGCTGTTTAGGAGATGGCCCTGAATCTCCCTTGCCCAAGGACACAACCTCTTGGATTGTTGGGTAGGGAGTGCCTATATCCCAAGTTGACCATACTGCACCAGATGTGCTTGGTCACTTGTAGGAGGGAGATAACCCAGACAGGAAGTACATCAGGATAGATACCTGCCACTGATTGGACCTGGTGGCAAGTACGTAATGTTACGGGTTCTGCCCTTTTAAGCACCTGTGCCACATGACTCAGTGCCATTTTGTGGGAACTTGGGAGGTGGCAGGACCACTTCGTGGCAACCTCAAGATGGACCTACTCAGAGTCCATCTTCCTAGCCAGTTTTTAATTAACTGAATTAAAGCTTGCTTGCTTCAAATTTGGCTCAACTGGGGTGGTATTACTCTTGGCCAGATGTGGGATCTATATCTAACATTTCCATGTCTCTCAGATAAAGGATATGTGTTGCTGTGCTTTAAGGCTCTGACAGTTCAATCGCACAAGTTGCACAGACACTATACCAGGGTCATATGCTCTGTCCCAAGGGCTCCTGCCCAGGAAATCTGTTCCCAGGCCCTTTCTCCCAAGGCCAAACTTCACGCTCAACCACCATGTGAGGATGGACCCTGCATAGACCATAATTTCTTTACAAATGCTAGAGAGAATACAATGTGGGATTCTGGTGCTGTTGTTTTGAGCTAGGGGGTTCACGCAGCTCAGTCTGGCCAGGACCAGATCTAAGGATAACCTTAAATTTTTGATCCCCTCTTCTCTACCTCCACAGTGCCAGGGTTACAGAGACGTCACACTATGCTCAGCTTAGTCAGAGCTGGGGATCAAACCCAGGATTTCACGCATACTAAACAAGCACTCTAATGACTGAGCTACAGGCCCAGCCTCATTGTCTAAGGAATAAGAACAACAGCCTGCAGACTCTCTAAGGAATCCGTACCTTTAAGAAGAAAAAAATATGGCATGCGCATACATGTGCATAGTATTTTCTAAGAGGTTTTGACACAGATAATGGTGCCTACTGGGTTCTGCTGCCACAGGGTTATCCTTGCCCTAGGCTTGTTTCCCTTAGTTCTTTGAAGATAAATCTGGATTAATATCTTTGGGTGAAATATTTTACACAAATACCCTAATTTTCCTAACAAATATTCCAATGTCTGACTTTTGCAAAAATAGTTGCAGGAATCTGTAAATACTTTTCTGCGTGGGTGTGCCTCAGCGGAAAGCCTGTGCATAGGAACCACCCACAGTCCATCTGTGAGCTTGCTGATATAAAAACAATGCATGTTTTCATGTGACTCCGCTCTGCTTGCAGGTGCTGCTGGGGGATTTCTATTATTGAAGGCCTTCTTCCCACAGGTGCCCCAGAGATAGCACCTGTCCCAGGCAGCCTCAAAGGACCTGTTACTCACAGATAACAAAGTTTCCATACTGCACTGCTGGTTCAGTTATGTTAAAAATAGACATTCTAGAACTCAGCCTCAACCTGAGCTACAGCCAAACCTCAATTACTATGGATATAAAAATTGTAAGGAAAAAAAAATGCAAAAATGTCAACGTGCTCAGCTCTTGGTAGTGATTCTAATATTCTACTTTACACATATTTAAATCTTTCTGATTTAAAAAAAAAAAAAAAGGCTGAGTTACTTTTCTAATCACAAAGCCACGTGTTTTTAAATGACATAACCAAACTATTGACTTACCTGAAGTATCTTTTTATTTTTAAAGTATATCTTGTGCTTTATATAGTTGTGGGACACATCCATTATTTCTAAGTCTTAGCACAAGACAAACTCAGGTTCTTCATGTTTTCCATAAGACACATTAACTCAGTAACGGGGCTTTAAAAATATTCTGATTGATTTAGGAACTGCAACATCTCCTTCAGGTTTGATTCTGGAGATGCCTTTCAAGTGTGGCTTTGCTTCTGCTAATTTCAAAAAGCTGCTTCCCCTTGGCATCTGTGGGAGATCTGTCCTAAGACCTCACTTGGACCCCAGGATTCTCTAGTCTCTCGAGTACAGTGCTTGCTTGCACTTCACCCATGAGCATCCGCCCACACAGTTCAAAGCATCTCCAGGTGATTTGGGATACCTCGAACAACAGAAATCTACACAAGCAGGTGTTATGCTGTATTGTTTAAGAAATCAGAACAGGAAAGCCCAGTGCTCAGGAGGCAGAGGCAGGAGGAACTCAGTGAGTTCGAGGCTAGCCTGGTCTACATAGTGAGTTCTAGGACAGCCGAAGAAGAGACCCTGTCTCAAAACAAACAAGCAAATAGAAATAGGGACAGGAGAAGGCTGTACACATTCAGTACAGATGTGATTCTTTTTCAAATATTTTTAATTTGTGATCAGACAAATCATAAATGTGAAACATACAGACACAGGGGTAAAATGAATTTATAATTTAAATAGAAACTAGCTATCTATTTTGCTGCCTTCAGTTCCTATTCAAAGGATAGGGGTATAAATTAAACTAATATTCTGATTTAAAGAAGTTAAAAGCTGAAAAAAGAAAATTAGGCTTCTTTCTGTGCTTAGCACTGCACAGTCTGCATTTGCAAAGAGACTACAGACTAAACCTCAGTCCCAAAAGGTCCACTCTAGCAAGGCAAACTCTGAAGCAAGGGCACAGACGGCTCACACCCGCGGACACTGAAGCAGCAGTACAGAGGGTTAGCTTATTTTGAGTATAGAGGGCTCACCTACCGTGGATGCCGGCCGCGGCTTCAGGCCTAAGAATGAAAAGACCGTGTTGCTCTCCTTTGATTCAAAAAAACTATCATAGTCCTAGAAAAAGAGGAAGGGGAAATAACACCAGTGAGCAAAGGCAAACAGTTATAGGTGACGCTTTTAAAACAAATCCTACGCGAAGTAAGAAAACAACACACTACTGCTCTGTCGAGGTCGAGGAGAACCTACACGCATCTGGCAGGTTCAGTGTGCTAGAGTTCAAAGGGCACGCCGGAGCGCTCTCGAGTAAGAACACGGATGTGACAAGTTTTTAAATCCAAAGCTAGGACAGGATTACAAGTTGGCCGCATAAATAAGGCAGGAAAACACCCCTTTTTCTGCATGTGTCGAACTAGAACCAACCTGTATCGACTCACTCTGGATGACACTCTAGTCGCTAGTACGGAGAGCCACCTCCCAGTACCAGGCTGGATACTTTGCTGAGACTTGAAAAAAAAAAAAAAAAAAATCATAGGTAAACAGAAGTCACAGGGGTCTGCAGGTGTATGTCCCAGTGCAAGGGCTTCTAGTCTCCTTTTGAAGTGTCCTGTGGATGGGCTCAGAGAGAGGAACCACAGCTGACATCTGTCTATGTTGCACAGCCCCTGAACTTCACGTGCTCTTTGTACTCTGTACAGCACCAGCCCAAGAGGAAACTGGGCACAGGCACACGCATCCCAGTCAGGGAATCCGATGAACTCATTGTCAAGCAGAGCCAAGGGTTTTGGGCTTTTAAATACATCTGAAATTGAAATGAGTCCACAACTCATAGAAGCTTAGTTCTCATAAAGCCCCATTTGATTAAAAATGTGCAAATTATTGTATTTGGTTCTGTGGACAGCCCCTACCAGCAAGTTGAGCTCAGGACCTTAAAAAGTAGCTCTGACTCTAATCTGCAGTCATATTGGCCCAGGATTTACTCCTTCCGTCACCTATGGACCAAACCAAGGAGTGACACATCTGAAAGGAAAGGCTCCACGCATTAAGCAGAAGTCTCATGGTTAAACAGAGTTTGCCACGTAAATGGATGGGACAAGGACATTGAGGGCAAGGGAAGCGTGGGAAAGCGGGAAGCTGGCAGGGTGCCTGGCACCATGCATTCTGGGTTTTATACAATTTTAGCCAGGATCAGAGTGGAGGCAGCATGCAGGGCACAGGCAGGAGACAAGTCCCAAAGGTAGAAACTGGGGCTTGCTTTTGGATTGGACATGGAGATGAAGTGGCTTTTGGCTTTAACTCGACGGGCACTATTGGAAGATTTGAGGGGAAACTGGAGTTGAGCTGGACACATTTGAGAAACTAACACAGCTGACTGAAGCAGATCTTGATGAGGGGTCGGCGGCTGCTAGTGGCACTAGGACATCACACATTTTATTAAAAACTTGCTGACCTTTCGTTAGATTCTTTTTGCAAAGCCTTTTACTGAAAGGTGAACACCGCTTCACAGATCCATACTCAGTAGCCCTGTTCAGTGTGCGTTCCCTCTGATAATCCGAAGACTACATGCTTGCAGGAGGAGAAGGGCGAGAGCTGCATCACAGCTGGATTTAACCCATCCTGTCAGTCGTCCACTGTAGGAAATTCAATGTATCTGACCCTTTCTCCATCATATCTACATGTCAAGAGCATCTCCTCTAATGAAATTCACTTCTGTCTCTGATCCCTGCGATGTTCTAGGTCCAAGTAAGCAGCAAGCTGTTCAGCACAAGGAACCCCAGTTTCTGGTTTCCACTACTCTCAATATGCACTGCTCAGAAACAACCCCACTCTGATGAGTCTTACACAAATGAGCACTGGATTTCTCTCTCGAGGCACCACAGGTCTTTTCTCTTCCCACCACCACTTGACACAGCCCTTAACCCTCCTTGGTTTTCTGTATTTGTCTTCAGCACCCCAGCCCAAGCTGGACTTCTACCACAGCACCTCATTATCTGCCCTTGCCTAGTCCCCCCTATTTCTACCCAATGTCATATTCTGTCAAGGGAGGGCACATTAATTTTTGAAAACCAATTTTGACCCTATCACCCTGATGCTCACATCTCATCTTGCAGACTTTCGATGCCCATACAATATAGCCTAGGAATCTTATCAGGGCCTTGAATTGAAGGCTCTGCACATCCTGACTCTGCCTAACCTTCAGTTGTGGGTGAGGAAGTGTCCTTTTATCTAGCCTGCACTGCTGGGTATTCAGATTCATTTCTAAGAGGCTGAGAAGATACGTGCTCAGGGACAGCCAGTGGTGGGAACAAAGCAACCTGTCAGGTACATAAACTTGATGGCCCCTTTCTCCTCCCCAACTGTCGTTCCTGCATCATGTGCTACTGAAGTCCACTAGACTGAGTCCTACAGACTCCTAGGAAATACTGGGGCAGCCACTGGAGCTGCTGAAAGGGGACTGAAGCTGTGTCTGGTGGTAAGGCTCGGCTTGGGCATTGCTGTCTACTGGAAAAGTTGGCCGCTTCCTTTTTTCTGCTTTTGAAGATTTCAGTGGCAACATGGAAACAGTACATTAAACAGTAAAAGGACTTGCAATGAGATTTAATGTTTCTATTTCAGGTTGTAATCTTTATAAACCTCAAATATCATCATAATTCCCCAAACCACAAATTTAAGTGTAAAACAAATTTTCACAATTTTCAAATAACATCTAAAAATACATGAAATATACAGAAATATATAGAAAAAACATGCAATGGCATCAATAATGGATTTATTTATCCAAATTGAAATGAAGCTGTTCTTATAAGTTTTAGTCACCAACAAAGATATTTGCAAATGTCAGATATTTAGAAATCTCAGGATAGTTCTACTTCATAAAAGGAAAAAATTTCTCCCAAACTATATTTCTTCACAAAAATGATAAGCTTTATTTTTATTTAATCAACTTTTAGCTCAATGGCCTGTAGCTATGGTTTGTGGATTTTGGCCTGAAAAGTGCTCAACTTAGACTAAGAATTTAGAAATTTTCATCAAGATAATTAATCCCCTAGGAAACAGTGGCAAATATCAGTTAGTAATTAATTCTAAAAGCAGAATAATTTGTGGCAAGGTGTGGACATGCCATAGCACTCCTGGAAAGTCAGAGGGGACCGCTCTGTGAAGCCCAGCTTCCAGGGACTGAACCCTGGTGGTCAGGCCTGCACAGTCACCAGCTACACATGACTAGAACTGCTGGGCCATGGAGCCAGCCCAGAAAGTAATTCTTAAAGTCAGTGTTTGTCTAGTACTAGACACATTTTGGATTACCAATAAAACCTATGTCAAGTGGGTGGATCACAGTGTTTGTTAATTATTGACTGGGCTGTCACATGTTAGCATTTTACCAGTTTTAAAACTATAAAAATATTTGCTTTCTGACATCCAAAGGTTTTTGAGAGTCCTGATGAATCCTAAAGTACACAAAAATAAATGTTTTTGGTCATATTTGAACAAAGTGAATTATTGAAAATTTAAAATATAGAACATTTTAATTGTTTAATATTCCTTTCAGAGTTCAACTGAATGATGTAAAATCATTTAAGAGTAACACAGCCATAGAATTTTAAAAATAATTTCCTCTTAAAATATAGCTTCTTGCCAGGCCGTGGTAATGCACACTTTTAATCCTAGCACTTGGGAGGCAGAGGCAGGCCGATCTCTGTGGGTTTGAGGCCAGCCTGGTCTACAGAGTGAGTTCCAGTACAGCCAGAGTTACAACAAAGAAACCCTGTCTTGAGGAAAAAAAAAAATACACATACACACACACACACACATACACACACACGGCTTCTCATATTATGATCTTAGGCCATAATATTTTCCAATAAGAGAAAAATAATTAATCCTTTCTTATCAAATTGTTTCATTTGTCAAACTTTTAAATACATGTGGTGTGTGTATGTGTATCAGAATTCCTCCCAAAAGTATTACAGCTTGCAAATCCACACAAGGCTTCTAAAAAAGACCTGCTGAATTCCCTACAGGCACTCTTTGAAGCTGCTGTCTGTAAATACAAACTTCACTGCACGTTGTAGAATAATCTGCTCTGTGACTACAGGCTATAAAGACCAGTTAATACTGACTCTGCACAGGACACAAACACAGAAATCATATTCAAGGTTAAAGTACCGAGTTTCAACAGCCGGTACATTTTCATTACAGTTAAAACAAAGGATGGAAGAAAAGTCATTGCTTCTAGTGGCAACAGCTACGGAAAGGAGGAAGCCTGGGCTACACAGATCAAGCATAACCCAACACTTCTCACCCACTAAGGGGACATTTTCCTAAATGCTTTTAAGAAGAATAAAGCTAAGGAGCCTTGGAGGAATTTTAAGAAATGAAGGGAAAAAGGAAAAAGATTTTCATTGCCTATACCTCTGTTTGCTTTAAGTGAAAACCAAAGTTTGAGACATTATAAGCTTGTGATAAAATCTGCAGCAGGTAGAGTTAACAACAGCCTCATTCTTCCACAAAGCCCAGTAAAGGACATTGCCCACCACATGCTCTGATTAGACTATTATGGACTAAGCAGGCACTGGAGACAAAGATCTTCAAGTTCTTTGCCTTTTCAGTGTTCCCTAAGGGAGCAGTTAGGCAAACCCACAGCAGCCACTCTGAGAGGCTGTGTGGCCTCCCTTAACTCAGCTAATGGCAAGGAAGTGACAGCCATATTCTTTCCACATGTCAAGGGCACAGCCAAGCAAAAGGCTGCGGGGAACACAGCACTGAGACGAGGAAATGGTGGCAGCAATCGGTCTACAGAGTCAAAGGAAAGGCTGGTTTCTCCAAATGGAAGAAACTTTTAAAAACCTAACTGCAGCTGCTGCTGAAGACATAGAGAGACTCTTGCTTGAATTTTCTCTGGAGCCTGGGGTAGCCTCTGAGTAGAATTTCTAGGTTTTGAGGCTAAGGGCTACTAATGCTATATTCTGTCTTATGAAACGTTGATAAAGAAAAAAAAAGTTGGCAGACCCCAATCTTGGCAGGGTAGACAGGTAAGGTGCAGGTGTCTCAAAATAGCCCCACTCAGCAATTTTTACCCCAAACACCGAAGATGTCCAGTTTAATCACGTTTAATATTTCTGACCAAATTGGTTCAGGATAGAGTATGGGCACGTGAGTCACCTCCTGTCTTGTCTGGTTCTCATCTGAAATAGGTGGGGCAGGGACAACATGACAGAGTTATGCTTAGGAAGGTTAGCAATACTGCTGGCTAGCAATAAAATTTACTCAGCAACTAGACTGTATAGCAAATACAACTGGATGGTAGAGAAACACTGGGGGTAAAACTAAATCCCAAAGAACAGGTGAGCAAGGAGGCCTCCCATGGAAGCTGTGAGCCTCAGAAGATGAGCGCAGAGCTGGGGGAAAGATGGCAAAGACCACAGGAGAAGAGATGCGAGGCTGGGGCAGTCAGTCCATCCTGGACTGACTGGACAGTGTTCTGAAGAACACTGGCTGCCCCACACCTGCTGCAAGTTCCCGCCAAGGCTCCAGAAGCCAGAAAGGCCATGTGGTCACGCTGGACACTTAAGACACAGAAAGATGTTAAGCTTACTCTGGAAGGGCAGCATTGACCTGCATTCTTTTGTAATTCTTAGTTCTCTTTTGATAGCAGTCTAGGGGCTCTGACCCCCTTACACAGTCTCCTCTGCACTCCTACTCAGAGCAAACAGGTGAGAATGGGAGATGCGGGGCAAATCGCTCTGACTTCTAAAAGAAAAAGTCAAAAACCAATAGGCAGAATCAATGCTGGGAATGTACAGGCCACAGGAAAAGAACTTTATACCATGTGCTTTGGATCAATATCCTTGCTAAGATTGAAGATGCTGTATCCATAAAACAAGAACAAGACATTATTTTTAAAGGAGAAATAAAGCAACAACAAAGGGACTCCTAGAAATTAAATCTGATTGCTAAATGAAAATGTGGAAACAGAATGATGTAAAGTTGGAAAACAAAACATCCAGCTAATGACCCAGAGGGTAAACTCAAGAGTACCTCTCCCACCCACAGCACAGCATCAAGATCAAGAAATGCAATTAACAGTCAGAAAAAAAGGTAAGACCACTGAGCAAATAAAAGTAAATCCTGCAGGTGAGCAGAGACAAGAGAGGAATGAAAAAAAAGTCAAAGAAATACGAAAATTTCCCCAAAGGACGGGTCTGATTTTCAGATTGAAAAGTCCTACCAATTGTTGAACGCAACAAAGTTTTCAGGCAGCAGATTCCAGGACTCAAGAAACAAACAAATAAAAAACTTAATGCTTTCCAGAAACAGGAGTAAACCAACCTAAGGAACCTAGTCTAACAGACACAAGTCTCAGAAATCAAGAAAGAAAACAAATAAAAACCTGTAAGTCTTCCAGAAGAGGTTGACCAACCTAAGAATGTACTATAGCACACATCAGTTCTTCCAACCAAATCAAGTCACCTGTCCTGATAAGACAGAATTTTAGATCTAGAATTCTGTGGCCGATGAAATTATCCAGTGAGAACGAAAGTCAAAAGAAGACCTAACAGTTAGAATGCTTACAAGATAGGCACATCGCACGATCAGAACATGTTTTTCTAACAGAAGTTGCATCAAATAAAAAGAAATGTAAGGAAAGGTACAGTCCTTGCATCTTCTCCAAGGAAGTGGCCGTGAAAAGTGTAGAGCGTGATTATGAGAATCCCTTCATACCGACATCTGCATCAGTCTCTTTAAGCTGTGGACTCGGTGAGATAGGATTGTAAGTCCTTCCCTGTGGCTGCTCACACTGCTAAACAGCTTTGTAAAACAATATTTACAGACGCACATCAGTATAAGATACACTGACGCAGCAGTTACCGAAGAGCGTGGAACACCCTTCAGCAGCATCGTGTACAAATGTGTATTTATGTACAAAAATGGAGAAGGAATGGGAAACTATAAGAAAGCCAATTTCTTTATAAACACCATCCAAATCCTAAAATCAAAGAATATAGATTAGTATATGAAGCACCCGTGGAAAAAGCTGAAAACAGGGAGGAGCAAAGCTCTGTGAGCAGTGGCAGCTGGGCTCCATCCTGGAGGGAGGGTGTGGGGGAGGGGGCGACTTTCACTTCTGATCCGCTCATAAACAGGCTTTGATGTCTCAACACTGATGTCAACGTGACCTTACTGCCAGCAGCTTGACTTTCTTCATTGCCTTTAGTTGCAAATGGCTCAGAAGAATAACGTGAACAGAAAGGAAAGAGCCTGTCTGGACATGAGTTCAGAAAACTGCAACAAGGGTGGCCTCGAGCCTCCAGGATGAAGGCTCTCGGCATTCACAGCACGACTCATCTTCATGACAGTCACATCCCAGGGGTTCATCACTGTACAGTTTTGAGGCAAACATCTCAGTGAGGTGAAAATGGGAGATTAAACATTTATAGACAGCACAATAAAAACTATGGTTACAAAAGAGAAAGCTGCAAAGAATACCAATCCCAGCTGCTGCGTGATAGGTGACAGTGAGAATCAAAAATCACCTGCCTGGCTCCTCCACTGTCCCCCACTAATGAGGAAGGGTGCCACATATGAACTTTTGCAACCAAGCAGTGATGGAGAAGACTTTCCTTGGTCAGACAACTGGTTTTTCCCACAGATGGTGGTGAAATAGAACAGGATTTTAAATTAGTATCAAGTTTTTCCAGGACAATGTGTATGAGATAGCTGAGCTTCTAATGATACTGATTTTAACAGATTTCACTGTGAAAGTTCACAAGCAGGTTCAGTAAACTTGCTTTTAATGTGTTTGGCATTGAGTTTTATAAAACGGAAACAAAGCCTGGTCTTGCAGACACCGTACTTGAGAACCACTGTGGCTGCAGACACAGATGTGCTCTGCTGTAGTCAGTGCAGGCTCACCTCCTTTTACAGGAAGAAAAACAGAGGCAAGGTGTAACACTCACACCACTGCTGGACAGTCACCCTCTCTGCTCCTCCTGGAAAGTAGCCTAGCCAGGCTCAACCAACCTCAGGTAATAGTCACCCAGCTTCAATAGACAAGGAAATATGTGGGAAGGATGCCCCAGTGGACCCCAAGTCATTACTAAAACAAACTGGACAACACCTTATCATCCATGATTGGTCAGCAAGGCATCCAATGCTTAGGCACACATTCAACATTAAAAATACCATCTAAAAGTCAACAATTTTTAAACATTAAGAACCTTTAAACTGTCTAATTGGAAAGGCCCATTTATCTTTCATTTAAAAAGACTACCATTTTGTATCTCAGGTAGGCTGTCCTTTGTTGTAAGACCCAACATGAATAAATAACTTTCCTCTTAAATAACTAGTAGTATTTTACACCCACTCCATATGCCCACTGTCAACTGATACCTGACTGAGCACTGGCATCTGCAGCCAGACCTTCATGAATGTGTCTTGACTACTGAATGTTACCGTGTCTTATTCCTTAATGGTTAATCCACAAACTGATTACTCTGATTCAAATCTTAAATGAATTTCTAAATGCCAGTTTTTTTAAAAAGGGAAAACTAAAAATGAATTCAGCAAAGCTGCACCACACAAAATCAGCACAAAAAGGTCAGCTGCATTTCTACACACTAGTGGTCAGCTGTATTTGTACATACAAGAACAGTCAGCTGCATTTGTACACAGCAATAGCCAGCTGCATTTGTTTTGGGGGTTTTTGTTGTTGTTGTTTTTGGTTTTGGTTTTTTTCAAGACAGGGTTTCTCTGTAACTCTGACTGTCCTGGAACTCACTCTATAGACCACGCTGTCCTCGAACTCACAGAGATCCGCCTGCCTCTGCCTCCCGAATTCTGGGATTAAAGGCGTGCACCACCATTGCCTGGCTGTCATCAACTGCGTTTGTACACAGCAATAGTCAGTAGTCAGCTGCACTTGTAGACACGAGCAGTCAGCTGCATTTCTATACAGGAAAAATGAAGGAATAGGAAACAAGACTGAGAACAGCTTAAGAGGACAGTGTTTCCTTGGACTTAGCCTGGAAGATGAAGATTTGTACATTGAAAACCACATGTGATGAAAGCAACTAGAGACACAACAACTGTAAATCCTATGTTCACAAGCTGGAACATTTAATGTTGCTAAGGTGTGAATACTATCCATTGTAAACTACCAATGGAGTAAAATTCCCACTAAAATCCCAAGAGTAGTTTTTTCTCCCTATAAACAGAAAAAGGTTGGAGGGGACAAAAATTCCCAAGGAATGTGAAAGGAGTCCAAACAGCCAACACATTTAGAAAACAATACTTTCTGAATAAACTATTTTGCAAAGGTATAGCAATTAAAGCAGTATGACATTGGTGGAAAGAAAATAGCTAGTGGCACAGAATAGGGAAGCCAAAAAGAAACCTTTGAATATATGTTCTAATAACAGACACACACCACTCAGTAGGGAAAGGAAGGTCTCCTAAATAAACAGTACTAGAAAAACTGCCCTTGCACAGTAAAAATAAAACTAGACCCTAACCTTCAGTACAGACAAAAATTAGCTTAGGACATTAAAGGCCTAATTAAACCTTTATGGCTCCTGGAAGAAAGCCCAGGGAGGAGCTATACATATGTACAGATGAGGAATGCAAAAAACCAACAATTGGTACATCAAACTGTCAAACCTTAATTCACTGAAGGGAAAAATCAGAAACATGAAAAGGCAAAGAAACACCAACAGATCAGATACTGCTGAAGAACTAGGATCCAGAATATGTAAAGAACGCCCCCAACTCAATAGTAAAATCTAGAAATTACTGAAAAAGAGGAAAAAGCATTCAATGACATTCCTCAAAAGATAATCTGCAAATAGAGAGCATGGACAACATCACCAATCAACAAATTAATCATCAGTGAGATATCACCTCACATTCATGAAAATATTCACTATTAAAAAAAAAAACAAAAAAAAAAACTAGAAATAAGACATACTGGTAAGGACACGGAAAAGCTGGAACTTCCTGGCATAGCCAGGAACAACAGACAGTGACAGCCAGTTACAGCAGAGAAACCCTGTCTCAAAAACAAACAAACAAAACGACAAAGAAGGAGAAGCAATGGAAAAACTAATGACGAACGAATAAATAACAAAAACATGGGACATAAACATAATGCAATGGTACGTGGCCTTTAGAAGGAATGACACAGCATGGAAGAACTGAGGGTATTACACTAAGTGAAAGAAGCCAGTCACATAAAGACAAAAATGGTATAATCCCACTTACATTACATGCTTTTGCTAACAGTCAAATTTGTAGACATAGAGAAGGTGGTTACCAGGGCCTAGAGAAGGATGCAGAGGGAACTGTTGCCTAAGGGATTTAAAATTCCAATTCTGCAAGGCACAACACCCTAGAATCTATTTCGCAACAATGTGAGTAAATTCAATAATGAACTGCACACCTTAAAATGGCTAAGGGCGTAAATTCTATGTGTTTCACCACACAAAAAAGTTTTTAAAAAGAAATAAACATAAGTGAAGATCCAAACCATCTGTGTGCTAAGAGGGAGGGAGGAGATGAATGAAAGAGGAATGTTTTCCTTCTGCAGAGATGTGTGCTCATTTTTAGTGCATTCCACACATGTCAGCTCAGAACGAGAGAGGGCTGAGCGTTCCAGAATCCAGATCAGACATTAAAGCACATCAAAAGGCCCCGTGCTGGAGGCTCAGGAAGGCCAGGTCCCATCACCGGATTCTTGTCTCCCTGTGAGATGCTGCAAGCAGAGCTGCACCAGGTTGGAGTCTCGGTTGCAAACACTTGACAAGGATGTTGGCAGCTGGAAGGATTTATGAAGGTGTAACACCAGCTGAGGAAAACCCATCACAGACGAAAAAAGAGTTTAAAAACCAGGAGGAATTCTTGTTGCCTCCCTAGGCAAGAACATCTTCAGGCCACCCAGGGGCAGTTATAAAAGCCCCAGCTAAGCCAGGTTCCCATCCCTCCCACATATGCACTACTGCAATGAGCTTCCAACAGTAACCATGTTTCTCCATCTTTCCCTCAGTTCCAGGGTGGGAGGAACTGACTGTCATGGGAGCTTGTTCAAGCAGCAGGGGAATTCCCAGCAAAAAGGACATGTCCACACTGGTTACCAAGGAGCTAAGCAGATTCTTACTCTAGGACTCATCCTGCATGCTTCTAGGTAGTCCTGCATATAGCAGACTGTGCAAACTGCTCAGATCCTGTCACTTGCAACACAGCAGTGCTCACAAATTAGCCAACCAGATGACACCCTCGTAACCCATCACGGGGAAACAAGGTGCACAGAAGCCGGTAGAGAAACAAAATCTACTGTTAGCTGCCCTTCCGATGCTCTGTGACGGTCATAATTACTTGACCTTGATAAGAACAGACATTGTCTTTAACACTCCTGCCTGAGCAGACGGATGACAACACACTGGGAAGCAGCTGCTGCCACCCCCACCTGCGACTATCACTGGTGAGGCAGAGGAGTAGCCATTGATCTGGCACAGTTTAATCAATATGAAAGCCTGCTCCCACACCACCTATCTGAAGAAATCCCATACACTCTGTGAAGCAAAGGAGCAGAGAAGCTTACATGTCAGAAAGCGGTAAAAAGAAGAATATAAAGTTAACACTATTTTACAACATTACAGTCTCTAATTCACCCCATACAAGCCCCTGTTCTAACCCCGCTACAGACTGCTTTACCACAACAGGAGCAACTGTGTCTCTACCCCCTCGCTCTCAAAAGGTCAACAAACTCATTTTTGACACAGCTTGAAGTACCAACAGCCATAAACTACAGGCAGTGAATGGGGAGATGGTGATGGATGTTATAGAGCAGGAGACATCGATGCTTCAGTGTGCAATGGCAACACCAGCAGAAGAGAGCCGTGCGCCCAGGCCACGGTCAGTGGCTACACTGGCTACACTGGCTATGGGAAGGGCCTGGGCAGCAGAAATGGAAAGACTACACAAACAGCAGTTTAGTTCCCATGGTGCCTCTCACTCTCCTCTAAGAAGTTGGAAGGTATAATGAACAAACGTCCTCTGGAAGCAAAAGCTTTACAAATGTGGACATTGAAGCCTCTGGAAGCAAAAGATTTACAAACATGGATGCTGAAAGAGTGGGCAAGAAAAGGGACATGACCTAAAATGCATGACAAGACCTTCGCACTCCCTCACCCTGTTGGTGCTAAACCACTGTGGCCAGGATGGTGCTTGCACAGCAAGAGACTTGTGGGCAGTTCTCTGATACATTACAGTGTCATCTGAGAAGATGCTGCACCAGAACCCACAGGAAGCAGGCCAACAGGCTGCTCAGTCATGCTACATCACTGTCCACTCAGAAGCAACCTGCCTTCACACGCACAGCTTTCTATACGTGAATAGAAAGGTTTGTATGTGAACTACACACTGGAAAAAAACAAAAACAACCAAACAAGCTGGGGAGAAGGGGAGCACCTGAGTCTCTCTCTCTCTCTTACACACACACACACACACACACACACACACACACACACACACACGCAGGAATGCAGGAAGTACAAGGCCTTCAATCCAATCCGAGCACCAAGAGAGAGGAAGAGGAGAAAAGGGAAGGGAAATACAGAACAAGAAAGGGGGTGTGACATATCCTAAAAAGATTAAAACACGAATTAAAGAAACCTCCCCAGAGAACAAAAACTCAAAGAAGCAGACAATAGAAGGAAAAGATAAAAATATTAGAAAAGTCAATCTTAAAAGCTCAATACCCAAATTAGTGAGCACTCAAGAAAATGGGAACAAGGAAACATTTTTCAAAGGAAGTACTAGAAGAGTACAGAACAAGTCATGCTTACAATCTCTTGAGCACTCAGAACAATGAACTTTAGAAAATACTCCATTTGCTGGTGATTCACCAAGCAATTGTGGAATGCACATGTGTGCAACAAACCTTCAAACTCGGCAGAGCAGAAACGGACAGTCACCCACAGGACCACAGAAATGCACTTGGCGCCTGAGTTACATCGCTGGAAATCAGATGATAATGAAGCAATAGTCACAATTCTTCCCCACCTACAATTCCATGCCTAGAAATGACTCCACAAACAAACAAACAAAAGGCCTTTTCATACCAGCAGTGTCCCAGGGAAAGACAGCCACTGGCTTTGGTGTTAGGCTTTCTGAAGTACTATTTTATTAGGCTGATGCAAAAATCACTGCAGTCTTTGCATTGCTGCAATTTGTCATCTGATAATTGGAATACATTCTTAAAAGTGGTTATGTTATACACAACTTTAATGTCCATTTCTCTCTTCCTTTCTTTGGCTAATGACTTATTACCAGATGTCTATTTTACATGTATTATATAATATGGAAATGATGTTAGATAAAAAGCAAATTCAGGCGATTTCTTATTTGGAGTTCAAAATGGATGGTTAAGGAGTAGAGACAACTCTCAACAACACATTTGTCCAGGAACTGCTAATAAACATACAGTTAGGCGATGTTTCAACAAGCTTTGCAAAGGACACCAGAGCCTTGAAGATGAAGAGCACAGTGGTGGCCACGGGAATTCACAACGACCAGTTCAGAGACACTGCTAAAGCCGATCCTCTTACCATCACAGAGAGAAAATCAGTGAGGACTACTGCTTCATTTACCACTGAAGCAAATGGGAAAGGTGAAAAAACTTGCTAAGTGGTTGCCTCATGAACTGACAGAGGGGAGGGTGGAGGAAGAAAAAGAAAAATTTGCCATTTTGAAACACTGTCCTCTCTTATTCTATGAAATGACAGGACACCATTTCTCGGCTGGCTTGTGATGTGTGAGGAAAACTGGACTGTATATAATAATTGGTGATGACCAGCTTAGCATCTGGACTGAGATGCTCCAAAACATATCCCAAATCCAAGCTTACAGCAAAGAAAGGGACCACAGTCACTGGTGGTCTTTGCCAGTCAGACCCACTACAGAGGAATACAGTGGAACTCTCACATCTGAAAGGAAGCTCAACAAATGGATGAGGTTATGGTGAGCTGCAAGGCTTTCCCCACACTGTCAACAGAAAGGGCCCACAGCAATGCCCTGTCACACAACCAATCAGAGGCTGAATAACCTGGGCTATGAAGTTCTGCTCATCTGTCATATTAACATTACTCTCACCAACCAACTGCCACTTCTTCAAGGATCTTAACAACCATCTACAAGGGAAAACACTTCTAGAAAACAAGGCAAGTTTTCTGAGAATTCAGTGAATCCCAGTGCACAGATTTTTACACTAGAGGAGGAAGCAAACATTTCTTATTGGCAAAAACGAGTTCATTACAGTGGTTTCTATTTTGATTAATAAAGAAGTACTTGAGTTACAATGATTTAAAATTCATGTTCCTCAGTCGGATGGTGGTGGTGGTGCACACATTTAATCCCAGCACTTGGGAGGCAGAGGCAGAGGCAGAGGCAGAGGCAGACAGATCTCTTTGAGTTTGATGCCAGCTGGTCTACAGAGTGAGTTCCAGGACAGCCAGAGACACAACAGAGAAACTCCATCTTGAAAATAAGGAAGGAAAAAAATAAAATAAAATTCAAGGTCCTCAACTGCAATTCCTTTCAGGCCAACCCAATCCTTGTAGTTTTAGTCTAAGCTACAATTTATAAGCATTTCAACTAGTCCCTCACCTTGGTCATCAAGCAAAACAGAACAAAAGCACTGGCCATCATGAACTGTATATGCTCTTTGTTTCTACACACTTCAAGAAAGTACAAACTCATGATTTTATAATGAAAGCTCCTAGCCTTTATCCTCATGTAATAACTTATTTAAAAAGAGCTTCAGACAGTAACAACCCTCGCTTAAAGAGCAGAAAATCACAGCTGGGGTGCGGCTCCATGGTAGAGAACCAGCAGATGAGGGGTATGACTCCTGGTACTAAATTTAAAAGTCTGAGAATGGTAGCACACACATGCAATCCCATCACTTGGCAGGTAGACAGGATCAGGGGAGTTCAGCTGTGCAGTGAGTTTAAAGATCAGAAAATTGAGGCTTAAAGCGATGGGAATCCTCCATGGGTGCCGTGGACAACACAAGGCAGCCAAGTGCTGTGGGTGCAGAACTCTGCTCATCACCGAGACGGCTGTGCGCAGCTGGTCTGAAGCCTTACATTCTGATGTCCCACTCCCTTCTACACCTCTGCAACCACCAAACATGCCCATTTCTCCACCCTAATGACAGCTCAGCTACTTGCAGCATCTCTAACAACCCAGCACTGTAGCTCCTTAAAAAGGAATTGCAGCCTCCAGATAAACACGTGAGTATGGAGTTTAAAGCTGTGGTAAAAGTCAAATTCCAACCTACTCATTAGGAAGAAGAGTCTTGGTTTTGTTTTTTATTTTTCTTAACCTAAGAAATAAGCTGGGTGGATAACTAGACAAACTGACTTCACTTTCTCATCTACTACCCCCAGCAGGAAGGCACCAACACAAATTTTAGATATTCACAGTAATCCCTCTGTTGATAATCTTTTTTGAATACGAACTCTGTTTTCTAATCAGCTATCAGTGGGGAATAATGATTCAAGAATAATTATCTCCTCCACTCTGGTCCTCAAATGTTTTAATGAAGAGACATGTTTGAAAAGTCAGAGCACAATAAACACACACTCTCCACTTCCCTTCCAAAGCAAAGACAGGGACGGGATGACTGACAGACACCCTTGAACTCCATTACAGACTACACAATTCTCTGGCAAACCCCTGTCTGTGATACTGAATTCGTAACTGTTCTGAGCTTCGCCCTCTGCTAGGCCTATGGCCCTGAACAGGCGCTGCATGAAGTTACTGCCTTTACTGTAAAGGATCCAAGTGCACTCTAGGTTAGAATACTATGGGTAACAAAGGGAAACAGTGTGGGAACAACCACTTACTCCACAGTATCGGTCGCCATTAAATATCTGAGGTGGCAGAGGGTTGCCCTGCTCAGGCTTCTTCTCAGGGGGTATGTTTTTGTACATCCACTGTCTTTGTTCTTCTGACATGGTGATGTCCACCTCCTCGAACTCTATCTTGTTGGCTTCCAGAAATCTAACCACATCCTGCTGCTTCTTCTTGATCTAGAGAGAAGATAAACAGAGAGAAATGCTAACCTGATGCAGTACGAATGCACTTGCAGATTAAGCTACTCGAGATTCTCCATGGTCAGAGGGGATGTACACAGCTGCCCTTGATGCATACCTAGACCAGAACTGAGCCAGCTCTAATGCAGTGATTCCCACACCCAGACACCCCCAAAGGTGAGGCTCAGCCCTGACTGCCTGCAAGGGCAGATGAGGTGACAGGTGAGATTTGTTCTCAGCAGGCCATGGCCACTCCCCTATTGCCTACCCTGCTAGACATTTACAATCAGCAAAGTTCCGTCTGCTCAGGACCATTTGTAAGCCTTGTATATCCCATCTGAGATGAACACTTCAGTGACCAATGAGAACAGTACCATTTTTATTTCTCTTAGATATTCCACATCTATAATCATGTCCAGGAAATGACTCTTTCATCGACTCTCAAGAGGGAAGGCTACTCCCTACTTCTAGGTGAAACTAAACCACAAACATCTTTCAGCTAATTCTGTCTTAACCCTTTTTATTCCTCCGACCCTCCACGGTTCCCTCTCCAGTCACTAGGGGTCAGGTGTGCTCCTCAACAGCTTCAGCATCCCTTCAAATGTTACGGACCTACTCAATGCAATGTTATGAGTCCACTCATTTACTTGCGACGCCAATATTCACTGTCTCAAACACAGCATGTTAAACATAAAACATGGCTGCCTTTTCTAAGTGGCTGGAGAAGATGCATTTTTTAAAATGTAAGGAATGAATAGCCAGAAGCTTGAAGAACACTCACACAGATTTCGTCCACCCCATCCCCCAAATACCCCTTAGAAATCACCAGTGGTATGTGACTGAGGTTGGAAATCTGTAATACGCTATAAACAAACAGCTCTGACCATAAATGAATAACAGGATGGCACGTTATACAGATACAGATAAAATGTGGCACATCAGCACATCGCTAAGCTTGGGTACATGAATTTAATGTATGGTGTTATAAATCCACATAGATAATGGCTTTTCAGTTTCTTCGATGAAGCAATCTTTCATTTCTGAAAAAAAGCAACTGTTTTCCCTCACACTGGACACAGTGTTTCAGAAATATACTTGTATTGTCTTTAAGCTTCAATTTGAGGGGGGGAAAAAATCACTTATTCTGCTTGAAAACTTTTATGGTTTCTGTCTTACAGGTAAGAAAACCAAGGTCAAGAGAAGTTCCCAAGCGTCTGATCAAGGTCTGACAGCTAGTGTGCATTCTGTTAAAACCTGGAGCCATCCTCTTGCCTTCTACCCTCCGTAAGCCTCAACTGAGGCTCCTCTTTTCTGACGACTCTAGTTTGTGTTATGTTGGCATAACACTAGCCAGCAGAGATGAACTATATTTTTTAAAAAGGCACAGTCAGGTCTGTGCTTCAAAGGGATAGTTTTAGTACTGTGCAGCTTAGGAAGAAGCAGAAGCAGCCCTGCTATGAATTGTTAACACTGTTCTAGAAAGATCTACAAGACTGGTCAATAGGTTTAAAAAAGTATAGACCTGGTTCTTTTGTTTGTTGTTTTAAGAAAATGAAGAAAACTAGGATCATATTTGTTATATTGAAAAGAAAATTCTTGAAAGTCATGTAAGAAACTAACAGGAGGTGCTGGGAGGCTGAGGACCAATGAGGGGACAAAGAAGGAGGCAGGAGGGACTAGAGAATAAAACTTAGTGAGAGGACGGAGAGCCAGGGCTTTACTCTAAAATCTTTTTTTTTGGTGTGTGGTTTTTGTTTTGTTTCGGGTTTTTTTTTTGTTTTTTTTGTTTGTTTTTTTTTTTTTGCTTTTGTTTATTCAAGACAGGGTTTCTCTGTTGTAACTTTGGCTGTCCTAGAACTCACAGAGATCCGCCTGCCTCTGCCTCCTGAGTGCTGGGATTAAAGGCATGCATCACCATCACCCAGCTCTAAAATCTTTTGAGCATTACAAATGGTGACTTCAAAAAGTTAAGGGAAAAGAAATGTATTTTAAGAGAGTCAGAGGGACAGACAGTGACCTGGAGTCCAGCAGAGAACTGCCTGAGGAGGCAGCAGAGTTTCCCCAACTGACAGAAGACAGCTCAAAGCATTTTGTCCTTGACCTCCAGGTTACTTTCTCTAACATGAAAAAACGCATGGGGTGGGGAGGGGAGGGAGACCAAAGACTGGCCAACACTACGATGAATCAGTCAAATATACAGGGAAGGGGAAATCTAACCAAGGGATCTAGTATCCCAGAGGATGTCTGCGACCCTGGCTGCAGGAAGGAAGATGAATAACACTGTTTATAAGCTGCAGAGGTGCTGTGGTCTGGAACTGTGGAGCCCTGGCTTGCATGGGAGGCAGGGCCAGAGAACACACCATGCCTGATGGGTGGGCCCCAGGTGACAGCAGGAAGTGCTGTACAGGATACTGGAATCCAAATATAAACCGAACTCAGGATAATTTCCTCCACATGGAGCACTTTGTTCTCTCCGAGTTTCCAATTTTCTGAAAAGAAACACACCTTACAAGCAGTACTTTTTCTTTTCACCGCTGGGCAAATGAAGAGTGGTAAATTGTGGGACGGCAGCCGGTGACTCCATCTGTGTCAGTTCATCCAAGACTGGAAGGTACATGCAGCGCACGCTTGTTGTTGCTCAAATACATTTATAGCCATGGCAGACAATGGCTATTTACCCAGTGACCAGCCCTACCTCTTTAATAACAGAAGTCTGCTTCCAGAGAGCCCTTGCTCAGCTACCGAAACCAGTTTCCCCAGAGCCTGTAGAACAGGAAGCGATCCCTAGCACGGTTCTGGCTGATGAGACTTAAGGCAGCTTGCCTCATGAAACAGAGACGATTCCCATAGAGGTGTGGCTGCATATTCCAGCCCAGCACTCAGGGGGCTGAGAAAGGACTGAATGTTTAAGATGAGCCTGGGCTACACAATGAAATACCCTCTCCCACTCCCCACTCCCATCTTCCTTTGCAGGACTGCAGACACGGTTACCTGGAGATACAGAAAACCAAACCATCTGCTAGGGACAGGGAAGGAGAAACCAGGATCCGTCCCTGATGACATCGCACAGCTGCCACACCAACTTTTTCTCCACAGCCTATCCCGAACTTTCCTTATTAGATAAATAAGCCTGAATAAAGTAAGCCAGTCAGCATTTCAATGACAGAAGGGAGAAGAGTACAGCTCTGGTCTATGTAGGGAACTGAACTCCAGGCTGCCAGGACTACATAAGACTCTGTGAGACTCTGTCTCCAAACACATATTTAAAAAATGAAAAGTTAAAATTTCTGCTTCACTTTCCCAGTGAGCTCTCCTCACCCACTGGAGTTTTTACCCAGATATTCTAGAACTTTCTATTCCCCTTTCAAGTCTTCTGTTTTTCTCCACAGCCAACACTTTTTTGTGCAACACTTGTCTGCACATCTGTACCCCCACACGGAATATAAGCTAATTTAACTTAAAGTCAACCTGATAAAATGTGGTTCAGACACTGATTTCTCAGTGTTAAAGCTATATGAATTTGAAGGCAGTGTACCTAGGCTCTTCCAACATTAACAGCTGCGATGATTCAGAGGGACCTGGACCCTGAATGTGAGAAAACATACTGTTTCTAACTGACAGTTACTGAAGAAGTCAGTTCTAACTACTAACATTCCTGTTTAAACATTTCCTGTTTAAATTCTATTATTATTATTATTATTATTATTATTATTAATACAAGAACATAACTTAGTGCTTTTTTTACTAATTTGTTGCTGGATTTGAAAACTGATGCTAGCTGAAACTCGAGCAAGTATGTTGCTTTGCTGTATCTGCTTCTCATTGCTACCCTAAGAATCTATTACCCTTAACCACTTCCCCAAAGGCTCCTAGACTCTGAGCAAACTTCTCAGACATGATTGACAGCAGCCTGACCACTGCAAGGCAAATCTTTTCCTTTCAGTTATATGCCCGATCTGCTGAGGGCCCCAATGCTTGCATCTCAGTGTTAATGACACACCCCTAGGCACCTCTGACAATGAGCTGCCTGGACTTGTGTTGCAGGCTTTGCTGACATGGTATGGTCACTTAGTGACCCGTGGAAATATAAGCGAAGATGCTTGCCACTTTCTCTGGCCCCAGCAAGCTCTAGGGAGTGGATCATAAGACAGGCTAAATAAATCACACTGCACTTGACTCCGGCTTAGACCCTAGTCTGCGGCAATGGCCTCCAAATAAACTTTCGTGCCTCTACTCTCCTGTAGGATTAGTTCTTTCCCAGGAGGGTGCCAGTTAATTTCTATGATTAAGCAGCCCTGTCGGAGTCTGTCCATAGGCTTCCAGACATGTCACTTCTTGTTTAAACTCCAAGTGTGCATAGCTGATGTGGCTCCAAGGGGCCTTTGGACTCACTTGTAAATGAGGAGGCATAATCAATTTGAGTAAGATGTGTGGGTTTTTGTTTTGTTTTTTAAATTGAGATATAATATATACAATTGTAGGCAAGCAAGTTTAATTACAGACAAATTAAGTGCATGCAGAGGACAAGGAAGTAACCTGGAAGTGGCAGGGCAGGAACAGACTGGCCTGGGTGTAATCAAACTCCTACCGGGTGGGAGGACTCTAGAAAAATTACTTAGCTTCTTCCCCCTCAGCCTCAGTAGCCTAAGTGTGAGATGAGCCCAGAATCTTGCTGTGGGTTCACTGGAGACTGAAGAAGAGTCATAAAGCTAAGGCTCGGCTGGACTGTTCCCTTCATTCAAGCAAGCTTGCTTTTCTTTCTCTGCCCTACGTGTCACCTTGTGCAAAACCATCAAATGACTTCTAGGTGCCTTCAATGGCTGTAGGTATTTGACACAATGTGTCTTTATTTCACGTATTTCCACACTTCAAACACACAGCTTCCTTTTCCCTAACCTGGAGTGGAAGTTTGACTGATTGAAGACTTTTTTCTGTGTCTCAACCTGGAATGAGGACAGCAGGCCATATTGGGGAGTTCACCCACCGGCATGCATTTGCAACAGTGCAGAGCCATGAGAAAAAGAAGCACAGAACGGAAACTAAACCAGAATTTCACAAAAGAATAAAGATTCTTAACTCTGTGCCACAGTGGGCAGGTTGTCAAACAAAGCCTGACACAAATTTCACCCTTTGGTCCAGAGAGGAAATACACTTGTTTTCCTAACCAAAATATCACTGTGTAATCATGGGAAACCAACTTACTCCACAGCCACAGTTCACAAATAAATGAAGAGAAGAATTGTAAGCCTCATCTTTTTAACTATTTCATTATCATTTTATTTGAAGTGTTTGTTACTAGTTTGGAAGAGTAAGCCTGTTATACACTGCAGTAAGTAAAACAATGAAAAGTCCATAAAGCCTCCCTGTGTATCTGCACACTAATAATGAGAAACCACAGCTCCTCCCACCTGAGGTCTATCTTTCTTCCCCTTAAATCTGGGTTGGTCATGTGATACTATTTGGCCAAAGGGGCATTGGCAAGCCTGATATCTGCAGTCCTGAAAAGCACCTGTGGTCTGTGTTATTGGTGCTGTGGAGACAACACTGAGATTACCTGTACCAAGAAGCTTGAGGGAACTAGCTCTACAAGACACAGGCAGCTCCAGCATCCAACTGTCCCATCTCCCAGGGCAACAGCCAAATGCCAACACCCTTGCTGATGTTGCCTGAATCCTTGTGGCCTTGGGTCATATTTTCTTAAGCCCTTTTCAACTGCTTCTGTACATACACACTCTGTGTTTCTCGCTCCTGACGAGACTCTGCATGAGTGTATTGCAAGTTAAAGCTGCCTACACAGGAGGCAGACAAGTGGATCCCTGTGAGTTTGAAGCCAACCTGGACTAAATAAAAAGACCTTGTCTCAAAAAAAAAAAAAAAAAAAACCCACAAAAACTTCATTCTCACATCAATTCATTGGTCTAAGAGTCTTCTTAGGCCTCCCTGGATGACAGAATGACAGTTTCTGTTCTGAGGTTGACAACTGTTCCCCATCAAACATTGGCCCCAACTGACAGCTACATGTAAAAGCTTCTCTTACTCACGCTTACTCCTGGAATTCCTTGTTTTCTTTTCTACTCCCCATTTGCCTCAAATGCCCTCCTGCCTTCAAAGTCCTTACTGACCTACTACCCTCCCTACAAGGCCCAATACAGGGCTCACCCTGACACAGCACCACTCCAGCCCAGAACACTCTTCACCAACATCCTCTGAACAGCTCAAAATCCTACTACCCCCATTCACTCTGCGACTGTCTAAAAGTCACAGGTGACTTCAAGAGTAGATTATATCTGCTATGCCTCTTTGATCTTAAGTGCCTTGCATATTACTCCTGCCTATGATGGAGCTACAGAAACAATGGTGGTAAAACTGCCAAGGCCTGGACCACAGCCTTGAAATCAGCCATTCATCTTACACTTACAGCACTCAATCGCCTATCACCTCTCTCATCTGACAGGAAAATACAAGAAGAATAGAGGTTATTAATGGAACTTACCAGAAATATCTCAGTGTGTGAGCGGCACCAGAGGCAGGACTAGAACCAAGATCTTTAAAAAAGCCAAGGCTTACTTCCCTATCTGTCAAATGATTTGAATTCCATGTGAAGATACAAAGCTTAAAGTAATGCTTTTGTATCATTCCAAGGCATTACTTTTGAGACAGCAGCAAGGAAGAGGTGAATACTTAAAAGTTAAGTAAATTTGTCCAGGAAATACAGAAGGTATCATTAACCAGTTACAAGGACAACAGGGAGGGTGGGGGAGGGGAATCTCACAAGCATATCAGAAATCACTTGACCCAGAATATAAACTAAAAATGTTAGATATGGCCAAGGAAATGGACTGCAAAGACCAAAACCCTGTCAGAACTGATAAATACAGTGATTGTGTGGGACCCTACATCAACGTGTACAAACAAAAACAGCATTGTTGGTTCTCTGCCACTTCTTTTCATACAGTCCAGGATCTCAGCCCAGGGAATAGTGTCACCCACAGCAGACACAAAAGACAAGAGTCAAATATTGGTGAAAATGTATTGAAAGGAAACCCTCCAACACTCATGATAGGGATGCAAGTCAGCGCAGCCACTATGGAAGACAGTGTCAACAAGAAACAAGAAAACTATCATGCACACCTCCCCTTTGGAGTATATATTCAAAGGAAATGAAGTCACATGACAATGAGACACTTGTACCGCCATTCCCTTGTTTGCTACAGCACTATTTACACGGCCAAGAAACGGAAAGCAGTTTAGATGTATTAGACCACAGGCCTGCCCCTTTAAGACACCAATCACTCTAAGAGACCACATCTGGAGAAATATGGCCACATTCCCAGCAGTGCTCTCTCCCCTTTCCCCTCCTCCTTGTCCTCCTCTCTATCTCTGTCTCTCTGTTTCTATCTCTTGTCTCTTTCACACACGCACGCATGCACACAGTTAAAAGTCAGTGCTATGCTATGACCTTGCAGCCCCTCATTCTTGAAACTACAGAGTCAATGTACCATCCTACACAGTGTCTGACCCTTGTTGCATAGCCTACGTCAGACTAAATCATGAAACTTCCCACCAGAACCTTTCCAAAAGGTATAAATGTCAGAATGTCCCCTCTGTTCACAGGGTTTTCTGAGGTGCTCTTTTTCTCTCTTAGCCCGCCCCCATCCTATTTTAGCTATCTAGGGTAGCCTAAGGCTCTCTCTTAATGAAGCTCCTTTCCAGGCTTTAAAGGAGAGCCTCTCTTCCTCTTAAGGCCCCATCACATCACACAGGATCCTCTATCCCTCCTAATTGTGCTCCCTCCTCAAGGCTGGGCATGGCGGGGAGGCTTCTGCCTGCACTAAAGCTTGTTTTGGATTGCAATTTCATGTCGGCTCCTTTCCCAAACCTGCTGCTCTGATTTCTAAGTATACATCAGTCAGTGAATAAAGAAAATGTGGTATGTAAACACCACAGAATACTACTGTGCCACAAAGGGATGGAATCCTGTCATTTCAATAACGTGCCTCAGTAAAGGTCATTATGTTAAGTGAAATAAGCAAGACACAAAACAACAATTACAACATAGTCTCACTATGTGGACTCTAAAAAAGTTGACTGCACACAAACCAAGCAGAAAAGTAGCTGTCAGAAGCTTGGAAGACTGATGTGAGAGGGATGGGGTAAAACTGGTCAACAGGTACCTTAAAAGCCCTAGTTGGAAAGAACTACGTCCTGGTGTTCCATTGCAATGGTGGTGAATAGGAACAGTGACAATGTTCTCTAGAAAAGAACAATGATGGAGGGCACAGGTTTTCCCTGAGCGGTACCCAGTATGCACAGTCCCAGAACATTACACAGCTCCTTAAAATAGTAATAATTAAGTGCCTTCAATTTCACCATCTAGGTGATATTACTGTTCATACCCTCTTCTCTCCTTCTCACTCACTCTTGTTTTCTCCTGGTTCGCTCCTTCTAGCTCCCTCTTGCTCTCTTGTACTCTCTCCCTCTTGCTAATAACTCTTGCTCTCTCCTGCTCTCTCCCTCTTGCACTCTCTTGCACTCTCCCTCTTGCTAACTCTTGCACTCTCCTTCTTGCTAACTCTTGTTTTCTCTCTCTCTTGCTCAATCTTGCTCTCTCCCTCTTGCTAACTCTTGCTCTCTCTTCTCTTGCTCTCTCCCTCTTGCTCAATCTTGTTCTCTCCCTCTCTGTGTACTGGAAATCAAACCAAGGGCCTTAAACGTGGCTGGGCAGGCTCTCTACCACTGAGCTAAATCTCCAGCCCTTTATTTTTCTCTTGACCATGAGTCACATTTTCTCTCTTATGTCTAAAAATTGCATTGCATATTAAAATCTCTAGCTGCTGCATTCTACAGTGTTTGAAGCCACTGTCATCTTTGTTTTGTTTTCCTTTTAAATGAAACTGAATCTATCACCTACTATATTTACTTTGCTATTTGGTTTGCAGTGTTCTATTAAAGGTCTGGCTTTGTAGCCCAGGATCTCTCAAACTCATGTCACCATGCCTAGTTTGCATTTGTTTCTAAAGTATTCCGTCCTATTAATCTCTGATTTGGTTTTGGGACAAAAGTCTGGTATCTTTTTTCTGAACAGCATTACATTTTGTTCAGAAGAAAAAATAGTAGAGGACTGCAGCTTAGGGGGAGAAAGAAAAAAGAAAATCACAGTGGAACCTTTACAACTTAAGCTCCCAAAGACGAGGCCAGCTCTGTGGCCACCGGATAATCTGATGCTACTGCCAATCTAGGAAGGAGGAAATAATTAAAATCCCCCCTCACAGAGAATACAAACAAACAAAAATGTTCTCCTTTGTTTCTGTAAGAAACAGCTGTAGGCATCACCAAAGTTACTGTGTGCCAAATAAAAAGGGTTTACAACCTCAAGGACCTACTACACTAAGTGACAGTAAGCTCTACGATGTATAAATCAGTTTCAAATGGGCAATTATTAAAAGTCCAGATTTGTGGTCCAAGAGAAGGTGTTTCTAGGGAGAAGGTTCAGTGGGTTAAGAGTGCTTACTACACAGCATGAGGGACTGAGTTCAGACTCCCAACACCCACATAAAAAGCCATGGCTGCACATGCCTACAACCCCAGTGCAGTGATGGACAGAGACAGGAGGATCATTGAGGCATGCTGGCTACCAGCCTAGCCTTAAACAACAGACTCTAGGCTCAATGAGAGACCCTGCTTTGGGGAATAAGGGATGGAGGCAGGGAGGAAAGGAGAGACGGAGGGATGGAGAGACCTGCTCAAGATGTTCCTCTGGCCTCTGTGAATGAATCTGCATGCATAAATGTACACACATGTATGAAACACACAAACACACACAAAACAAACAACTACCTCAAGGACTTGGGACTTAACTCAATGGTAAGGTACTTGGCTAGAATGCACAGGCCCTAGGGTAACCACCCCCACCCCCACTTGGGACTGAAAGCGGGTAAGAAGAAAATGTTTTCATGTGGGTATATCAAGATAACCAAAAGACTAAAACCACAGACTGACTAAATGACATTATGTGTTGTTTTTTTTTTTTTCTCCTGCTTCCCTCCCTGGCGAATGGCTGAGATATTGGCCGCCAGCTCAGCCCCCGGGAAGGAAAGTACAGAGCATGGGTCAATGCATCCTGGCTGGTCTCGGATCGGAGGACTAAGAGTCTACAAAAGCAAATCAGACTCTTGGGAAAGACTGTCAAGCAAGCATATCTTTCATTTATTAAGGCGAGGGTGGTTTCATTATAGGGTACAGGCAGGGGAAGGTCTTTGGTATCTAGGGTTGGGAATCCATTGGTTAAGACAAGGATACTGGAATAGCCTCATTTGTGGAGGCTCAAGTCAAGGTCTTGCAAGGGCACCTTCTGCATAAGGTGTGGTTCCACAGTGAAAAAGAGGAAGGCACCTTATCAGTAAATGGACTCATCTCAATGCTTCCAAGTACAGTGCAGATAAGCACCAACCAAGCCATTCCTTTGCTAATGACCTTCTGTGAAGCAGGCAATATTTAATATTTATCTGAATTCTGGCCAGGGCTAAAAAAGTGAGGAGCACCCAATCTCCTACCACTCTCAGGATGAGAAAATCTGGGGTTCAAGGCCAACGTAGACTCACTCTCAGCTCTAGGACAGCCCCACAATTATGAACCCTTTTAAGTTATTCTTGTGTTTCTGCCATCTTTCTGCTCCGTCACCATGGTGCACATGAATGTCCTGGCAGATGCCCTCAAGAGCATCAACAATGCTGAGAAGAGAGGCAAATGCCAGGTATTCATCAGGCGGTGCTCCAAAGTCATCATTCGGTTCCTAGCTGTGATGATGAAGCATGGTTACATTGGTGAATTTGAAATCACTGATGATCACAGAGCTGGGAAAATCACTGTGAACCTCACAGACAGATTGAATAGGTGAGGACTGATCAGCCCTAGATTTGATGTGCAACTCAAAGACCTAGAAAAAACGGCAGAACAACCTGCTCCCATCCCTTCAGTTTGGCTTCACTGTACTGACGACCACAGCTGGCATCGTGGACCATGAAGAAGATGAAAACACACAGGAGGGAAAATCCTAATACTCTTTTTCTAGAGATGTAAAACACAAATAAAAACCTTCCATGGAAAAAAGTCATTCTCGTCATCAAAATGTCACTAAAGGCGCCTTCCTTCTACCCAGGCCCATCTTCCTCTGCTTGGAGGTTTCCTGGGCATTCTCTCAATCCTGAAAACATTTTCTAAAATGTGGCAAAATGTGGGAAGCACATTAAATGACCTCTGACCCCACCCCAGCTTCTGGCTCCACCTGGCCAGACCTCACCTGTCTTACTTCCCTCCCGTGAGCCTAAGCTCCAGCCCAGCACAGACTCAGTTTCAGTGACAGAGGACCAGTTTGGTGGTGCTCATGTTCGAATACTCCCATGTCACACAACGATACTTTTTAAAAACAAGAGAAAAAGAGCTAGAAATATAAAGTAAAAGAACACCCAATAGAAGCTGAGAGTTTCCAGTTGAGAACGCAGGAGCACCCTGTAGAGTTGCCATGCGAGTTTCCAAGGGATTCTCAACTTTACTTCCATACTTTACTACCTTCACCCACACCTCCGGGGCTGTTCAGACACTCCTCTGTGTCTTCTTCCCTTGGACGGTTCTTCCCAACTACACTCCCTTCCTCATTACCCATCCTTCCTATTCTTTTATTCCTCGTGGCTCAGTCCCAAAGGCACAAGGTGGTGGCCCCACTGCATGGCCCCGGTGATCTTATTCTTCCAAGTGACACATGGTGATATCCAGAGGAATTTTTGGTTGTCATAACATGGTACCTAAGCATGGTACCATGCACAGGCTATCCCCCAAAGAACTCTCCAGCCTAAAGTTCAACAGTGTTGAAAGTGAAACCTTGACTCTCATTGACTCTGTCTACAAGATCACCTCCTTCATCAAATCCTATTACAACCACAGTCACTATGACCTGGAATTTAACAACAGTCTGACCGCTGAGTAACAGTGGTATGCTTCTGGTCCCTCCCTCAAGTTTAACCAAACTCCTCTGGACGATGGGGACAGCAGTGTGACCCATGTATCCTGAGGGTCTCCGGATGCTGACTTTAGTATTGCGGCCCACCACGTCTGGGCAGCTGGGTGTTTCTCACTTTGCGGCTGCGATGTGCTGCCTCTAACAAGCTTCTCAGTGCCTGGTGTCCGCTTTCCCTGAAGCCTGGATCACTTGGTGATGAGACATTAGCAGAAGACAGGGAAAGAAAAGATGTGGGTAAGTTAGCTTTTACTGCTTTTACATTTCCTGTCAAGATTACATGTTTACTTCCTAGAGAAAAAAGTCAGCCAAGCATAAAATATGAATTTACGATGCCACTATTTGGCGAGATTCTCTCTGCAAATTATATACAACTCATACATGTGCTTCCTGTTAATTAGAGGATACTGTGTGGAGGAGCTGTTCCAGCAAAATCTGCTAAAATCGTCAAAACCCTGCCATCAGGAGGAAATCCTGCTGACGATGGTATTTTCCACAGCACGCTACAAGACTGCTGCCCAAGGCCATGCCTTCAAAGGCTTGAGGTGTCATCTGAAGCCCTGCTTCTGGAGCTCACTGTTCCCGGCTCTCCATCAATCAACCGGCAACTGTGTGAAGAGTGACTGAAATGTTATTAACAGCTACCTCTATTTACAAGTGAACGATAACATGGGGACAGCAGATCATTTTCATAATTATATTTTATATACAGTAATTACAGGCTGTGATCCACTCACTTTTCCACAGCAGCATAAATTAATACACTGAAGTGTAGATGCTCTAGCCTGTACTGTGTAGAGCAGAGGTTCTCAACCTTTCTAATGCTGTGACCCTTTAATATAGTTCCTTGTATTGTGCTGACCCCAAACCATACAATTATTTTCGCTACTACTTCATAACTGTAATTTTGCTACTGTTGTGAATCATAATGTAAATATCTGATATGCACATGTATTATGCAACCTCTGTGAAAGGGTCCTTCAAAGGGGCTGCGACCCACAGGTTGAGAATCACTAGTATAGCCCATGCTTCTGTCCTGGGTTGGCCACCGTCAGCTTATCAGTGTCTTCCTTCCTCCTCAGGTCACTGTGTAATCCATTTGTGTGTGTGTTGTGGGGGTGTGGGGGGGGGGCTTGGACTCATCATTCCCCTGCCTCAGTATTCTGAGTGGTGGCATCAGAGACTGGCACCATGATACACAACTAGCGTTACTTTTCTAGGGAAAATGACAACCAACAACTTTAACTGGACACTGGATGCTGCATTCCTAAGCAATTGCCTCCAGGAGCTCTGATGCCCAGCTCAAATCGCCACAGGAACCTGCTCTGCCCACAGGCAACTCTTAGGTGGATATGGTAACCACCCTTGACTTGCAAGTGCTTCTGAATTCTGGTCTCTACCTCAAACTTCTCTGAGTCTTCAGCCTTAGAATTCTTCATCCCATTTTGACTCAAAAAAGTAGAAAATTTTAAATGAACAAAACAGAGAAACAGTAGGGAGGGAGCAGAGAAGAAAACCTCTATGTCTTCAGAAGCCAGGCATCACAGGTGTTAATAAGCTCCTAGGATGTGCTGTTTGTTGCCCTAGGAAATAAAGAAAACTTAAGTGTAAAAACAAGGCCTCTACTCAGATGCACTATGCCTCCAGCATGGCTCACTGACCGGTAAGGCCAGGTCAGCAAAAAGGCAAGTACCTTATGGGGAAAGCACATGAGGGGTTGAAGCTAGTGATGTATAAGCAAAGAACACAAGCCCAGCATCAGAAACACAAAGAGGAAGCTCAAATGAACACCCTCCAGGACAAAGAGGGAGTGTGTGCAGGCATGGCAACAGGAGGCTGAAAAAGGGAGGCTTAATCTGGGGTTGAGTCAAGGACAGTCAAGGACAAACTAGCTACTTTCTCCAGGAACTAGAGACTGGGGCTTTATCACGATGCTTACTCTTCAGTCACAGAGGTATTGTTCTATTTTATTTTAAACTCTCAGTTTAGAAATCTTCCCAAAATACACCACATATGTTCTCTATTGTTGAGCCAAGTATGCTGAACCCAAATATACCAACCTGATTTACTCTGCTCTGGAAAAGGCATGATCTTGATGTTTTTATACTTTGATGTGGCATGGTGACATTCTCAGAGGCCATTTAGATGTAAAAATCCATTGCTTTACTATCCACACTAGCCTAAACCATGCCCTAAACTTCTACAGACCAGCCCTTAGAAGGCAGTTGTCGGTTCTCTGTGATTGTCTGAATTAGCAGTAGCTCTGAAGACTCTGCCTGTCATTACAGTGTCAGCACCGGCATCCTCTTGGGCAGCTGAGCAGGTGGGCTGGGGACAGTGAAGTAAACTGCCTCCCCTTCCAGGCCTCCAGCTTTACCCTGTGTTGGGGTTCTAGAAGTGTGATACTCAAATAGAAGTAATAATGTAATAAATTGTCTTCATAATGCAGATTCTTCAAGCCATTTATTTAAGCAGTGAAACAAATCATGTCCCCAAACCTTTTATGTCTCAAAGCAGACTATATTTGCAAATTCATTCCTGTTGTTTTTTGGAGTGTTCATAAACTCTTGATTAGCTTTTTATTCATAATACAATGTTTCAGAAACAATTTCCTTGTATCTACTCAAATGCCAAGTTCTCTAATAGAAAAGCTGCCAGAACAAAAGAGACATAAACCAGCCCCTGACCTCAGAAGAACTTAGAATTCCAATGAATCGGGATAGAAGGCCCCGACACCCATCCCACGATGGCAAGGTGGAAGCTGTGAGGGAAGAGCCCTCCAGTTTGGAGAGCAAGAAGAAAGACAGGCAGAGGAGCCGTGGAAAAACAGCACTGTACTTTGAAGAGAGGAGGGAATGGGACTGATATAACATAGGGAGTTCACAGACAAGGTGGAGACCACAGCATCAGCCAGGGTGGAGAAGGAACTAGGTGTGGTTACAGTGAAAGAGCAGGCTGCACAGATAGCCCAGAAACAGGCCAGACTGCCTGGGTGCCAGGCTTTTAGGTGTAAAGCACCGAGGCCAATGGGACTTCACCAGGCTTTTTGAACCGAATACAGAGACTTCATCTCATTAACAGGATGACTTGTTTTTAAATGGAAACAATTCAAAGGTAAATTATTAATCATCTCATCTGTTAATTATCTCTTAGAACCAGGAACTCACTAGTAAAAGGCCAACATGAGACTACGCATGCAGTGTCCATCTGCCTTGCTCTTAACATACAGAGTACAAGCAGAAAAGGGCATCTCAGGTCTAAAGCAAAGGGTGAGGAGGCAGGCAAGTCACACCCAGCTCTGTGGCAGAAAGGACAAAGCTGACAGCACCTGCTCCAGTTCACAGCTTACATAAAATGCTTGAGGGAAAAAAATGACTTTTAGTTTTCCACTGGAACCTTTTATTTAAACATTTCTAGAATCTTAAACACAGCCAGGATCTTAACTCAAGAGACAATCTCTGTGGCTCTCACTCAAGTAAACACGTCTGGCCCTGTGACTTACCCAGGACCACAGGTAAGTTTATGTTTATCTTCCACATGACCCCAGGTTGCCCTTGGTTCTTGGGTTTTTCCTTTTAAAAAAATCAGGCCATGAATTGTTCAGGGAAGGAAGGATCATGGCTACACACTCACTATGCGTCCTAACCATGAACACTAGGGAATAAGAGTACTCACAAACACACAGGAACTCACTGACTCAACTCCAAAATATGAATCTCTTACGGATTTGAACCATTATTCACAATGGTTTATGTGAAATGGAAGAAATGCAAAACTCAGAGCTACAAGATATCTCTTTGAAAAGCACAACAGTAAAAGTAGTTCTTAAAAAAAAAATCAGCTTTATTGGACATTAGGAAGATTCAACTCCAAAGTCATACTGGCATTCCCTTACTCAATCGCTAGCAGGGCTAAAATCAGAAAGACAATGCCAGGTGTGGCAGTGCATGCCTGTGATCTCAGCATTTGGGAGGTGGAAGCAGGAGGATCAGAAGTTCAAAATCATCTTTAGCTATATGGTCTGTCAGGCATGTTGAACCTGGGTCTCCTGGGCGACATGCCCTGTGGGACAGTTGTGAATACAACCCAACACAAAATCAGAAATGTACTGAGAACATGAGCGGTGTATTTTTTGTTTGTGTGGGTGTGTGTGTAATTTTTTTTCAAATTTGATTTCATGGTTCTTGAGCGTAAACTCTGTAGATGACTGTTGGGTTCCCGAACTGGACCCCAACTTGATGACGCCCACAGAGACACACAGTTGGATAATCGATGCAAAAAGCAAGAGGTTTATTAACCAGCGCTGGGGCCGTTCTAACACACAGGATAGAAGTGGCCCTGAGGAGCAGAAAACAAAGCTTTTTATACAAAATACAGACAGTTGCTAGGCATAAACCGATTTGGTACAAGTCGATTGGTCCCCAAATTGTTTTTCTATTTTGATAGGTTAGGGCCAATTAACCTTTAAGCTGATTGGAGCTGGCGTATAGCAAGGTCGTGGGCACCAGGAAATGTACACTTAGGGTCTTAGTCAACGTGGAAAGTCCCTTGCCCAAGGCTATTAGGCAGCAGTTGCAGCTGCCTCTCATACTTTAGTTTTAGGAATTGGGCTGGGTCACAGTGCCCTTGAATTAAGCCTGACAATAATTGTTTTATGGTTTCTGGGGTGGGCTAGTTCTTGGAACAGGGAGTTCTGGAAAGTACTCAAAAATTATTGTATTGAGTAGAGAAAGCATAAATTCCTGTTAAGAGTTTAGGATTAATGCCCAGGGCCGGGGGTCTCCGGCCTCACATGACAGCTTCATATTACAATATCAAAAGGGTGGACATGACTGGTAGTTCAAGGCCAGCTTATGCTATGTGGAACTTTGCCTCAAGGAAAAGAAAAAGCAGATGGATAACTGAGAACTAGGGTTGGTGAGGATACGGAGATGGGGATCCCCTACACTGCTAATGCAAATGTAAAATGGAGTGACCACTTTTGAAAGTAATTTGGCAGTACCTGGAAAACATAAAACGTAGACTCATCCTAGGAACCACCAATTCTACTCCTGGGTATACCATAAAAACATGTGCATACAAGAACTTATACACAAATGTTCACAGAGGTATTATTCCTAATAGCCAAAAGGTAAAAACAGCCCAAATATTCATCAGCTGGTGAATGGACAGACACAATGTTACACAGTCACCAATAGAACATCAGTCATAGAAGGATGCTGACATATTCTACTACATGGGAGAATCCTGAACACACTGTGCTAAGTGAAAGAGGTCAGACATAAAGGGTCCATACCTGCATGATTGCACCCACACAAAATGTCAGAAAAGACAAGCAGGGAGCTAGAGAGCAGGTCAGTGGTTGTCAGGAGCAAGAGGAGGGAAAGAGTGACTCATGAAGGACATGAGCTGTCTTTCCAAATGATAAAATGTTCTGGAATTGGATAATTGCATGACATAGTGAACACATTACCAACCACCTAATTGTACAATATTAACGGTGAATTTTGCAGAATGTGAACTATATACCTCAACTTAAAACAACAACAATAATAATCATACAACTACAACAAGAAATCTAAGCTCAGAGGAGTTAATTATCTCGTTTGAGACTCAGAGCTGACTACAGGTTACTAGAACTACGTACGCCCCTGTAGCTCACAGCAGCAGTCTCAACAAGAGCCAGACAATGTTATGAGCTGGAAAGTGGTGTAGCCTCTACTTAGGCACTTTACAGTTACACTCCTCAGATTTCTCGTTCTTTTCTTTTTCCTTTTTTTTGAGGTACAGTCTGTCTTCAAACTCAAGAGTCTCCTGCCTCTACATCTGCCTCTCTGCCTCTGGGGTGCTGGGATAACAATAGCAGGATGCATCCTTGGGCCCAGCTTGCTCACTAAAGCAACTGAGTCCTCTTGAGTTGCAATATCATCATCTCCTCTCTGCTACTATACGCAAAGCAGTGCTTCTCAACAGGGAGGGGTCTTTTACCTCACAGGAGCATTTCAGTATGTCCAGAAACATGGAAGCTGTCAGATACTGGGGCCAAGAGTGACCCAGCAGACAGAGTCCACACACACTGCTCTATGTCTACAATGCACAGTTGTCACACAGAAAAGAGCTGCCCAGCCCAAAATATCAGAGCCACAGTGAGAACCCGGATGGGGGTCTGATCAAAGCTTCTATCCGTGAGTGTCATGATCTCAGAGCATCAGCTCTGTGGCTGGTGTGACTGTGAGACCAACACCTGACTAGCACCATGCTCAGAGTACTCACTTGTGGTCCCATAACAACCCACAGAGTCTGGACATACTGCTTCTGTTTAAATGCCCATGGGTGTCAGGCAGCTAACATGGAGCAATGAAGCCCATCGACATTTAACAAGCATTTGGGCTATTATTTCCTTCCTTTACAAAATGACCTTCCTTGGCTCCCATCTTCATAAAACATACATAACTATCAATGTAGTCTTGGGTTTCCCAATTTTGACAGACATGCATGCTCACTTCTATTATTAAAAAAAAATAAAATAAAATAAAAAACAAGCTTAATGGGAAATAGTTCTTGGTTGGGAATAGCAGAGGGTCATAGAGACCTAAGGATATAATTCCTAATGAATGAACCACCCACACAGCTCTGAAAGACTTGCACCATGCTGAGATGAGGCACCAGGACCAAGGGGGTTTCTTCACCCACCTCCAGAACAGTGGCCATCCTAATCATGTTTTTGTGACACAGATATCTTACAGCACCTAAAATACACTTGCTCAATATTTTCAAAATTCTGTTAGCTCAACAAGAGGTTTTCGGGCTGTAATTCAATCAGAGTCTAGTCCACATTGGCTTTAGTAAGCGATGTTAGCTGTAGGTCTCCCTAAGGCTGGGTTCAACCTAATTCAGGACCTATTATCTTATCATCACAGTCATCCTTCCCTGAACCTAAATAGCTCGTTTAAAGTTAAAGAATCACAAAGACAAGAGAACGATTACTGCATCAAACTTAAATGACACTCATACTAATAACGGTAGCCAGAATTTGAACAAGCTTCTACAGTTTTACAAACGAGATCTGTGAGATACAGGGAATAAAGATCCACTCAGCCTCCTTGCTAGTTGGGTACCAGAGCTCAAACCCAAATTCAGGTCTTTCTGCTGTTAGAACCCATCTTCTTTCTGGGCATTGTCTTATTTGCATCATGTAAATTGTTTCTCTCAAGCTTAAGGAGTTCTGAGAGTAAACAGCATGAAAAGAACCTGATCGAAACGATGGGTGACCATAAAAGCACAAGAGCCTTCAACAGTTAGATGGAGCAGATAGGCTCACCACCAGCAGCTTCTTCAGCGGTCATTCCTGTTCTTGTCCTGCCTTCCCCCGTATGCTGGCCACATCTTTCTCCCTTGAACTAGAAGGCTGCCCATACTCCACCAGGCCTCCTATCACCAACACCCTGGACAGCCTCCACTTTCTACTCGTCTCATGCACTGAACTCCCACTGCAGGCTGCAATATACTGATAAACTCTGCCCCTCGACTATTGTTCTGTTGAGGAGGGACCAGGCCACAGAAATTTATTTCCCAGGAACTGAAGGTCTCAGGCAGAAAAGAGGAAAAAAGCACGGATCTCTACCACCACCTGACCCAGCAGATCACCTACTATCCAAAGGCCCCAGTATATCAAAATCTCCGCCCTTGACCTCATCTCTGGCTCCTGACATCTCATCAATCTCTCCTCTCCCTTTTTACCCTACTCCTCTCCATTCCATCCCACTCCCTCCAATTTGACATATGAAGTCAGTTCTACGGACTCTGTCACACACAGCAGTATAATCTGTTTAGGCAAATCACACATTTGAGTTTCAGGACACTCGATAAAACATGAATCAGACCCTTCAGCTATCCTCCCTCCCCTTTAATCTGATTTCTCTGGGACAGAGACAGGAAACATGAGTGACTCCTGCACCTCGTTATTTTAAGGAATACAAGTAATAAACACGAAGTCTCCTGGTGCTTCCTACGCGTCGTATAAATGGCAGTCACTATTACTGTGATGAAATTCTTACCTTCCTATTTCAACCCATATTCCTTTCAGCATTTGCCAGTTTCTGCAGAAGCAGAGCCATGTCTTTCTCCTGCCCTGTGGACACTGTGCCTGTAATTAATTACCTGCTGAGTAGCAAAGTGGGGGCGCCTCTGGAACTGCTCCTTGAGAATGCTGCCCATCCCACTGTAAAGCTCAAGCTCTAGCACTCTGGTTATTCTAGGCATCTCGATGGTTTAGCACAGCACGTGTTCTCCCAGTCTCTCTCTAGACAGGGCTGTTCTGGAGGGCAACACGGCACAATGGGAAAAGTGCAGGACACAAACCTAAAGGACAGGGCTTAAAACCGAAGCCCCACCAACAAGATGAATGATCTCAGCATGTGACTACCCTGTGCCTTGATATTCTCATCCATAAGATGAGCATAACAAATCACAGTTTAAAGGATGCTTGCAAAAATTAAATACCACCAGGAAAAAAACTACCACACTACTGTGTAGTACTATGTACTACTACACTGCTGTGTAGGCTCAGCCAGGAAGAAAGGGAGGCATTTTTTCAGAGGTGCGAACCTTGCCAGCCCTCAGCAGAGGGAATCACCGTCACAGCCAGTACTGGCCTCGACAGTGGAACCCCGAGTGTCTCATCTCAGGTGTTTTTATTGATTCAGAACTACTCAGGTACTTTACTGATAGCACATGCCGATCATTAACAATTAAACAACCCCCACAGAAATCCAACACCTGCAAACAATACAGAACGCCCTGGACTTAGGATAGACCCTCACCCAACAGTGCATAAAACAATTTCAGACATAACTAAAAATACACTTCCCCAACATTTCCCCTTTTTTGTATAAGCCAATCAAAAAAATTGCTTTTTATCTCTAGAACAAAATTTATCACTACACCAGCAAAATTATTTACAAGAGGAACAATCATGATTGTTGCTAATGCAAAGGACCAAATGAGACCAAACATCTATCAAGTTTTTCACAATGTCAATGTCCAATTATCTGGAATTCACTCACGATTTTCTGGGCTCCTCCAAAGGGCTTGGGTCACTTCTCTGGCTCTGCCCTCTGCAGCACATACAGTTTGTCCTCCAGGCTCTGGCTGGCTTCATTCTACTGCTGCTGCTGTTCTTGGTGGTCATCCCATGGTACTGGCATCTCAAAAACTGGTGGGGTCCCTTGTTGCAATTGGGCTGCACTTTCACCAATAGCCTCTCCTGGGCTCTTTTCATGGTGCCAAGCCTCAACTTCTATGCCTCAGAACTTTTTTCCTCGTTTCTTTTTCACAATTTTCTCTTCATAGAGGCTTATTTCCTTCCTCTGCCTTCAGGAGCCTTATTAACCTTAATCTCTGTCCTCTCGTAGCTTCCCTGAGCGTACTTACTGGATTCTCTGTGGTCTGGAGTTTCTTTCTCTTCTTCCTTTCCTTGTCTCCATGTTGGATTAGCTGGCGTGATATTGGGCCCCACGTTGCAGGCACTATTTGTAGTTGTTTGCTGCTGTGGTGTCTCACCAAAGACGACATGGGAGAATATTTCTAACTGAAAACCCTTCTAGGTAGACCTCAGCAGAGGGAACCACTGTCATGGCCAGCGTCATACTCCAAAGACAGTGGAACCTGAGAGTCTCAGTTCAGGTGTTTTTTATTGATTCAGAACTACTCAGGTATTTTACTGATAGCATATGCAAATCATTAGCAATTAAACAACCGCCACAGAAATCCAACACCTGCATCAATACAGAATGCCCTAAACTTAGGATAGCCCCTTACCCAACAGTGAATAAAACAATTTCAAACTTAACTAAAAATAAATTTCCCCAACACTACTGGGTACAGGTGAACAGTAATTCTCCACCTATCCTTTGGACACCAAGGGCTTAACACCAGGACACCTATTCCTGGCATCTGCTTCTCCTGTTTCCATGGCATTGTCCATAAAGCCACCTTATCTCCACCTCTGTTAGCATAATCTCCACCTGATAGGGCTGAAAGTATCTACCCTAAATTACAAACACATGTCAACTACAGAGTCAGAATTCTGGAAAATGTCAATGCAGGGTGTGAGACAAGGACTGTTGTCCTACCTAATGTCTCATGTTTCTCCTCCCTGTCACTGTTAGACTTGAAATCCCCTGCATTCTATCATAGAACTGAAGATACAACCCAAGTCTAAGACCTGAGAATAAGAGCAAGGGGATCCAGCCTGGACCCCCCTTCCTCTGATGCCTGGGCAGGTCCCACAAGCAACCATCCACCCTGCTCATCACAGACAAGACCCTAAACCAGCTCTCCAAGGCAGCCACTGGCCCTTGGTCACTGACGTCATTTAGGAAGAAATGGGACAAGTCTTGAAAACTTTAAGTCAAACCAGGACACTAAAAATTAGTCACTACACAGAGCAAAGAGTGAGCATCAGCATAGCAATAAGCACATTGGGACAGTGACTAGATATGTTCTGAAAGACCGTACATGTGAATTACCTATCAATGTGAAAAAAAAAAAAAAACAGATTGAACACACAAAAGTAATTGGCTTGTTTAGGGAACAATGTGTTCAAATTATATGCTCTTGCTAGTTCAGTTCAAATAGAAAACTTTACACTTAATTTACACTTAAATTACTGAAAACCTCTCCTAAAAGTATCCCAAAATACACCCTCAGCCAACCATTCTGGCACTGCCCACCATTTGGGGGATGACTAAGGATCTTGCATGTTTCAAGGTCATGGTTTTTTACTGCACCTATTACACTCCTTCACTGCTTCTGCTGGCAACAAGAATGACAGCGACGAGCACTGTGCATCATCTTGGCATTCCGTGGGAGAACTCTCACAGCAGCAATCTTATCCACAAGCCCTTCTCATCCCACATATACAAAGAATGGCTGAGGTTACTTGGCTATATCGGTTCACTTTCTATTGCTGTGATAAAACTCTAACCAAAGAAAACTTGGGAGAGGAGAGGGAAGGGTTGGTTTCATCTCTTACCTCACAACTTGGGGGTCACAATCTGAGGGAAGTCAGGGCAGGAATTCAAGACAAGAACTGAAGCAAAACCCCTGAGGAATGTTGTTTACTAGCTTACTTCCTTGGACACTTGCTCAGCTCCTATTATTCAATTAGCAATTTAGAAAATGCTCCACAGGCCAATCTCGTGGAAGCCATTCCTCAATTGAGGTTCCCTCTTCCCAGGTGATTCTAGTTTGTGTCATGTTGAGAAAATTAACCAGCACAATCACCCTCCATCAGTGGCAACTGACAGCCATTGCTTTAACCATGTTGTGCACAGCTTGCCAATGACAGATATCCCATGGATAAATACAAGTACATGAGTGTAGGGTGTAGTAGTACACTGCTGGTGGCATCCTTGCTGCTCAGCAAAGATGTCAAGGAGGCAGTTTCATATCTGCAAACCCTGCCAGACCTCAGCAGAGGGAACCACCAACATGGCCAGTGCCATACTCACAGTGGAACCCCGAGCATCTTAGCTCAGGTGTTTTATTGATTCAGAACTCTTTAGGCGTTCTACTGATACCATGTGCAGATCATAAGCAATTAAACATCCCTACACAGAAATCCAACAACTGCAGACAATACAAAAGGCCAAGGCCTATGCATCCTTTTTCCAACAGTGCACAAAAACAATTCTTTTAAACATAACTAAAAATAAACTTCCACAACATAGGGGGTAAACATTAACTCGATCTAAAATTAAGTAAGTTGACACATACTAGAACAAATGCTTATTCTATTTTTATACAGTAAGTATTAGGAAAGTGTAGGGCTGGGAAGCTAGCTCAGTGCTCTTTGTGCAAACCTGAGAGTAGAGCAGAGAAAGGTGGATCCCTGGGGCTGGCCAATCTGTCTAACCTGCTCAGAGAGATCCAAGCAGTGAGAGGCTCTGCCACAGAAAACACACACACACAAAAAAAAACAACAAAAATAAAATGGAGATTTGATGGTCATGGGGAATAACTGAAAGTTGATCTCTAGCTTCCACATGCACAGGCATACACTCCAGCACCCACATGAACTCGAACTAACTCTCTCTCCCTTTCTCTCCTCAAACTCCTGTCAATCATCAGGGTTCCAGAATTATGGAGGAGTCAACTCTCACTCAAAGGAACACAACCATTAAAGCAAAGAAGCGAGCCACTGAGCTGCAGGCCACAGGGGAATGCCCTTAGTTAAGCAGCCCGCATCCCACTCCTGTGTAGGGCTACAGCTGGCTATGCTGGCTGCTGCTGCTTTCTTTGCTTACATATGACATTTACCAAACTGATCTGACCTGTCAAGCAAGTTAACTTAACTGAGTCTTTTATTCTCAGCCTTTTACTCCCAGTTCACCAGATCAAAGAGGGCAAAATGCCACTTCCAGGCATTGGGCCACCACCCAGTGGGAAGTAGGAAACACACCCTTACCCTTAGTAGTCAGGCTGCTTCAGTCTCAGCTAACACTCTGCAGCCGTTCTGGGAAATCCAAAGTGGTGCTAGCCAGGGGCCACCAAGGTCCACAACAATACAGACACACCCTCAGGCACACCTCGCCCTGTGCCTGACAGGTGGGGTCAGTTCCAGGAAATCCCTCCTTAAGTTCTGCCAGGCACTGTGCCAGTCCCAAACAGTCAGATTCCCTCAGGAATATGCTGTCAGTGGTAACAGAGGGTCCAATTAAACTGGCAGGTGCAGGATGGGGGGGGGGGGGAACGGACATGACAATACAGACCCCAAAGTATAGGTAGACATGGCTGTAATTCAGCTTTCGGGCCCACTGGAAAGCTGTCACAAGTCCAGAAAGGAAACACTCAATTAAATCCTTTTTCAAGTTTGATTTCTTTTTTTAAGAGTTTGGGGAGAGAAAAGCAATCTAATACAAAAGAGATAGCACTTCTAACCCTTCAAATTATGACAGTGTCATTCCTGAGTAAACAGCAGATGCTGGCGGGTGAACCCGGATATCAAAGGAGCAGACAGACGGGAAGCTGCAGGGACACAGGTTACCAGTAGCTGGCTACCTCTTCTCTTCCTATCCCCACCTCTCCAAACACCAGTCATCCATAAAACCTAGGCCATGGCACATGCTGACCACTGTCCAAAAACCACTAACCATCAAGCTCAATGGCAGCTTCTTAAGCCAGAACTAGGAAGAAGACCCCCAAAAAGCAAATGTCCATAATCAGAAGGGGAAATTTCCCTTTAAATGTTAATCTTTTGTTGTGCATATGTATTAGTTTATTTCCCACTGTTAGAGCAAAGTATCTGGGGGGACACACACACTCAATTAGCTTAGAGGTTTTTGAACTTCTCTACAGTCCAGCACCTAGTAATGAGGTCCACTTCATTCTGACAAATCATGGCAGGAGTAAGATGGAATAGTCATATGGCAAAGACAGGAAATCACAGCTCAGCAACAAACTGAACTCCCAGGACAACTACCTCCATCCCTTCTGAGGGCAGTCCCCACTCAGAACTGTTTAACCCCTTCCCAGTAAGCCCCACCGCCTCTGGCCACCTTTGGGAGACAAATCACCTTACAAATCACAGCAAGGCACAAAACACAGATTTTTCACGAAATTTCTAAATTTGGAAAATTAAAGTCCTCTTTTGCATAATTGATAAGCAACATAAGATTAATCCAGGAAAGTAATGAATACAGAATGTGATTCAAATCAGAATGTAAGTGCCTCACTCTGCAGCTACTGTGACCCCAGTAAATCAGTTCTCACTGAAGGGCTGCCAAGGCCAGGGTGGTCACCTTCTAGCTCAGAGCTGCAAGCTGACCTTTTTTATTCCTAGGTGTTCTAAAGAGCATTTTTAAGTTTGTATTTGAAGACAGCATAGATTTTTAATTGGAAGACAAGTAAATGGACTTTTTATCATGTAATTCTATTAGAAAGAAGGGTAAGGGAAGACTTTTGGGGTAGAGAAGCTGATACAGAATTTGATGGATTGAAAAGAAAGGCCAACACATAAGTGGTACAGGGTATGGCTGTAGGAGAGAAAGTTTAGAAGTTGGGACATAGAAAGTTCTTGTTCCCGAATCAACAGAATTGTAATGGATCTATGTGTTCTGTGTGTGTTTAGTCATTTGTTTTGAACTTTTAAATATTTTAACTTATTATTTGACAGTTTTATACATGTGTATAACACACTTTGATCATATATACCCTCCATTACCCACACCTATCCCCTCTCCTGCTGAGCCCCTTTCTTCTTCCCAAGGAATTCGGCTTTCATGTCTTCTCTGGTCCTATCCACCCTCCCACCCCCGGCGTCAAAGTTGTGTGTGCCCCCTCCCCATCCGGTTTAATGAGGGTTTCTTGAGCAGGTGAGAGAATATTTACTGAAGCATAGGCCTCTAACCAGCAGCTATACCACTGAAAAAAAAAAAAAAAAAAGACTCCCTAACCCTAGCGGTTCGCTGAGTTTTTAGACACTAACATTTGTCAAGGTGAATAATTTCTTGATCTCATTTTGAAAATCTGCATTTCAAAATATAATACTTAACATTTCTATATATGTAATGATAAGTAAATCAGGCCAATTCTTGTTTTAAGCAGCAAAACCTCTTGATAAATATAGATTTTCTATTCTGTCATGCTGTTCTAATCTAAGAAAAGTATAATTCATTACAAAACCTTTTATAAACTAAACATTAAAATACCTAAATAAGAGGTATTTTAATAATCTCTGTGCTGCAGAGATCACTCAACCGGCAAAGGGCTTCTTGCACACATGTGAGGACCTGAGCTTGCATCTCCAGCACTCATGTTTAAAAACAAAACAGAGAAAGCCAGGCATGTGACTTCTACATGTAATCCTAGTGCAGGAGGGGCAGGAGGGGACAGGAGGATCTCTGGCCCTCCCTGATCAGGTTAGCCAATCAGTGAGCTCCAAATTCAGTAAGATGAACAGTGATAAAGGCAGATACCAACATCAACCTGGGGCTTCCACATGCATGTGTGTGAACACACACACACACCACATACACATGAAGAAATTTCATTTACTTAGGACAGTGGCTCTCAACCTGTGAGTTGTGACCCCTTTGTGCGTCGACTGACCCTTTTGGGATCGCCTAAGATCATCTGCATATTGGATATTTACATGATGATTCAAAACAGTAGCAAAATTACAGTCATTCAGTAACAGCAAAAATAACTTTCTGGTTGGGGGGGTCACCGCAACGTGAGGAACTACATTAAAGGGTTGTAGCTTTAGGAAGGTTGAGAACCACTGACTTAGGAGTTCATACCACTTTCCACTGAACTTTTGAGTCTTTTTCACAACAGTAGCTCTCCTTTTTTGTGTTTTACTTTTAAAAATTGAAAAACAAAACAGAAGATTCATTGTAGTCTTACATTCTGCCAGGGGTGTGGAAATCACCGAACTTCATATCACAAGCACTTGTCAAAATGTAGCTTACCCAGATGGTTTGAAATGCTGACTCAAAGTATCTAAAAACAAATGGATTAAAAAAAAGTCCCAAATTTAATTTCAAAAAGGAATCCATGTTCTTAATTATATTCATATCAACAAATTTAAATGGTTTTGTAGAATGGAAAGAAATGTCAAAATTGGAAAATATTAATGTTATGGATGTTTATTTTTAGTTATGTATAAAATAATTGTTTTGTGCATTGTTGGGTGAAGGGATGCCTAGGTCTTGGAGTTTTGTATTCTTTGCCAGTATTAGATTTGTGGGGGAGGGGGAAGATGTTTGATTGCTAATGATCTGCATATGCTATCAGTAGAACACCTGAGGAGCTCTGAATCAATAAAAACACCTGAGCTCAGACGCTCCGGGTTCCACTGTCCACTATGGTGCTGGCCAGGATAGTGGTTCCCTCTGCTGAGGTCTGGCAGAGTTTGCACGTATGAATTTGCCCCCATGTCTTCCTTGATGAGCCACCACAGCAATGTATTAACTACACATTAAAATGAACTAGAAAAACTAAGACCAGGACTTCCCTTGCAATGGTAATAAATTTCCTTTCCTAGCACCAAACCTCACACACAGACTACACATTCAGACAATTTGATATCTAGCTGCTAACTTTAAAGTGTAAGAAACCTGCCCAGAATCTTTCCAGTTAAGGAGAAAATTCCATTATCAGTCTGCATTGTCCAACCCTCAGACTGGACGTGACTCTAGACTGAATTACTTGCACCTCAAAGATACTGAAGTACCATCTTCTGGAATATGTGATCTTTGGATCTCTGGATATTTGCAGATGTTCCTTAAGATTAGACCATTAGGGTAGGCCCTACTGCAATAGGCCTCGCTCAAAAGAATGGGCATTTTGAACACCAAGACAGACAAAGGCATACACATAGGGACAATGCCACATAAACTCAAAGGCTATCAGGGCGATGCATCTACGAACCAACAGTTGCCAGCAGATCCCAGGAGCAGATTCTTCTCACAGTTCTCAGAAGGCCAATATTTGGATCTCTAACCTCCAGTAGCAAAAATAGTAAGACCTATTTCTGATATTTAAGCCCCACAGCCCTCGGAAACAAATGCACAGTCTCTCTTCTTACCTCCATGCCCTTGGGCCCTCAAGTTATTCCTGCCCCTTTTGATCACTTCTTGCACAACCTCATCCTGAAGCCTGATCCACATTCCTTCAGTGCCCTGCAGCACTGTCTCTGGCCAGGGAGCCATTGAGCCATAGGGCAGCTCTTCAAGCAGACAAAACAGCAAAGTGCAGGATGTTAGCATCCCTCACTCATACACACACACACCCTCAGGGTGTAATATACCTGAGGACAAAGGCCACAAGCAAAATTTCTGCTTTAGAAGCTTAGGAGCCAGCTGTCAAGCAGGGTTTCACTTTAGGTCAGGGCACCAACTGAATAAGATCTGGTTTGAGCCATTTCTCTTCAGTCTCTTCATCTGTGACATGGCAATAACTATCCTGCCATAGGACAGTGAAGATCCAAGATGGTAAAGGTCCTTGAGAGCCCATGCATCTGCTCACTAGCTCCTGTGAGAGTCAAGTATCTCAGCATATAATCCTGTGCATGATCACATCCTGACTTTACTGCTTTCGAACTCGCTCCTGAGGCTTTCTCACAGAGAAGCTCCACTGAATGCACTCTACAGGAAAGCAACAGCTTGAACCGGTAATTGCATGCTTAAAATAATAATTAGTCGTGCACAGCAGCAAAGGGCAAGGCAACTCTGAGCAGTGTTTATCTGCCCTCCCCTTCACACCCATCCTCACCTTAAGACAATGTACAATCCACAGCAAGCTCTCTACTTCTCAGCTTTCTTTCGTATTTTTTTGTCTTCATCTCTTTTGTTCCCAGACGGTGATTCTCCAACATTCAGAGATGTATAATATACTCCCATCTAGCCCATTTCCCTCTGACTCAGGAAAGCATGCCTCAAGCCACCATCAGTCCTCCTTGACTGCATGGTTTGCGTGCCCCATCTCTGAGCTTAATGAAGACAGGAACGATTAGGGCCCTGTCTATTTTCCTGACCATCCTAGTATACACACTAACACCACCTAACTTGGTATTAAGGTTAGGACTCGGTGGGTAAGAGTGTTGCTGCACAGCATGAGGACCTGGGTTTGAATTTCAACATCTACCTAAAAAGCCAGGAAAGCCTCGCACAGACCTGTGACCCCAGCACCAGAGATAGGAAGGTTGCTGGCCACCAGCCTAGCTCCGGGTTCAATGAGAGACCCTGCCTGTCCCAAAGAAATAAGGTGGAGAATAGAGCAGGACATCTGATGTCCTCTTCTGGCCTCTGCAGGCCCTCACATACAGCATATGCGTACACACATACACACAGGGAGGGAGAGAGAGCCTGATACTTAAGTTTTCAATGTTTAAAATAAGCATATGCATCAATCAATCAATCAATACAGGAATCTGGCTTCCAATTACATCTCACTATGCACTGACTACATAAATGACCTTAGGGCAAATCACTTCACCTTTATGCCCAAGTTTCCTTCTGTGTAAAACTGTATGGTTGGATTTCACTGATACATATTTAGAATTCCCTCCAGCTCTCAGCTGAGCCATAGAACTTTAGTGAACGGTAAAGGATATCCATGCAAAAGCACAGCTCTCACCTCAATGGAGACTTTTGGTTTTGTGATCAATTTTAGTTCTAGGCAAGCAGGAAGGGAATCTTCTAAAAGCTCATGGCTGAAGTACCCCCATGAAGGACAGCATTCTGTTACTTGAAGGACAAAAAACTTGGAGCAATGGACAAGCTGCAGTTACTGAAAACATCTCCAAGATGCTGAGCACTGTGGAGACTGAATTCATGGGCTTCCTTCCGGGACTTGAAGAGTCTGCCTTGTCATCCACAAGGTCCACGGGGCACCTGCTGCTCACCCCTCCTCCCCAAGCACCTCCACATCCAGCCTAAGAAAATGGGCTCAGGAACTCTCGCCCACATGTCTCTCCCTGCCTGCTGCCTCCATGTGCATATTTTATGATTCTAGCATATTCCCTCTGTATCTTTCATCCGGAAATGCATCCCTCGCTGCCTGCAGTATTTCTGCCTGGTAAGAATGTTCCCATAAGAGGCATGTCCTTGAGCTGCGGGTGATTACTGAAGGTTTTACCTTTCCTAGCTGATGTTCTCACCTGCTCTGTGGATTCCTCAAGAACAAAGACCACACCCTCTATCCTCCTAGGCTTCCCTGCAAGACCAAGGACACAGCTGGGCAGGGTACAGGCAGTCCAAAGCAAATTTGGTTAAATACATCAATGAAAAAAATATTTTAAAATTAAAGTCACATTAACATATTTCCTGGACAAAGTTATCAAGGCCTCCCCTGTCCGGAGCACATCCATAAATTAAAATTTTAAGTGACCTTTCAATGGCTCTATTTTTTTCCGAGCTGAATGTCTTCACTATAACATGAGTAACAGTAACATGTCCGATGTTGCTGTTATATATACACGATATAATTTTTATTTCCTAGGAAAAGCAGGCTTCACCTGGAGCTGCAGAGGATAATCAGGCACTAACCCCTTCATGTTAGTTATTCCTATTGCTGAAGTTTCAGAGCTCAAGGAAATCAGAAGATGGGAGGATTTTCTCTGAACATTCTGCACAAATGTCCTGTCAACTGACAATGAGCATCATTTTGGAAACCCTAGGGACTTACTTAGCTAGGTCTAATTCTGGTCCATTCTTTCCTTGCAGTTTAATACACTTTGACTAAAATCAAGCTAATCGGGAATAACACTGTTTGTTCTTCCATATGCTTGCTGTCCAGAGATGGGTACATGCTAAAACAGTGCCAATAGTCAACCCAACACTGCTGGAGGGCAACAGGACTTCCCCACAAAACCTTAATACAGCCTAATGCTGTGAGGGCCATTAGCCTCTCCAACTGAGAATTCACCTACACAACATCTTAGTTATGGCTAAGAAATTGATATTCTTGCAGATAAGCATAAGCTTTATATAATCTAAAATATCAGTATTACAGATAAACTGTACACAAAGGAGATAATATTACAAAATGGGGAGACTAGACGGGTACTTCTAAGACTTCAAAGACTTAAGTTTTCAAATAGCAGACTGAAATGAGTAAGTCGTGTTTACAGGCTGTGTCTATGTGGCAACTGAGTGTAACCTCCCAATCAAATAAAACCACATCAGAACATGGGGATCTGAGACTCAGTGAAACAACCAAAGTGGAAAAACTCCACTTTGAAGTTAACCAATATTCTGTTCAAATGAAATAAACTGGTATGAGCATTCACCCACTTTTACTCAACTGACAGAACCAAAGCCTTTTAAAAGCACAGCACAGTTGTGATAGTCTCAAAATGCTTCATGATACAGGGGAGGAACTCAGTAGAGTTGGGACACTGCTGGTTCTCATTACACTAGTCAACACAATAAAAATAAAACAAAACGAAACAAAAAAAACCCTCCAGTTTCCTCAATTTAGTTCCATGTACAAAACAGTAAATCTAAAGCTTAAGTCACATAATAGGCAGGCAATAAATATATATGTGTGTTAATGAAACTGAGAAACAGGTTACAGAGCTGGTCTGGACACACAATGGAGAAGACAGGTATTACCTTTGACTTTCCCAACACAACCGCAGATCAACACTATAACGGGTCCCTTCCCCGTCAATAAACTGCTTTTGAAATAATTATTGAAGCAGGTAAATTCATGGCAAAACCAAAAGCTCTATAGTAAGGAATACATTTAAATACATCTAGCTGTGAAACAGTTTCAGGGGGCTCAGCTTTAACCTGGGAGAATCTGTAAAAGGCACCTAGTAAGACTAAGCAATGGCAAAAAACTGGAAAGGTGAGGAGTTTGAGAACCAACATCCTTGCACGTACACCTAAGCTAGTTATTTTCCCACTCATTTGTCTAGTGAAAATGGGGGTCCTTGTAGTTAAAAAAAAAAAAAAGCTGGTTATTTAAAATTAAAAGCTTCAGTAGTTTACAGGCATTTTTCAGGCAGTATTTTATTCTACCCTCTACCGCACCCACTTAAATTCTGGGACATTCTGCCTACTTAACAGGCACCCAGCCAGACTAAACTTTAAACAATCATTCTTGCACTTTCTTCTCTATCTGACTAAGAATTTCACAAAGCAGACTGTAGTTTAGAGTTGTAGTTCAACTCTTAACTACGGAAATCAAGTCTTAATAATCACGTAAAACAGGTGTACCACATGCCTCTTAATTCAAGGGGCTGTGTTGTGCTAGCATTACTTGTGCATTTTCCCTTAAATATGACATCTCTAGCTATTTAACGTCTTTTTTTTTTCAATCTTCCAAAAAGAATTCAACACTCTACAAACAGAATAGCTAAAAAATAAGAGAACACAAGTTATTGATTCCTAAAATGAAATTTACCACAGCACTGGGGAAGCGGGGAAAGGAAACAGGCACTCAGGTTTACTTACAAATGTAAAAGTATTTGTAACACCCTAGGCTAAAAAGCGACAAAGAAAATAAATGATTCCGACCTAACAGGACAAGCGGGTTCACTGTTCTCTTTGCTCAGGTGTAAAACTAAAAAAAAAAAAACGGACTTGCTGGGGACGAGATGGTGGAGAGCAATTCCTTTGAACGTGTTTCCTCCAGACGCCAGGTCAGCAAATCAAAGTAGTCTCAACTCCCAAGGAAAACGTAAGCCGACCGAGTGTCCCAAGTCGGGAACCTCTAAACTCAGGGAAGGGGCTCCTGGAGCCGACAGCTGCGGCAGGGGACTGGCTCCTCTGGCTCCCCTCGCTAGCTGCCAGCGCGAGGAGCGCGACCACGGCGCGTCCACCCGGTCCGAGCCTGGCGGTCACCTGCCCGCGCGTCTCCCACGGGCGCACGCGCCGCGCGTCTCCCGCGATCCCGCCCTGCTCACCGCCACGAAGCCCGAGGACGACGCGACGAACACGCGGACCACCATCCTCTCACTGCGCCAGGGACAGCCGCGGACGCGGAGGCTGAACGCGGCTGAGGCTGCTGCCGACTCGAGCGCGACCGTCGGAAAGGACCGCGACGCCGCGACCTGATCCCGCCGCTCCGCGGATGAAAGCCCAGCGCCTCCGCCGCGGGCTGAGCGGGAGACGGGGTGGGGCCAGTCGGCCGCGGCGCCTGATGGGAGTTGTAGTTTCCGTGGGGCCCAGCAATGTCCAGGCACTGTGCTCTCTCTAGACAGGTATCTGCCTGCCGTGAATTCATAGTACACTCAGGTGGCTTGGGAAGGATCCAGAGACGGGAGAAGCTATGTGGTGGGAAGCCGGAAAACAAGAGAAAAGCAAACCAGACAAAGGACTAGGTCCAGAGTCCAAGCTTGGAGAGTCCAAGCGGTGGAGACTGGTGGCGACCACGGAGCTGCTGAGAACCACTGGTTCAGAGCCTCCTTAAACAGGCAAGCCCCAGAGATCTGGACTGGCTCAGGGGTCGGACAGGTGGTAACACAGCGGGTTGAGCTTCTGTGGAAACATAATTTTTTTTCTTTTTCTGGAAGTGATTTTATTGTGTAGCCCGTGTTGGCCTGGAACTCATTCAGGCCTCCCTAGTACTGGGATAGCAAGCATGCATCTCCACGCCCAGTTTGCAAAGGGAATCTCTTAGGTAAATGAAAGAGGCTTTCACTTATTTTCTAAAGACACTGAAAATTGGAAACCCAAATGAGAACATGACCGATATTTTATTTTTCTTAGCAAAAACTGTAACTGTAGTAGAAAAAAATAAGTACTGCGAGAAATGAAAATCCTATCAACACTGGGAATCAGAACCAACCCACCCTACCCCCTAAATTGCACAATGGCTTTGCCTCTGTGCACCTACTGATATTTATAGTTGAGCCAAATCTCTGCCTTTTTCGAAATCACTGTGCATTCCAGTGCGGTATCCCAGGAGGAAACCATTAAAGAGAAAGCTTTCATGTAGAGGCTAATAGGTTACGAGTAGTTCTTTAGCAGGTTATTTTTGTTTGGCTAATGCTCAAGCCACTCAGTTTTGTGGAAGTGAACCAGTTTTTCTCACAGTACTGTATTTACTTTCTTCCTTTCAGCAGGGGACTTTAGCAGAGTTCTGGGAACACTGCTAATTAATTTTAGAGAGAAGGAAATCGCATGATGAAGTCTCCCTCTTTGGAAGTTTCTAGCACAAATAGTTACTTGAAGAACCTTTTTTAAAAGAAGTTAATTAATATTTCGAGTTTCTAACCTTTCCTGTTGCTTGTATTTTCAACATTTTAATTTTTTTATTTACGCGTGTGTGTGTGTGTGTGTGTGTGTGTGTGTACACGTGTGCTCACATGCGTGCCTGTGCACACACACACATCCATTGGGCATAGCACACTTGTGGAAGTCGGAGGACAACTGTGAGAGTCTTTCCTTCAACCATGTGAACCAGGATTAGAAGCAAGTGTCTTTATCCACCTAACCATCTCACTGGTCCTTCTGTTGCTTATCTTCATCCACTTTTGTCAGAGGCCTTTTTAAATTTAGTAGTGTAAAGGAGTCTACAATACTGATGCACCTATTTCTCTTTAATGTTAAAAGTTCTGCTGTAGTTAATAACACTCTGTGAATGTCCTTTAACTTTGCTATCACAACCATGGAAACAAATGCTTATATAATATAAAATAATTTTCATAGAAGTAGATACATATTTCCTGCATAAATGAGTCTTTACAAAAGGCACCATTTTCTGCAGTGCCGCGATAAAGATAAAAAGCTTAACAAATTTGAACTTAGAACCACTCTGAGCAAAATGGATACAAAAAAAAAAAAAATTGACTAAATCATTTCCTTAGTCAGCAAATTGAAATTGGGACTGGAGAAGTCGGGCAACATGAAGTTGTGACACAGAACTCACAGCTTTGAGGAGCTGTTGTTAGTTATTTTCCTGTTGCTGTGACAACTCATCTAGGATAACTTAACAAAGGGAAAGGTAAGCCAGGTGTGGTATCACAGGTCTGTCATCCCAGCATGTGGGAGACCAAGGTAGGAGGAGGTGAGGCCACTCATTTCCTGGCACCAGACAGCAAAAGGACTGGATCCCAGCATGCCTCCAAAGTCATGCCTGTACTGGCTTAGCTTCCCTCCATTAGACCTCCTCCTAAAGGTCCCACCGTATCTTAGTAGAGCCCCACAGACTGGAGACCAAGCCTTCAGAGCAGGAGCTTTTGGGAGATGTTCACAATCCTAGCTGTAACTGAAGCCATGTCTGGTTGTCTGATTCATAAAAGCCAGAGAAGCTAAAGGAGTAAGCCAGTAAAAGGGGGACAGCAAAGCAGATGGGGAGATGTTTCAGAAAACAACCCTGGCAGTGCTGTAAGTTAGGGGTTCCTCCACCTACACAAATTGGCCATCTGTCCATTTTACAAATAAAGTTTCATTAACTCACATTCTGTGTTATTTATGGCAGAATACAAAAGACTCCATGGTCCCCCGGTCTGCTGCCTCCACCACTTGCTCTTTACAGAGAAAGCTTGCCAATCCATTTCTGGTTTAACTTGTTCTGCTATCACTGACTGAAGGGCAGTGTCATGCCTCTGTCTATATCATAAATTCTCTGACAATTGGCTTTTGTTTTGCACAAAAGATAAGAACCTAACTAATTTTATACTTAATCTGTAACAGTCCAGGGATTATTTGAAGATTATTGTGATAATAAATGTGTTTTCTACCTCTGTTGAAAACAAAAATTGATTTCTAGAGATTATATGCAACACAAAATATATTCTCAATCCAGGAACCAAGTGAAGAAAGTAGGGACCTAGAATAAAAAGCCAACTGATAAATGTGTTTTCTACCTCTGTTGAAAACAAAAATTGATTTCTAGAGATTATATGCAACACAAAATATATTCTCAATCCAGGAACCAAGTGAAGAAAGTAGGGACCTAGAATAAAAAGCCAACTGGAAGGGTGCCTGGGAGCTACTTAGATTCCAAACTATAGTTGTACTGAGCAGGCAGGGAAAGCTTGGTGACAGGACTCAGAGAACTCAGTGAGTCAAAGTTGCTACCTTGTTACCTTGGGTTTGATCTGCCCCAGAATCATGTGCCAAGATCCTTAGCATTTCAAGGAAAAAATCAGGAACCCTTTAACACTCTAATGAAGACAATGGCCCTTTCTCAAAAAGAAATGTTCTTAATGGCATACCAGAAATCAAAATTAGACTATGAAAGAAGTGATACTATCAAAAAAAGTTATCAAAAGCTTAAGCATACATTGGTACAGGTGTATGCATTAAGTACAAAGGTCTAGTGCTAGATCAGATAGCCACCACGGAAGTAATGATGGTGGAAAAAATGTTAAGACATTTACAACAAACTGAAAGCATAAAACTACTGTGACTTCTACTGGAAACAAAACCACAAGTGTTGCTACTACAGACTGCTCAGATGCACGACAAGGAACTAGTGGATTTTACTTAGCATTCAATGACAATACAAAGATGTGATTTCTTTTTTCAGTCATGTTCATGAACCTAAACCTTCTAACTTCCACCCACTTCCAGCCCTTAGGCTAGGGTGGGAGAAGGCCCCAGGAATCTTAGGTTAAGAAGTCTGGGTGTCTGGCTGTATCCAAATGCGTAGAAGCCTATGATTTAGCAAAAGAAGAAAGTATACAAGGAGGCAGGAGAATTGGAAAAAGAACAAGGCATTGAAAAGCATGTAGCGGGACACAATCGGAACAGTATAAAAGCGAGATTATAGTAGCACAGGACCCAATTGAGGTTTAAGTTTCAGAAAGGCGACAATAGCTAAGGGATAGCCAATAGCTAAGAAAAGCAGACAGTAGACAATCACTACTCAATCTGTCCAGTCACAAACGTGTGGACCACATCTCTGGCCTGGGTAGCTTCGAGTGACCTGGACCACCAAGTTCCTCTTTCAGGATGTTATAGCAGGGATATTGAAACAGTAGTAGAAATGTGGTGGAGGGTGCTGTGATACAGCGAGGAGGGGTTGAGAAGCCTTATGTAAGTTGGGGCAATAAGAGATATAAAATGATGGATGAGGAGAGGAAGCTGGTTCCAAGAAGAGAAAGCTGGTCCACTGTGACTAAGAAAGACTTGAGCTAAGAGATGGCCATGGCCCCACTTCCAGTCTTCATTTTCACAGATCTGTGTCTGTCGGTGCCTACCCTTGAGTTGTTGCTTCCAAACCCCTGTCCTTTATCTTGCACTGGCGTAAGCAGGTCCCTTGTCCTAGCAGCTATGAAACTGAAGAGGACACCGAGGCAAGCATGGGCAGTAAGCAATGCTCCTTCAGGTCTCTGCCATACACAGAGGCAGTGAGACAGGGCTGAAAGGACATATATTCATACAGCATTACTACACGGAACATCTAATTTACATACTTGTCTGAGTTTTCAAAGTCATCTTGATCTTTACTGCCGCACAGAGACTCAACCATCTGCCTGCAACTCCACCCTCCTCTGTCTTCATCAGGCACTCACACGTAGGCACACGACCACACACAGGCACGCAGATACAACTAGAGATAAAAATAACCTCTTACAATTGATCATTGCCTAAATAGTTATAGGCAACACAGATTATAGAAATTTCTTATACTCTAAAATTTTAGTTACTAGTTTACTATCTTATAAGCGATTGCCATGTTACAATAAACAAAAGAATGTGCATTTGGGCTCTGGGTGAATTCAAAAACTATTTTTGATTCCTCAGAAATGCATTGTTAATGACTTTTCTGAATTCAATTTAATTTCTCATTATGCTAGGCTTATAAAGGCCATTTATGAGAATTGCAATAGCAAAAGTATAAGATGTGTATATATATAGACATAATTATAGAAAATCAAATTGTTGTAGCAATCATATTTTTATTGTCTTTCTGAAGTTTTAAAAGACTACTAGATGGAAATTATGAACATTTGGTGTTAATGCATTTTTTTTAAAGGCAGAGTCTTATGTAGCCTGGGGTAGCTTCAAATTGATTCTCCTGTCTCCACCCCCTCCCAGTGCTAGAATTTCAGACATGTACCACCATGCCTGGCTTTTTGGGTGTTTTTTAACACTAGAAGACATAAGATTTTGGAAAGAATAACAAAGAGCAACTTGACATGAGTTCATCATTTCTCCTCAGGCCTTGGCATCTACCTGTATCCAGCCATTCAGTTTAAATTACAGGTACCACTGTGCAAACCCAACATTCCCTTTAGAGTTTAAATAGCATCCTTCAAAGGGAACTCAATTCTGCATTTTGTGGAATTTCTTTAACACTTTAAGTCTGGCCAGGGGTTCTCTATGAGTGTGTAAGTCCCAAATCTGTCAAGAAAAAAGAAAAAAAAAAAACTTTGCCACAGAGTTTGATTGAATTTTAAGCAAGCTTTTAATACTGACCAGTAATAGTAGAAGCTGGCCAGGTCTACACAGTATCCCCCCAACCCTGCAGTGCTCCCCCTCCTTATCCCTCCACAATGGCCAGGACCATGTGGCTGTTTCCCTGGAACTCTTCCTTAATGGCCAGGACCAAGTGGGGACTACTCCATGATGGCCAGGACCATGTAGATCACCCTGGAACTCTTCCACAGTCTCTGTGGTTTTTAAAGGCAGATCGATAAGGCTATCTATGTGTTTCCCATCAAGCCTAATCAGGGGTGAGCACATATCTTGATGTATTTCCTACCTGGGCATCATGTTTCCTGTCTGGATATTCCTACCTCCTACCTGGACCCTGCCCTATCCAATCAGGGCAAGCATGTGTTCTGTTATTAAGTTTGGACCTGGACTTACAAGTGTAGCTTACCTGTGCTCAGAAGCTCTGATCTCATCCTCGAGTCTTTGACAAGATGAAGCACTTATTAATGGAGTGCAGGACATCTGGTGTTAATCTCTCTCTTGTCATAAATTAGACATATTTGAAATATTCCTTAAGCTCCACTTTAGAAAACAACATAGTGAAATAAACACGTTGTCATTTTACTCACGGTTTACATTTGCTGAAAACACTTCACTTTTAAAAGCCCTTTTGATTTAGTTCAAATTATTTGTTGAATACCTGCTCCCCATCAAATTCCTGTTTTAATTTTTAATAATTTTTAAGAATTTTCAAGTCCATAAAAATGTTAATAATGCTTCTGCTTTCTTATCTAAAATGAGAACTGTATGTATGTGATTCCCTTGAAAAGAATCTTTGTACATGAGCCAAAGTTACTAGCAGAAAAATCAGTTTGGAGGTTAAAACATCCCTGAACTATTTGCTACATTTTGCCTTTGTTCATTTGTTAGGAGTGGCCTTGGTGGGTGGGTGTGCAAGTGTGCCTGCCTGAGAGTCAAGTTTGCGGGATGGCCAGAGCTAGAGAGGGCACTTTTCAGTACTGAGTAACAACATGTTAGTCTTAAAGATGGGCTTCTCTGGTCCTCCACCCCATTTCTGTTTTGACTTGCCAAATCTGACAAACTTCCAGCAACAGTGGTGACATTTGGTTATTTCATTAAAAAAAAAAAAATTATAATGTCTGCAGAAAGATGTAAAGAACAGGAATTTATTTCTCATAGTTCTGCAGGCTAGAAGGGATCAATCGAAGTATGAGTTGCATCAGTGTCTGATGAAAGCCTATTTCCTGCCTTATGATGAGGTTCTAGCACTTTGAACTTACATAGAAGGGACTCACTAACTGCCCCTCCCCTCTCCTCCTCCTCCCCCTTTTCCTCCCCCTCCCCCATCCCTCCTCCTCTTCCCCCTCTGCTTTTTCTTCTGCCAGTCAAGAGAGTGGAGAGATAGTGCTCTTGGTAATGTGCTTGCCATGTGAGCATGAGGGCCTGAATTCACTTGGAACCCTAGTGCTGGGGAGGCAGAGACAGGTGGAATTCTGGGATTCCCTGGCCTAATCAGCAATCTCCAGGTCAATGGGATTGACCTTGTCTCAAAATACAATATACTTCCTGAGAAGCTACATCCAGGACTGACCTCTCCCCTCCACACGCATGTATAGGGGTCTTAATTTAATCTGTACTTTAACAGCCCCTTCTCCAAACACAGTCAAATATCTAAGGTGCTGCAAATCAGAAATCCAACATACAAACTAGGGGATGGGGGCATAATTCTACCCATTACAGTGAGTGTCTAAGATGAGTTCGTAATTACAAGTTTCCTTTGGTCCGTTGTTTGCATCTGTGAGATAATTGCGGCCGGGCAACTTTATAAGGAAAAGAGGGATATTAAGCTCACAGGTCTGGTGGTTCCACAGCTTTGCACCAGCTCTAATAAGGTCTCATGGTGGATGGCACCGCAGGAGCAGAAGAGCACATAGGAGGGAGAGAATGCAAGGTAAAACTGACCCCAGAGAGACTGGGCTTCCGAAATCCTTCATAACACTCCTCCTCTCCCCAGAGGTCTACCCCTGACCTAGAGTCCTAGCTCAGTTTCCCAGCAGTCCGTCCCTCAACACTGCCACCCTGAAAACTAGCACTTGAACCCTTAGGGGAGAACCCACACCCAAGCCAGAGAGATGCGGAAATAACAAGGGTCCTCTCTGAGAGCAGCACAGACTCTTGGAGTTCAGCCGCTTTTATTGCCTTGTTTAATCAATTGCAAATATTATTTACAAGCCCCATGACTATGACTTTGACAAAGTTATAGACTCTCACCAAACATCAATTTCTTTCATTGTAATAAAACAATAAAATGACACTTCCTGTTAAAAAAAAAAAAAAAAGAAAGAAAAGCCTAAAAAAAAAACCCAAAAGGCAGCATCAAACTCCTAAGGAGGGTAGAAGGAACATGGCAGGAAGAGGAAAGCAAGGGGGTGGGGGTGGGGTGTTGAGTGCTGTAGGCTTTGGAGGGGAGCATGGAAAAGTCATCGGAGTGAGTTTTGGTAAGCATGCGCCCAGTGCGGCTCCGAGAAGTAGGAAACACTTGCTTCAGAAATGGAGTTTCAGCTTCATCATGCAATATAATCCTTCCTCGCTTTCCATTAAATCTAAACTTCTGGACTTCTGAAAATCGGTGAATTTCTGTGGGCCTTGGTTTTTTTCTTAGATTGCCTTGAAGTTAGCCTAAGAGGAAAATATTTCCCACTTGTGCCTACTAGAGGCCGCATCAAAGCCTCACCCCTCCCCTCGTCTTTCCATCTAAACAGGACACAGCCCTGCAGCTGAAAATGGGCAGAGAGCCGAGAGCAGCAGCCGCCGAGTTCTAATCTGCGCTCAGCTCCTCCAAGGGCAAGTTGGGCTAACAGGAGGCATCCTGTACCTGGAATTTCCTGCTCAGCTGATCTAGAAAGCCTTAGCTGGAGTCTAAACCTCAGCTGTTTGAGAGGACAAGAGAGGAGAAATAAAATCAAGAGGCCCACAGCAAAGGGTTACAAGCTGAGCTCGGTAACAAAAAGACAGGCATGCACCGTTAAAAACACACACAAGTGGGGCCGGGGGAGAAATAATGGTTTAATGATGGAAAACAAAGAGTCAACCAATGGTGTTTTCTGTGTGTAATCTGTGCAAACATCAGGAAGCAGGACAGATAAGGGGATTTATCTGTGAAGTACTGGCATGAGCTTTAGAGTTAATGAGGAAGAATTGTGGCAGGGACTAGAGGTGTGTAAAATGAAGCAGCCTTGTTTAATGCATCTGGTTGTCTCTGCTATTCGTCATCAAAGGGGTCCAAAGAAGGTGTTATCACTGTCCGTGCTTCGGAGGGGCAATCTGGTTCCTGGGAGATGATCACTTCTGTTCCAGGGTCCTGCCTTTCCATCCAAGAAAAATTTCCCTCACTTGTAGGCGTGATCTGTCTTTCAAGACTTTGGAGTTTTTGTAATCTCAGGCCGTGTGTGGGTTTAGAACGACGACCCTTATCTTGGTATCTTCAGCAATGAAGGGAAATGACACAAGGTAGGTTTTACTTGTTTTAATGGACACACCTTGGTGATTGACAGGCCCATTCAGAGTTAAGCAGGAGACTGATCCTAAACAAAGAAGACACACAGAAATGCTGCCAGACTTTCTTCCTGCTTTTAGTTACTGTGTGGGCCCAAGGAAGGCATTAACGGCTTATAGCAAAAGCAGCTTATTAGTATATCTATTATAATTCATGAAATTTTCAGGGGTGAAATTTCAAGGTATCTATTACTTAATGTAAAAAAAAAAAAGAACTTGATAGTTAATGTGTGAATATATACATACCAAAGAATAAAAAATGACAAAATGTTAATAGTCATTGAAACAAATTGATATCTTTATAATCAAAAGTCAGGTGAAAATTCACTACAAAATGGAGTAAGAAGTAATATCTGGCTCCTAGCAAATAGTCTACGCATTCGTTTTTCTTTTTAGAACTATCCAGCAGAGCTCCCAAGTGACAAGGCAGCATGTTAGAGGTGAATGGAAGAAGAGCTGGTCCCTGAACACAAAGGTTGGTAAAGAGTCAGGCCTAGCTTCCTTGAGGTTTTTGCTCTTCCCAGGAGGAGACTGAATTCCAGAATGAGAAAGACACAGATGCAAAGCCTTTCTGCGCATCGTGAGCAAGGCAATTAATGTCACTGAGATGTATCTTCCCTGTCAGTTAACAAGGATAGTAAACGATTCTCACACAGCCATTATGAGAATACAGTGAGAAAAATGTGTACAAAGGACTCAGAGGGGATCTGCCACGCTGCCTGCCCTCATTACCGGCCCCTGGGGCCTCTCCTGTATTTTTTTTTTTGCCTCTGTGCCTTTTCCTACAGATAACCTTTTCTTCATCCTTCTCACTGGAGGATTCAGGAGGAAGGCCACGTGCAGGCCTTCCATGTAAATGAGCTACGGCTTCCCCTGGGTTGCTCTGGCTCTGCCATCTGATGGGAGCCATGCTGGGCCATTCTGCTGAGAAAAAAAAGAATGTCACCAACAGCTGTTCAGGGCCCTGCTGCCTTCCAAGCACAACAGAAGGAGGTGGCTACAGCCCACATTATCATCAAATAAGACCCTGAAGAACTCAGGGGAGTTTAGAAAACAGATTTTTTTTTTCCTTTGCAAATACAAAATATCGGAAAATATAAACCCAGAAAAAAAAATTGACATTTAGTGCACTGTGTGCTGCAAATCTACACAGGAAGAGCCAATGGCTTCTGAAGTTAAAAATAATTTGTCAAATGCTTAATGGGTGTCAGAAACTAGACGAGGCACTCTGCTGGTATATTCACACTTAATCCTAATGACAACCCTTTGAGGGAAGCTTTTTCCTCTCATAAGACAGTTTGAAGCATAGATTTGGAAGGTTCTTCCTGTGCTTCCAAAGATGATAGAGCGTTCGTACATATAAGCCAGAAATTGTACCTCGGTTCACAGACTGTTCTTCGTTTTACCTTCACTAACCCCATCCTCCACAACGCCCCGTCTGTATCTTATTTCCTCTCTTGCCTGAAATTGTCTTCTTTCTCGACTTTTTTATGGTTTTGCCTAAACTATGCCAAGCTAGCTGCCAGACTTCCAATTCTTGACTCAAGTATTCATCAAATTGATTAAAATGTCCTCTTTTGTGGCATCCAAGCTGACTCTGTTAGCTCTTCTGACAACATAAATGGTTGGGCTGGGATTTCCTTTACTACAGGCGTTAGACTCGGTTGTGTTTGAATGTCCAATCTCATTCTCCTTCAACATCAGGTCGGGATAGACGGTGGGGTTGGTGAGTGAGTGGATGGATATACGGATGGCTGTACAGACAGATGGAGGAATAAATATGGCAGATAAAGGCTACCCTGGCTTTACCTTCTGATAGCATGAGTTGGAGAAGGAATGACCACTACCGACCAGCAATGGTTTGAATAAGGATAAACTACTAATCGGTCAGTTTAGCGCCATCAAACACTGTCTATTCCAAAGAGGTTTATCTAATGATCACTGAACCTGGTAATTGAACCACGCCATGAAAGTCAATGAACTGGAGACCTGAGTTCTAGTCCTTGCTTTCCCTCACTGGTTTCTCTGTCACTGTTTCCTGTGTCGCTCTGGACAAATTATTTGAATTGTAATTTGGATAGTAATTTTTTAACTTGGACTCAACTCAATGGATCAAAGCAAATACTAAAATATGAATTAGAATAAGCAACAAGCAAGGGCTCGTGAGATTGCTCAGGAGGTAAGAGTGCCTGACTCCAAGCCTCCTGACCTGAGTTAGGTCTTTGGGACCACTTGGTGGAAGAAGACAACTCCACTCTACCAAGTTGTTCTCTGATCTCCACAGGCACGTGTGTGCCCCTCCCCCTCCGCACACACAAAATAAATAAAAAAAATTTTTTTTTTTTAAAGTATAAGTACCAAACAAGAGAATATATAGAGATCAAGGCTGGGTCTTGGCATGTGGAGGGTCATATGTGGGTATTTTTCTTACTGTGGATCGAAGTGGAAAAAGTTAAATCATTCTTTAGAAACTTCCAGCTCTAGAATTCAAGATGTGTGGAATGTTTGCAGAATCTTTTTTTTTTTTTTCGAATTTGATGTTTAAATGAGCAGGAAGGAATACTTTTAAGGAAAAGGTAACCACTTCAGGTTCTACTGCTGAAGCCTTTATTCCTGTTGAACTTCCTCAGTTCAAGAGTGTCCCTGACAGCAATGACAGCCACCACACTCCCAGGCACCAGCCAGGGTGACATACTGTCTACTTCAGTGTTTTTCTTATGCTGGGGTTATAGGAAGCCCCTCAGGGTCCCAGGGTCAACATGCCCTGTGAGAAGTTCCCCGTGGAATGTAGCACATGCTCCAAGGCAAGCAGAAGAGGAGAACAGGAGGTGGGGGTGGGTAAGAGGAGGAGAAGAAGGTTGCGGTGGCGGCTTAATTGGCAAAGTGCTTACCCATCAGTATGAGGGATCTGAGTCTGGGTTCCCATCACTCACATACACAGCCGGTTGTGGTGACCCAGACCTACAATCTCAGTACTGGGGATGCAGAGACAGATGTATCTCTAGGGCTTACCTGCCTGCCAGCCATGTCAGCCAAACAGGCATGCTCCAGGTTCAGAGAACCAATCCTGATTCAAATAAGTAAATACAGTGGAGAGTGACTGAGGAGGAAAGCCAGCACCAACCTTGGCCTCCACACACACATGCACCTCCCCCACTCCGACCCTGTGTCTCTCCCACCCTCAACTACACAAACACAGAGAGGAAGAAGGCAAGGGAAAGTGAAAAGTAACAAAAACGGGAGAGAAAGAGAAAAGGGGGATGTAATATTTCTTTCTCTAAAAATCATAATATTAATATGTAGGTCTTCTCTTCAAGTCCATCATGAGAAATCTAGTCCTCCTGAAGGTCCTGATTCTTATAAACTAATAGTGTAGTGCCAAAGTGCACCCAAATGAAGTGTGAGTTTTGTTAAGGTCCTGCATTTGACTCCCACTGGAAGCACAAGTTCAAATCTTAGTTTTCAAGCTCATAATCTGCTCACCATTCAGTGGGTGTTTTCCAGAACTCTTCCTACATCTCATTGCTTCCTAAGACTGACTTGGTGTACGGCTTAAGTGTGTCAGTTTTGCAGGAGCATGAGTAATTGGACTGCAGTGCTCCAGGAGCCCCATGGTGGGGAAGTCTGGTGACTCGACACCTGCCACATGTTCTTCACTTCATCTAGGCACTAAGGACCTGAAGATGTCCTCATTAGGAGCACAGAGATCTCCCCAGGGCCTAGCTCCCTCCTTATCACTGGTCCCCAGCAGAGCCAACAGTACACCTTGGTGTCTCCCCGCCCCCCCCACACCAATAAACCCAAAGTCTTTCTAACACTGGGGAGGCTTGTTCTTTCTGATTGGGTGTCTTTCCCTCCCATATCCCCTTTTTATTTTATTTTATTTTATTTTATTTTATTTTATTTTATTTTATTTTATTTCTGAGACAAGGTTTCTCTGTTATAACTCTGGCTATCCTGGAACTCACGCTATAGATCAGGCTGGCTTCAAACTCTCTATCTCCTGAGTGCTGGGATTAAAGGCCTGCATCACCACCGCCTAGCCCCTGCCTGTTCTTATATTGGCTCCTCCTCCAAGGATTTGGCTGTTGGTCATAACCTGTGTCTCCCTGGAGCAGTAATGAAGCAGGAGTCTCCAGACGGTCTTACAGAAGGAAAGCATAGCCTACTACTTAAAGCTGTACTCAGCCACAGTATCACAAACGCACAGCACCTTCCCCATGTACCACAGTGTTTTCTGCTCTCTCTCCATGGTGCCCACATCCTTCCCAAACCACCTCTCTGCAGCCAAAGCTCATGTTAGAGAGAGGGCCCTGCTTCACATCGCTTGAATATTCTGAATGGTGTTCCTTCAGGGAAAGGATTTGTCTAAATATGTTGTTTTTTCAGGAGTAACTGCAGGCCAGGGTTCCAAAGTCCATGCAAATATTGTCTCAAGTTTACACAAGAACCTGATCTCTGAGGACAAATATTGTCAGATGCGGAGAACGACTCTAACCCCCCTCCACACTGTTCCCCTGAAACTTACCCGAAAGCAAAGACTGTAATATAGACTACAAACAATTGGATAATGTTTTTAAATGAACCTGTGCTACCTGGTATAAAGATACACAAGAGCCTCAGTTCTTTCCTCTGCTCATAACTTTTCAAGAATTTTAGGAAAAAAGCCCCAGCTATTTGAACAGATAGATTTGGATATGGGATACGATACTGGGATGAGAATGAAGAGGAGCTGCAAAACTTTCCTCCTTTGGAACCACAGATTGCTTTCATTTCTGGCTCTGAAAGTCACAGCGAGGTTTTATCTTTCATCAGCTGTATGTTGCTTGCTTTGGTGGTTAACCAGCCCTGCTGAGGTCTTCCACCCCCACTTCTCAGTTAAGAAAAGTTCCAGATAAACTGGCTGTCCACAGGTCTGTGCAGAACCACTTCCCACAGCTGCCCTGAGTTGTACTTTAAATGTCCCCCAAAGGCGCATGTGTTAGAGACTTGCTCCTCAGCCTGGGGAGGTGGTAGGAAATTTAAGAATAGGGTTTAGAGAGAGGACTTTCCGTCACTGTGGACACATCCTTGGATGGGGTAAAGAGCCTGTAGCCTCACTCTCTGTCTCTTTTTTACTTTCTGGACATGAGGTGAGTGCTTCCACAAATGCTCTCACCATGATGTGCTGCCTCCCCAGAACAACAAAGCTGATCAATGATAAATACTTCCAGAACTAATAGCCAAAGTAAACGTTTCTTTCTCATAACTTGAATGTCTCAGGTAGTTTTGCAACAGTGGAAAGCATATTCACAGCCAATGACAAGAGTCAGTAATGAGATGGCCCGGAGGTCTGCCTCTGGATCCTTTGTGGCCAGGAAGGATGCATGTAGGTGGGGCTGGTCAGTGTCTGCTAATCTCATAGAATCAGTATTCTGCAGCATTTCCCACTCAGTGACGAGACAAATTCTATCTCTATACATTTTCTGTATTGTTGGAGGATTTGTGTAAGAAATATTCAGCCCTGAACAACGTGAACTCCTGTGAAATCAAGTAAGTTTTGAGCTGCCTCCTTTTGCTTTCTGATGATGTGAGCTCAAGAAATGGGAGCTCACCTAGGTAGCTTACCCTAGGTAGCACTTAGATAGGAAGTTTGTTGCCACAAACATTTCAAGTGCGCTAATTAGGCTTAGGGGTTTTGTTGCTATTGTTGTTTGTTTTGGGGGTTTTTGTTTGTTTGTTTTTTGTCAGTTTGACACCAGATAGATTTATCTAGGCACAGGAACTTCAATTTAGAGAATGTCTCCATCAAATTGCCTGCAAGCTAGTATATAGGGTTTTTAAAAAAATTAATAATGATTGGTGTGGGAGGGCCCAGCTCTGGGTAAGTAGTGCCACCCTGGGTAGGTGCTCCAGAATTGTAGATGGAAAGAAAGCTGAACAAATCACGAGGAACAAGCAAGTATGCAGCATTCCTCCGTGTCTCTGTTTTAGTTCCTGCCTCCAGGTTCCTGCCAGGAGATCCTGCCCTACTTCTGTGATGGAGTGTGACCCAGGAGTTGGAAACTCAAATAAACACTGTTCTCCCAAAGCTGCTTTTGGTCATGGTGTTTTATCACAGCACTAGAAACCCTTAAGACATCAAGTTTCAGTTTGAAGAGCAGTAAGAATGGTTTCTGTGTCACACAATGGTCTTGCATTATGCAAGCAGCTATATCTCGCAGCACCAGCTCTGCAGGTAGGCTGCAGTGACCATCTTTTTTCTCAGAAACATGTTTCCCACCCATTTATTATAAGATCCCTGATAAACTGGAAGTTCCCAGATAAAGGTGAAGTTGGTGAATAGCATCATAGTGGGGAATACTGGCAAAAGTCACTACATGTTTTAAACAGGAAAATAGAACTTGGTTGAGCACACAGGCATGCTCTTTCCCAGAGATGTAGTTACAAAACCCCAGGTTTCACTTTGTCCAACACTGTGAATTTATGATGTTACAGTTTCCTGAGGCACTTCTTGAGATAATTATCTGGGTAAAGAATGTCAAATTCTTTACCTATATGAAATCTTTATGGAGAACCAAAGACACAAAATGATACCTTTAATTTTTTTAATGTGTGTGTGATACGCAAGTGTGTGTGCTTGTGTATGCAAGAGGGTATCTACATACCACAGCTTGTGTGTGGACGTCAGAAGACAACCTTTGTGTGTCGGTCCTTGCTTTTCCACTGTGTTTAAGACAGGCTCTCCTTGCACTGAATAAAACAGGCTAGTTGGCCTGTATGTGTCTAGAGATTCTCCCAGCTGTCTCCCATTTCTCCATAGGTACACTGAGATCACAGGTCTTTATGCTATTATGCCTGACTTTTATGTGGGTTCTGAGATTCTGAACTCAGAACATCAGGTCACCAAAAGGTCATCAGACATTCATGGCAAGTGATTTCACCCACTGAGGCATCTCCCCAGTAAAATGCTTCCTATTTGAATAGATGAGGATACTGAGGTTCTGAATAGTCATGTGACCCATCTGGAGTTACACAGGAGTAAGTAGCTGAACTGTCATTGGATTTGCTCAATATTGAAGTCTATAAAATATAGACTATTTTTGGACTGGAGGCTTAAATTATTTACTGTAGGTTAATTGGAGGCAAATTGAGCAATTAGAGGCAAAACTGTCACCTAACAGTGAAAATAACAATGACTGTCCTTTGTTGAGTGCCTAATGGATGTTTTCTGGATGTCTCATATTCTTATTTCACTTAAATCATAGGACAGCTTTCATTGCTGTTAACCTTTACAAATGAGGATGAGGAGAAGAGAAGATAGTACCATCCTTTTATGGAGCAGTTGTGAGAGGGGTTGGGTTCCAGGAAAATTAGGCTTTGGATTCCAACTGAGACTTAAACAGGATAAAATAATATTTCAGAGTCAAAGACACAGTCAAGGTGACTCAGTCTAGCACTCCTACGTTTACATATGGATAGACATATGTTTAGAATATTGCCCTCCAAACCCACACATTATCTAGCAAGGTGTAAATCCAAAGTAAAATAAAGACACAATTAAATAGATAAATCTCACTTGACTGTCTACTATGTGCCGTGGGTGGCCAGGTCTTCTATCCCCCTGATAGATCTTGAATAGGTGGTAGAACAAAGATAAGGACTATGCTGTCAGCATAACCTTAAACCAGGGGTTGATCATAGTAAGAAGAATGTTCAGCCTTCCCTAAAGCCAGAGGGAGTGGTGAGAGCCAGGGTAGCAGCTATTGCCTGGTCCTAATTGTGAATGTAAAAAATGACGTGCTGAGTTACCTTAGGAGTGATTTGTCTTGCATGAAATGAAGTCCAACCCTTCCCATTTAATCCTCGCCGAACACAAGGATGATTTATCTTAATACCATTAATAATGCTAATGAGAGGCATCTGTTTCTATAACAAAGGGCCACATTTATCATTTGCATGACTTACGACCCACTGTATTTATGAAGTCGAGGAGCAGGCCCCACTGGTCACCAGGCAGGCTTAGGGTACAGCTGTCCCATTGGCTTCAAGGGGCACTGCTGCCGTTTCTCCAAGGTGAATCCATGAGTTTATGAAGCATTGAATTCATGAGGTTCTTCTAGCTCTAAGAATTTGCACATTTTTAAAGATTCGTTTTTATTATTTTTAATTATGTATATTCATGTGTGTTGGTGTGGTAGCACACGTGTGCAAGTGTAAGTGCTTGCGAAGGCCAGACGCGTCAGCTCCCCGTGAGCTGGAGTTACAGGAGGTTGTGAGCCACCCAAGGTGTGCGTGGGATCTGAACTTAGTTTCTCTGCAAGACCAATGGGCACTCTTAGCAATCTTACTCATCCACCTAATTTTTTTATCAGATTTACTTTCAGTTTTTAACTTGCACATTTTTGAGAAATGGATATAGAATTAAAGAAACATGTGATTCAGACAAGTGAGCTCATGAGTTAAGCGAACCTCCAAAACGCGGTAACGAATTAACAGCGATCTTGATCTTGCAGCATCTATCTGATTTCTATTTTATTTTCCTGATTTTTTTTCTTTCTTTTGAATTTTTCACCCTTACCACAAAGGACTGTAACATCCTGGCTCCCTTCACTGTAAAATACAAATGGCAGCAAAATGCCTAGTAATTTTTGAAGAAGCAAATGTAAAACCAGGGTATAGGAAAGCAAGCATTATCTCTAAAATAGATTGGATAATGATATTTTTACAGTTCTCTAGTTTAACAGTAGAAATGTCCTTTCCACATGCAGAAGTGCAACCACAGTTCCATTTGCTGGGATACGTGAGAAATGGTCCTTGGATGGCCTGCCTTCTTTAGTCAATAAATGAATAAGCTTTGGGCCAGCCTCTTCTAGCAGTGTGTCAACAGTACATTTGCTGCATTAGAATAAGACAAGACTTTCTTTGTAATACAGGCAGTCAGGATGACACATGACTGGATCTGAGTTTGAAATCCTGACCGATAATAGGAATGGAGCTATGTGGCTGCTTGGATCAATGTGGCTGTTAAATCAGTTGTGTGTGAATGAACCATTAGTAATTGCCACAGAGGAAAAAAAAATCTGCTAACTCTGATAGTTCTGTTGCCTTAAGCATGCTGTGTAATCAGAGGTGGATACAGCTGGAAAGACATTTGAGAAGCAAAAAGACAAAGAAAAATACTCCCCTGATTGGGAAAGCCCTGATATTGGGGAGAGGCCAGGGCAGGGAACATCCAGGGGAGAGGCCAGGGCAGATGTGGGTCAGACTTAGGTCTGGAGAGGGAGGACCAATTATTGAATTAAAGCCAGCACTGGGTATGACAATTCCTCTTCTACTCAATCATCCAGATGCATTATCTCAGAAAGTAAATGGAGACATTCAGATATTACTGGTGTCCTCTCATTTATACACACTCTATTTTACCTTCAAAGAACTTTCATTTTACAGCCAATACAAACTAACTACACCAACAATCAGCAAGCAGTCTCAAATACAGGTGCTAACATGGGGTGGCCTACACAGAAAAGGCTCTTATCACTGAGTAGAACATCCTGATAGTCAATGCATGTTGAGCATAAAGGATTGACTTGAGTCATGTTGAGTATAAATGATTGAATTCCCCATTCCAGCCCCGACAGGAAGCACACTGTGAAGGCTATGGAATGCTGTACCTTCGGCCTCACCAGCCACTCTGCAGAGTGGCTGACACAGGCCCCCTGCCTACAACCCTGAATTTCAGGATTCTGTGAGGAAAATGTACAGAGATCTTACAGGTATGAAACTGTCACATTGGCCACATGAGTATACTTCCCACTGGAATCTAGTATCTAATGAGCCCAGATTTGTGATGAAGGGAACTGAGTGGAGGAGGGGGTGTCTATACTTTGAACGAACACCCTAAACTAGACCCGATAGCACAGACCTGCTACCCCTGCTACTCAAGAAGCTCAGGCAGGAGAATCAAGGCCTTCATCCTGGGCTACAGGATGAGTTCTAGACTAGCCTGGGCAACTTAGAGAGTTCTTGTCTCAAAAGAAAATGAAAAAGGGATGAAGTTAGGAATATAGCCCAGTAGTAAGAGCACTTAACATGTTGGAAGCTCCAGGTTCAATATTCACTACTGAAACAGAAGAAAACAATAATAAGAAGAAGAACAACAAAACCTCAAACTTTCTATGTCATTCTAAGGCATATCCAAGATGAGAAGTTAGCTTTCTGGGTTGAATTTTCAAACACACACAAACACATACACACACACACACATATGCGTGTGCACCCACATGCCTTTGTACATCAGACATTCCCCCAGAAGTGATTACTGCTGAGACATTCTATAAACATTTATGGAACTACGATCACAATGCCCTGTGTCATTGCCCTCAGTTTAAGCTGTAATCTTTTTGGAGGAATCTCTAGATCACATCAAGTCAAAATTCCTTAGAGCCAGTGCAAAGCGCCTGTCTTAGTTAGGGTTATTATTGTGACAAATATCAAGACCAACACAGCTTGGGTGGAAAGGGTTTATTTGGCTTATACTTCCATGTCACCATTCATCCTCAAAGGCAGTCAGGCCTGGAACCTGGAGGCAGGAGCTGATGCAGAAGCCAAGGAGAGGCCAAGGAGGGGTGCTACTTACTGGATTGCTCCTCATGGCTTCCTCAGCCTGCTTTCTTATAGAAGCCAGGACCATCAGCCCAGGTTTTACTTAAGTCCAAGAAAATTCTGTTTTTCAGACCAGTTTATATAAGTTAATAACTTTTGTCATTTATTTACATGCCACCATTTGAATGGGAAGTTCTGCTAAAAATACACATTTTGTAAATAATGCTGTTAGCAATGCATCCTTTCAGTTTTTTAAAGAAAACTGTTTTACTTTTTGGTATCCATTATTTTCAGAATTAAACATTAGGCTCCAGTTTAAAGTCAAACATAAACTATTTCTTCCTGGTTGTTTGAAAACAAAACACACTTTGCTTCTTTATTAGAATAAAAACAAACACTGTTCCCAGTATATTTTTGGAATCTGTTTGAGCTTTCGAAGTGACTCGTTGTCAACTTTATTATGAGAACCTCATCCAGCTCTTTCCTCCTCCTCCCTGGTATATGAGAATGCAAATGACCTGTCTATCAAATCCTTTGTACACGGGTCTGGTGGCTTCCAGTTGCATTGTGGTTTTTGCCCATGCGATTTGGCTCAGCTGAAATTTCTTCATCTGGAGCTACCTGCCTATGATGATTTGAATAAGAATGGCTCCATAGGTCATTAGTCATCAGAGAATGGAACTGTTTGAAAAGATTGCAAGGATTAGGAGGTGTGACCTTGTAGGAGTGGGTGTGGCCTTGTTGGAGTAAGTGTGTCACTGGGGGGGGATGGGCTTTGAGGTTTTCAAAAGCCCATGCCAGGCCTCTGCCTCTGTCTCTGTCTATCTTGGGATGTAGCTCTCAGCTACTGCTCCAGCATCGTGTGTGCCTCCAGGTGTACACCACCATGTGTACCCCATCAATTATTAATTAAGAAAATGTCATGCAGGGTAGTGGTGGCACACGCCTTTAATCCCAGCACTCAGGAGACAGAGGTAGGCAGATCTCTGTGTGTTCAAGGCCATCCTGGTCTACAGAGTGAGTTCCAGGACAGTCAGAATTACAATAGTAGTGAAACCCTGTTTCAAAAATAAATAAATAAATATATAAAATAAATAAATAAATAATTGTCCTACAGGCTTGTGTCAGCCTAATCTTATGGAGGCATTTTCTCAATTCCCTCCTCTCAGGTAACTTTAGCTTGTGTCAAGTTGACATAAAACTAGCCAGCACAGCGGCCATCCCTTTGTGCAACACAACAAGCTAAACATGTTTTCTGTCTACTGGGAACTGTCTAACACTGATTCTAGTCTGTAGAAAGCCAGACTTCCGTCATGAATAATCAGAGAGGAATCCAGACACTAAAGGAACAACAAGTACTGAGCCTCTGTTTCTACTTCTTCTCCCAGTGATAGAAGAAATACCCAAGGTTATCTGTACTGGATACAACTGCTCTCACAGGGATGAAGCATTGTAGAAGGGAAGAAATAGATATATTTGAGCGTAAATGCTCACCAGGGGTTTGAAGACAGGATAGAGTGATGCTGAAGATTTAAAAAAAAAAAAAGAAAGAAAGAAAGCCAACCGTAGTTCAGAAATGAGAAGCCTGTCATCTCTCTGCCTGATAATTTGGTAGTATGGCAGTATGGTTTGCAGGTACATTTTGAGCCTAATACTGTAGACTCTGCAGCCTACTCTTGGCTGTCTGACATGTGGTTTTCTTATTCCTTCCTACTCAACAGCAAAGCCAGAGCTCTGCTGCTGAAGTTCAAAGCCACAATTAAAAGAATGAGATAGGTAGTGTTTTAGTCACTGTTCTATTGCTGTGAAGAGACACCACGACCAGGGCAATTCTTATAAAAGAAAGCAGCATTTAACGGGGGGGGGGGGGGCTGGCTTAGAGTTTCAGAGGTTTAGTCTATTATGGTGGGGAGCTGGAGACACACATGGTCCTGGAGCAGTAGCTGAAAGCTACATCCCAATCCAGAGAGGAGAGACAGAGAGAGACAGAGAGACTGGCCTAGCATTGGCTTTTACCCATGTACAAAGGATTTGATAGAACAGGTCATTTCCATTCGCATACACTACTGAGGAGGAACGAGATGGATGAGGTTCTCATAGTAGAGTTGACAATGAGTCCCTGTGAAAGCTCAAACAGATTCCAAAAATATATTGGGAGCAATGTTTGCTTCTATCCTAATAAAGAAGCAAAGAGTGTTTTGTTTTCAAACAACCAGGAAGAAATAGTTTATGTTTGTCTTTAAACTGGAGCCTAATGTTTAATTCTGAAAATAATGGATACCAAAAGCAAAATAGTTTTCTTTAAAAAACTGAAAGGAAGCATTAACAGCACTATTTACAAACTGTATATTTTTAGCAGAACTTCCCATTCAAATGGTGGCATGAAAACAAATAACATAAGTTGTTGACAAAAGTTATATAAGTTATTAACTTATATAAACTGGTCTGAAAAGCAGAATTTTCCTGGGTTTAAATAAAAAACTATGATATCAACTGAAAAGGAAGAATGTGGGTTTCTAATTTCTAAAAAGGCAAAGATCAAATATCCTTGGCACAGTAACCTGGGACATTTCAATAACGATAATAATAAAGCTAGTGGTTTCTGGGGGATCTGCTGGCCAATCAGGCACCACTGGTCTGGCTGCTTTCCTGGGAGGAACCAACCAGTGTCAGCTCAGGAGCCAGCTGTGCTCACTGTGGCGGCAGAAATGTAGTGTAAGGCGTAATTGTGATATATATATATATACCTCAAAGAACAAACATGAAAGTTTCTCACTACCCTAAACCTAAAGATGGTCTGTAAGAGTCTTAAGCACACCTGGAGTTCTAAGCAATTCTAAGTTCTGGAGTTGACTTTTCCTTTTCTTCAGTAGAAAGGTTGACATAGGCTGGGTGGTTTGATACCCCCTTAACCAGCCATTCTGCTTGGCTTCCGCTTCTGGAGCAGTCCCAGCAGCCCCTGAGCATCCGTTCTGAGGTTCACATAACCAGCCAGTCCCTCATTAGTCTACAAAGGATGACAAAAATGGCATTATATTGTTGCTTATTCATCACTAATTTTTCACATTTATTTTGGAGGCAAGCACAGCTGTGTCCCAGGGCACACGTGCAGGTCAGAGGACAACTTGCAGGGAGCCTGTTCTTTTCTTCCCATCTGGTAGATCAAACTCGGGCTGTCAGACTTGGCTGCAGGTGGCTTTGTGGGCTGAACCTGGGGTTGTTTATTTTAAGTTAGCCTCTGGATGCTTTCCATTTGGCTTTAAAATACTGTGATAAATGAACACACAGAAAAAAAAAATAATGAAGTAAAAAAATTTACCAAGATTCTAGGTCCAGGTGAAATTTGCTTATTGGTGACTAGCTCTACCATAAATCCTTCAGACATATATGTTTTGTTTCTTTACTCACTCAACAGGAATAACTTACCCTTTGGTGTGTTTAATCAAACAGACTAGGGCAACAACATATGTTCAAAGTCTTTGTGATACTCACATTTTGACTCCCATTTGACTCCCATGAATACTGCACTAGCAGTTCCTGGATAACAAAAATGCTTATTCAGCTACCTTAGTTCCCATACACTTAATAATGGAACTTAAAATTTGATTTTAGATAATATTCACTGAATTAACTCTTCTAATTTTAAAGTTTATTGTGAATAATACATGTAGATTTACCATAACTTTGAAAATTCAAGGTGGCTTGAATAGCACTGTGATAAAAGTTATGATTTTTTTTTTTTAAATGTGTTTCTGTCTTGGTTTTTTGTTTTGTTTTTGAGAAAGGGTCTCACTATGAAGCCTTGGCTGTTTTGGAATTTGTTATGTAGACCAAGCTGGCCTTTAACCCACAGAGTTATACTTATACATTCTGAGTGCTGGGTTTCAAAAAGTTATGATTTTAATATTTGTCTAACTACTCTCTGATGCAACTTCAAGGTGTTGTGGGATATTTTAGTTATGGGATCATATTCCTGTGTGCTGCTATTGGGGGGGAAGTGTGCTTCCTGATGCCTTGTAGTGGGTGAAGGCCTTGCTTCCTATCCATTTGCACCTCTGTGCTAGACACTCAGATCTCCACATGAAGAGGCCATTTGTTTACAGTTGAAGGTCACCCATCAAAGGTCTGCAGCCCAGTGATCAGGGAAGATTCTGAATCACCCCCAGCTAGGTCTGGGCTGGCAGACCTTGAGAAGCGTTAGGTACCATTGTTTTGTAATGAAGGTCTTCATGAGGAGAGGGGACCTAGGGGAAAGAATAAAGGAGCATAAAGAATAATAGGGGCAAGAGTGAGAGAGAGAACTGTGTGAGGAAGATATGGAGTGAGCTCTGCCTAAGCCACCTGGGCATTGGATCTCTGAGATTTGTCTTGGTTCATGATTAATATAGTAACAATGATTTAATAAATAGGTTGTGAAAATCAACTATGGATGTTTATTAACATCAAGGACAGAAATATCAAGTTGTGTTAGGTTTGCGGAATAGCTCATGTAGACATTGAGAGATATGTATGGCCATTCAAAGCAGTTTATTTTCTGCAAGTTACATGCTGACATCAGGGTTTTCCAATTAAAAAAACATGGCAGTCCCAAATGTGAGTGCACGGGGGTTTTTAAGTGAAACAGCAGTCACTAGGGGGATTTCTCCAATTGGTCAGGACCTGAGCATGGGTACTTACTGGATTGGCTCCTTACATCTGGCAGTGAAGTGAAGGGTTCTCAGGACAGTGAAGCCCATGAGAAACCTGCTGAAAGCTCTAATTGGCCAGCTGCCGGCTTGGGCTTTCAGAGAATTACCAGGGTCTCCAGAGAAGCCAAGGACAGGGCCCGCCCATCACAAGGGGGTGCCCTGGTGGTCCTCTCAGTTGAACTGTAGCAGAATACTAGAACCAGATTATGAAGGTATTCATTTGCAGGGTTAATAGCACCACAATTTATTATTTTTCCTACAATTATGTCTGTTGTCTGTGAAAGGATTTAAGAAATATAGCATGAATACATCCAGGCCTCATCACCGGAGTGCTAATAGTCACGAATCAAGGAGATAACCATTACACCTATCAGCAGGAATCCCCCCCCCCAGGCATCCCAAGCTCCATCCTGTCTCCCAGGCCAACTAGTCCAAAGGAAGCTGACTGATTGCCCCTCCCCCATTCCCGTGTGCGCGAATTCCTAACCAATTAGTTTGAGAGTAGTAGGACTTGAGGAACTCTGAACCAATAGAAGCTGCACAAGCCCTATCCCTAGACCCCTTCCCCTGCACCACATAAAATGCCAAGGGACAAAGGGATCGGGGTCTGCCATGCTTGTCCCCTGTGTGGGAACTTGCTGAGGGTGGAACCCTGCGCGTAGGACAATAAAAGCCTCTTGCGTTTGCATCGGTCTGATTGTCTCTTGGTTCCTTGGGAGTCGAGCCAGCCAGTCTTTTCATTTGGAAGATTATTTTTTTAATCTCTCTCAGCATCATTAGTGGCTTCATCCTGTGGCAGAGTGGAATGTGGGCTCAGCTGGGACTGTGAGCCATTGTGCATAATATTACAGCATGTGACTGTTAAAGAATTATTATTATGCCTGTCAATATATTAATAACGACACATGAGACATGGCGAATAGTACAAGCCAGACAGACCTGAGCAGAAATTAGACCGTCGCCATCTTCCAGTTCCAACTGATAGCTCCAGCTCCTCTCCTGCCCCAGCTGTTACACCCAGATCCTGAAGTCCTTAACCAGGCCAGGGATGAGAGCCTGAGACAAGGGACCTTGCATGTACACACAGAATGGAGTGTAGGTCCTTCTCCAGCAGCTTATTATTTTAAAAGCTCTTTCTAACTCTCTCTTAGCAGACTATTTGCATGGTCAAAGAGACACAAAGGTTAACATCTCTCAAACCTTTGGCCTTCAGGGAGTGTCTACATCTATAGTGGGGTCCCACCAACACAAAAGGGGCTAGACCCCATCTCTATGAGTTATGTCCACTTTTTATGTGGGGGTAACTGCATATCAACAGTAGAGACCAGGCCATGCCTAATGTTTCCTCAGGTCTGGTGGAGCATCCAAATGACCTCTTATCAGCAACTCTATTTACATTAAGTTAAGAGGGAGTAACTCTTATTTACATGATAACACAGGCTGACTCAGCCAAATCGCATAGACTTCAAGCAGTCAGTGCAATGACTCTTTAGTAAATATAATATCTGGAGGTAAGTTCAAATATACTGCAACATGTGGCTGCCCTCAAATAACCAGCATGAGCTGGCTGACATTATGGTGGTCTTAAGCAGTGTCCTGATTTTTTGTTGTTTAATTGGGCTTGTTTTTGTTTTGGGAGAGGAATTGCTGAGAATTGAACTCAGGACCTAAAGCATGCTAGCAAGTAATCAACTACTAGAACACATCCCTAGCCCTTTTTTACTTTGAGACCAATTCTTAACAGAGTGCCCAAGCTGTCCTTAAATTTACTTTGTGGTCTCAGGGGGCCTTGAACTTGTGATCCTTGGACTTGCCTCAGCCTGGGATTATACCTGTGTTATCAGATCTGACAAAGCAATATTCTTAGAAGAATCATTCCAAGATTGCAAACAGTGCTTTAGAATCTACCAAACACAGGGGTTAAATGAAAGAGATGAGGATGCTATGTTCTTATTATGTAGTGACTCAGAGATGCTTTCTCTCAGGAAGCTGGTGAACTAAAGACAGCTTACCTTCTCCCCATGGACAGTAAATCCACTGGTGGGAGAGAGAGGTGGGTATCAAGCACCTGCTCTAGGCCAGTATGTTGGCCCATAGCACATCATGTGGTCCTTCAAAATGGCAGATCCTGGCAGTCCAAACATGTCATATTGCTGGCCATAGTTATGGGCAAGGGCCCAGGGCTGAACTGTCTGTCAGGCATGAGTTCACAGTTCTTACCACAAGTTCTGTGAACTTGGACAAGAAGATTCTGTTTCTAGTGAGCGATGTCGATTTAGAGCAGTTGTTCTCAATCTTCCTAATGCTATAACCCTTTAATACAGTTCCTCATGTTGTGGTGACCCCCAACCATAAAATTATTTTTCTGATTACTTCATAACTGTAATCTTGCTACTGTTATGAATTATAATGTAAATATCTGATATGCAGATGGTCTTAGACTACTCCTATGAAAGGGTAGCTGGACCCCCAAAGGGGTCACAACCCACAGGTTGAGAACTGCTGGTTTAGCATGTTCTTTTCCCTGTGACAGGAGAATGGATTCTTTGTGCATTCCTCTATCTGAGGAAAATTAGGTTTGCCTTTAATCAGTGGAAGTCTGTCTGCCTGCCTTGTCCAAGGCAGCATCTGTTTTAGATTGCCTTTGACTTATGCTAAATCAACTGCAATGTGAAGCATATTAATGCATCCAGTGCTGTGGCATTGCCTGGTTGTGAGTTAAACAAGCAGTAGCCTCCCAGGGCTGGGAAATCAAGGGCCTTGTGGGACTTCAGACTTCTCTTGAAACCCTCAAGAGAAATTGTCTCTGCCCCATGCAGGGCTCTTGGAGTAGACATAAAGAGGGGTTTTGGGCACTGTGTTTTTACTTTGAGATACGCTTTTCAAAAACAACAAAACAGCCTCTTTCTGTTAAGGGCCTCTTTAATATTTAGCTAACTACTAGGTCATATAATCCTTCAGTGTGGACTGGGTAGAACACAGAGGGTACAGAGTCTCCATAGCGACAAGATTTAAGCTTGATTTTGCCTGTCAGTTTTTTTCAACATCATACTCTTTTTATATTCTCTCTCTCTCATCCTTTTTTCTAATTTTCCCTCTTTTGTACCTCACCCTTTCTGATCACTGTTTACTAAAGAGCAAAGAAACAGATTTTCCATAACTTTTTTGTAAGTTTATAATATCTAAATTATTCAAATTTTAAATATCAATCTGAACTGTTTTAATCATCTAAATGTACGTCTCACTTGTCTTTTATTTAAGGAGGATATGTGGAGCAATTATAAAGCCAAATTCTACCCAAGTGAGACTAATTTTTTTAAGCCTGGAGTGGAGACAAGGTCATAAAGGCCCAAGTGGGTATGCACATTCTTAAGGATTAGGGACTTCTGTCGACTTCTTGAAAAAAAAAATCAGCTTCCAGCCATATTCACATTTAAGGCTTTCCTTGACTTTCTCACCTAGGGCCTTACCCTGGCTCACCGATTACAACTGAAGCATTTGATGACAAAAGCTATGTCTCTGTTCCTGTTTGTGGCCTTATGCACAAGATATCGGACAAAGGAATTTTGGACTCTGTTCTTCAGAGTTAAGTCTTGAGTAGGAGCAGTCCCAGCACCCTGCTCCCCACTTCCCCAGTCAGACCTAGGTGGGGGACCACATTTCATCCCTTACTGTTTTTCAAATGTGATCTCCTCCAAGACACCTTCCCAGACCTCAGTTAGCGTTATCAATTAGACATATATTATCTATTATTAATTAATTTATTTATTCTTGTCGCTCCCAGAAGACTCTATGCACTAAAAGTTGAGGCCCTTTTGAAATGTTTGCACTGTATTCTTGGTGTCTTCTGTGTAATTGGGGTGATTTTAAGTATTTATTGAATGCTGTTAAAATGCTTGAATGTATTCATTAATATTCTGTAAAGAGTTGATTTGAGCTCACAATTTGAGGACACTGACTGTCACAGTGGGGCAGTCATGGTGGCAGGAGCTTGAGGAGGAAGCTGCTCACATTGTGTTACAGTCAGGGAGCAGAGAGAGTTAAGTGCTTGGACTCAGGCTACTTTCTTCTTTTTATTTGGTGCAGATCCAAAGCTTATGGGCTGGTTCACTCACAGTCAGGGTGAACTTTTGTAAGTCCTGGTCCAAACTTAATGACACAGAATATATTCTTGTCCCTGATTGGATATGGGCAGGAGATACCCAGGTAGGAGGTGGGAAATACCCAGATAGGAAACATACAGGCGGAAGATGCCCAAGTAGGAAATACATCAGGGTGTGTGCTCACCCCAATTGGGCCTGATGGGAGAATAGCCTTATGGGATCTGCTTTTAAAAGCCTGCAGGAGCTACAGCTTGTGGCTATCATGGAGTAGTACCCATGTGAACCAGGCCGTCATGGAAGAGTCCCCATGTGGTCTGGACCATCATGGAAGAGTCCCAGGGAAACCTCCACGTGGTACTGGCCATCATGGAGGGATGGAGGAATCTCCGTGTGATCCTGGCCATCATGGGGGGATGGAGCGGGTGATATATCCATTTGGTCCTGGCTAGTTTCCACCATTACTGGCCAGCATTAAAAGTTTGCTTTAAATCCATGCAAACTTTGTGGGGTTTTTTTTCTCTACCAATTTGGGATTTACACTTTTCCTTTTCAGTTCAACCTTACTTGGAAGCACCTTCACAGACACATTCAGAGGTATGTTTCCATAGTGACTCCAAATCTACTCAAGTTAACAATTAAGAATAATTATCACAGCCAGGCAGTGGTCAGGTACTCCTTAATCCCAGCACTCGGGAGGCAGAGGCAGGCGGATCTCTGTGCGTTGGAGGCCAGCCTGGTCTACAGAGTGAGTTCCACAACAGCTAGAGTTACAACAGGGAAACTCTCTCAAAAAAAAAAAAAAAAAAAGAAGAAGAAAAGAAGAAAAAGAATAACCATTACAACTCTACCCCCTTTCAACTAAGACACTCAAAACATCACTTCATATTATAACATTCCACACTCAGCTTCCACAGGTCATGGCCTTCTCATAATTCAAAATGTGTTTGCTCCAACTTCAAAATCTCCATAGTGTTTAACAGTCCTAACACTGTTTTCAAGTCCAAAGTCCAAGTTTCTTCTAAGAGTTCAAGCATGAGAAATTTCTCTCCTTCCCTCTCCCTCTCCCTTTCTCTCTCTTTATGTATACTAGGCTGGTTTGAACACATGGTGATGCACATGCCTCTGCCTCTCCAGTGCTGTGATTAAAGGCATGAACCACTACACCAGGCACAGAATAAATATTCCTAATCCAACTGAGAGAAATGAGGTACAGTAAGGAAAGATCAAACCAAAGCAAGTCAGTATTTACCCAGCAGGGTAAATATTAAATTCTATAGCTCTGTGTCCAGAGCATGATGCATAAGATGGAATCATCTGGGCTCCCAAGGCTTCAGATTGTTCTGCCCTTCTAGCTCTGCCACCAGTAGCATGCCGAGTCTCTCTCTTGGTCTAGTTCCATTCTGTCTGTAGCTTTCCTCAGCAAACATCCCATGGTTCTGGTATCTATAGCATCCTAAGGTCTCTGTTATAACATGGCTTTATTTTTATAGTTTCCTTGTATAGAGACACTAACCCTGTCCTACACATTTCCTGTTTGAAGTAGCTCTCTTGACCTTGACACAATCCTCCATGACCCCTTCACTCTTGTATCGTTCATGTTTTCAAAACCATTCATGGAAGTAATGTCATGGCGCAGGAACATGAAACAGCTGGTCATATTATGAGGCAAGCTGAAGAGAGAATAGTGATACTCAGCCCATTTCCTCTTTTAAAAAAATTCCATTGTAGGCAACAACATTCCCTAGGAAGGAACCCCTGGACAGTGTACTAGAGGAGAAAACTAGCTGAGAACAACCAAGCAACTTTTATATTATCTCTTTGGTCTTGGTTATGTATGTGATGTGACCAGATGCTTGAGTTTCTGCCCTGACTTCCCTTAAGGAACAGTCATTCCCTTCAGTAACCTGTTATTGTGCTGTGTAGAAGTCTTCTCTTAGATAAATAGCTTCCATCTTAATCCTTAATGCACAAGTTATTAGAAAGGAAGTGAAACAACAGGATGTTCTAAGCCGAGGTAAAACATCCCATCCTGCAGGGAAGTTCCTTAAGCTGGGGAAGAAAACAACTCAAAGGATTCAGGAAGTCCCTGAAACTGACCAGATACACCAAGCCCCTCTATTCCTAGCATACAGTAGCTGGAAGGAGTGTTGAGATATGCTCTTGGATAAGTTCAGCTGTCTGAAAGAAACAGAAACTCTCTGGAAGAGTCTAAGACCAACTGAAATCCCTGGAAAGGACTGTCTCCAACCTGTTGAGCTGTGGCAGGTTGTATACTCCAGGCTTCCAGGATTTTGTGAAGCTATGTTGGGTGTGGGCTTTGATAATTCAGCTGCCTTTGAGTTATTTCTTCTCCTGTAAGTAACTTCTCATCTGTATTCTTATAAGTAACTCTAATAAAGCTCATTGGTTCATCAAGCAGGACTTTGGTGATATCCTTACTTTGATGTGTTACCAGTTCCCTTTCTAGGATAAACAGGCATTTGTTCAAGTCTTCCCAGGAATAGTGTCTCACAACAAACAAACTGTTAGCCAGATAAATCTTTTTTTATTCTTGAAACTGCTTTTTGTTGTGATATTACCACAGTAACAGACATGAAATTAGACCCATGTGGTTTTCCCCCATTGTTATTGTAGTTGCATTATTTTGTATTTGTTTTATTTCAAGGTATCTCAGTTACTTCTTAAAAGCAAGTAATACGTAATATATTAACCAACCAAAATAATATGAAAGCCCTGTAGTAACATAATATTTAAGGAATTCTGCAGAGGACTGTAAAAGTTTGACTCTGTTAATACTGACAAGAATGGTGAGTGCAAAACTATAAGCAGTATATGTTTAAAGGTACTTAGTGGGGATAAATATATATATATAAAACTCACCACATCCATCAGTAAAATAGCTTCACTTTGTTTTAAAGGGTAAAATCCACCTGAGTTACTGACCCCCTTCTCCCTAGGATTTTCTTGCAGGCCCAGTTTACCTTTCTCTTTGTGTCCTTTTACACTGCTGTCCTTTTACAAAGAAGAAAAATCTATAAAAATTTTGGCTCCTGGGTTTTACCACTTAGACAATCGATGGTTGCCAAATGACCCACATTTACAGATCCAGGACATGAAAGCTTTCGGCTGACACTGAGGCTGTCTGTCATGGATGGTGGGGAGAGCTTTGGGAAGGACTCCTGAGACTTAAAAGGTGTGTGACTGTGGGGAAGCAGCAAATGAATGACATCATTGCCACCTGGGAGGATGGTGAGACGAGTGAAGGTTTATTAATAGAAGGGACAACTGGAAAAATGTCACACTTGGTAAATAATTTAGTGGCAGGAGAAGAAGCTGGGGAGCCTACTTCAGATAAAAGTATCTTTCCCAGAAATAAAAAGAAGAAGAATAAAAAAGTATAGCTTCTAGTTTTCTAGTTTCTTTGTCTAAAGGGGAACCAGAAGTGGAAGACAGGAGGATGAATTTGATTTTCTTTCTGGGCTCATGTTGAGCTAAGTGGTGGGTAGAGGTTAATGAGGATAAATGTAGATTCTGATCCAGCTTGGGAGTGACGGATCCAGTGATTTCTGTCCTTGATCCTAACTCCCTAGGACCTGTCCCTGTTCTGTCTAGGTGAAAGGGGGTGTGGCTAGGGGACAAATGGAAATCAGTGTACCTTCTGTTCACTCTTACATTTCCTATGTGCATAGCAAGGGATAGAAGGTCCTTCACTATACAGAGTCTTGTTTTTAGGGTGATGGTTAATTTTCATTGTCTAGCCGACTGGATTTGGGACGACTTCCTACAGGATACATCTCTCGAAGGGCCTGAAGATGTTTCCAGAAAAGTTTAACTGAGAAGGGAAGATCCACCTGGAATGGTGATACTATACAATGGACTGGGGTTCTAAACGGAATAAAAATGGAAAAAAGGAGGAAGAGAGATGAACACCAACACTCATCTCTCTCTGTTCCCCAATTCTAGACACAAGGTAGCCTGCTGCTTCACTCTCCTACTGCTATGGCTTCCCTAACATAATGTACTGTATCACTCAAAACTGTGAGCCAAAAGAAACCCTTCCTTTCTTTGTTTTTGTTTTTGAGACAGATTTTCAGTACGCAGCCTTGGCTGACCTGAAACCTGCTATGTAGAGCAGGCTGTTCTGGAACTCATAGAGATCCACCTGCCTCTGTCTCCTAAGTGCTGGGATTAAAGGTGTGTACCACCACACCTAGCCCAAACTCCTCCTTCCTTCCTTAAACTGTTTTGGTCAGGTATTTTGTCAAACCAATGAGAAAAGTGATATACATAAATATATCAAGTCACAAGACTTGGGTTTTCTCACTCTTGCTTCCTACGAATATGGGCGCGGGGAAGGGCTAATAACAGAAAACATAGCTTTTTAGCAGTTGGAGCGTTCTGAACAAACTGAGTAAAAACAACCAAATTTTGTGTGCAGAGAGTTCTAACTTTGTGGTGGTGGTTGCTTGGGACCATTCTTTTTCTTTTTTTCTTTTCCTTTTTAAAAAAATATATAATATCTAGTTTTTATTTCCAGAGTGTCTTCTCCTGTTGGGGGCAATTTTGATGAGACAATCTGTGAAGTGTATGCTCTGTTCTCAAGGGTGGAATACTTGATGAACATTTAGAGAACATGGTCTCCTGCTGCTTTGGCAATACCCACATTGTTACTCATCTGTTGGTGCTACACTGCAAGAGGGATGGTTTTCTGTGTTGGCTTCTGAGTTATTATAAGAGTGTTCTACAATACAGTACTTCCAATTCACACTTCCTAAGCAGCAAATGAGCACTCCCATTGTTCAGCAATCAAACTCATAGTTTTCACTTTCCAAAATTTAAAATCTTCCTGCCTGCCTACAGCAAAACTATTTCTAATTGTGACTCCAATTTGCACCTAGTTGATGTTGAATGAGGCTGAGTACTCTTAGATTTTTTTTTTAGGTCAATTTCATTGAGATTGAATTCACATACCTTATTATTTATTCATTTAAACTTAAACTGCACAAGTCAATAGTTTTCACTTTGTGCATAGAGTTCTGCCATCCTTATAAGCAACTTGAGGATCTTTTCCTCATCCCCACAAGAAATTCCACCCACTAGCCGTCATTTATCATCTTCCCCAAAGTGGCTCATTCCTCATGACGCTTTGTCCCTATAGATTACTTCATCTTGGCGTTTTCTATAAACAGATTCATTTAACATGTGATCCTCTGTAGGTGGCTCTTCCACTTATCATATTTTTAAAAGTTTATCCACATTTTGGTATATGTATCAACACTTTGTTCCTTTGTATTATTGAATAATCTTCCTTATGGTATGGTTATACCACACTTCATTTGCCCTTTTGCTAGTGTTATGCCCAGATGGCAAGGCCCCCCCAAAACGCCAGGAGTCTGAAATCACATGCAAAATGCAAGGGGACTTTTATTCTGCAGAGCAAACCAGCAGGCTGGGATCTGGGACCCTGCAAGATGGCCAACTATGCAGAAAGCCTGCCACTGGGTTTTTAAAGGAAGCAGGGGCTCTCTCTGATTGGTCAGAACCCAGGCACTTGATTGGCTCGTTAAATGTTACCAGGAAACAAGGATTTCTGGGAAAGCGAGTACTTGACATTAAACAGAGGAGAGGTCAGGGCCTTCACCACTAGGGGCGCTGGCCTCTCACTAGCAACAACTGTGCTGATTCCATCCTTTGGCTATATGCTTCCATAAATATTCACATGTGCATTTTCCTATAGACATATACTTTATTTCTTGGGTGTCTGGTTGTATGTTAACATTTCTGTTCCTTTGATAAATGCTATGACCAAAAGCAACTTAAGGAAGAAAGAGTTTATTTTGGCTTACAGTTCCAGAGGAATAAAAGTCCACCACGGCAGAGAAGGCATGAAAGTATGAGATCACATTTCCTCTACACACAGGAAACAGAGATCTGGAACAGGACTCTCAAATCCCGAGCCCAGGACGTATTTCTTCAAGGAAGGCTCTACCTCCTCAAGGAAGGCTCAATAACCTTCCCAAATACCACCACTAACTAGAGACTGAGTGTTCAAATACATGAGCCTATGTGGGGTGTTTCTCACTCAAACCACCATACTACCTAAGTAGAAATGGTGAGTCATGTGGTAACCCTTTTCACCTTTTGAGGAAGTTGCCAGACGATTTTGCAATTTTGTTGAACTCTTTTGCATACACAGGGTGTAAAGGTTACAATTTCTCCATATTTTGACTTCTGTGTTATCTATCTTCTTTTTAGCTGTCCTAATAGTTGTAAAGTAGCATTTCAATTTGTTTTTGTTTGCATTTTACTATGACTAATGATGTTTGGTGTCTTTTCACATGTCTATGGGATCTTTGTGTATCTTCTCTGGAGAAATGCTCGTTCATTCGGGCCATTTATCCATATTAAAAATTGCTTATTTGTCTATTTAAAAATGGTGCAATAGTAAGAATTTGTCATATATTCCACATATGCCTCTTAGATACAGAAGTTGCAAAAATAAAATAAGATTCCAGTGTTGCAGTGTTCAAATACACTTGGAAGGACCAATGACTTAGACCCAATTCAAATTTAGATGAAATGAATTTACTCTTACTGGTAGCAGAAGGACAGCAATCTTAGAGCCAAATCAGCATGCCATCCAGAAGGGAGGTTGGGGATGCTAAAGGCAGACAACAGAAGGATGTGCATTACAACTATACTTGGAATTTATAGCTGGGCAAGAAAATTGTTTTATGTCCCTCAGTTGTCTTTTCCTTCTAGCTATATAGTAATAAAAAGACCATTTCATCCCTTTCCCACAGCGATAAGCAAGTTTTACAGAAGCAAAGGGAGCTATTAATACCTCACGGCCCATTATCTCACTTTTATCTCACCTGCAGGCCACTAGGATCTTCCAGGCATTCCAGAGCAAGGTCAATGGCCCTTAAGGGCTAAGCCTGGCTTTATATTAAGTTTCTTTAGCCACCACAGGGGACCTGTGTATATTATTACTCAGGTTTGAGCTCTCTAATGACTGGGATGGGGACTGGTTGCCACACTACCCAGTGGCCTTTTCTCCTTCACTTTTTTTTTGCTATGCAGATGTTTTGCATTCCAATGGTATTTCTCTTCTTGTTTCTGCTGCTTGTGTTTTGTTCCTACCAGAGAAGTCACTGCCTCCATCAAGGTCAAGCAGACTTACTCCTGTGTTTTCCGCTGAGATGATGTAGTTTTAGCTCACAGTTAGTTAATCCACCTTGGGATAAATATGCACACTGCACCTGATTTCCTTGCTATTCCGTGGATACGCTGCCCTTGAAAAATGTAGTTTTCTCCGTATTAAACTGTTTGGCAGTCTTGTTGGAAACCAATCCAAGGGAAAAGTTGGAATCTCATTGTTTCTTGTCCTGTACCACAGTTCTGTATTTTCAAATCTTCTTATCATCCAAAAGTGTGAGTTCTTTACTCTTATTTTTAAGGTTGCTGTGCCTAGCTAAGGTCTTGTGAATTTCCATGTGAATTTTAAGTTGAGCTTGTCAGTTTCTGTAATTAAGCCAGCTGGGATTTTGATGGGTACTGCATTAAGTCTGTAGGTTCATTTGTTTTGGATTACTGCCTATCATCTCTACCATATTAAGTCTTTCAATTTGTGAACACAGACTGTTTTTTTGCCCGTTTTGATCTTTAATTTCTTTCAAAAGCTTTTGTAATTTCCAGAGCTTAAGTTTCAAACTTTTGCCAATTTATTCTTTAGCGTTATATTTTCTAAATAAAAGATAAAGCCATCTAAAAATAGTAGTTTTACTTCTTCTTTCCCAGACGTTAACTCTTTTTTTGTGTCATTTTCCCTGGCTGGATTATTGAGCACAATGTTGAATAGAAATGGTAAAAACAGACATCTTTTTCTTGTTTTTGATAAGGAGAAAGCAACTAGGCAGAAGCTGTGATTATTTTTTTTCCTATATTTTTAATCAGATTGTAGATTTGTCCTGTTTCTAATCTATTGAATGCTTCTGTCAAGGAGGGTATTGAACTTAAGCAAATGCTTTTTCTGTATCTACTGAGACAATCACATGCTCTTTGTCCTATATTCTGTACTGTGTATTACATTAACTGATTCTAGATGTTAAGTTTGAGCATTTTAAAATGTACTCACAAGACATTTGCATTATTCTCTGAGGTACTATTCATATAGTGTGCTCATTTTTCTGTTGAATTATTTGTTCTTTTCTAGCTGATTTATAAACAAAACCATTTTATATAACCTTAACTTTTTAATCACTTATATGTGTAGGAAATATTTTATCCAAATTTGAAGTTTGTCCATATGTGTAGTCTTTGTATGGACAGTAGATTCCTAAAGCCAATCTTATGAAATGTTAAGTCTACTTTCTGTAGCTTGAATACCTGTTTAAGAACACCCCCCCTCCCCCCGCTTTTTCTGGAGGGAAGTGTATTTCTCCAGAAAGGTTTTTCTATTAAGTTCAATTTACACTCTGCCAGGAGTTGTTTTAAGGAACAAATGTCAGTCCCTTATAGAAGTCCTATAGTTTCGGACATAACCCAGTTCCTGCACTCAGACTCTCCTCCCCTAGACAGCTCCATGGTTTTACAGAGTTCCTAAATGACTCCATGGCTTCTGCAGCTGCTGCCACATCTGCCGACTGTCTTCATCCTCCATGCAGATGCCAACTCCCATGTGGCCGTCTTGTGCTTATTCTTGTGGAAGAACAAAGACCTGGCACAAAGTCCAAACTAAATTAAAACAATTTCTGCTCCTCTAGTCAGTGACCAAGGTTGGGGACAGAGAACTTTCTCTCCTGGTTAGGGGACCCGGTTGCATGGTGTTTTACCATTCGACTGTAAAATCATAACACTTCCATTCTCAGATTTCTGTAGCATTTTCAGTATTTTAATTTTAAAAGTCATTGATTGACTCTAATCTGACAAATACATTCAGTGAGAGTGCTGTGGGTGTCCAGGAGCTAATGGGAATGCACACATTGTTTTTAAATTTCCATTAGTCACTAACAATTTTAAATAGGATTTCCTGATACTATGAGTCTTTTGTTGAGAAATCAGAATATCCAGAGTGAACAAGAACACTTGGAAAGAAGCTGTTTCTGACAAGGCTGATTGACTGATTGGAACTGCAGTGACGTGGCAGAGGGAATGCTACAGGCCCACAGCCTAACTATAATTTATTTTGAGCTATCTTTAGTCCCTTAAGTAGTCATTGCTTTCCCACCTGTGTCAGACCTACCATTCTGTGACCAGTAGGAAAATAAACAAACAGAACAACAACAACAAAACAAAACCAACCACTATCACTACCACTACCACCACCACCACCACCAAATTCTTGGAATGTATTAACAAAACAGTAGTTTCTACCAACCACCAAAGGCTAACAGTCATCAGGTAGCATCTGAGGCCTGCAGCTACCATTTCTCTGTTGCTCTGAAACTGCCACCTAATGTTTCCATCAACGTATTTGAAAAGTGCCTTAGTTTATTTATGATTTTCTTTTTTTGGTTACTATAAAAACTTCATGAAACTGCTTCCGTGTTGGAATATGGAATTTTGGACTAACCCAAATCTCTGTTCCTGGTTACTTATATTTGACTCCAGAATAAATTGTCTCATCTCTTTTGAGGTAGGAGCTGTGTATTTTTAGTTTTTTTCTTCATCAAGTTGACTTTCATTCACTCCTAGAGTTGGATCTGAGTAGGTGCTGGCGTCCCTTACTAGTCTCTGGCTTGTAACCCCAATATTCTCTGTCCTCTGCTGGTCTGTTTGATGGCATTTGAACTTGTGATCTACACAGCTAAGAGTGGCATGGATCACTTTCTCAGCTTATCTCCGATTAGCTAGAGAAGCTCACTGACCTCAACTCCTGACACCTCAGTATCCTTGTGTCTAAAGTAGAAATACCAATAGCATTTGCATATGTGTAGAATACTGTTCTGGGACTGCCTGTCCTGTATACCACAATTTAGCTTTGGCTCCTTAAGGATGCCTTCTAGGCTAACTCCACTGCCTAGGAGCTCTTGTATGAACTTCAGAATGATTGCTATGCTCTGAACTTCTTGTTTTACACCAGCTTTCTTCTGTTGAGCTGTGATCTTGAGGAGAGAAGCCAAATCCTGTACATTCTCATGTTACTGAAGCTTACTCAAGAACAAAGTGGACCTCGATAAATGCTTGGGAAACTGAGTAAGGTTAATGGAACTAGCATTATCAGACTAAATTTTCAACACTTTTTCAAGTGCAACTGTAACAGAACACTTGGAAGAAATTTTTTTGCATTTTGGTTTCTTTAAAAACACAAATGGCATTTGGACTAGGTTTATGTTCCCATCCCAGGTGTGGTAGATGATTGTGAGTTTGATTCAGAATGCTTGGTGCTTGTAGCTATAATTTGGTTAGGTGCAGTTAATTGTTTTGGCACATGTAGCTTGTTCTTGGGATTGCGTGCTGCTTGGGTTAATGGGACCTTTTGCTTTGAGTATAAAAGGTTCGAAGTCCTGGTGTGGGTGTTGGTTGGTGGCTTGCTGGTTGGTTTGTCCTTTGTTAATGTGTTGATTCTTGCATAGAGGAACATTGGTTGGAGAGATTGGGTTTGCAGATAGTGAGCTGACTCCCTGTCAGCTAGTCCTCTCCGAGTTTAGGACAGCCTAAAAAGGCTGTAAAGATTTCTATCTTTCTCTCATTCTATATCAAAGCCCCCTGCAAAATCGATAAAAATTTCTTTCTATCCTTCCTTTCTCTTTCCCTAAATCGAGGGTAAAAGATTGTGTATTACAACATGCAACAACAGAACACAATTTGTTTATGGCCTCTGGCAGAAAGGCCCAATAACAACTGACTATGAAGCATGTATACCAAGATTGTGCTAATATCTCAGCTTTTATTCGTCTCATCATTTTTACTAGCAATGAATTAAAGAGTGAAGTTGAATCATCTCTGAAAGCCACCCTATTCTGGGGTTCTGCATAGAGACACTGATGTGAGAGACCTATGAGATCATGAGTTTGACTCATCTTAAATATTGATCTCAAATCTGTGTCATGATTATAAATAACAACAGCTTAAGAACAGTGTTAGGATGGCATGGAATTCAGTCACAATGTTGCTGGTGATTCTAAACTGGAATATTGAGTGAAAGTCTTCACTAAGGTAAAATACATATTAAACAAATTAAGACCCAACTTTATCTCCTTTAATATGAAAACATTCAGAAGATAATATGAATGACAATTAGAGAGGTAGAAGATTAAGTATGAAAAGTATCTTCCATTTTAAAAGACTTGAGGAATAATCTTGAATTATTTAAAACAAAAAACTCACTGGTGACTCCAATGTATTGATAAGTTCAAACATATTTTGATACTATAAAATTCTCTTGGTATATCTATCTTCTTAACTATGTAGTTTAGTGATTTGGAATAAAGATAAGAAATTCAAGCTGTCTTGAAAATTACAGTTCAGCTGGGAGTAAATATCTAAAAGTGTCTTTATTATTTAATGTACAGTACAAAGTACTAGAGTCTAATTCTAACATTGGCTTGTTCAATATGCATTCAAATTAAGCTGTAAAGATAACATAAAATCAAAGCTGAGATTCAAGTATGACTAGAAATTATGACTAGAAAACTGAAATGTTTTTAGACATACAGAAAGAATTGAAAGATATTTAATAATATCTTTATTTGAAATATTTATTTATCTTTATTATTTACTAGAAACTCTACAGATAGCAAAATACTTTATAGTCAAAAATTGTTATCTTTATACCATCAGAAACGTTATTCTACAGTGTGGCTTACTTTTTAAAAATTTACTACAGATAATTAAAATGTTCATAATAAAGGTGCTGAAGAGTATTGACTGCTTTGTGGCCATTTGAAGTTCTATCTGTAGCCTGCACCTCTTCATTCAGCATATGTATTAGAGTAAATCATGGGACTGGAGAGATGGCTCAGAGCTTATGAGCACCTGCTGCTCCCACAGAAGACTAGAGTTCCATTTTTATCACATACCTGTCCCCTCACAACAATCTGTAACTCTGGTTCCAGGGGACCTAATGCCCACTTCTGGTCTCTGGGGCCACCATCAGTATGCGGGACACTTTCATATATGGAGGCAAAACACTCAGATATATAAAACAAAAATGAATCTTAAAAAATAATTTCTAAAAAATTCTGTTGCACTCCATAATAGGTACTTAAAATTTAAAATAGGTATTTAAAATTTTAAATTTTTCGAACAATTAGTAATTACTTAAAACAGTTTACTCTGATTCACCACAGATCATCAAGCATAACTGAGAACTTTTGCCAAGTGATAAGATCTAAGGAGAAAAGTTTTTTATGACTGAATGAAATTTTATGCATGACTAAAATGGATTCAAACTTACATTTCATAATGTAATGCAAATCATTTATTTGTTTCCCTGTGTAAGTTCCTTTTTTAAATTCCAAGACTCTTCTGTAGTCTGCCAGCAGCTCTTTAGACCTGGTCCCCCTGATTATATGACTCTGAAACCATCAGTTGTCAACTGTGTTGGCTGCCAAGAAAATCTGATCCTGGCTCCATCCTAGACATAACTCTAGGAAGTACTCAAAACCAATAGTAAAATCTTTCTTTTATCTATGGGTGAGAGAATCATTCAATGCACTTAACTTTATAGTTGTGTGAAAGCAAAGAATTTATTTTTATCTTCATAAAATATGGTTTATTACTGGGAATTTTATACATTCTAAATGATTAATGGTGAAGAGGATCAAATTATGTCATCTCAGAATCTGTCACTTTAGTAAGCTGAAAGTGATTGAAAAACAACAGATGTAGAATCGTATCCTCAACTATGTATTTTCTACCTCAAAGCAGAATTTAAATCCAGGAAGAGAATGTAACCCTACTGGTTGGTATCTTTATCAGTAGGCACAGGTAGTTGACACTAGGATGAATCTTGGAGTGTTTTGAATGAGAATGGCCTCCATAGGCTTGTATGTTTGAATATTTGATCCCCAATTGCTAGAAATATTTGGGAAGGATTAGGATATGTGGCCTTGTTGAAAGATGTGTGTCACCAGAGAGTGGCTTTGAGGTTTTTAAAAGCCCATACCATTCTTGTGGAATATTTTAACCTATTTACAGATACTGCAAAGTTGTATGCTGTGTCTGTACAGTGAGTGCTCCTATAACTTGCTTTTCACAGCTACTGGGAAGGGCTCTTCCTAAATCTTTTCCAGCCTGCTTCTCTCTGCAGGACTTGTTTCCTGCACCTGTTCACAGTTCTCAGCCAGAACAATGGATGTTCAAAATACCTAACCCTTTAAAAATCTTCATGATAAAGGCATTTGCTCATGATACTGCAAATGAAGAGTCCTTATCACCCTTGCAGCCTTCTGCAGCCAGAACCCAGGGAATCCTTTGGATTCCTCAGCCTTCACTTCAGCCTTTTCAGCACCAAGTTGGCTGACTGAGGCTGATGGGTGAGGGGTTCTGTCCCTTAATATAAATAAGGCCTTTGTGTCAGAGGGTAGAGCTTTCAATAAACAAATCACTCCACGTGTCCATTTCTACAATTTATTGTTAAAATGGCACATAAGTTTTCAGGTCTACCAGCTTCATGTCTGAATTCAAGTCTGAATTTTTAATATATAAACGTTTCTGTGCCATGTAAAAAATACTAACTTCAGGACAGGGGAATGTAGGCAAATCATAGAACACTTGCCTAGAGAGTGTAAAGCCCTGGGGTTGATACCCAGCACTGAGAAGGAAGAAGAGGGAGGGAAGTCAGAGCAGGAAACTGGAGGCAGGAAATGAAGCAGAGACCATTGAAGAATAACGCTTACTGGCTTCCTTCCTTGCTCCAGTTCAGTTTTCTTTTACGTACAGCCAAGGCCTACCTGCCTAGGAATGGTCCCACTTCTAGTTGGCTGGGCCCTCCTACATCACTTAGCATCTTAGTTCCTGTTCTATTACTGTGAAGAGATACCATGACCAAAGCAACTTACAAAAGGAGGAATTTAATTGGGGCTTGCTTAAAGTTTCAGAGGGTTAGTCCATGATTATCGTGGTGGGGAACACAGTGTCAGGCAGGCAGACAGGCATGAAGCTGAAGCAGTAACTGAGAGCTTACATCATGATCCAAAGACAAAAGGCAGAGAGACAGCATAGGGCTTTTGAAACCTCAAAGCCTACTCTCAGTGACATACCTCCTCCAACAAGGTCACACCTTCTGTCTACACAGTCCACCAACTGCAGGCCAGACATTCAAGTATATGAACCTATGGAGACCATTCTCATTCAAATCACCACAGTCAACTATCAAGAAAATGCCCCACAGACTTCTCACAGGTCAATCTGATAGAGGTGATTCCTCAACTGAGGTTCCCTCCTCCCAGGGAGTCTCTAGTTTGTATCAAGATGATGAGAACTAACCAGCACAAAACCCATTTACCAACTCTTTCTTCCAAATGTTTAATAAGATAAATTTGTTTTTATTTGATTGACATCAACAGACTTAGTTTGTAAAATGTAGCATTTCCCCATGCTCCATAATCCTTGAGTACTTCAGGGAGTGAGATGAGTTCCAGGGAACAACAGAAACAGCAGTCACAGGGATGAAAAATTAACGTTAGAGTCATTCTGCCCAACTCGGGCAACCTCTACCTTCAATTGCTGCATTCTATCTTTCCTACATCTTTTCAAATAAATAGCCCCTTTTATACTAAAATTTCTCTAGGTTTCAGAAAAGATACAGAGCAATTTCCATGCCGTGTAATTTTCTCTCAGATAAGCTCCCTTGGGAAGGGATTACTATAATCACAACAGAATTGAATAGGTAAAAAAATGCTGACGACAGTGTGTGGGGACAGTTGAAAACTCAGAAGGACAGAGTGTTAAGAGAGGGTTTGCAGAGGAATCTTTGAGAAGTGGATTCTTTGCTTTTAAAAGCTAGCCTAGACAGTAGTGCATCTCTGGTCTGAATTATGATGATACAAGGTGAGGAACAAACTTATATTTCCCTCTCTGACACTCTTCAGAAGGAGGAGTGTGAGGAGGTAGGGACGACAAGGTAAGGGAGAGATGGAACTACAAAGGATCAATTGCAGTCACTCCTTACTATCTGTTGTGCCCTGTTTTCAAAATCCCCCTCCTCAAGTACCACCAGGAGATATCAATTCTGATGAAAAAGCAAGGAGCCTTTATTCTGCAGAGCAAACCAGCACGCTGGGGTCTGGCACCACACATAATAGCTGACCCCAGTGAGCTTCCGAAGTAGTTTTTTAAAGGGAGCAGGGGATCTCTCTGATTGGTCAGAACCCAGGCACTGGATTGGCTCCTTAAATGTTACACGACCACAAGGATTTCTGGGAAAGCAAGTACTTGCCATTAAACAGAGAGGTTTATGGGAAAGCAAGTACTTGACATTAAACAAAGTAGAGGTTAGTGCCGTTACCACTTGGGGTGCTGGGCTTTTTGCTATTGTGCTCACTCACCTTCTGAATGTGTGCTTTCTTGCTGCCCTGTCTTAATACCTACAAAAATGGAGGGCTACCATAGGAGGGATATGGCAAGTGAGAGTGTACTGGGCTCCAGGCAGAGGGCTGTGGTATCTCTCCAGCTCTAACATTGACAGAGGGACCCTAACCTGTCCAGTTTATCACCTGTAAACTGGAATATTTCCTGCTCTGCCTGTGTCACATGACTGTGATAGAGAATTCATCTGAAAGCTAGTGAACAGAGCAACAAACTGGCAATTTTAAGTTGTTCTTTAAAAGCACCATCAGGTAAATGTTTTTATGATAACTTTTCAACAATTGGTGATTTAAGGACTTTCCTCAGGACCAGTTGGTGATTTAGATAAAAATAAGTCTTCCTGGATACCCAGAGCACTGCCTGATTAAGACAGTCTAACCTGCAACCTGGTGTTTCTGATGCTAAATCCAAGAAGCTCTAGTGTTTCTTGGTCATAATCGCCCTACGAACACCAGAAAAAATGGGATTCTTGAGTGACAGAGCCTCTCTAGTCTCCAAGGGCTTAACTTAGGAGATAGTGTGCTGGAAGCTCATGGTCACACAAAACTTCCACTGATTCTGAAGTCTTGTCTTGTAAATTAGAAGAACGAATTTCAGTGACCATAAGGAAAGTGAGTTTTTAAAAAGGGCTTTGTTATATGTGGGAAAGAGAGAGGGGAAAGAGAGAGAGAGAGAAACAGAGCACCTATATAGCAGAAGCAGGCACCAGAGATGGAATATCATCAAGCAGATAGTCCATACATGGGACTTATGGTAGAAATGATTGAGTTACATTGTGAGCTAGTCATTTCCAGTTGGCCCACTGTCACCATTTTCTTCCTGTTGCTGTGATAAACACCATGAGCAAAAGCAACACAGGAGGAAAGAGTTTATTTAAGGTTACACTTATAGTCCACCATCTAGGGAAGCCAGGTCAGGAGCTCTAGGTGGGAGTCTGGAGGCAGAAATGAAGCAGAGGCCGTGGAGGAATGCCTCTTATTGGCTTGTTCCCTGCTTTTGCTCAGCTACCAGCCTGCCCAGGGATGTACTTCCTATAATGGGCTGGGCCTTACTACATAAATTATCAATCAAGAAAATGCCCCCACAGATATGACCACAGGCCAGTTTGATGGAGGTGATTCTTTAGTTGAGGTTCCTTGTCTCTAGGTGACTCCGGGTTGTGTTAAATTAACAGGTGAAGCTAACTGTAATACTCACCAACAAAATGTCCATGTTTTTTTCCATACTGATGGGTTGTGGCACACATAGGGCCTCTGGCTGGAACATTTCTGGCATGTCTGGCCTCTGGCCAGGGCAGAACCAAAACTAGGATATGAGTTAATGTCTCTGCCTGGAATGTTTCTGGAATTCCTGGCCAAAGACAAAATCAAGTCTGTTTTCCAGTCTGTCTGGCTGATCTGGTTCTATCTCTTGTTCTCATTACTCTCCCCACCCAAGGAGGTATCTCTTAATACCTTTCCTATGCTGTGACAGTGCCTGAGCTGGTGTGGTAGCTGGGGCACCCTTCCAGTCATCCTAAGGGACCTCAGAAAAGCATCACTGATTCTATTTGTATAAAAGCCAGGTGAAGGGAGGGAATGAAGTCTTTATCTGGGTAGAGACATGGGAGGGATTAAAGGCTAGAGAAGGATCAGGGAGATATGAAATTGAGCCCTTTGACAGAGATCATGATTTCCATCCCACCAGGTGTAGGAATGAGTTCATACAAAAGGTTGGTACTACAACCCTAGGCAGAGTACCAGGAGAATCTAGAACAAAAGACATTTTAAAATATCCACAGCACTTAAGAATCCCTCCATAGGCTCACAAGGGCATGCACCTGTGTCTGGCTTACCTCGGCTCCTCTTCAACTTTTTTCCTTGCCTGGTCTCAAGGATGATGAACTCATAATTTGCTTTCAGGAAGCATGTTGATAGTTGTTGAAGTGGCGAGGATCATAGTGTGAAGTCCCTCCCAGGTGGGTTCTAGAGAGACATAAGGAGAAAGAAGAGATTTAACCATCATTCAGTCTCCCAAGTTGGACCAGTAATTGGCCTGTCTCTCCATGTAGGTCCCACGTAGGTGCTACAGTGTTGAAATTGAGCCAAAGTTATGATGTTCTGTAATTGGGAAGTGTAGGAAACACAGCTTAGAACAAGCATTGAAGAAATCAGAATTGTCAATCACAGGGGCCTGTTTTCTTCAGTGGAAGGAAATGAACGACACCTAGTCACCTGGAATGTCAGAGTGAAAGTAGTCAATCAACCTGGTGATTCTTTGCTATTCTATTCGGAGCCAGCACCCCCCCACCGGATGTCCTAGAGTTGTTTAAGCCCTAAGCCTGCGATGAATAGGACACATCCCTGTGAAAGAGACCCATGTACTTTACATCCTACCATTAGAATTGATCCTTATGCTTATCAGAGAGCCTTCCTCTAGGTACTAGCTCTGAGCCGTGTTTATCAGCCAATAGAATTCATTCTTCTTGTAAAGGTCACAGGTCACAAGTTCTACTATGTTCAAATGTGTAAAAAGAGTCAACCATGAGATCAGTCTCTGGAAAGCTATGACCCAAGGTTGTGTGAAGCTTTTGATGAGTGAGTGTGTGTGTGTCCCTGGCAGGGCAGCGGTTTATTGCAAGAAATAAATTATTTATAAGAAATAGTTTTTCATATAACATTTCATGTAGACTTAAGCCTAATGTCTGGGAAATACGATTTCTTGGACTGTTAAAAAAATACTAATCACTTTTAAAAAATAAAAAAAAAAATACTAATCACTTTGGGTAGACTTTCCTATTGAGTTTTGAAGACAATGCAGGTGACTCATTTTCCTTTTTAATGCCAAGCTCAGTCGAGGCTGTTGTCTTTGGGAGTGACTTAGAATGCGGGAGGAGCCCCTGGCTCCTTTGGATCTCTTTTTCTCAGTTCCACCCTTTGAGAGGTGCCTTGTAGTCAGTTCCCCGTAACCTAGTTGAGCATTCAAGGCTACAGACCCAGGTATTGGATGTCCTTTTAGTCCCCCTGTCCACATGGTCAGAAGCCTTCTAGTTTAGGTAGTTGAACATCCAAATAGGAGAGTTACTGCAGTACTGAAGCATGAATTGTGTTATAAAATTTAGATGCAGTTTTACCAAGGTGATAGGATTATGCATATTTCCTTCATCGTTCCTCTATAATATCTGAAGCACTTGTCTGTATGCCAGAAGACAGGGTTAAAAATGCTGTTCCTCTTGTCCTACCTGGGAGCACCTACATTGAATAAATATCTATTCTGCTCTACTACCTCCTACCTGTCTGTTTGGAGTCTTGAGAAAGGAGGTGATCCAATCTGGTTTGTTGGAACTTGCCAGAGTCAGAGTTTTAGCCTATGACTCTGGTGAAACCGTGGTAGGAAATTCTAGCGATGGGACTAAGGGATTGCATGGGGAGAGGCGGAAGCCACTAGATGATAGGGTTACTCCGGAATTTGTTTAGTCAGGTTGTCAGGTTCACCTAAGTTTCAATTGCCAGTTTCTAGCAAGCAAGGCTAATTTTCACACTCAGAATCTGAAGAAAGTCTTTCCTAAGAGAATCTTTGCAGTTTGTTTCTGAAAGGAAAGACAAGCCAAATGGTGTTCTTCCCCCCTCCCTTCCTCCTTTTCTCTCTCTCTCTTTTTCTTCCTCCCTCTCTCTCTTTCTCCCCCCCTTCTCAGTGTGTGTGTGTGTACTCAGGTGTATGAAGATCAGAAATAAATGTTGGGTGTCTTCCTCTTAATGTCTGATTTATTTTTTGAGACAATGTCTGTGTTTGTCAGGGTTCTCTACAGTGGCTGTCTCCTGAAAAAAGGCCAAGGATCTAGTAGTTGTTTAATCCATGAGATTAGATGTCTCAGCAGCCCCAACTTGTTTCTAGAGTTCCAGGGAAGTCTTAGACAGCTGCTGGTTTTTAGTCTACATTAGAATCTCAAAGAAGTAGATTCTAACACCAGTGAAAGGATGTCTCAGGAAAAGGATAGATAAACTTGCTAACCAGAGTGAGGGAAAGCAGGTAAAAAGCAAACAGCTTCCTTCTTCTGTATCTTTTCATGTGGGCTGCCACCAGGTGTGGCTCAGATTTAGGGTGGGTCTTCTGACCTAAATGATCCTGATTTAGGATGTGCCTTCTACTTCAACTAATCCTACAAAGAAAAATACCCCACGTTTGTACTCAGATGCTTGGGTTTTATTTAATTTATTTAATTCCAAATGTACTCAAATTGACAATCAGGATTAGTCTTGACATGGTCTTTACAGAACCAGAAGCTCACTGATTCAACAAGACTAGCTAGCTATAGGCTCTACCTGTTTCTGCCTAGCAAAATGCTAGAATTACAGGCATGAACTGTACCCAGCCCTTACATGGGTCATGGGTATCTGAATTTAGGTACTCATGATTACACAGTAAGCAATTTGTCAACTAAGCCATCTCCCTAGCCCTCCAAATGGCCCTTTCTGATGATGCTATTCCTCAAGTGTTTTCGGCTTGAATTGAAATAATTAATATCCTAATTCAGGTTAATTTTAGATGATACATCCTTAAGACTTGGAAGATAATTTTCTTTCAACCCAGGGGTTTATTGAAATATGAAAAAAAAAACCAAAAAACTTAGAAAATTGAGAAGGTAAGCTCATGAATTATACCTTTGAGTTCTTCTAGAGCTATTACAGTGGAAAAATCAAGAATGAGCAGCAGTTGTGGAATCTGCAGAGAAGCCAATATCATCTTCTGTCTACAGACCTGCTTAGAGGAAGATGTACACTACCAATTATTTTGGTTAACCAGGTAGATATTGCTTCATATTAAAGAAGGATGAGTCTGTATCTCATAGAGATAGCTGGTAACTTTTTCTGACTGTGCTAATCAAGCAGCCTGATGTATACTAGTTCTACTGAATAAGCTGTATAATAAGCTGAATAAGCCCTCCATAAAGGGCAATCAGTGGCCATGCTGAGGTTGACCACTGGACTTCTATTCCATTTCCTGTCATCTTGGAAAGATTGGAAAACTGAACTGCCTCATCATAGCTCTCTGTTTTCGGTAAACTTCTGTAAGCAAACTCAGTCCATCAAATTAGATGCAATCTTTCTGACATTTAGAAAGCAGAGATGAATGAAGTTTATCACAGCAGTGTCCTAGTGCTTCTCTTATGGGGATGGAGGTGGTGGATAGCTTTATGTCAATGAAATTAAAGTCATCTGAGAGGAGAGAACTCCAATTAAGAAAATATCTCCATAAGAATAGAGCTACAGGCAAGCCTGCAGGGCCTTTTCTTAGTGATTGATGGCAGAGGGCCCAGCGCATGGTGGGTGGTGCCATCTCTGGGTTGGTGGTGCTGGGTTCTGTAAGAAAGCAGACTGAGTAAGCCATGGGGAGCAAGCCAGTAAGCAGCAGTCCTTCATGGCCTCTGCCTTAGCTCCTGCCTCCAGGTTTCTGCCATGCTTGAGTTTCTGTCCTGACTTCTTCTGATGAAGAACTCTGCTGTGGAAGCATAAGCTGAGTAAACCCTTCCCTCTCTAAGTTGCTTTGATCATGGTGTTTCATCACAACAAGTTACTTAGTAACTGTAACTAAGATAGGGTGGGATAGGAAATTATACTACCTGATCAAGACTTACTATACACCTATAGTAAGAAGGCTTAGGTGGATCAATGGAGCAAAATAGAACGCTCAAAAACATAAAGTTATATGGTCAAATCCTAAAGAGTTTAATGGAACAAGATAATTTTGGTTTTGATTTTTTTCCCCTTACAATGATGCTAGGTAATAGGCAGCAAATTGCAGAGAGAGAGAGAGAGAGAGAGAGAGAGAGACTGTTTTGTACTAAAAATTAACTCTAAAAGGTGCATCAAATTTTTAGAAACATAAAAGATAAAACTATAAACTTTACTAGGAGATGTACTTTGTTACATGCAATAACAAGGATGATTCTCAAATACATTCTGGAAAGTATATTCTAATTTACAGGTCTATAGAGAGCGAAATGAGGTTTGGTGTGTCGGATGCTTTAGGAAGAGCAACGGATAAACATCTGCATTATGAGAGTATACAAATTACAGTTGTGGTGATAACTTTATGGGTTTATGAAGTTTTCAAAGCTTGTCAACATATATACTTTGCTGTATGTAAATTCAACCTCAAAAAAATCCATTTAACAAAACAAAAGTACAAATAAAAAGCAAATGAATAAAAGGTCTTAAAAACAGATGAAGAACGTAGACTGTCGACCGGATCTGGAGCTGACTTTTTTGTACCCACTGAAGAACACGGATGCCAACAAATCATTTTCTAACTGTGAAGAAGGGCTGCCCATAGAAACGTGTGTGCACAACCTCCACTACCAAGAACGGCAGTGATTTCAAACAGTCCAAATGAGCAAAATCTAAGACCTTTACCAACAATCTCTCCTGGAAGCATGTCTAAAAGATGTATGGCAGGATGAAGGAAACTGGATTCGGAGGAACACGGAGAGAGTCCGGAGAGATTTACGTTCCCAGAGGTGTTAGAGTATGTTCAAGTCTCAACAAAATGACTCATGGAACAATACCATTTGTGATGAATAATTTGGAAAGTTTTTTTTTTTTTTATGCAGTCACAATGCTAGACAAAAATAGCTCGCAAAATAGGAGGTGCTTGGAGTTTAAGATACTAGAAACGTTGTATTGTTTATGGCTATCTCCATGCCTGGCCTTGGCTTTGTTATGTAGCTATGCTTTGAAACAATGAAAGGCAACTACTAGGAGGGCAGAAATAGACGTTTTACTTCCTGAGTTAAAACAAATATATAAATATTTGAGAAATCTGAGAAAAATAATAATCAGCAGAGCAAACGTGGGCTGAGTGAAACGGGAGATGCTGGAGATGAGTCCAAAGACAGACACAGACAGAATAAATGGACTTAGTCCAATTAGACACAGGCATGTTGAGGGTAGCTATCAGAAAACAGTTGGCAATTCAGCTACATGGGTATTTTCTGAAACAAAGGGTAAAATTACTATATAAAACAAAGCTGTTTAATGTATATTAATATGTAAAAGGGTAATTGTAAGTAAAAAGGCATAATTTGAAGGGTCCCCAAATGATTTACTCTCTAAGAAACATATTTGAGGGTGAAGGAGACCAGTGTTAATCTCCCCCTGCCCCAGGAAACCGAGAGTAAACTGGGAAGGGTTTGGGTCTGGAGAGGGGACTCAGCAGTTAAGAGCACTAGTGGCTCTTGCAGAGGACCTAGGTTTGGTCCTCAACAGTCACATGGTGCCTCATCACTATCTGTGACTCCAGTTCCAGGGGATCCAGTGCCCTCTTCTGGCCTCTGAGGTCATCAGGCATGGTATGTGGTGCACAGATACACATACAGAGAAAACATCCATACGCATAAAATACAAATTAAATGCATCTAAAAACTAGAATAAACTGGGGAAAGAATAACCTGGGACTGGAAGATATTATCATGCAACATGAGAAAGTGCACCACCACACAGGAAACTAAAGCACTCTAATAAATATATGTCTATGACCTCCACTCCTTCCTTCCCTCTCTTCCTCTTAGTTCTCTATACGTCATAATTTTCCTGCTTCCCACCTGACTTCAAACCTATCGTCTTAGCATAAAAATATGTTATAAAAAATGACAAGTAAAATGACTTTGTAAGAAAGTATAGTAAACCCACCCATATAATCTGGGAAACTTTAACACACCTCCCAGAGGAAGTGATGGCTCAGTCAGTCAGACCTCTCTACGTGAATATTGTGGTTGATGAGGGATAACTCCAGTGACATCCTTCCCTTCCAGTGGGGGACCTTTTTCTTTCTCTCCACTGCTTTTAACAATGCATTGTGGTGGAGCTAATGCCACACTCCTTCAAGGACTGTTCTATAAGGACTGGAATCTCTCATTTTGATATCTCTAATCCTGGTAACCCAGCTACATGGTTACCAGTATTAAGTGACATGTAAATGTAAACAAAGACAGATGTCACTGGTGTTATTTCAGACTCATAGCATTGGTTAAAAATGTAGCCTGGCAATGCAAAGAATGGGAAAGAACTCGGTGCAGTGGGAACTTTCCTGTGTTTGTGATTACACTGTGATTACCACTTGAAGAACCCACGTGTGCACAAAGAAGTCACATACAGACGTATGGTGCCAACAGGTGTAACAGTGGAGTATTTATCAGCACAAAAATGGAGATATACATTTTGGTGTAGGCACACAACAGGGGTTGGGAGGAATGATCTTAGTGTAATGCGGTATGCTGGGTTTGATTTTGTACTGGGCAAAGTTGTGGAAATGGTATACTGGAAATCTCTGTTCTATAGTTTCTCAGGGAGTATAAAATTGTTTCAAAATAAAATGTTTACTGTAAGTAAGGGTGACTGGAGCTATTTGTACCGTTATGTAAAAATCTTACCTAATTTTGGAAAAGAGAAAACTGCAGAGGATATACAGTAGATTAGTCAGTGTTCTGTTACTATTGTAAAATACTTAAGACAATTTATATAGACACGAAGTTTACTTTGGTTCATGCTTATAGACGTTTTAGTCTGTGGTCACGAGATCCTTGCTGTTAGGCCTCTAGTGAGTGCATTAGATAGCAACAGAAAAAAAACCTTTTTATTTCATTTCCAGGAATCAAAAGATATAGAAGTGGCTGGTATCCCACAATCCCCTTTGAGGGCATACCTGCAGTGACCTAAAGTCTCCCACTGGGCCTTTCCTCCTAAAGATCCATCCTTGGGACCACACCTAATTGTTAATAAATGTCCTTGGTTGATTTTTTCAAAACTATTTATTAGATATTAATATCTAGCCATGACAACTCTCAGGGATCCAATACCCGGACGGCTTTGGCAGAGTGGTCACTCCATCCCTCCTCTGGTGGCTCTTTTGTGATTCTCTTCCCAGATCCTTTATTCTTTCCAAAACTCCCTCTCCCCACACAGGTCTTATTGTACAAATGAGTGGTACCTAACATTTCTAAAAGTCTGCCAGCAGACATGCTGCCTATCCTGGTGGGGAGTCCATGCTGGGGGTGAGTCAGAGTCTTCTCTGAGCACCTGGCTGCAGACTTTGATGGTGATGGTAACCTCCATCTGCATGAAGGTAAACAAATGGTCTCTTCATGTAGAGAACTGAGTGGCTATTAGCACAGAGGTGTTAACAGATAGAAAGCAAGGCCTTTACATGCTGCAAGGCATCAGGAAGCACTCTTCCCCCAATAGCAGCACACAGGAGTATGATCCCACAACACCTAATTTAGTACATATTACTCTAGGGACTTACAACATCCAAACTATAGTATTTTATAGTCAGTTGCATTAAGTTAGAAACAGTCAATGTATTATGTCTTAATTAATGATGAATAATATGTGGTGCAAATTAAAACATGTATGTGTGAAGAGCAGCACAAAGTTCTGAATATCAATCACACATTGAAGGTGAGGGGATAGTTACAATAGTTACAACTTGTTAAACTTTGGCAATACCTAATAATTAGAGATGGGTAATACATACACTGCATATACAGATATGATCATAATCTTCCTAATGACTTGAAATAGTTGATAATTAAAAAGTCAGCTTCCCCTAAAGAAAAGGAGAAGAGAAAAAGAAAGAAGAAAGCAGTACTAAATATTAAATCTTGATTTTTTTATTGCTTCATACAATACATAATGAATTTTAGTCATTTCAACCCCCAACTCTCCTTTCTCATTCCCCTCTGTCTCCCATTCAACAAGCCTCTCTTCTACTTCTTTGTGTGGGCCACTGGGTTTAATTAGAATTTCTTCTTTCCTCCTCCTCTTTTTTTTTTTTTTTAAAGACAATGTTTCTCTGTTGTATCTCTGGCTGTCCTGGAGCTCACTCTGTAGACCAGGCTGACCTCAAACTCACAGAGATCTGCCTGCTTCTGCCTCCTGAATGCTGGGATTAAAGGCATGTGCTACGCACCAGGCTTTAATTAGAATTTCTTACCCAAATGTATGCTATTTACTAAAGCATGGGCAACTAATCAGTCTATACCCCTGAAAAAAAGCCCCCCAGAGAGGGTGGATCCTCACTGGCTCCTCCCCAACCTGTGATAGAATGTTGACAGGTCCAATCCTGAGCCAGTCTTGTGTTGATTTACACAGCTACGGTGAGTTCATAACTGCATCAGCTGTGCATGTCCAGAGAACATCTCTATGCTTTACCTCTCCCTGTCCTTGTCCTCTGCCTCATATATTCTTTCTGCCCTCTCCCCTGCCTTGTTTCCTGAGCCTTGAACCATGGGAAGTGATATTACTTAGGGCTGAGCACTCTGTTATAATTTACTCCGATTACTTTGCTCAGATATGGATTTCTGCATTAACCTATCACCCACTGCAGTAGCAAACTTCCTTAATAAAGGTTTGGCGCAGCACTAATCTGTGGGTATAAATGTTTAGAAGGCAGTTTAACAACATGACCATTTAGCAAAATAATCCTAAGATTCTCCACAAGGGCCTATGATCTCCATAGTCATAGGCTTTTGATCTGGTTTACAGAGCCAGGCATGAATTCCCTTTTATGGATTGATTGAGCCTCAAGCCCAATCAGAAAAGGGTTGGCTATCCCTAGAACGGTCATGCTGTTACTGTATTAGAGGGCACATGTTGCCTGGCAAGTCATTATTGTAGCTCACAGGATTCATAACTGGGTAATACTATTGATGACTTTTGTCCTCCAGCATCCTGCATACCACCCTCTGGCACTATGAAGGCTATCAGGCTGGCAGGAAGCTTCTAGCTTAGCTCTAGCTTGATTTGTCTAAGTCCTTTCACTGAAGTGTGCTGTGTGCTTAGCAATAGGGTCTGAAGTGCTGGTGGGCAAGCAAGAGCAATGGCAATAGTATATCTTTATCTGTCATCTGTCTGCCTGCCTGCCTGCCTGTCTGTCTGTCTTGAGATTTCCTGGGTGCAGGTCATAGATAGAAGACATTATTTCATGGCAGACATCCTGGTCTTCTGGTTCTTACAATCTTTCTGCCTCTTGTTCTGAAATATTTCTTGACCCTTGGGTATGAGGATGATGTTGCAGATGTATCAACTGGGCTTGGGTATCTATAATCCATTGTTCTCTGCGTTTTGACCAGTTGTGGATTTCTGTAGTAAATTCTGTAATATTCTGTAAAAAGAAGTTTCTTTGATAAGAAAGGAAAACTTCCTTTTTCTGTGAGTATAAGGCTAAGTAAAATTCATATTTACCTATGTAAGTACTTTATATGAGTGTCACTAATATCTTTGTTTTAGGTTCTCTGTATCAAGTGGTGTAGATGGAAATATTCATATCTCAGATGGATTCATTGAGTGAACAGGAGACAATCACGATGTGTAAGCCCCAGCCACTTTGCAGAGGGTTGAGCTTCTCATGGACTGACCCAGACTACATGGCCTTCAGGTAATTTATTGAGGAAAAGTATCACCCACCAATACAAAGGCTTTAATTGCTTAATGATTAGAATGTCCACAGTGCACCAGCCCTCAACTGCAGATGGCCAACCTGATGCCATTTTACTGGCAAAGTCAAGACCCTAGGCAAGGTATTGCTTGACTGGTGCTTAGGTTGGGGGAAGAGACAATGAGAGACTCCTCCACACTAGCATCAGTACAGTCGTGTGCTTTCAACACAAAGATCTCAGCAGGCAAAGTCAAATCTGAACAACAATTGTTTCATCCATGTATTTGAGTTGACAATTGCTGGTGCTCCAAACTAGCATTCTTTCTGCATCCAAGAAGGCATGTATCATTCGTACCCAGAAATCTGGTTCTAAGGGCTAAGGAAGGTGACCTTCTGACAGTAGTTCTAGCTGCCAGATACAGTGACTGTTCAAAGTTCATATTATTTAACAGAAACGCGTGTAGTTTTATAATATTTGAGAATAAGTGTAAATATCCCACTACAAGTGGTTCCAGCTCAAGATACCCTGAGCAGAAATTCAAGATACCCTGAGCATCTGCCGTTACAAGGTTTGCATCTCTCGGTGCTATGGTCCTGTCAACAGTCTGTGATGCTGTGGACACCTATGCTGGAATGACGCATTTATGTGAATAAAATAAATCATGTAGGAGTGAGTACCACAGAAACCAACTACACTGAACTACAGATACAAGTCATAAGCAGATTTGAAACATAACAAGGTATACTGTAAACAGAATTATTATCTAAATTGGAAAGTAGTGACTTATGCAAATGATATTTGGCTGTGTTTGTCACACATCATGAGAAAACAGCTAATTTCCTTACAGGCACGAGAAACAACTCATGTCCACTATAGGCACAGTCTGAGTGATGCGGACAGTATTGTTTGCTGTGTAAGTTCAAAGCAGAAGCAAATGTCTTTCAGCTAGAGATGCTTGGAGGTAATCACAGCCCATAGAGTGAACAGGCCGGGGTGGCTGAAGCCGCCACTTTAAGGACAAAGTTTGAGAAATACCCAAAATTTGTTAGCACCAATGATATTTTGTTGTCATTTTTAAATAGGGTCTTCTATGTTGCCCAGGCTGATCCTGAGCTCTTCAGTTCAAGTGATCCTCCTGCCTCAGCCTCCTGACTAGCTGGGACTGCATCACACTCAGCAACCATAATATTTTAACAGAGTATTTTCTAAAATCAAAGGGAAAAGGAATTTGTGATAGAAAAGGTAAAAAAAAAAAAAATTAAATTAAAACTCTATATGGATGCCCTGGATTTTAACTACAGACTCAGAGGATTCTGCCTATGAACTATTCCAGATTAACAAGACATTCTCACTTTTCCTACTACTCCATTCAGCATTACTGGTGCAGAGTTATCAGAATCTTAATATTATGTTTACATAGGACAATGAATACGGTTAGGTTTTTATGTTTATGTATTATTATATACATTTCCTAAAATGAAGTTTCAAAATCTAAGAAGTAGAATGCCAAAAAAAAAAAAAGAGGTGTCCATGGATGGCTATCCTAATTAATTTGATGATGGTAGTGATTTCACAGGGTCTACATGTTTCAAATCACATCAAGTCACCACTTTATACACCTTGAGTGTATGTCATTTTTTGCTTGTCAATTATATCCCCATATAATTTGAAAAAAATTAAGTGTCTGAAGCTTTTGGCACTGGTGACTAACAAAACATAATACAAATGGGAAAGGAAATCTTCACTTAGGGTTATTGTGCTTGCAAATTAATAAAGACAAGTCATCTTACAATAATTCTGATTATTTCGCTTATGAGGTGAGATAGTGTTTATGCTAATAAATAAATTAGTGCATGTTCCCATAGGAGAGAGAGATGTCTGGGAGGCTGCTGATAAATTAGGGGCATTTTCATCTATTCACACTGCTTTTTTTTAAAAAAAAAAAAAAACCGTCAGAGAGGAATGGCATCATGTGTCTTCATTTTCTATGACTGAGCATGCTCTCCGGAGAGTCATCCCTAACAAACAAAGCATCTGTTCTATAGCTTCAGTGTCTGCTGTGCTGAAGCAACGACAAACAAATCACTCTATAAGACGCTACGATTGCTTATGGAAAATTTGGAGGACTTGATTTATTTTATTTTCAATTTGTTCATCCATTTGTCGCCGCCAGTACTGAGGCTCCACCTAGGGCCCGTCTCTAAAATTACATGCGTATTCATTACAGCTGATCTCACCCCTTTGCAGAGCAATACGTAAAGCAATTATGCAGATAGGGGAACACCCTTGAGTGGGTTTCACTCCCCTTCCCCCAGCTAGTGTCTGGCACAAAAAAATTAGATTCGGCCACTCCCTTCTAGGAACTGCACAGTGAGGCTGTAAACCAGTGCGGGTAGCTTGCCAAGGAAGGATGTGGTGAATGTCTTAGTTCTTGGCCTTGGATCACTGCTCTGCAAGAATGTGGCCAGGTAACCTCGAAACAAGTGGTCCCAGCTCAGACAAGGGCAGTAAAGTGCAGTAAACAATCACCTCCTGGGCACCTCAGGGAGCCGTGGCAGAGGCTTAATCAGATGGACCAGAGAAAGATCAAAGAGCGGTTCCACAGAAGTTGGTTTCTAACGTTGGGTGTCTTCCTCTTACATTTTGGTTACATGGGCTTCTAGTCTCCTCGTTCAATTGGCGATGTAGTTTTAAACATCCAGTCTCCCGGGTTGGTCTCTCCAGCAGTAAGGCAGAGCGCTTTGAATTGAACTAGCACCCCAGAGTGTTTTGACTCACACCTGCCATCTGTCTGCCTAGTCACTGAGCAGCCCTCCTTCTCCTAAGTGATGATTTTTACTGGATATGGGAATTGGCAGGCAACAGTTGTTGTGTTAGGAGATTGCAGGGTTCCGGGTTTCCTTTATTCTTGTCATGTTAGCAGCATGGCACATTAATGTTTCAGATATTCCTTTGGCTTTTCCTTGGAAATACCGTATGTTCCTAAAGATACTTAATGTGTGTTTGTGGGGGGGGGGGAGTAAAAGGAGAAGGGATTATTATTATTATTTTAATGCTAGTCTAAAATCATACACACATAGGGCATTAGTACTAAACACAAAACGGAGTGGAAATCTCCCAATTAACTCCCAATGTCAGCCTTCAATCTTTGCAAGCAGATCCCTGCTTTCTGCACTCCCTGTTGACAGCTGGGTTAAATTCTGTATAAATGAAGATAGAGATGTAAAGAGCAGATTTCTTCTTGGGTATGGTTGTTGGAACCAGGCGATATTGTCCTTCATGTGACTAGAGTAGTTTGGCACCTAGACAGTATAGGCAAACAGGTCTACTGCGGAGTTAGGATATGAACCAGAAATGCAGTTATTCAACTTAATGGCAATTATGCACAACAGCAAACTTAGTTTTGAATTTGTCAACAGCATACACGCACACACACAAATATATACATGCAGCATACATACAAATTAAAATAAGCCTTCTTCTGTCCACTTTTTGGTATAAGAACAAAAAGTCTTAACATAAACATACTGCAATAAAATTCTTACTTTAATACAATGAAATGAAAAGAAATACATTTTAAAACTAGAATTCTAGCACATTGCTGACGTCCTCTGACCTGACCCAGCATCAACACCTGTCTCACTGTAATCTGCTCTCTCTATCCCAGGTAACCGTTATCTTCAATTATGTGGAAGGACTTAGTTTTTACATTTACATTCACTGTAGGCATTTTCCTTTCTTTTTCTTGTCTCTCTTCATTCCTTCTTTCCTTTTTGTTTTTGTTTTTGTTTTTGCTATGTATCCCTGAATCCCTAAATAATTCTGGAAATATGACAGAGAGCTTCCACCCTAATCTGTACATTTCTTTTTCATTAGAATATTGACGATTCTGTGTTCTCGCCGCTGGCACTCTTGGCCATTTTCTCTTTCATGTGAACGCTATTATTTGTTTATCAGATTCCACGAAAATAACCCAGTAATCATTTTCTGCAGATTCATTGTCTTTCATTATCATTTTTTCTGTAATAAAAGCTGAGTTTATACAATATTTTAAAGGAGTGTTGGGGGAGTAAGAAATAGCAGCATGTGTAACGTCAAACATACAAAATCCATCTAGCAGGATCTTATTTTGTTTAAGAAATGTGAATGTCATAGCCTGTAGCAGAGCAGCTGAGCTCAATAAATGTTAACCATATATGTTCGACAGCATCAGGCTCTTTCTAAAATTGGGCTTATTTTGGGAAAGACTAAGGTTTCAATAAAATCAGAAAATAATCAATTACTATTAGTCTGGCCCTGTTATAGATTCTACAGAAAATATATAAGAGGAACCAATTATGACTTCAGTTTTCCGACTGTTTTGTTTGTTTTGAGGCAGGATCTCACTATGTAACTCTGGGAGGCCTGGGACTTACTATGGCGACCCCAGGTTAGCCTCAAACTCACAGAGATCCTCTTGCCTCTGCCTACTGAGTATTGAGATTAAAGACATGTGCACTGGTCATGACTTCAGTTTCCTAACAATTAGTGATGTATATTTGAAATAACCAACAGTAAAATTTCAAACTTTGCAGTTGTAACTATGAGCTGTTGTGAAATACGAGATCAGATAATGGGAAAGGCAGCATGAGTTGACTCTCAGGAGAAACTTCTTCTTAATAATAGGATTAAAAAGGTCGTTCTAAGATGAGGATTAAACATGGGGTCTTGGAGGAAGGCAGAGTGCTTCTAGCCTCACCCACCCTTCCTTTCCAACTTTCTCACCCCAAACTCATCTTAACACTCCACTTAATTCATTTAGTACTGACTATAAGAATGTAAAAACAAACAAAAACAACACAATGTGCAAGGCATGAGAAATCTGTATCCGGTAAGAGTTATTGTAGGAAAAGCACCAGGAAAGATAAGAGAACAGCTGCAGGAGCACCAGCCAGATGTTCTCTAGACATCCCGGTAAGTTTAGAGGGGAGAACTGGATTTCTCGTGTTTGCACAGTACCAATGGATCTCACTCAGCCGGAGACAATGCCTTATCCCCAAAGGGTGCTCATAAGTGTGAGCTGCCATTCCTCCTCTTGAGGATGGGGGAGCCCAACAGACCCTCACTGTGCTAGTATCAGGTGCTAAGCCAATGCAGTAATCATAGCAACCCCACACAAGGGGTTGTGTTTCTTCCAAAAACATTAGTAAATAGTGGCTCCATTAACAACCTGTACAGTACAATAACAAATACTGTAAGTTACGATTTTGCTCTTGACACCCTTTCTTCTGCAGTGTTCAAGGCATCTGGACTGAGACAACAGCTCAATGGGTCAGGTGCTTGCTGTGCAAACATGAGGACTTAAGTTCACATCCCAGGATTCACATAAAAACCAGACGCAGAGGCGGGAGCCTGTAACCACAGGGGTACGGTCAGAGAGGCAGGCCTCAAAGAACTTTCAGGACAGAGAACCAAAGGAGAGTCCCAGGTTCAGTGAGACATGCTCTCTCAGAATATATGGTGAGTATAGCTGAGGGGAAGATACTTGAGGTTAATCTCTGGCCTCCAGTAACACACAGGCAAGTGTGCATGTACACACACACACACACACACACACACACACACACACACACACACACACATTTCAAAATATGTATCTGATAAACTGCAAAACATCCACTTCGTTTTCTGGGCATTAATGTTCTAATTAAATACCACAGACATGTTAAAGGATAGAATTTCCAAAATCAGGAAAGTACGACCCAATTTAAAATGTTCAAAACCTGAAAATTGAATAAAATACAGCATAGTTTTAGATTATTAATGTCCCTTCTGCTAAGCATAAAGGTCACTGAGAGGCCTAATTGCTGCTGAACTCATGTTATTTTTTTTTTAAGAGATAGGGAATTTTCTTTTCTGCAGCCCAAGAGAATGGAGGCTCCTGTAGAAATTCAGAGAATTAATCACATAACATTCATCAGCCACATTCTCCAATGCAGAGGAAAGGAACACAACTCATCCCAAAAGCAGAGATTTCTTCCCTTCGTTCAGAGAGAAAAACAGAAGCAAAAACCCATTGTCTTACCTGAATGTATTCCTCCCTTTCTGAATAGGCTCAATATCATTTTCCCCTGTTGCAAAAATATCCATTTACTCCTTATTCTTCTGCTGGGGAAATTCTGCTTCATTAATCTGAGTGGGAATTTATGTTCTAATAATTTTCAAAATTAAAAGGGAGGAAAAAAAAATCTTACCCAGAAAAATAGGAAGATGCTAAGCAAGGAGTAGCAGTAGTTCTAGGAGAGGCTATGGGACGATTCGACAGCACAGCGGAGGCAGTGGGTTCCACCTCTCCGTCCTACTACAGTCGCAAGAGGAGCAGACTCCATCTAAGACCTCACACACAGTGCAGCAGTCTAACACTGTCTTGAGTGTAAAGAAGATTCAGTCCTGTAAAACTCTATCTTTCAAGGATCCTTAAAAATGATTATACAGTACACATTTTATTTTTAAGTTAAATCTCTGTATTAGTTACTTTCCTGGTGTTGTGATAAAACACTATTACCAAAAGCAACTTAAGGAAAAGTTTACTTTTGTGGTTCAGAGTCTGACGGTTCCAGAGGGCTAGTGTACAAAGGCTATGGTAAGGGGAATGGCGTGGTGGTGGGAACAGGCAGCAGAGGAGGAAGGGAGGGAGACAAAAGAGGGAGGTGGGGAGGGGGAGGAAAAGAAGGAGGAGAACATGTGAGACAAGGCTGTAAACTCTCAAACACCCACTGACTTTCTCTCCAGCAAGGCTCCACCTCCTGAAAGTTCCTTGCCTTCCCAAATAGTATGACCATCAACTAGGGACCATGTATGTCTATGGGGGGATGGTTTATAATCAAACCCCAGCACTCACTTAATACGATACTATCCAGTTCCACCCATTTTCCTGAAATTTTCATAACTTCATTTTTTCCCTCATAGTTGAATAATATTCCAATGTGCATATGGACTATAAATCTTACCTATTTGTTAGTTGATGAACATCCAGGTTGATTCTTTGTCCTTGCAGCAGGAAAATACGGATGGGCAAACACCTCCACAGTAGGATAGAGTCCCTTGTGTATATACCCAAGAGTAGTAGCTGGTATGACGGCTAAGGAAACTCCATTTTGTACCAGGCACTCACTTTGGTAGCTGTGAGCCACAGACCTACATTCCTGAAAACTCTCACCCCTTCCCCCTTCACCAGAACTGCGTAACTATTGTGACGTGATTAACCCCTTGTTCTAGTTTCTATAAATCATGTTTCACTGTGTGCAGAGGGAGTGAGGTAGTTCCTCTGTGGCTATAAATTCCACAGAAATGGAGTAATTGTGGGTTTTGCCTTTAAAACCCTTTCTTCTACTTGATTTAGTGTGGCATACCTTTGATTTGGCTTAGAGACTGCAATCCTGAAGTCTGTTTTAAAAACTGCTAGCAGTTTTAATACATTTGGCCAGTTATAACCTGTGTTGACTCTGATGGTCTTCCCCGGTGGTCTCAAACCCCATAACAGCTGGGTTGTGTGGTAGAACTGCCTTCAGAATTTGAGAAGACTGTGCACTGTTTACCACGGTGTCTGTACTAGTTTGCACTCCCACTGACAGTGAATAAGCTTTTCTCTTGGCCCATATCCTCTTTAGCCTTTGTTACCATTTGTTTTCTTTCCCCCCTGCTATGTGTATTTATACATGTGTTTTACATTTCTAGAAAAAGAACCTCAGGATTTTCCCTCTGTGTGTTTTCCCCTTGCTTCTTCGTGCTCCATGAGGCCAGTTCCGGTTATCAGTATGATGAACCCAAACTGACAGGATTGATGCATTATTCTGTGATTTTTTTTTCTAGGTCTTGTAGTACATATCGAATTTAGAGCTGATCTTTC